>JADMNL010000023.1:204362500-205562500 GCA_016271365.2 Neoceratodus forsteri | reverse complement strand
ACACCACCTTTGGTAAGAACTTAGGATTAGTTCTCAAGGCCACCCAGTCCTTGTGAAACACTAAATAGGGCTCCTTGCACATCAGGGCCAGAAGCTCGGAAATCCTTTGAGCAGAAGGGACAGCAACTAAAAATAATGCTTTCCAAGAGAGAAAGTGAAACTTGCAATCCGCGGTTGGCTCAAACGGGGTACGGTCAGCTTTTCCAAAACAAACAAATCATCCCAAGGAGGAACGCAGTCCCTTATGGGAGGCTTCATGTATAGGATCGCCCCGAGAAAGGTATGGGTTACCTCCATCTGTGCTACAGTTCTGCCTTGGACAGGAGATGGTAGGCAGAAATGGCTGCTAAATGCACCTTGATGGAGGAATAGCCCAATCCTGAGTCTGAACGCGACAACAGGTACTTGAGGAGTGAGTTCACCAGACAGGCCAAGGGGTCTAGATGGCAAGCCACAGCCCAGAGACAAAAGCGTTTCCACTTCATGGCATAAGTCGCTCTGGTGGAGGGTTTCCTGGCAGCCACCAGAATGACAGCGACCACGTCAGAGACCCCGAAACGTAGTCTGGCTAGGTCCTCAGGAGCCATGCGGGGTGCAGGGACCGAAGATTCGGATGAACCAAGGTCCTGTCATCCTGGGAGAGCAGATGAGTGCTCAGTGCAAGGGGATCAGAAGTTCCACAGTCAACTGCTGCAGCAATGGGAACCAAATCTATCATGGTCACAGTGGTGCCATGAGGATCATTGCTGCACCCTCCGCTTGCAACTTGAGAAGAACCTTCTGAAGGAGCAGGAAGGCACAGAGGAATCTCCCTTTCCAGGAGAGGGACAATGCGTCTCACCAGAAAACTCCAGGCCCTGGATCTAGCAAGCAAAAACTGGGCAGTTTTGCGTTGACAGGAGAGGCAAAGAGATCCAACTCTGGTTTGCCCCATCTGTCGAAGAGAGTGTCGACGACAGATTGAAGAAGAGTCCATTCGTGTGCCCTGGACCGAGTGCAGCTGAGTGCATCGGCCAGAGTATTCTGGATCCCTGGGACGTAGACTGCTGAGATCTCGAGGTGGTGAGATATGACCCAGTTCCACACCCTCATTGCTTCCCGGCAGAGGGGGTAGAAGTGCGTGCCTCCCTGCTTGTTGAGACAGACCACCACAGACATAATGTCTGTTTGTACAAGGAAGTGTCCTGGGAGCAGCACGGTGCTCAAAGCCTGCAGGGCATAGAGAACGGCTCTCATCTCCAGAATATTTATGCAGAGAGTCTCCTCATTCACTGACCAGGAACCCAGAGTCCTGTGAACGTTGAGGTGTGCTCCCCAACCTGTGCCTGAGGCGTTGGATGTCAAGACTTGATCTGGAGCTCCTTTTTGAAAGGGCATACCTTCCTCTAGGGAAGGGGATGTCATCCACCAACGGAGTTCTTGACGGACCAGATTCGTGATGGAAACCGGTTGGTCCAAGTCGTCCCATCTCTGGTCCTACTGGACACGCAGGGTCCACTGAATCGTCCTCATGTACAGTCTCGCTAGGGGGAATGTGATGATGGACGCTGCCATATGGCCTAACAGCAGTAACAGAGTCCTGGCTGGTACCACTGAGGCAGAAGAGATGTAAGTGTGTGCTAAGGCCTGAAGCCGAAAGGCTCTGTCTTGAGGCAAACAGGCCCTCTCTTGAGTAGTATCGAGTTGAGCCCCGATGAACTGGAGGGCTTGGGATGGTATCAGGGAGGATTTTGGGATGTTGGCACCCAGTTCTCCAAAGAGAGAGAACAGGTATCCTGAATGGACCATTGAAGTTGCCCTTGGGATGATGCCGTCAACAGCCAATCATTCAAGCAGGGGAACACATAATGTCCTTTCCTTCGAAGTGCTGCTGCTACCACTGCGAGGCACTTGGTGAAGACCCTTGGGGCCTACGATAGGTCGAAGGGCAGCTCTCTGAATTAATAATACCTTCCTTGAAACAGGAATCCGAGGAACCTCCTGTGGGGCTTTGCCACGAGGATCTGGAGATAAGCATCCTGCACATCCAGTGATGCCAACCAGTCCCCTTGATTTATCATGGGGAGCAGGCCCTGGAAGGTGACCATCCAAAACCTCTTGTGCTCTACAAACTGATTGAGGTTGCTGAGGTCCAGAATGGGTCGCAGGTCGCCTGTCTTTTTCGGCACTAGAAAGAAGTGCAATTAGAGGCCCGTGTCTCTGGGCTGGGGGGAACTGGCTCTATGGCTTTCTTGAGCAGCATAGTGTGAATTTCTGCTTGAATTAGTTCCGCATGCACTGATGAATAATGGGATGGGGGGGGCCCTGTCCGGTGGAAACTGAACAAACTCTATTGAGTGTCCGTTGTTGACTAGTTGAAGGACCCACTGATTGGATGTTATCTTCCACCGAGCTTTGATGTAAAGCGAAAAGCAGCCTCTGACTGCCTCCCCTGCCAGGGTCACAGGAGGTAGTGGGTCCGACAAGGAGTCAAGCTATAGTTGGAGGGCGGCTTGAACCGACTTGGCAGAATGAGAGGAGAACCCTGCAGAACCTCTAGGGGTGCCTCTACAGCTGCAACCTCCTCGCTGTGGCTGTTAATGCTGAAAGCGAGGTTTGAAGAGAAGGGCCCAAAGACCTGGATCCACGGTCCTTAGTGCCCGATGCCTGAACCAGGGCAGGAGGCTTGACCACAGTGAGCCTAGAGGGAGAACGGGTCACCTGTGAGGTGGAATCCGAACTGCCCATGGAGGCAGAGAGGGAGCCTGAGGATCTCGATCTTGAAGGGGACCTCTCCTCCTCCTCTCTCCTCTTATCTTTATGCTTCCCCGTAGATTTCTTGTGGTGAGTCCCACTGCATGGTGGCCAGGCATTGCTCTTTGAGACAGGAATGCAGGGTCTTCTGGCATCGGATCCATGTTTGGCTGTTAAACTTCTGGCAGTGTGGGCAATTCTGGGTGTTGTGGTCTAGGCCCAGGCACAGACAGGCCGAGTGACTGTCCTTAGATGGGATCTATTTCCCACAAGCACACTTGGAAGGGTGCCCCTTGGAAGAAGGTGTCGGGGAAGACAACATGCAGAAATATAGCACTGAAAAGTGGTACTTTAACTGGTAAAATAAGAAAAATTCAACAAAGTTGGGAGACAAATATGGCGGTCGGACTAGCCAGAGGCAATTCATGGAGCTGATGAGCGCGAGTCAACGGTGTGAAAAGAACTGGGGCACGCCGGGGACCACCCACCCTTTATACCATACATAACATCGGGGACGGGCCGACATCGGGGTGCGGTCCCTGCTACAGACTGCTAGCTGGACGTTTTCCATGGGGTCCTGCCACCTGCCGGCTACAGTCCTATATGTATTACTTGCTGCAAGAGCTGACTCTCAAAGTAAGATCACAGGTTACTCACCTGTAACAATAGTTCTAGGAGTGGCATATGTTGTTCATCCACACCATTTGGCATGTCCTTTCCCTTTAATTATCTTGCCAGAAGTCTTTAAGCTGGCTCTTCCCACCCACCCGGGTGGTATATGCCTCAGCTCCACCCCCTGACGCCAGATCTTGCCTGCCGGAAGCAGAGTTGTGCATCGGAGCCGAGGAGGTCGGGTGGGTCCCTGTGGAAGAACAACATATACCACTCCTGGAAAGAACAGATACGTAAAAACTTACTGCAACAGTAGATCTTTGAGGAGTGTCTCTTGCAGTGGGTAATACTTTTGGGTATCCAGCAGAGGTCGTTGTGGCGCATGGCAGCTCTTCTAGCAGTTTTTCACCAGGGACCGCCCACACAACATCAACTTCCTGTTTCCTATATTAAGTGTGGGCGAGTCCCTGGTATCCTCAGTTCCTCCGCCGGATTCAGCTCGCAAAGCGAGGACCAAGGGGAAGCTGAGGTACCAAAGGAGTCCCAACCCAAAGTCACTGGACCAGAATGTGCCCTTTTAGAGAAGTAGGGGGACAGAGGGAGGGAACAAACCTACTGCAACACACACTCCTCAAAGATCTACTGTTATGTTAAGTTTTTACGTAATTGTACTATCTTCCACGGAGTGGTCTCTTGCAGTAGGTAATACTTTTGGGATGAATCCCAAGCAATAATGCCCATGTGGGAGGACAGTTATGATAGAAGACCTAGTAGGACTGCACGGCCAAAGGCCGCCCTAGGTCATGAGGCAATATGCAGACTGCAGTGCCCTGTGAATGTATGAATCATGGTCCAGGTAGCTGTACTGCAGATACCTGAAATGGAGGCTCTCTTAAAGCAAGCCACAGTGGTGGCCATAGCTTTAGTGGAGTGGGTCTGGACAGGTCCATGCAAAGGCTTGTTGTACTTCTTGTAACAAAATGTAATACAATTTGCCAACCAGGATGAAAGAGTATGTTCAGCAACTGGGAGGCCATCGCGACCTGGGGCAAAAGAGATGAACAGTTGAGACGTCTGTAATTGATTTTGTTCGATTAGTACAGCAGCATAATAAACGCTGGACATCTAAAGTATGTAGTAGATGTTCACCCTGACTGGAGTATTCAGGACAGTAGACCGGAAGCTCGAAGGACTGATTTAAAGTATGTTTGGAGATTACTTAAGGAAGGAAGGAAGGAAGGGTGGGTTGATACGAAGGACCACCCTATCTTTGTGGAAAATCAAGTAAGGTTCCTTACACATGAGGGCATGAAGCTCGGAAATACGTCGAGGGGAAGTGACAGCCACCAGAAATAGGGTTTTCCATGAAAGAAAATGAATTTCACAAGTGGCTGCTGGCTCAAAAGGCTCAAGGGTCAATTTTTCTATCATAAAATTGAGATCCCACAGAGGAGTGGGTCTTCTAACAGGAGATCTAATATGTAACATTTCTTTCAAAAACATCTTAACTAGATGATGTTGCTACAGTAAAGTACAGTTACATAGGAACTTACCGTAACAGCAGATCTTTGAGAGAGGTTCCTTCAGTAGGTCATTACATATAGGACTGACACCACCTGGCACTGGGCCGCACTGCAGACTTTTCTAGCAATCCCTGACGGGGGGCCGCCCACCCAGTGTCAAGTAACCGACATCAGCGTGGCCGTATACAGTGGGCGGTCCCCACGCCCACCCTCCAGTTCTCCTGACGGACCCAGGAAGAGGCCTGACAGCAGGAGCAAACAGGATTTGGAGTCCCTGTATAAGAAATAAAATGACGGGAAGGAGGGAGGGAAAAATATGATCTACTGAAGGAACATCTCTCGAAGATCTACTGTTACGGTAAGTTCCTAGGTAACTGTACTATTTTACTTCGAGAGGATTCCTTCAGTAGGTCATTACATATAGGACTGAGTCCAAAGCAGTCCCTTCAAAGAGAGACCGAGAGAAACAAAGGAGGAGGAGAAAATAACTCCAACAGAAACTGGGAACCAGAATGGACCCAGCCTAGGACAGAAGGCCCTGCAAGACAGCTAGGCCGAAGCCAGCCCTCCGCCTAGAAGCAATGTCCAGACTGTAGTGTTTAGAAAAAATATGGACAGAACTCCAAGTAGCTGCGGCGTAGACATCAGCCGCAGAGAGACGTTTCGCAAAAAGGTAGCGGAAGCAGCCATGCCCCAAGTAGAATGACCTCTGATGGGACCCAGCAGAGGTTTTTCATACATTTGGTAACAATACCAAATACAGTTGCCTAACCATTTGGAAAGGCACTGCTTCAAAACCGCTTTGCCCTTTGATCTGGGGGCAAAAGAAACAAAAAGCTGGTCGCAGCTACGGAAATCCTTGGCGTGTGTAGCACTGAAGGATCCGATGGACGTCCATGGTGTGCAGGAGTGCCTCACCTCTGTTCGAAGGGGACGGAAAGTAAACTGGAAGCTCTTCTGATTGGTTCACAGTGGCTTCTGACACCACCTTGGGTAAAAACTTAGGATTTGTCCTGAGGACCGCCCGGTCCTTGTGGAATTAAGATAAGGCTCTTTACAAACCACAGCGTGAAGCTCCGAAATCCTTCGAGCTGACGTAATGGCAACTAACAATAATGTCTTCCAGGAAAGGAAGCGCAAATCACAGCTTATGGCCGGTTCAAATGGGGGAAGAGTGAGCTTCTCCAACACAAAGTTCAAATCCCAAGTTGGAGGTGGGCTGCGGATGGGGAATTTCAGATGGAGGATCCCTTTCAGAAAGGTTTTTGAGACCTCCAACTGGGCCACGGGTTTACCATCCACCAGCTTGTGGTACGCCAAATCTGCCAAAAGATGGACCTTCAAGGAGGAATAAGACAGACCTGAGTCTGACAAATGAAGGAGGTATTCCATGACTTGTGGGGCAGAACAAGAAAAGGGGTTCCACTTCTTGGAAGTTGTCCAGATGGAAAAACGTTTCCACTTCATGGCATAAATGGAACGAGTGGAGGGTTTTCTAGCCTCTAAAAGAACCTGAGCTACCTGAGAGGAGACCCCAAAGCGAGAAATCGCTATGTCTGCAGGAGCCACGCATGAAGATGCAGGGTCCTGAGCCACAGATGAACAAGGTGGCCTTGATCCTGAGTCAAGAGGTCGTGCGTCACTGGAAGTGGAACCGGTGGTTCCCTCGAAAGCTGTTTTAACAGCAGGAACCAAATCTGTCTCGGCCAGAGAGGGGCAATGAGAATCATCCTCGCCTTCTCTGCCTGAAGCTTGAGAAGGACCCTCTGGAGAATGGGAAATGGAGGGAAGGCGTACAAAACTTTCCCTGTCAAGGACAGAGACAGCGCATCGTGCCAGAAAGCACCATGCCCTGGAACAAGTGAGCAAAAACTGGAAAGTTCTGCGTTGTATTGGGAGGCAAAAAGGTCAATTTCCAGACGCCCCCATCTTAGGAAGAGAGATTCTGCCACTTCCTGATTTAATTCCCATTCGTGAGTTAAGGTCTGAGACAAGCTGAGACTGTCCGCCAGGACATTTTGAACACTTGGAATATGCACGGCAACCAGGGTGAGATCGTGCTGGACCACCAAGTTCCACACCCATATCGCCTCCCTGTAATAATAAGGTCAAAGAAATCCGCCGCAAGAACTAACACAACGATCGCTACTGGAAGTCTGCGCGCCCGACACGAAAGGGGCAACGGGCGGAAAGAACTGGTGGGCGGGCGTGGAGACAGCCCACTATATACAGCCACACTGATGTTGGTCACGTGACTTTGGGTGAGCGGTCCCTCATCAGGGATTGCTAGAAAAGTCTGCCATGCGGCCCGACGCCAGGTAGCGTCAGCCTATATGTAATGACCTATTGAAGGAACCCTCTGGAAGTAAGATCCTGCCATCCAGAGGTTCAGGGAAAGCTGAGATGACAGCCAAGTGGACTCTGATGGAAAAGTAACTTAGACCGGACTCAATAGTGAGGCCAGGTAGTCCAGAACCTTCGTCAGTGGACAAGAGTAAGGGTCCAAAGATCGGGAGGCTGACCATATGGAAATGCGTTTCCATTTGGAATTGTATGTTGCTCTTGTTAGTGGCTTACGGGAGGCCAAGAGAATACTGGCAACAGGAGAGGACACTTGTAATCTAGTTATGAAAGCATCCTCAGGAGCCAAGCGTGAAGGTGTGTGTAAAGCCTTCTGGTTGGGATGCAAGAGAGACCCTTGGCACTGAGTCAAAAGGTCTGGCCTGATTGGCAATGGAACGGGGTCCCATACAGATAGTTGTAGAAGTAGAGGAAACCACATCCGGCGAGGCCACACTAGGGCTATGAGTATCATTGTGGCTGGTTCTAGCTGTAGTTTCAGTAGAGTCCGTTGCAGGAGAGGGATGTGGGGGGGAAGCATATAAGAAGAGTCCTGTCCATGGTTGGGACAGGGCATCTATAGACCACCCCTTTTTGTTCGGGATAATGGAAAATACCTGGGAAGATGGTAATTCGCTGGGGAGGCAAACAGATCCAACTGTGGAGTGCCCCATAGGTTGAAGATTTCTTGGAGTACTTGCTCGTGAAGTGTCTATTCGTGAGTGGGAGACTGGCAACTCAGCTGGTCTGCTAATTGATTGTAATGTCTCGGTAAGTGGACAGCTGTTAGCATTGTTGCCGGATGGCTTCTTGCCAAACTGCAAGGGTCTCTATGCATAGGGTGCGACATTTCATACCGCCTTGCTTGTTGAGGTAGAACACTACTGCAGTGTTGTCTGACTGGATTAGTAACGATCCTGGCGCGAGGTAGGGCCGGAACGCCCGAAGGGCTAGATGGACCGCTTTCATCTCTAGGAGACTGATATGAGACTGACGGGGAGAAGCGGGCCACCGGCCTTGGGTCTGATAAGGACCAAAGTGTGCGCCCCATCCCTGTAGCGAAGCATCCGTGGTTAACATTTGCATGGGGGACCGAAAGGCATTCCTTGATTCTGATTGTCCACCACGACAGGGTTGACTTCAGAGAGGGAGTGATCCTGATTTTGTCTTCGAACTGTCTTGTTTTTTTGGGACCATTGATTCTGGAGGGTCCATTGGACAGGTCTCATGTGGAGACAGGCGAGTGCCACCATAGGGATGGCAGTGGACGTGACCCAGAAGGCGCAGCATTTATCTGGCTGTGACTATTTTCTGAGTCTGTATGTGTGATGCCAGGAATATAAGCGTGTCCTGCCGGGCAGATGGGAGGTAAGCTCTGGCTGTAACTGTATCTAGGACAGCTCCAACGTATTGGAAAGAGTGTGTTGGATTTGAACTGGACTTTGGCCAACTTGACTGTGATTCCCAGATCTGCGAACATTTTCAGGGTAGCATCTAGGGAGGCAAGCAGAGCTACTCTGGAGTCTGCTTTAATTAGCCAATCGTCTAGATATGGAAAGATGAAGTGCCCTTTTCTTCATAAGGCTGCTGCCACCACCTTTTTTCTTTGAGGAATCTGTAGACATTCGTCTTAGTTCCAAATTTCTCGCCGATGACTGCTACACAGAACTTGCACTAGCTTCTGCGCAAGCTGAAGACTGTGGGAAAATGAACAGAGGATACTAGGGACCGCCTACACTTGTATAGGAAACAGAAAGCTGCTGTAATGTGGGTGCGGTCCCTGGTGGAAAACTGCTAGAAGACCTGCCGTGCGCCACAGTGACCTCTGCTGGACACCCAAAAGTATTACCTACTGCAAGAGACCACTCCGTGGAAGATCTACTGTTACAGGTCAGTTACCTGTCTTTCTAGGAATGTGGATATGTTGTTCTTATCCATACGTCTTGGCAGACTCCTAGCAGTTCTCTGGGAGGAGGGGAGGAAAGGCGCACACTCCCTGCTTAGAAAACAGAGATTGGAGAACTGAGGCCCCCAAACCAGCATCCCGACGTGACTCTAGGTCAATGTGGTAATGGGAAATGAAGGTATCTGTGGACTTCCAGGTAGCAGCACTGCTGATTTCTTGGATAGGGACATCCCGAGAAGCAGCCACCGATGCAGCGATGAGGCAGGTGGAATGAGCCCTTAGCCCTCCGGGGGAGGCTCCCTACCCGCCAACCTATAGCAGAAATCAATGCATGATGTAATCCATCTGTCGATCATCTGCTTGGCTGCAGGTCTGCCAGGTGTGGCTTCAGCGTAGGTGACAAACAGCTGGGGAACCTCTCCCCAAACATTGGCCGTACGCTCCTTATAATAAGAGAGCGCTCTTCTCAGGTCCAAAGTATGGAGCCTGTATTCGGCCTCCGAGGTGTGATTCAGTAATACACCAGCAGAGTCATCACCTGGTTCAGGTGAAACTCCCGACACAACCTTCGAAAGCAACTTCGGGTTGGGGCGCAGGACAACCTTGTCCCTGTGGAAGACCAGATAAGGAGACTCAACAGAGAGCACCTGAAGCTCCCCAATCCTTCTGGCTGATGTGATAGCTACCAAGAAGGTGGTCTTCCACAACAGGTGTGACATCTCACTCCTGTGCATCGGTTCGAATGGCTTGCCCATGAGCTTTGCCAGTACCAGAAGTACACCCCAGGTGGTGGTGGTGGTTCACGCACTGGAGGGGAAATGTGGTGGAGGCCTCTGAAGAAATGCCACACCAAATTCTCCTGTGTCACAATCTGCTGACCAGCCCACACCCGGTAAGTAGAGATGGCTGCCAGGTGCACCTTAAGGGTCATAGACCAAAGACCCTTTGGAGAGAGGCACCAAAGGTAGTCGAGAATGCTAGCCACCAGACAGGACAAAGGGTCCAGGCCCTTGCCCTGACACCAAATGGAGAATCTCTTCAACTTGAAGGCACAACACTTCCTGTTCGATTCCTTCCCAGATGCCTCAACTACAGTGAGTACATCTTCGGAGAGACCCAAAGCCTGGAAATCTAGCCACTCGGGAACCAGGCTGTCAGGTGCAGGGATTGAAGGTTCGGGTAGAGGCCCTTCCCCTGATTGCCTGAAAGCAGGTCTGGGCATGCTGGAAGATGCCTCAGAAGCCAGAGGCTGAGGAGATCGGGGTACCAAAACTGGCGGGACCAGTCTGGAGCCACCAGGACCACCTGTGCCTTTTCCCTCCTGACCTTGAGGAGCATCTTGTGGATCAAGGGATGTGGAGGGGAGGCATAAAAGAGGCCTGGGGTCCACAGCCTTGAGAAGACATCCCCCTGCAGCAAGCCCTGCTTGGGGGGGGGGGCACAAAATAGCCTCAGCTTTGCGTTCTCCCTGGAGGCAAACAGGTCCATCTAAGGGGCGCCACACTGGGAGAACAGGCTGTGTACTACCTCTGGATGGAGACACCACTCGTGGGACACTTCGCCCACATGGCTGAGGGCATCTGCCAGCTGATTTGAGGCTCCTGCCACATAAATGGCTAGGAGATCCGCCTCCAGTCAGCTCAGGAGGGTCCAGATGCGGAGAGCTTCCCTGCACAGAGGCCAGGAATGCGTGCTGCCCTGTTTGTTGAGATAGCACAAGGTCGTGGTATTGTCCATCTGGACCTGAACCACATCACCACGAAGGAATGGAGCGAATGCAGTCAGCACCAGTCGAGCTGCTCGGAGCTCCAGCAGGTTGATGTGGCATCGGAATTCCTTGGGGGTCCAGAGTCTGTGGACTCTGTGGTCCCCCATGTGGGCACCCCAGCCTGTGAGAGAGGTGTCAGTCATCAAGACGTCCGTCTGCTTGGGGTGGACAAACGGGATCCCCTCCTGCAGATTCTCTAGGATGGTCCACCATTGGAGATCGTCCCACATCTTCTGGGTCACAGTGACCAGCTGGTCGAAATGACCTAGTCGCTAAGTCCACTGGCTGGCCAGCTCCCATTGAAGGAGGCGCATATGCCACCAGGCCCATCGGACCACGGAAGTGCAGGCCGCCATGTAACCCAGAAGTCGCAGGAAGTCCCAGGCAGGGGGCAAGTGCTCAACCAGAAAGTCAAAACTGGAAATTCCTGGGAACGAGATTGCTCTCTATCCCAAGAACGACGCCGACGAGACTTCTTCTCTCTCGGCTCCTTGGAATCCTTTTTACAGTAACTGGAGCTGTGCAAAGGCGACGGACCCTCCCCCTTGGTCGGGAGAGACTGGCACAACTCCTTGAAAAAGTCTGTAACGGTAGAGCCCAGTTTGAGCAACACAAAGACTGATGCGGAAGAGGAATGATCGGTGGCCCGAGCTGCCTCTTCCTCGAAAGATTTCATTTGCTCAAGTTGATCAGCAGACCCCGCAGCCGTGGAGACCACCCAACAGGCCTCTTTAGATTTGACCAGCAAGTTCCGTTTCTCCAGTCAGCCAAGCTGCAATCATGCGACACAATCGTCCAACTCGTTCGGCTGGAACAAGCATCAAAAATTGCAAGCCTGGGTATCGTAATCGTGGCCCAGGCAATAGACGCATGTGGCATGCGGGTCAGTGCGAGACATCTTCTGCCCGCAGGGGCACTGGCCGAACCCGGATGAGGACTTGTCCTCCATCGCAGTCACGATCTAAAAACGATGCAGTGATACTCTAACGAGTTTAAGTAATCCTAAGATTTAAGTGCCAGGGCCTACTCAATGTGGGAGCGATAAGGAGGGAACCTGAATCTTCCAGAGGAAAGGAAGATCCGGTGTGAAGGGGCGGAGTCGAGGCATATACCACCTAGGTGGGTGGGAGAAGCCAGCTTAAAGACTTACGGCAAGATAATTAAAGGGAAAGGACATTGTGAGGACGTCGGAGACGGCTCGACTGAGGGCAGTAGCGGTAAGTCGGGGAACTGGCAGCCCGAAGGAGTGGAGGTCACTGGAGAACGTAGATTGGGGGACATGCCAAACAGTGTGGAAAAGAATAACATATCCACATCCCTAGAACCTTCCTTCCCAGTCCAGGGTTAGAGCATCTACTGGGATGGTCCCCAGTGCTGGGGGCCTGCAGCAGTACTGTGGTAGCTGCTGGTTGAGGCTGGACGCAAATAGATCCAGGTCTGGAATCCCCCACCTTCTGAAAACTGTGGCAAGGACCTGCTTATTTAGGGTCCCCTCGTAGTGACCCTGACTGCTGTGACTTAGAGCATCTGCCAAAGTGTTGTCCTTGCCCAGGAGATGAATGGCAGACAGAGACATGTCCAGGGAGTAAGGTAAGGACCAAATCCTCATGGCCTCTGTGCAGAGTTTGGTTGCCCTTGTGCCCCCTTGCTTGCTGATACAGTACATGGCACTGGTATTGTCTAGTTTTTTTTGTTTTTTTTTTAATTTATTTATTGAACATTTCAGAATTACAACCTTTGAGTCAGGGACTCATTTATAAAGGCTCTGCGTCAGAGGACAGGTTATCTGAACAGCCTGTCCTCTGAGCTGTTGGGAGAAAGCTTTGATGGCTAAGTACACTGCTCTGCGTTCGAGGAGGCTGATGTGGTATGTGGACTCTTTGGGTGTCCAGGTACCACTTATGGACTGGTCCCCTAGGTGGGCACCCCACCCTTGGAGGGAGGCATGTGTTGTCAGGATCTGGGAGGGTTGCTGAATCTGGAAAGGAACCCCTACCCTGACATTTTCTGCCTCCTTCCACCAGTCTAGAGCCTGAAGAAGGGTTCTTGTAAATGCCACTAGCTTTGCAAAGGAATCCTTTTTCTGAGACCAGAGAGACCTGACGTGATACTGAATATCCCTCAACTAGAATCTGGTGCCTGGGCCTACTTCGGTCACAGAGGCCATATGACCGAGCACTCTGAAGAAGTGACTGGCTGGCCTAGAATGAAGGAATTTAACAGGCTGAGGAAATTCTGAATTCTATTTGCAGGAAGGAAAGCCTTCCCCAGCAGTGTGTTGAGCTCTGCCCCTATGGATTGCAGCGCTTGGGCCGGCTGAAACTGAGATTTGTCTTTGTTGATAATGAAGCCCAGAGACTGCAGGGTGTCTTTTGTCTGGTTCAGGGCTTCTGCAACTGCCTGTGGAGAGTTGGCCACGATTAGCCAATTGTCCAGGTAGGGAAGAACAGAAATTCCTTGTCTTCTGAAATGAGCTGCAACCACTACCAGGAACTTGGTGAAAACCCTGGGAGCGGAAGATACCCCGAACGGCATGGTTGCAAACTGGTAATGGCCTGAAGGCAGCCTGAATCTGAGGAATTTTCTGTGGGACTGCCTGATTGGGATGTGGAAATAGGTGTCCTTCAGATCTAGGGAGACTAGACAGTCCCCTTGCTTCAGAGAATGAATGACCTGATTTAAGGTTACCATTTTGAACTTTGGTTTCAGCAGGTGCTTGTTGGGGTACCTTAGGTCCAGAATAGATCACCACGCCCCTTCCTTTTTTTCAGAGTAAGGAAGTACCCGGAATAGAGACCTATTTCCCCACTGGGGGAAGGGCACTCTTTCCACAGCTTTGACTTCCAAAAGGTTGTTCACCTCTACCTCCAATAGCAGTTTTTCTGTTGGGGTTAGTGGTTTTGAGAGCTTGGGGCCTTGAAGGGAGGGAAATTTTTTTGAACTGAAGAGACAGGCCCTGGCCCACCACCTCCAGAACCCACTTATCTGTGGTGACGGGTTACCAATGATGGAGGCAGTGGGAGAGCCTGCCCCTGACTAGAAGAGGGAAGGCGACCAAAAAGGAGTCAGGAGAATTGTTTTCTGGTTTGGATAGAGGCTCTCCTCTGGCCTCTCCTGCCTCTTCCCCTGAAAAAACTCTCATCTGAGAAAAACCCATAGGCATCGGCACAGGATAGAATGCCCTACAAAAATAACCCCTGCCCCCCTTGTTTTGAGGTTTCTGGGAGATAGAGGGCTTTTCTATGGCAAAATTTCTCTTATAGTTTCATTCTTTTCATGTAAGCCTCCGTTTGATCCCCAAAAAGGGAATTTTTCTCACAAGGAAAAGTCAATAGCCTGTAATTGGGTATCCTGAGTGAGAGTAGTAGTGCCTAACTAAGCAAACTGCCCGAGAGAAATGGCCTGCAACATAACCCCCCAAGGCTGTGTCATTATTATCTACGGCCATGTGAAACTGATAATAGCTTCCATGGCCACTTTTACAGTTTCAGTGGCATCCCTGAGCATAGCGTCTCCCCCATGATGCACTATAGCCAGTATAGACTTCAACAAAGCGCTCCGATATCTAGCTGCATATACCATATAAGCAGACAAGCATAACAGCAAAGAAGCAGTAGTATAGGATTTCTTACCCATGGAATCCAATTTTTTGGACTCTTTTTCTGGAAGCTGAGCAGACAGTGGCACATTAGCTTTGTCACAGGCTGCTGCCTGACTCACCCCCTTTGTGGTCTGGATGTCCACAGAGAAAGTCAGCAGTCAGTTTACCTAACAGGTATTTCCTCTCAATCTTTCTGCCCACCCCTAAAGCAGATGAAGGGGTTTCCAGAATTTTAAAAGTTGCTCTTTTTAATGTATTATGTATGAGCAAAATAAATTTTTTTGACGAAGTATGACCCATGATTTCTACAGTCTTCCTCCATCTCTTGTTCGGGGTCGTCCTAGAGGGGAAGTTCCAGGGTGTCCACCATCTGTTTAACAAAGGTAAAAGGGGGAAAAAACATCATCATCATTATCATCAGGTAAATCACCACTAGTGTGACCATCTGGGTCTAATGGCTCACCCTGTGGAAATTCTTCATCATCCTCTCCCTCATAATACAATCTCTGGGCGTACCAGGAGTCATAGAGAGGAGTACTAGGCCCCAAAGGAGCCAAGAAAATATTGCCCATAGATTGTAAAGTCTGATATACATGCCAGCTTTAGTCAAGTCATTTGCAGGGGGCATATCTTTGTCAACCACTGATGTCTCCCTATGCCTTTCGGGGGAAAGCCAGCAGTGTGTTTATCTTTGTCTTTTTAGCAGGAACTGAATCAGAACCCTGCTCAGTTTGTCTTTTAGAGGCTTGGCTAAAATTTTTACTTTTATCAGACTTACTTTCATTAGGGTCTTTAGGGGACTTATCTATATTTCTGTGTTGACCCGAGGTACCCCCTCAGCATTTTTAGAGCAGGGGGAGGCAGACTGGGTGGCCATGCGAATATGGGTTTGGCCAAAGCGATAAGCCAATATATGTCCAATTAAAAGAAAGACTTATTTTGTTGTGTTTTTTTTTTGGTTTTTTTCACAATAGTGGTAAGGAATGACAGTAACAGCCTCCACACCTCTTGCCAACAGAAGCCCACTGCACAACAAGGAGAGGTTTCCCAGAGAGAGAATGCAGACAAACTCTCTAGTTTACTGATAAAATACTTTGAATTACTTGAAAAAACAGCCAGAAAAAGCGCGCGTGGGAAAGAAAATACCACAACGGCGTGATTTAAAACAGAAAAAAGTCACACAAATGAGGAAAATATAACACTATGCTTTAAAACTAAAGAGGAAAATAAGAAAACCGCAGATTTAACACAAATGTTGGCCTGATTACCTTGCCCATCTTTGTTGACCTAGCCAAAGCTTTCGACACTGTTTCCCATCCCCTGCTTCTTGATTCACTCTTCACAGCTGGCCTTGCTCCATCAGCCACCAGCTGGTTTAAATCCTACCTCACTGGTAGGACCCAGTCGGTAAGAATCCTTGATTCCATCTCCCCTCCACTTCCCATCAACACTGGTGTCCCTCAGGGCTCAGTGCTCGGTCCCCTACTCTTCTCCATTTTCCTTAATGATCTTCTATCCACATGTACGCTGATGATAATGTTTTGTACAGTTCCAGCAAAAACCTTGCTGCCGTGCAAACCAGCTTACAGCATGACTTCAACCAAGTTCAGCTCTGGTTTGCTTCTCACCAGCTTTTTCTAAATGCCAAGACGACAGTCTCAATGATCTTTGGCACCAAGCAGAGACTCTAGGCTCCCGGCCCTACCCACCTTCCACACCCTTGATGGGACCATCCTGGAGGACACCTCCTCATTTCGATATCTGGGAGTTTGGCTGGACCAGCACCTCAACTTCTCTGTGCATATTGATGCTATCCTGAAGAAACTGCGCTCCAAGCTTGGTGCTCTGTACAGGAATCGTAGCTGCATCCAGCTGATATGCAGGCGAAATTGTCCAGAAGATGATACTCCCCATCTTTGACTACTCATACGAAGTCTATGGTGCTGCTCCCAAATCTTCCTGACCAAGTTGGACACTCTCTTTAACTCCTTCTGCCACTTTGCTATAGACTCCCCTTCCCGCTCCCATCACTGTGAACTCTATCGCTCTCTAACCTTCCTTCCACTACCTCACAGATGCATCGCTCACTGTGCCAAACTAACCTCCAAATTCTGGTTCGGAGGGACTCCCCTCCTATCTCTCATCCTCTCTGTCCACTCCACCAACTCTCTCAGATCAAATGACGCCTGCACCTTGACAGTCCCTGGCCGCTCCACCCTCATCGGTCAGACTGGTTCTGCCCATCGTTTCCCTAAAATCTGGAATTCCTTCCCCCCTGAAATACGACACTCTTCCTCCAACTACTCCCTTACCTCTGCCCTACACAATTACCTTTCCCTCAGTTGTTCCTGCTTTAACCCACCTTAATACCTGTCCCCAGTTTCTGCCTTCCTACCATGACCCCCGGCAGGGTTCTCAAATATCCTTATGGGGAAATCAGGAAATGGCTACCCCTCTCCTCATATTCAGTCATTGCCTCCCTCCCTCCCTCCCCAACTGCCCTTCTGATCACCGTGTACAACCTAAGCCCATCCTTTTTACTCCAACAGCACTTGCGTACTACCTCGAGCCTGCTCCTGGTACACTCATGCACTATAAATGGTTCTATAGGTTTTGTACGTTTATATGTTCTTTTATATGATTTTGGACTTGTATTGTTATTTACCCAATGTTCCTCTACTGTTTATTATACAATACCTTGTGTTCCAACTGTTGCACAATCTTACAATGTTGTGTTGTTTGTACTACCCACATACTATTGTAACTGATCATCCTTCACAACCCTATGTAACCCTTCCCCCCAAGTCGCACTGTGAGACGAGCAACTTGTTGTTCAGTGTGCCCTCCTGATGAAACATTTCAATAAATAAATAAAATAAACTTTTACCTCAGAAACAATGCAGAAGTGGGAAAAATGATAAGTCCGCTGCTGTGAAGAACCAAATGTAACCATGGAAAAAATGTATAAAAATACAATAAATACCTTAAAAATGTAAAGGCAGCACTCAAAGGAAAAAAACACACAGAAAGGTCTCTGAAGAGAGAGACAGCTCCGAGGCAGTGTTGCCAGGTTAGTGGGAAAGAAGTTCTGAGGTCCTTCAGGCTGACTGCAGGCAGCACTCCTCCCTCTCTCTCTCTCTCTTCTGATTGGCCAATGTCCCTGCTCATTTACATTGACTCCTCCTCTCCGGGGCAGCTGAACCCAGCTGGCATACTACGCCTGTCAATACATGCTGAAGAATTCCTGGGGTGAGAATATTTATTTTTATCAAAAACAAGCATTTCCTGTGCCTGGTAGTGGGCTGATACCAAGGGCCTGAATGACAGTACAAGTGCAGGCACAACGTGATTGCAATGACTTCTTCACACCAATGTTATGTTTGTGACCCCATTGAGGGTTGCTATCTCTTCCCAAGCTCCCATAAAGATGCGTGTGACTGCTCCTGCAGAGAGGCAGGAGCTGCAACGCTAACAGATCACAGTGTGAGTCCCACAGCACTGTGGCCATCATAACCCAGTTGACAGGCTACTGCATCCTCCCAGGGTGAGTGTCACTGGGAATTCTAGTTTCTAAACAGCACTTGTGCATAACTGATGTTGGTGTCCAAGAACTGGAGCTGGCTTTTCATAGTGTACGAGGAGATAATACACTGTGCGGCACAATTGGGGGAGTTTCACTAATTTAACCAAGGACATGGAGTGATGGATTTTCAGCAACTTGGTGGTGAAGACAAGTTTAGTTGTTGCAGTGGGGTACTGGAAATGCATTTTTTCCCCTTTTCTATACAGCGGTTTCATCTGGCTGAGGTGCTGGCTGGCTCTTCAGCCCCTACCCCGGTCCCCTGACCTATCATCTCCCCCCATGTCTTACCTGCTTATTCCCCCACAGCTTACCCCTCATGGCGGGGGCAGGCCATCCTCCCCATCCCCCCACCGAGTCCAGTTCCAGCTGGCAGGGCCTGAGGTGATGGCACGGGTTAAGGAAGGAGGGCAGGGCTTCCTTAGAACACAGTCCCTGCATTTCCTGTTATTTTTCCCTAACCCATGGCCAGTGTGTGCAATGGCGTGGCATGTGGTGCAAAGCGCCACATGTACTCGAATGCTTGCTCCCTGCTGTTAGAGAGGCGACCACCTGCTATGCCACTCAGCGTCCGCAGGGTGGCAATTAGGCAGTGGCTCATGCTGTTCCCTTCCCAGAAGAAGGAGAGCCATCTATGGACGCTCGATCCCCCTTCTCCCAGCTGGCAGCTCAGTCAGCCTAAATAAGGTTGCATTTCTAAAAATATTTTAATGAGAAAGTGTCTTCCTTTTTTAACAACCAGCCCCACCTCCTTTATCTTCTTTATATTGTTTTTATCCTTTGTTCCCTGGGTGCAACTGTGACTGAGACTTCTTTCAGTCCATTGAGTTGCTTCTGCTCCAGACTGACACAGGACTTCTTGTCAGGCAACTCACACTAATCCAGTCGACACTGGAGAAGCCTGGTGTCATTTTTTTTGGGGGTGCAGGAGTAACCCCATAATAGATGTAGGGGCAGGACAAGGTGTTGTCTACCCAATCTGTTACCTTTATTTGTTTTCTTTCCAGAGCCCCTCCTTACAAGGCCTCCAGAAAGGAAAGTTACTTAGCATAAGTCTTGATCTTCAAGAATATCTTCTTCACAGAGTCAACTCTTTGGCCTTAGGGTGAGAAGCACTAGGACCCCAAGGGACAAAAAGCTTACATGCAAGCAGAGATAGGCGCCACCAATGATCCAACTACCCCAGTTTCTTTTTATCAATAGAGAGCACAGCGAAGAAGGGGAAAAGGAGAAATGAAAAATGAAGAATCTTGCTAATCACGATAAGGTTCCCTATCAGAAAAAATAATGATAAAATGAAACAATATAAGCAAAGATTATGGAGATTACGTACTTGTAACCACAGTTACATTTCTAGTATTTAGTTCACATCCACACTTGGGCGCATGCTAAATCCCCGAACAGTCTTCAAGCTTGACACCTCCTACCACCCAACCACGTGGTCTTCTGGGTCCTGGGTCGTTCCCCCCCTTTTACACACAGATCTGCATACTGGAACAAAAATCTATCGACTGCCTAGATTCAGTTCACTATCCACACTTAGTCAGACTCCTAGCAATCCTCAGGAGAACAGTGGAAGGCATGCACCCCAAATTAGACAGAAAGAGACTGGAGGGTTGAGGACCCAAAAACAGCATCACGACTTCTGAGCACGTTGATGCTATAATGGGAGATGAAGAAGTGCGCATTTGACCAGATAGCAGTCCTACAAATTTCAGAAATGGGAATATATCTGGAAGCAACAGCAGAGGAAGCAGTGGATTAAGCCTTCAACCCAAGTGGCTCCTCGCGACAACTAATAACACAGCACAATGCAGAAAGTTATCCATGTTCAATCGCTTTGCTGCTGGGTTATCTAGGGATGCTTTTGCGTATGTGACAAACAACTGGTGAGCCTCACCATGAAATTCCCCGTACATTCCCTGTAGCACAGCAGAGCCCTTTGAATGTCTAGTGCGTGGAGCGCTCACTCAGCCTCTGAAGCTTGAGTTTGGGAAGAAGGTCAGTGGAATGAGTGCCTGATTTAGGTGAAACCCAGAGAGCACCTTGGGCAGGAGTTTCACATAGGGGTGGAGAGCAACCTTGTCCTTGTTGAAAACAAGGTGTGGAGACTGCCATGGTGATGGCGACAAAAATTCCAGTTCCCACGACATACAGTATGTGAATGATCACATTTGTCCAAAGGCTTGAATGGTTTACCTATTAGCCATGACAGCAAAATGGCAAGTTACATGGTGGAGGTGGCTCCCGCCCTGAAGGGGACAAGTGGTTCAGCTCCTTAAAGAAGTGGTCTACTACTGTCTCCTTGAAGACGTGTGGCATACTACTGTCTCCCGTCTTGTTTGCCACTTCCGAGTAATGGCCTTGTGTGCCGTGGTCACTACTATGTTACATAAAGAGATCCAATCAACTCCCTCCTCTCGGGGTAGAATGGTGTGTTGGAAAGTAAGTTCAACAGCAACAGAAAAAAGGTTTTGAAGAACTGCAGTGACCCAGTGCCAAAACTCTACCAATACTAGGCAGGACCAGAAGATACGTGAGTAATGTGCTCATGTTTCATCGCACTTCCTCCAGTATGCGTGTGAGAAGTTTGCATTCCATTTTGCCTGAATGATCGGTGTATGGAAGAACTGGGTGCACACCTTCCAGTCGAATTCTTGCCATAATGGAGAGCAAGTGGATTTCGCACTGGGGTTAAAAGTCTTGGACCAGTCTTTATCTTCAAGGTCTAATTTGTTTTCTTGTGACCACTTCTGCTTAATGTGTATGGTGTGGTCATGCTGTAGGGACCGTACAGCTTTATAATAAGGCTAAAATAAGTCCTCTTGAAATTTCCTGTTTCATTATTGCCGCTATGGTGTCCAAGAGGAGTTTAGCTAAGGGATTTTCAGGTGTGACGTTAGTAAGTTCCTGCACATGATTCCTAATTTGGAGATACCAGAAGTCGTCCAAGTTAGACAAAGTAAACGACTGTTTAGGGAATGAAAATCTAGGATGGAGTTTCCCTGCATAAGTTGTTTCGGGAAACAAAGACCCTGTCTGGCCCACTGGTGGAAGGTTACATCAACTCGGGACGTGGAAAAGCATTATCCTACACAAACCATCTAAAAGGTCAGTGACTAGGTCCAATATTAAATTTATTCCATAGTCTGTATACTCCACTCGGGGTAGGAGAGGATTCATCATCTTATGACTGACTACCTCAGATGGGAGTTCATTCCAGTCTGCTACCACCCAATCTGTAAAGAACTGCCTTCTTGACCACCCCGCTCCAGTTTATAACAGTGCTTCCTTGCGGTCTTGTTTTAACTAAGATGGAAAAGGTCCCGCTATCCACCTTGTTCATACCTTTCAGCTACATGAAGATTTCAATCATGTCCCCTCTCTCAATCCACTCCTCGAGCGAGTACATACAGAGTCCTCGCATTCTGTCCTCATAGGCCCAGTCATGCTGTCCGTGAACCAACTTTGTTGCCCTCCTCTACACTGCTTCAAGCTGGCTGATATCCTTTCTTAAGAAGGGACTCCTGTACTACACGCTGTACTCTAGGTGCAGTCGCAGCAGGGATCAGTACAGCGGAAGGATAACCTCCTCCCTTCTGCTCATGAGCCCTCTAGCAATGCAGGCCAGCATTCTGATGGCCTTGGCTTCAGCCTTTCTACACTGTGTAGCCTACTTTAGGTCACTGGTAATGGCCATCCCAAGTCCTTTTCCTCCTCTGATACAGTCAGCTTGCCCACCCCCCCCCGACTGCATTCCGCCCTCGGGTTCTTTCTTCCTATGTACATGATCTTTCACGCCTTAGCACTGAACCCCAGCTGCCATATGCCAGAACACCTCTCCAGCTTCACTAGGTCCTCTCTGAGGTTTTGCACCCCTTCATCCATGTCCACCTTCCCACAGAGCTTCGTATTATCTGCAAAGAGGCAGATCTTCCCTCTGATGCCATCTCCAGTGTCATTAATGAACACACTGAATAACACTGGGACAAACACTGACCCCTGACAGACCCCACTAATTACATCCCTTGTACCTGAGAGCCCCCCCCCAAGCAACCCCCATCCACTAGGTTCTACCACTGAGCCAGTTCTGAAATGCAGTATAACATAGTGGTTAAGGGCACTGAGCTGCAAACTTGAAGAACTGGGTCTGAATCCCACAGCCACTACCTGCGTTCTCTGTAACATCAGCAAGTCAAACACAAAAACACAGAAAGTGACGGCAGATGAGGATCACTTGCCCCACCTAATCTGCCCATTTTCCCTACCTACTGCAAAACCGCAAACCCTACTTTGTCTCTGGCTTTACCCTCTCCTTCCTATCACTAGGGTTCCCTCATGCCTATCCCATGCATTCTTGAATTCCCCTACTGTTTTTGCCCCCACCACTTCCTCTGGGAGGCTGTTCCATGCATCCACCACCCTTTCTATGAAGAAATGCTTCCCCACATTACCCCCAGTCTATACCCTCCAGCCTCATATCATGACCTCTTGTTCTTGAACATCTTTTTTCTGAAAGATGCTACCCTCTTGTACCTTACTGATGCACTTGAGGAATCTGAAAGACTGTATCATATCTCCCCTCTCTCTCTCTCCTCTCTTCTAGTGTATACTTATTGAGGTCCTCTAGTCTCTCCCTATATTACTTATGGTGCAGACCCTGCACCATTTCTGTAGCCCTTCTCTGAACTGCCTCCACTCAGTCTGTGTCCTTCCGGAGATATGGCCTCCAGAACTGGACACAGTACTCCACATGAGGTTTCACCAATGATTTGTACAGTAGTATCACCACCTCCTTTTTTCTGCTGGTGATACATCTCTCTATGCACCCCAGCATCTCACTGGCTTTCCCCACAGGCTTTTCACATTGTTTGGTTACCTTTAAGTCATCAGATAGGATTACCCCCCAGGTCCCTTTCCTGTTTGGTGGCTGTCAGTCGTTCCGTCCCCCCCCCAAAAATCGTGTACTCCTTCCCTGGGGTTTTGTGTCCCAAATGCACAATTTTGCACTACTTTGCATTGAACATTCGCTGCCACACTCTTGTCCACTCCTCAGGCTTGCTTAGGTCACTCCTCATTTTTCCATCACCCCTGAAGTGTCAACCCTGCTGCAGATCTTAGTGTCGTCTGCAATGAGGCATAGATTCCCTTCCATCCCCTCTGCAATGTTGCTTATGAAGACATTAAAGAGGACTGGCCCCAGAACTGATCCTTGCAGTACCCTGCTGGTCACCCTCCTCTCCTCGGATTGAACTCGGTTTACTACCGCCCTCTGTGTTCTGTACCTCAACCAATTTCTGACCCAGTTTACCACCTTGGGACCCACTTCCAGGCTGCCCAGCTCGTTTACAAGCCTCATATGTGGGACGGTGTCGAAGGCCTTGCTGAAATCCAGGTAGACCACATCCACCACCCCTCCCTGATCTAATTCTCTGGTCACCCAATCAAAGAAATCTATCAGATTTGTTTGACATGACCTTCCAGCTGTGAATCCATGTTGCCTCGGATCCTGTGATCCGCTGGATTCAAGATATACCACAATCCTTTCCTTTAGTAGCACTTCCTTCAATTTCCCCACCACTGAGATTGGGCTGACTGGCCTGTAATTACCAGCCTCCTCCCTGCTCCCATTTCCATGAAGAGGGACTACATTTGCCCTCCTCTAGTTCTCTGGAGCCATTCTCAGTGGTGATGCCAGCACTTCTCTAAGCTAACTTAATATTCTTGGGTGTATCCCTTCCAGCCCCACTGCTTGTCCACTTTCAGATTTACAAGTTCCTTTAGGACTCCCTCTTCCATAAATGGACTGGTATCCACCTCCCTTACATGCATGCTCCTGTAGCTTAACTGTGGTCCCTCACCTTCCCCTTCTTCTGTGAATACTAAACAAAAAATATTTGTTCAGGATTGCTGCTTTTTCTAGGTCCCTTTCTGCGCACTCCCCTCCTTCCCTTTTTAGCCTTGCAATGCCACCCCTTGTCTTTCTTCTTTCACTAACGCACCTGAAAAATGTTGTCTCCTTTCATCACTGCCTGGGCTATTTTTTCCTCCGTTTGTGCCTTTGCGCTTCTAAAGTCACTTAAAGGGGGACAGGAATTGATTACTTATGTGCAACTGTTTGAAAGGTCTCTATTTTCATAAATTATAGTAATACCTCTAAGAGATCCCTATTTAACTGTGTCTGAATAAAAGCTGAACCTGTCAGTTGCGTTTTGTATTGTTTTCCTTGTATGGACAATATTCTATGCAGCTCCTTTCATGGAACCAAGACTTTTGGAGTTTTGACTATGTTGCTTCATGGTTTCAGAACCTTGGACACTGTACTGATAAGCTGATGCTCACATTTCTGAACCATGAAGTGACATAGTCAACACTCCAAAATTCTTGGTTCCATGAAAGGAACTGCACGGAATGTTGTCCACACAAAAAAAACAGAGAGAATAGTGCATGGGCAACCATGCGCAACCAGCCTATTGTACCAATTTGGGGTTTTGATTACCGCAGACCTCGAGATCAGAACCCTGAGGTGGCACAATAGGCTGGCTGCCCATAAGGGTGCCCGTGCACTATTTTTTATAGTGTACAGTGCCCCTTTGCCAAAATTTTTTGTTTAAAATTTTTGAAATGAAAAAAATATATATATATATATATTCGTTGCACCGTGTTCTGGGACTTAGGGCTGGTTGCTAGGGAGCAGACATCCCTATGTTTATTGCATAGCCTTCTAATGGCTGTCAATGTGGTGTGGGAGGGATTTTCAACAACAAAAAAAAAAAAACATGGCGGCGTATGTCTCGCTTAGCGAGAGGATGTGGGTTCAGAGGAAACGATTACTTGTAAGTTATTTTAAATAGCTGGTTAATCCTAATTCTGATGAAGCTGCAGTTTTCTGGCTGATCCTTCATTTGTTTTTGGCTTATCTACCTGTTCTTGTTCGCGTCACCGGTTTGAGGGATCTTGCCACAAACGCTGTAGTCCATTTGGCTGATCCTGTTGTTGTTGCTGCTGCCAGGAGGTCTCGCGACCAGTTTACCATTCTGATAGAACCTCTAGAGCTTTTCCAAACATTGTTGTACCACAGTGTACTACAATCACATTCCATGACCTTTTGAACTGTGGTACAACAACATTTGGAAAGGCTCTGACTTCTATACAGAACAACACCTGACTATACACTATAATACAAAACACAACTGACAGCTTCAGCTTTTCTTCAGGCATAGTTAAATAGGAATACTTTAGAGGTATGAATATAATTTATAAAAAGAGACACATTTCAAACAGCTGCACATAAGTAATCAATTCCTGTCCCCTTTACCTTCCTTGAACTCCCAGGATGCACCTGGAAACAAGCCTCAGCTTAGCACATCTTTCCTGGCCAAAACACTGTAAAATAATTCACCATCCACCTTGTTAATTTCTTTCCTGTCCCGAGATCCTCTAACTTTCTAGTCAACATCTTGCGGTGCACCGAGTCAAAGGCCTTGCTGAAATCCAAGTACAGAATATCAACGGCCTGGCCCTGGTCTGCCACCTTCATTACCAGGTCACAGAAACCGATCAGGGTGGTTTAACAGGACCTTAGTGACACAAACCAGTTGTCTTTCATCCTGCAGCACACTTTCTTCCAAGTAACCCAACTAGCCTTTCTTTCAGAAAACGTCTCCATCAATTCAACCAGCCTGTAGTTCCCAGGGTCATCCCTAGGCCCACTCTTGGGCAGTGATATCACATCAGTGGTTCTCCATTCCTGCGGCACCACCCTTGTATCTAGCAAATGACTGAACAGATCAGCTAGCAGACCCGTCAGTACCACCACCAGTTCCCTCAAAACTCTTGAATACATGCCATCTCATCTCAGGGACGCATCTACCTTTCTGGGTGTCACCCCTTCCTAACCCTGTCTTCTATTATCCTGTCCTCAGCCACCCATGACCCCAGCCCTCCACACACATCAAATCCTCCTCCTTGCAGCACTGGTCCATTATTTTCCTTAGTAAAGACAGAGGAGGAGAAGTATTCATTCAACAATTCTGCAATCTCTTTACTTCCTTCTACCCACCCCTCCCCCCTTTTTAGCTTTACTATGCCTACCCTTGTGTCCCTGTTTTTGCTGATAAACCTGGAGAAGGCTTTCTCCCCCTCCTTAGCCCATATGCGATTTGAAGCCCCTTCCTAGCCTTGGCCTGCCCAACTGCCTTTATGGCCTCCCCCGCTTTCTCCAAGTAGTCCCCCTCATCTTCATCCCTGCAAGACTTCCTATACTTCCTACATGTGGGCCCTCTTATCCCTCACTGCCTGGCTCATCTCCCTAAGGAACCAACTTGGTCTCCAGGCTTTGGAGTTTTTCCCCTTCTGCTTGAGGCATGTGTTAGCGGCAGCCACAATTCTTTCCCCAATCACTGTCCACTTCTGGTCCACACACATCTCCACCTCAAGGCTAGCAAGGTGTCCTCTCAATGTCTCACTCATCTTACCATAGTCAGCCTTCCTGAAATGTAGCACTTCTGTCTTCATGCTTGGTGTTTACTTCCCCACGTCAACTCAGAACCACACTGTCCGGCAGTCACTGCTTCCCAAGGGCTCCTCCACAGTGATACCCCAGATGTGATCACCATTTGTTAATATCAGGTCCAGGACAGCTCCCTCCCATGTTGTCTCAGTCACCCCCCTGAAACGGGAACCCATAGCAACTGGCTCCTGGCAAAGGTGGTGGATGGGACACTCAAAACCACCTTAAGCAAACTGAAGTCCCCCATTACCACCACCTCTCCCCTTTCATCTGCCATCCTGATCATGGTACCCAACTCCCTTTTCTTGTCCTCATCTTGAGTAGGTGGCCTATAACCTACACCAAGCCTCAATTTCCTTCCAGCTGCTGGATAAATCCGTACTCACAATGCCTCTATTTTCCCATCCCTATTTCCTCCCTAGTGGCAGTAGCACCACCCCATCCTCTTCCCTTTATCCCTGTCCCTTCTATAGAGGGCATATCCTGGAATGAAGAGGTCCCAGTCATGGTTTGAGGCAGCCCAGGTCTTGGTGACCGCTGCCAGATCCATATTCCCCTCTGCCATCATGGCCTGCAGGTCTTCCATTTTGTTCCTGAGACGTCTAGCATTAAGGGAAACTACCATCTATCACTCTAGATTTTCCTTCCCTCCTTTTTTGACCAAGGCTACCCTCCCTTACTGCTTGGATGCGGAGCCGCCTTTGCCTCCTGGGCCTCACCTTTGCTTTCAGTCACTCTTAGCCCCCTCATAGTCCCATCACTCTCCCCCTTTACTGCCCCCCCATACTTGGGGGATGGGGAATGCTTGGCACTTCTTCAAAAAATCCCACCCCAAGCCCCCTTCCTATTCTCCCTGTGCCCTCCCCTTTTTGACTGCTATGTGTCTTCTACGGGGGGGGGGGGCCTGTCTGCCCCCTCCTACAGAAAACCCTGAGTGCTGTGATCCTTGCTGCCCATGCCTTTTCAGTTTAAATGTAAGCCCTTGTTTCCAAATCTGTTCCCCTAGGAGCCTGGTTCCCCTCCTGCTTAGGTGTCTGGATGTCTGATTGTCCCCTTTGACCTCTCAGCAGGTACAGAAGTGGAAACTACCATGAAGGCCTGTTTCTGAGACTGAGAAAATTCTTATACCAGAACTGGCACGGCCAGGCCAGTGCAGTCAGAATCAGGAGTGCCCTGTCCCTCTGCAATGCGAGGAACACCTTGTGGACCAGAGGAAAAGGACAGACTGTATATATGAGGTCCTGAGCTCAGTACTGACAGAGTGCTCTGTGGCACTGTAGACAGCATGGATGGGGTTAGGGAGATGCAGAGAGACTTGCAAAGGCTAGAGTGGTGGTCAAAGGTTTGGGCAGTGAAATTCAATGCCAAAAAGTGCAGGGTGACTCACCTACAGAACAAGAACCCCAGGACAGAGTACTGAATATGGAGGGGTTGGGGTAAAGTTGTGCACAATCTCTGAGGAAACAGATCCTAGCTATTGTCCAAAAAAATGATCCTCCCAATTATTGACTACGGAGATGTCGTCTATGGCGCCGCCCCCCACACGTCCTTAGTCAGGCTTGACCTCCTATTCCACTCCTTCTGCCGGTTCACCTTGAACCACTCTCCCAATACCCACCACTGCGTCCTATACCAGTCCCTTGACCTCCCATCACTCCATAACTTGCGATCGCTGCATGGTGCTAGAATCGCTGCCAAATTCTGGTCGCACACACTCCCCTCCTACATATCTGCCCTCTCCCCACCTACTTACGATCTCAGGAACATCGACTCCAGGCTCCTGCACATTCCACATAGATCCACCAGATCAGGTCAGGGAGTTTTCAGTTTCAGATTGCCCAAGTTATGGAACTCACTGGCAGCTGACATTAGACACACCACCAGTACCCCCCCAACGTAATGCCCTTCTCAAATCACATTTTGCAACCAAATGCTCTTGCTTCCCCATCTCCGAATCTCCTCGGACAAGACCTAGCCTTTCTACTCAGGTACCTGCACAACTCCTACCCACTCTACCTATTTTATGCTCCAGTCATGGCCCCGTTTTCCTTTTGATATTGGTCACGTAGTGCTATTTAAATTGCATATTGCTGATCCTATTACTGTTGTAAGCTGTATGCCTTACCCACTTGTAGACACAATCGTTCTCACTATATTATTGTTGTAGTTTTACTTACTACTGTACCACTGTCTGTCATAACCTTGTCACATATGTATTGAACTGTTCTCGTCTCATTACTTCACCCTTGTAACCCCCTACCCCCAGGGCGCATCTGGAATCGAGCGGTACTCCGCTCAGTATGCCTTCCTGGTAAATCTCTTAAATAAATAAATACATAAAGGCCATCATCAGTGGCTCCCTAAAGCAATCAAACCAGTGTAACAAGGCCTACAGTAAGGCAAACAGGGTGTTGCTGGAGTTACTGGAAGGGGTATTGACAGCAGAAGGAAGAAGGTATTACTACCTCTCTATAGATCACTGGTGAGGCCCCACTTGGAGAACTGAGTCCAGTTCTGGAATCCTCACCTAAGGAAAGATAAGGACAGGCTGCCTCAATTGCTCATTTTGCACTTACTCCTGTAATGAAGTTGTGTTCTTTGCTCTTTATTGTAACTGTGAATTGTGTGCTGTGCTATGTATTTGCATCGCCTATTCCCCTCTCCCATGTCACACCAGGAAATGAGCCTGAGCTCAGTGTGCCTTTCCCGGTCACCAATGGATAGACAGACAGATACAGAAAGAGCGAAAGATTAAATAAATAAATAAAGACTGGAGACAGTGCAATGTAGGCTGACTAAAATGATTCAGTACCAGCAGGGCAGATCTTAACAGGATCAGCTCAAGGCACTGAACATATACTCGCTGGAGGCCAGACAAGAGAGGTAAGATATGATAAGACACCTTCAAGTTCCTGAAAGGAATGAACAAGGTAAATTGTGAGGAACTATTTCACATAAGTAGTGGATCAAGAACACAGGGGCTCGAGTGGAAACTGATTGGGGGAGAGTTCAAGAAGGAAGTGAGAAGAATAGGTTACTCACCTGTAATCGCAGTTCTACAAGTGGTATATGGTTCCCACCCACACTCTGGCATTCCACTAGAATGATGTTATTGGCCAGATCATCTTTAAGTTAAACTCCTACCACCACCCGGGCGGTACGTCCCCTGACTCCACCTCGTGGCGTCAGATCTCGCACGCTGGTGGCAGGATCAGATGTCCCTTGCCAAGGGCGGCTGGGTGGGTTGTGGGGATGTGAACCATACACCAATCCTAGAATTATGGTTACAGGTGAGTAACCTATTCTTCTAGGGGTATGGATATGGTTCGCTTAGCCACACTCTGGCAGACTCCTAGCAGTTCTCCAGGAGGAGGGGGACAAGATGCGCACCCCTACTTGGTGAACAGAGACTGGAGAACCAAGGTCCTAAAACCAGCATCCCAGCATGACTTAAGCTCAATATGGTAGTGGGAAATGAAGGTGTGTGCCGACTTCCAGGTAGCAGTCCTGCAGATCTGTATGAGGGTGTCCCTGGAAGCAGTCACCGAGGCAGCTGTATGTCTGGTGGAATGAGCCCTAATCCCTACGGGAGGCTGCCGACCAGTCCACCTTTAGCAAAGACCAATGCAAGAGATGATCCACCTTGCAACTGTCTGCTCTGCTGCTGGTCTGCCAGGCATGGCTTCAGCATAGGTGACAAACAGCTGGCAAGCCTGTACCCCGAACTCTAGCCATGCACGCTACATAACATGTGAGTGCCTTCCGCAGGTCCAGGGTATACAGCCTGCGGTCAGTCTCCGAAGATGGGCAGGTAAAATATACCTGGAAGTTAATCATTTGGTTAAGGAGAAACTCTGATATCACCTTCAGAAAGACATTCAGGTTGGGGCAAAGAAAATGTATCTCTCTGGAAGACCAGAGAACGCTTGGAGCTTCCCACTCCTTCTGGATGATGTAATGGCCACCATGAAGGTCGTCTTCCATGACAGGTGGCACATCTCACACCTGTGCATTGGCTCAAAAGGCTTGACCGTGAGCATCACCAATACTAGCAGCAAGTCACACAGTGGAGGTGGTTCATGCACCGGAGAAGACAAGTGGTCAGGTTCTTGAAAAAGCACCCAATCACCTTCTCCTGGGCCACTGTCAGCTTGCCAGACCACATCAGGTAAGCAGAGATGACTGCTAGGTGCACCTTACGGGTCATCGCTCACAGTCCCAGTTGGGAAAGGGACCAGAGGGAGCTCAAGATGCTAGCCACCGGACAAGTAAAGGGATCCAGCCCCTTGCTTTGACACCAAATGGAGAATCTCTTTCTTTTAAAGGCATAGCATCTATGAGATGACTCTTTCCTGGAGGCCTCCATAACATGGAAAACATCCTTGGAGAGACCCATTACCTGGAACTCTTGCCGCTCAGGAACCAGGCGGTGGGGTGCAAGGAGCAATGGTCTGGGTGCAGGACAGTCCCCTTAAGTCTGGTCAGCAAGTCTGGGCAGAGAGGCAGTCCCCCTCCCCTTAGAGACATGCTGATGTTGAGGAGATCCTGGTACCAGAACTGCCAAGGTTAGTCTGCAGCAATCAGGATCATCCATGCCTTGTCCTTCCTGACCTTGACCGGCACCCTGTCGATCAGGGGAAGTATATACAAGGCCTGGGGTCCCAGCCCTCATAAATGCATCCCCATCAATGTCCCGGACTGGGAAGGGCAGGCACAAAGCAGCCTCAGTTTGGCGTTCTCCCAGGAAGCAAACAGGTCCGCTGAGGGTGAGACCCACAGAGAGAACAGGTGGTTCACCAGCTCCTTATTCACAGACCACTCGTGTGACATCTCTCCTACCTGGCTGATAGGGTCTGCAGGCTAACTGTTCTCTCCCGCAATATGAATCGCCAAGAGATAGGCACCCAGGCTGTGGACGAGGGTCCAGGTGTGGAGTACCTCCCAACACAGAGGAAGGGAGTGTGTGCTACCTTGTCTGGTCAGATAAAACATGGTTGTGGTGTTGTCTATCTGGATCTGAACAACCTGACCCTTGACTACTGAAGCAAACTCTGTCACAGTCAAACGCACTGCACGGAGCTCAAGCAGGTTTATGTGGAGACGGGACTTCGTGAGGGACTAGAACCCGTGGGTCTTGTGGTCTCCCAGGTGCGCTCCCCACTCTTTCAGAGGCGCATCTGTCATTAGCATGACAGTCTGTTCTGAGCAGACAAGGGAGATCCTGTCCTCCAGATGTTCCAAGATAAGCCACCACTGGATGGTGTCCCGCACTGGCTGGGTCACTGTGACTGGCTGGTCCAAGCAGCCAAGCTGCTGGAACCACTGCTCCCACTGGAGGTGGCGCATCCACCAGTGGGCCCAACAGACCACACTGGTGCAGTATGCCAGGTACCCCAGCAGACGCAGGAAATCTTGGGCAAAGCATAAGAGCCCAACTTGAATTGAACGAGCAAAGGAGTTAAGATCCTGTGCCAAGTCTGCCAGGAGGTGGGCCTTGGCACAAAATGGGTCAAGTTCTGCCCCGATGAACGTGATCACCTGCTTCAATACCAGTTCAGACTTGTCCGGGTTGACCAATAGGCCCAAGTCTCAGCAGGTCTGGAGAGCCAGATCTGTGGATCTCTTCATGGCCTCTCTGGATGAACCAGCTATTAGCCCGTCATCCAGGAAGGCATATACTCTGGCCCCCTAGATGCCACAGGTGGGCCACCACCACTGCCATGCATTTGGTGAAGACTCTGGGTCCAGAGGCGAGGCCAAAGGGCATGACCTGGAACTGGTACAGGACCCCTTCCACTTGGAGATAGAGGTACTGGTGGTGGGACCCACGGATCAGAATGTGGAAGAAGGCATCTGCAAGTCCAGGAAGTAAAACCACATACAGTATTTTGCTCCAGGGATGGTATAATCTGGCTCAGAGTGACCATCCGGAACTTGCATTTCCACATGTACTGGTCGAGATCGTGCAAATCCAGTATGGAGCACCAGCCCCCTCAGCTGTCTCAGGACCAGGAAGTACCTGGACACATAACCCTGACTGGCCAGGGCATCCAGGACAGTGGCTATTTCCCCTTTCGCAAGAAGCTGACCTATGTCCTCCCTGAGGGCAGACAGCATGTCCTGAGACACCCCGGACTCTTAAGGCACACGGAAGCGGTAGGGTGGAAGAGTCTTGAAGTCTAGAGACAGTACTCTACCCATTACGTCTAACACCCACCTGTTCACTGTAACAGTGACCAACATGGCAAGAAGTGACATAACCTAGCTGGCCCGGTGGCGCGGAGAGTTGAGGCGCCAGACGCCACACCTCGTGCCACACCGGTGACCCAGGTTTGGGCGAGCCCAGGCCGCTAGGGGTCGGCAGGGAAGCAGAGGATTGGCGTCCAGTGGACAGCTCTCCTCCCTGGGAGGGAGAGGGTCATATCCCGTGCGGAATAAGTGACACCAGTGGAGGCGGAGTGTTACTACAGACGCTAGAGATCACGATGACAGGGGAGAATGTTGGACAGCTGTTTTCTCAGACGTGGAGTGGAGCATCACGTAATGCTGGGCAGCACTGCATGACCCACATCAATGGGAGGGATTAAAGAAGAAAACCCCTCCAGCCCAGATAGGCAACGGCTCTCGGTGCTCGCCGCCACATGCCCAACGCTGGATCTTTGCCTCCCCCCCTTCGATCTCCTTGTGGACCCTGGGGCCAGCGGGTTCGGTGAGGAGGAATGTAACGCCTTTGAGGAGCTAGGATCACAAGCGGGCGAGAAGCAAGTGGTTAGCTGAGCAGCCCAAGAGAGTTCTGGGGTCTGGAGGTGAAAAAAAGAATGGACAAAAAAAAAAAAAAAAAGAAGTGACATAACCAACCTCCAACCAGGAGAGCAGTTGGGGACAGAACAGGTGGAGGGATGACACCCCCAACCCCTTCACTGGACAGCCTTCACATGGGCAGTGGCAGTTGCTGCCGGAGAGGCATCACTACCACTACCTGTGCCCCTCCCCCCTTCTGGATCCTGAGCCCAGACTTCTGCTTGGGGCACCAGGCCTGGAACTGCCCCTGCTGGGGCTGCTGCCAGGGGGGCTGTGACTGAAAGGACCAGTAGTGAAAAGTCAGATTTTCACTTTTTCTTCTGTCCCTTCTGGGATGAAGTCAGAGAGTCAAGGGTGGCCTTTGACCTCTCAATATGGGTGAGATGTCCTTCCACCCCAGGGCCAGAGAGGGCGGCACCCAGGAAATGGACATCAGCCAGGTTATGTTGAGTGTCTGCCATCAAGGTCAATAAATGCAGCCAGGCCCTGCGATGCATGGAGACAGCCGCTGCCACAGCATGGGAGAAAGAATCGCCCATATCCAAAGCTGCGTAGGGCTGGTGTTTAGCCAGTGATTGACGCTGATCTCCGATGAGCTCCACTACCATCCGTTGCTCAGGATGGAGGTAGGTAAGGACAGCACCAAACATTCCCATTAGGAAATTATCACAGTTAGCCATCATAATGGCATAGTTAGCCTGACAGAGACCTAGAGTGGCTGCAGCTGACACTTTTTTAGCGGTGTGGTCAGTCTTATGGGACTCCTTGTCCGCATCCCCCTAGTGTCAGGATTTGCGAAACATCGAATCCGTGACCAGATCTTCTGCTGAAGGATGGCCCAAAAACCCTGCAAGAGAGCCTGTGAGGACTGCATGCTTGTGGACCATACAGGCCGAGGGTGCCGGGCAGGATGCTGGATGCTACCAAAGTTCCAGAGCCAGTCCTAAAATGGCCTCAGTCACAGGGAAGGCACCCCCCTGATGATTCATCCCAGTCCCAAATGTCCATGAGATGGTAGTTAGCCCTCTTCTGGACTGGCTCAAACGGGACCGATATGGATTCCTAGATAAGCTGGAGCAGCCCACTGAAGGGCATTGGGCCATGCTTGGTGGAAGGCTCCTCGATTCGAGCTTTGGTCCATGAGCTGAGTCCCTGTTATGATTTGTCAGAGGACTCCTCGAAAATAGCCCTTGGCTGCTGCTCACCACGGACTTTCCTGGAATCATCACTCAGGGTGATCCTCACCGACAACTGGCCTTGCAAGCCAGTGGTTAAATGGCCGGCCTCCTTGGTCGAAGTGCTGACTGGCCGCTGTCGTGGTTGTGGCTCCACCCTATTTGGCAGAGAAGCAGGAGTGGGGAGCTCCTGCCGAACATGGACCACCAGGGTAACCACTGGTGGCTGCCAGGAGACTGGAGGTCCTTGGGGTGGAGCATGACCCTGCCTCTCGATAGCCCACTGCTGCCACAGGAATTCCTCCTAACACCAGCATATCTTGCATCGGTGTCTCTCCTCACCTGATGAGAAGGTTGAGGAATGCTGTCAGCAACACCTCCCAGTTGAGCATGATCGAGTACATGAGTACTTCGACTGTGATCTCATACATCGACCGGCCAGCCGAAGGCAAGGTGGGTCATCCTGCGGTTGGCCATAAATTACATGCTTTACAACACTGAGAAACGTACGCGAAGGCCTGACCCCGGGAAGTGGTTGGTCCAGCAGTGGGTCGGCAGGACCACCAATCGGTCCACATCCTCCTGAGCGAGGACTGAGAGCACCGAGGCCAGTGAGACCGACTCCTCGGCCTCATCAGACAACTGGACAAAAGGCTCAAGAAAGATTTGAACAGCTCTCTACTTGCTCAACCTGCCCCTTGGCTGAGAGGAACTCGATAGCCGTTGAGCAGTCGGATGAGTCGAGGAATCAGGAGGACCTCGATTGTTCCAGGTCCCATGATCAGTGCTGGCGGCGCACGGATTTTAAACCACACAGGCCAGGGCTCTCCTCCAAAGTCTATAGGTCAAGATCTTGCAGTCCTTGGCTGACCCAAGACAAAGTCGTTTGCTAGGCTTAGTGAATTTGTCGCTCTCTCCTGTGGGAGAAAAGCCTTGCCCTGGACAGTATCCAGTTCTGCTCTAATGAATTCCAGTAACTGAACTGGTTCCATCTGAGACTTCTGAGCACTGATAAGAAAGCACACAGACGCCAGAGTACTGTGTGTAACCCTGATGGGGTCCTTTACTTGCTGATATGACTCCCCTATGACTAGCTAGTCATCCAGGTAAGGGAATATAATGATTTCCTGCCTTCTGAAGTAAGCTACCACCGACTAGACACTTTACGAATACCCTTGGGGCAGAACTGAGCCTGAAGAAGAGTGCTGAGAACTGGTAGTGCCAAGTACAGAGAGGACCTTGGGTACTTTCTGTGGCAAGGCCTGACTGGAATATGAAAGTAGGCATCATTCAGATCTAGAAATGCCAGCCAGTTTCCTTTCTTTAGAGAAGGAATTACTATGGCCAGTGTTGCAATTCTGAACTTGGGCTTTGCCAAGTGTTTGTTTAGGAATCAGAGGTCCAGGACTGGCTGACAATCCCCATTCTTCTTTTTGGTTAGAAAATATCTTGAGTACATGCCCTTCCCCAATTTGGAAAGAGGTACTGGCTCTACTGCCCTGTCTTGCAGGAGCTTTTTAACCTCCAATTCCAGCAGAATTGTCTCTGCAGGGATTGAACGCCAGAAAACTCTGTAGCCCTGGGGTTTTGGAAACTGTTTGAACCATAGACAGAGACCCTGACTCACTGCCTCCGGGACCCATTTGTCTGTGGTGATGTTTTCCCAGTCCTAGAAGTAGTCAGCCAGCCTGCCCCCTACTGGAAAAGGGGTAGCAGCCTGTTCTGTGCAGTCAGTTATTCTGTCCGGGCTGAGGTCTAGGAGCTGGAGTTGGACCAGCCGGCCTAGAAGGTCTCCTACTCTTGCCTCTGTAGTAACCTCTGACCCGAGTATACTTTACAGGCTTAGAGATTGGGGCATAAGTCCTGGGGTAGTACCCCTACCCTACCTCCCCTTCCTGTGGATCTAAACAAAGTGGAGTTTCTCTCTCTCGTGGAGTTACTCCTATAGGTAGTTTTGTACTCTTCCACCTTTTTCATGTATGCCTCAGTTTTGTCATCAAAAAGGGGATTGTTTTCACAAGTAAAATCAATGGCCTTTAACGGAGTGTCTGGGGTAAGACTGGTTGCTCTGAGCCAGGCAAACCTTCTTAGAGACACTGATAAGGCCTACAGTCTGGAGGCAATATCATTTGCATCCACAGCCATGTGAAACTGGTACTCTGTGACATCCAACGCCGTCCTGGCAATGTCTGCCATATTATGTGCCACACCGCCTAGAACTGTCACTTAATGCCAACACAGAGTTCCAAAGGGCCTTCTGGTATTGTGCAGCATATGCCATATAAGCTGCTTGTCTAAGGAGAAGGGAGGAGGCTAAATAACCCTTCTTCCTCATAGTATCACTCTTCCTCAAATCTTTATCTGGAGGATGAGATGCCAGTCGGACTTTAGCTTTATCACAGGCAGCAGCCTGTACTGCACCCTCATGGTCTGGATGGGAATACAAATAATCAGCAGAAGACCTAGCCACCTGATACTTTTTCTCCACCTTCTTGTCCACTCCAGGGACAGAGGAAGGTGTGTGTAGGATTTTTAAGGTGGCCTTTTTAAGAGAATTATGGACAGGCAGGGACAGCCTTTTTGTAGGAACCAAACCCATCATATCCAAGAATTCTGCCTCATCCTCATCTTCCAAAGATTCCTGGGAGGGGAGGCCCGGAGTGTCAGCCACCTGTCTGACAAATGAAACATGAGATGAAAAGTCATCATGCCCATGGGAAGGGGTACCAAACTCCTGTTCTGGGGATACCTCAGGCTCAATGGGTTCCTCTGGATCCGGATCCTCTTTTTCCTCCTCAAGGTAAATTTCTTGACGCTGGTCTGCGGGAACTGGTGGAAGGATTTTATCCTGTGAACTCAGAATGGAACCTGTAGTCTGTAAGGCCTGAATGACCTGCAGGACTTTGGCAATGTCCTCAGCAGAGGGCATTTTATTTTTGTCTGCAGGGAGCTCCCTTGCTTCTTTAGCAGGAGGCACAGCGATATGCTTTTCTTTATGTTTCTTTTTAGCAGGCACAGACTCAGGCTCCTGCTCAGTAGGCCTTTTGTGTTCACTATGTACAGACCCCTTCTCAGTACTTCTGGGGTCTGAAGAATCTTTAGAGGGTCTCTACTTTGTTTTGATGTGGGAAGAGGAGGCCTCTTCAGAGTGCTTAGGTGACACTGAGGTGGGAGCAGAAGCCATTATTTCTAATCTTTTAGCCCTTTTCTGAATGGTTTTTGAACAAAAAGTACTGCACACCTCACAGTTAGAAAACATATGACTGGGACCCATGCACTCCAAACACAAATCATGGCGATTAGCCTTAGAAAATATTTGAAAACACTTGATACATTTTTTGAAACCTGTAGGTCCCAGTCCTCTTTTTAGGTCTTTCTGACATACGAAATGTCCATGAACCAAAAGAAACTCCCAAAAAAGGGAAAATTAACAAATCGTGGTCAGTTCTCTTAGGGGAAGGGGAACCGCAATTAAATAAAGATTTATTTACTTTTAAACAAAACTTAGTCGGTTCCTATCTAGAAAAGGGAAATGAATGCAAATAATGTAAATCGCTTTTAAAATAAGCAAAAATAAGCCACTAAAAGTGAAAAATTAGTTGAAAAAAGTAGTGGTTGAAACCGCTAAAACAGTTGTTTAAACTGAAGGGATCTTGGTTCCTGGAAACCACGAGGGAACCGCTAGGACAGACAAAACAACCCAAAATATTTTAATTTTATATATAAAAAAACTACTAGAGGCAGAGAATTAGCAAAATAGTGAAAAACAGCACTTTTCTTTTTTGTTATAACGGTATTTATGCTCCTCAGCGGGCCGCAGCTGCTCGTCACCAAGCCTACCAGACTCGGGGGATGTTCGGGAGCTTGTAACGCCTTGCGTGTCCCAGTGAACCCCCAGAGACGGCCTGGAGGCTTTATCCTGCTGCAGCCCTTGTCAGTTTCCTTGTCCCCCCCCCCCCGTTACCCGAGACCCCAGATGTGCATGCATGTGGAAGCACGCATGCACACCGCGGCTCCAGTGATGGCCCCTTCCACCCTCCCCAGCCTAATGCCAGGTTCCCCCCATGACATGGCATTGCCACCTAGCCTCCACCAGGTGGCAGTCAAACAACGGGGAAACCCCACATCCCTCCCCGGAGAGGAGAGCTGCCTGCTGGCTGCTCAATCCGTCTCTTGCCCTCTCCCCCCCCCCCAGTAGACCCCCAATGGCCCGAACTCAAGTCGCCAGCGTGGAGAGAGGTGTGGCATCGAGCGCCTCAACCCTCTACACCACCCGCCCAGCCAAAAAATAGAACTTTTTGACAGAAATAAACAAACTTGCAATGCAGCTGCTGAGAGAAGCTCTTCAGGGTGTCTAGTTGTCTGAATGGATAAAATGAGTCTGACAGTTAGAGGGAACACAGTCCACCTAGAGGTAGCAGTTTGAATGTAGCATTCTAGTTCCATTATTTGCATACATTCCACATTACATCACTAGCTTCGGGGCAGTCAGAGATTCTGAGCTAACTGCATATGTCTAATACTACTAGGAGATTCCTGGGGTTCAACAGAATGTCACTTCTCTGACGCTACAGTGTATCTGGCATCTAGATAAGTGAGTTTGGGGTAAGATCTTTTTCTTGAGGCAGAAGAGAAAATCTCTTTCCCCCACCTTACCACTCCCTCAGTGTGGCAGGCACATAACCTCAGCTGGAGCAGGTTGTGGTCTTCTTCCACACCTCACCAAGACCCATGCCTATCTGAGTACACTATGCAGTATCCCCATTCCAGGACAGTTGGCGCACTGCCTCCGTGATGTCATCCTCTACCTCTCCAGTGAGTAAGAGGTGCCCAGTCATCGAGGAACCCTACCACAGGACCGCACTAAGTGGGTACTTATATTTTACAGTCTCCAGTGTTCCTCTTTTTTTTTTGTGAGGGGGAAGGGTTTATAGTGGCTTTCCAATTAACTGATGTACTGAACTAGTAAAACATTTTACACTGTATTTTTTGCAATTTATTAACTATAACTGCCCATAATCTTAATGTTTGCCATTTATGGTTTTCTAATACTTTCCATACATTCCGCAATCCAAGACGGAAACACAGTTAAGCAAAACACTGAAATACAATATCTACAGCATGCGAGTCAAAGTGTGAGGCTGCCCATAAATGGGTTACTGCTCTCACTGTCTACCCTCCCTTTTTCCTATCACAACCGGTATAGCATGTTTTGATTCACTTGTGCAATTACTTTACCAAGTCTTTTTAAATAAGTTTTTACACTTCTAGTCTCCTAAAGCAAGTTTACAACCAGCGATTACCATTTTTACTGTCCGAATCTGCAGACATGGCTCCTCCTCCCCAGGACCACCTTTTCTGTCGCTGCTCCAAGCGCTGGCTGCGTTCCATAGTTCGGCGCACTGTTGCTTCATGGCGTTCCTACCAAAAGATAATAGCCAGCTAGTTGCAGGAATATCAATCATGACTCCCCAATGTATCTGAAGCATTTTGTTTTGACAGGAAAGGCAAATAAGATGAATCCATTCAAAAACATTAGACAGTATTTGGTCTAGCGTACAACAGAGACCTGGATTAAGCAGTGAGTTTGGTTGTCTTGTTTTCTAGGTAGTGGGGTGCATGATCTAGGAGACTTGGGTCACTTGCACCACGCAACTTCCCCTGACAGAGCAGAAGGCCCCAGCCCACCATCGGGTTTGTAGAGCTATGGCAGCGGTGCCATAAGACCTTCCCTAACTGGGATGCACTATCATTGGAAAGCTCATCCCAGCCTGTCTGTCCGAGAACCAGCTCTTCAAATTTGCTCCAGAACCCAGACCACCAGCACAGTTCCTAACCCGACACGCTGTATATTATATATATATATTTTACTACCTCAATTTTCTACTTTCCTCCTCCTACACCCTTCAAATGCCACAACTCTCATTCCTTCCTCTTCCTCCCTTCTACTAAGACTTCTTCTAGACACAAACACAGACACACATACACACACATATACATATATACACACAGAAAAACAAACAATGACAGCAGAATAAGAACTAAGGTCCATCTAGTCTGCCCGGAGTTCCCTATCTGCCCCAGCACCCTTACTGTCCACACAGGGTTTTATCCCCTTCTGGTCCACCCCCCCTGCTCCCCTCCCTACTGCTACTGACCTGAGCAACCACCAAAACCTTCATTCTGTCGCTGCCATGCTTGAAACCATTTAGTCTTGGCACACATCACCTCCGCTGGCAGACTATTCCACAGCTCCACCAACCTTTCTGTAAAACAGCTTCCTCACAGAGATACCAGGGAAGCCCTCTCCAAGGATCTTGGCCTGAAGCAAAGCTCACCAGGACTCAGCCCTCTAAGCTACATGAGAAACTGATAAGCTGCTAAAAGCTGAAAAACAGTTGAAATGACAAAACGCAGAGCTAAAAAATGACAGAAAGCAGCTTAACTAACTACAAATTGAAACAGGAGATCTAGCCAGTCATAGAGCAACAGTTTCATTCTGCAATAACAGAAATATTTGGCTGCACTATTTTTTATGATGCCCTTTCCAGTATTTGATTCAAGAAAACCCCAAACTTACCAGCCTAACGGCCAGGTAGTAGCTGTTCCTTCAAAAGATTTCACAAAAAAGAATTCGGGAAAACCCTGAACTTTCTAGCCCAACAGCTACGTAGTGGCTGTTTTCCCAGAGAATACCCTTCAAAAGAATATAAAAATCCTAGGCTGCTGACAGGCGAGAGGATAGTGAGAGCAAACTCGTGAGAAGACAGCTGCTTTTACCTAATCTTAGGCTGGTGTTGGCTGCAGGCTGCTGACAGGGCTACAAAACGGTAAGAATATACTCCGCTCTTGCTGCGTGCATTGATAATGTCTCATGCAACATTTTAGTACTCAAACGCTACAGGTCACTAAGGCTACTGGGTTAGGTTAGGAGGCAACTGCTTAATGAATACAAATACTATTATACAGCTGAGCTAGGTTAGTTTGTTTTGCAACTCAGATAAGAGGTTAGGGCTACACGCCATAAGACTGCCGGCACAGGAAAAAGTAATTTTACTTACTGCTTTTACTGGGTAAAGAAAGAATGGCTTCTGTCACATGTTTTTTGATAAATCTTTCTGATGTGAAATTGTATGTACTCTTTAGTGGTAATAACATACATTAGCAATAACAAAGACCTGAACTATCCAGTACGCCCAGGTGTCTTCTATGCACACAAGACACTGTGGAAAATAAGAGTATAAATACTGTGTCATTTGAACCCACGATAACATCCCTCTTAAACCTTCCGTCCTCCAGTTTCCAGTCGTGACTGGTTTCTTCACTCTGTGCTCCTGCTCAGCAGTTCCCCGCAGTTCATCTTGTTTATTCCCTTCAGGAAAGTACAGTTATGTAAGAACTTACCATAACAGTAGATCTTCGAGAGGAGCTCTTGCAGCAGGCTATAATCATTAGGACTAACCGGAAAAATCTTAGCTAGCAGTACCCAGCAGGGACTAACGCTGGCTCCACCCCCGAGGGGGCAGACCCCGGCTCCATCCCAGTTCCTCCGCCAAGACCCGCAAACGGGCCCCAACGCGTGAAAGAAGTGAAGCCTGTAGATGATGTGCTGAACACCTCACCCGGGGGATGGAGGGTGGGAAAGTAGCGCCTGCTGCAAGAGCCCCTTTCGAAGATCTACTGTTACGGTAAGTTTTTACGTAACTGTACTATCTTACTTCGAGTGGGAGCTCTTGCAACAGGCTAGAACCATTAGGAATGAATCCCAAGCAGTCCCACACCAAGTAGGTGCCTTACCCTGGGAGGAGGAAGGATGGAATAAAGCTGACAACACAGAAAGTCAGGACAGAAGCCCCTGAAGGACTGCCAGGCCGAAACCGGCATGGCGTCTGAATACAATGTCCAGGCTGTAGTGCTTCACAAAGGTGTGCACAGAATTCCAGGTAGCAGCCGCATAGGTCTCTCTTATGGAGACATTCTTTAAAGCGGCAAAGGAAGCCGAAACTCCCCTGGTGGAGTGACCCCTAACCGGGCCCAGAAGGGGTTTGTTGCGTTTCTCATAACAAAACACCATACAGTGGACAAGCCACTTAGAAATAGTCTGCTTAGACACTGGTTTGCCCAAGTGTTGTGGCACAAAGGCCACAAACAGTTGCTCTGATTTACAGTGTGTAGCCGTGTGCTTGAGGTAGTACCTCAGCGTCCTGTGAATGTCCAGTGTAAACAGGAGAGCTTCCCCCCATTAGAAGGAGAAGAAAAATAAACTGGAAGGTCAACCGACTGGTTGAGGGTCAACTCCAAGACCACTTTAGGAAGGAACTTGGGAACTGTGAAAAACCAAATAAGGCTCTTTACACATCACAGCCTGGAGCTCGGAAACTCTTCGAGCCGAGGTAACAGCAACTAAGAAATAAACCTTCCAGGAAAGGTAACGCAGCACACAATTAGACGCTGGTTCAAAAAGGGGGGAGGGTGAGCTTCTCCAATACTAACAGGAAGTCCCAGGGAGGTATAGGATCCCGACTGGGAGGTCTCATATGCAGAATACCCCATAAGAAGGTGCGGGTCATGTCTAGGTTGGCCAATACCCCAAGAGGACATGGTATGCAGAAATGGCCCACATGTGCACCTTTATCGAAGAGTAGTTCAAGCCTTGTTGGTATAAGGAGAGGAGATACTGTAATGCTGAGTTCACCGGACAGGTAAGGGGGTCCAGACGGTGAGACGACGCCCATAAGCAGAAACGCTTCCACTTCATAGCATAAGTGGAGCAAGTAGAGGGCTTTCTCGCTGAGACAAGGACGTCCACCACCTCTTGGGCAACCCCATACATGGATTTTGCTACATCTGCAGGAGCCAAGCATGAAGGCACAAAGACCTGAGAGCTGGATGGACCAGCGTGCCTCAATCCTGGGACAGCAACTGCGAGCATATTGGTAGTGGAATTGGAGGTTCCGAAGACAACCACTGAAGTAGTGGGAACCAAATCTGCCAAGCCACAATGGGGCGATTCGGACCATCCGAGCCCCCTCGGCCTGCATCTTCAACAGCACTCTCTGAATGAGAGGGAAGGCGTAATGAAACCTCCTTGCCCAACAAAGGGATAATGCATCTGGCCAGAAAGCACCAGGCACAAGCTCTGGCGAGCAGAAAGCTGGCAGTTTGGTGTTGCATGGGGACGCAAAGAGGTCCAGTTCTGGACGACCCCATGTGTCAAAGAGCTGGTCCGCTACTGACTGTAGCAACTCCCACTCGTGCACCTTGGACTGAGACCGGCTTAGGCTGTCTCCCAAGTCATTTTGGATGCCTGGAATGTGCACTGCGGACAGAGATGTGATGCTCCAGTGCCCAGTATCAGACTCTCATCGCCTCCCTGCATAGGGGGTAGGAGTGCATTCCCCCTTGCTTGTTGATGTAAAAGACGACCGCCATGTTGTCCGTCTGAACTAGGAGAGAGCCTGGAACAAGGTCCTCTTGGAAGGCATGAAGTGCACTGAGGATTGCTCGCATCTCCAGGACATTCATGTGGAGGTCGCGCTCCTCTGGGGTCCAGACCCCTTGCGTTTGGCGGGCCCCTAGGTGCGCCCCACATCCCAAATCTGATGCATCTGTATTATGGTCTGATTTGGGGGCTCCTAACGGAAAGGAACCCTTTCTCAAGATTGAGAGGGTCCAGCCACCAAAGTAGGGTCTTCTTGACTGGCTCTGCGACTCTGACCATGTGGTCTAGTTCGTCTGAGCACTGATCCCGCTGCACCCTGAGCATCCATTGTGGGATTCTCATGTGGAGGTGCGCCGAAGTAGTGACAGGGATGGCTGCCACCATGTGCCCCAGAAGTCTGAGGAAGGTCCTGACCTGGACCTGAGGGGTTACTAGAACCGATCCAGCTATCTCCCACAGGCGATCGCCCCTCTCTGGTGGTAGAAAAGCCATGCCCTGGACTGAATCCAGGACCTCCCCTATGAAGACGAGTCTTTGGCTGGGCTTTGGGAAGAGTCTGGAAGGTTCAGGGTGATCCCCACCTCTCGGAACAGAGTATAGGTGTCTCCGGGAGCCTGAAGAAGGCACGTCCTTGATGGGGCCGCAAGCAGCCAATCGTCGAGGTAAGGGAAGACATAATGTCCCTGGTGCCTTAGAGCTGCAGCTACCACTGCCAAACATTTGGTGAAGACTTGAGGAGCGGAGAAGAGGCCGAACGGAAGGACCTGAAACTGATAATGCTCTCCCTGGAAGTGGAACCTCAGGTACTTCCTGTGAAGGGGGGGGGGGGGGAAGAGACCCCGATGTGCATGTACGCATCTTGCATGTCCAGGGAGCAGAGCCAGTCTCCCTGGTGCAGCAGAGGAATAAGACCCGGAAGGGTCACCATCCTGAACCTTCGGTACTCTATATAGTTGTTTAAGGAGCTGAGGTCCAGGATGGGATGAAGATCTTGTGTCTTTTTTGGAACTAAAAAAAGTGGGAGTAATACCCTTTTCCCTGCTGCTGCAGAGGAACTGGTTCTAGTGCCCTTTTTCGCAAGAGGGCCTGAATCTCTCCTTCTATAAGGGGTATGTGAGAAGGAGGATATCTTGAGGACCTTGATGGAGTGTCTGGGGGGGATTTCGGTGAACTCCAGTGTATGTCCCCTCCTTACAATGTCTAGGACCCACTGGTGCTCTGTAATAGAGCGCCAACCCTACAGGTGAAGGGAGAAGAGACCCCCTACTGCCTCCCCTGGTACCTCCTCCGGAGGAGGGGAGTCTGGAGAGAGACACTGGGCGGAGGCGGGAGTGGGCAGAGAGGCTTGGGGCCTCGAAAAGGAGCGCCTCCAGGTTACCGGTTGCCAGCTTCCCTTTTAAAGCACCTCTCTGGCCCTGTTGGTTTCCACGGGCTTGAGTACCTGAGGGCTTAAGAAAAGACCATTGTCTCATGTGTTTCTGGTCCCCTCTCTACATCTGCCTAATGGACCAGATAGATTTGCCCGACTCCTGGAGACGAGAGACAAGACACTGTGTCTCCTGCCCAAAAAGGACAGAACCCTGGAATGGGAGGTCCCGGATTCTGGACTGCAAATCCTGGTGAAAGCCTGAGACTCTCAACCAGGCATGGCGCCGGAGGCAGACACCTGATGCTGCCACTCTGGCCGCTGTATCTGCAGTGTCGTACGAGGCACAGAGGACATGTGTGCCTACGTCCGAACCCGATTTTAATATGTCCAGAAGCTCCGTTTTTTGCGTGAAGTCTGGCATGGCATTGGCTAGCTCCTGCCCTCTCTCCCACAGTGCATTCTAGTACTGGACCATATTCGTAAGGAAGTTAAGGGATCTAATGGAGCAGATGGAGGCAGTAGACATTCTTGCCCACCTGGTCCAAGTAGCAGGATTCTGGGTCAGAAGACTGGGAGCCGAGGTGCTTAGGCTGCTTAGACTTGTCGTGAGCAGCCGTAATGACCGATGAGTCCACCTGAAGGTGTTCCGCCAGGAAAGTCTCATCCCTCGGGACTCTATACAGCCTGTCTGACTTCTTTGGAATGGCCAGGACTGATGCTGAATGCTTCCAAGTTACCCTGGTAAGGCCTTGGAAGGTGTCCACTAAAGAAAGCACCACAAGAGGCTTGGGCTCCTTCTACCTCAGGTAACAGGCCAGCCAACGGCATGCCGGATCCAGGTCCTCCGTCTCCCATTTGTTGGAGGTCTGAATATGCCTCATGACATCCATAAAAGTTGGATCATCAGGAGATGAGCAGGGTTGGTCCTTCTCGCCCGAGGAACCCCTGAGAGGGATGAGGAGGAAGCAGAAGACAACCTGCTACTGGGCCTAGAATAGCCTGAGCTGCGTCAAGGACTCCCACCGCTCGAGCGTCGGTTGATATCGGGCCGACTCCAGCTACAGGACCAGCATCGGGAGCAGAAGCGGGCCCGCCTGGGAGAGTGTGATCGGCTCTTGGGCTAAGACCAACACCGACGACGGTTGCCTGATCGAGGGCACCAAAGACAGTCCTCAGACCGAAACTGGGAATGAGCCTTCGAGGGCGGGTGAGGCAGCAGCCATTCGGGGGTCTTCTTTGGAGAAGGAGCAGGAAGGCCCTCGGGTTCAGGGTTGTCCGGCCGGTCGGGAACCGGTATCGGGTCTGGCTTCAGTGGAGCCTCCTCCTTTTTCACCAGACTCCACCAAAAAGAGAAGAGTTCTTGCAGCTCCTCTTTGTTGATAACAGCAGTCGCTGTTCCCGGGAAGGGACCTGGAGAAGCCGGAGGATCCAGTAGGGCATGAGTAGGGGAGTCCCCAGAAGAGTCTGTCGGGTGGAAGACCTGGGGGTCGTCGGAATGTTAGTGGGTGCCCCTTCCACAGGAGTGTCTTCCACTGGAGGAACCACCGGTGTCAGTGCCAGTTTCAAAGGAGGCGGTGTCTGTGTCCCCAGCAGCTTGCCTGAACCGGGGGAAGTCAAGGCCTTCCTGGGCAGGGCCATGGCTTGTGCGAAGGGGCCTTGCAGTCACATGGGCAACACCACTAGGCTTGACTTTTCTCCGGACGCAGTACGGGCTTGACTGGCGTTTTTTTTTTTTTTTTTTTGTGGAGGGCTCACTTTCTTGAGCCTTCTACGGTGTTCCCCGAGTCCGAAGAGGAAGAGGCTTTCAGCGGGTGGGTGGGGGTGGCGCAGAGACCAATGATGGGACCGGCTACGGTCCTTGTCACAGGAGCACTTACAGGGCTTGTCCCGGTGTTTGCCCTTGTCCCCTAAGGTGTGCAGGACATCCATCTGTTGTTCCAAAAGATAGGCTTTTAAGGCCTTCTGACGTTGAATTCTTGTCCTGCTGGTAAAGCCTCTACAAGTCTTGCAGGCAGCGCTGTCATGGTCTGGACCCTGCAGAAGATGCACTTGGAGTGGCCGTCTTCTGATGGCATCTGGCGGCCACAATCGCACTTGTTCCTCTTCGGCCCGGAGGAGGATACCGATGACGGAGACGACATATGCCGCACTGAAGTTGAAAAAACAGATAAAAATGGTTGATTTCCAAGAAGAATCCAAAATTTGAGCTGGAACTGCTGGATAGCAAAAACTTCCCCAACGTGATCGGGTCGCGGCGGGAAAAGAATTGGGGTGGAGCCAGGGTCTGCCCCCTTATGTAGCGTGACCGATGTCAGGGTGGAGCCGACGTTAGGGGGCGGTCCCTGCTGGGTACTGCTAGCTAAGATTTTTCCGGTGGGTCCTAAGGCCTGTGGCGTTAGTCCTAATGGTTACAGCCTGCTGCAAGAGCTCCCACGCAAAGTAAGATCTTGAAGGTCTCTATCATATCCCTACCCCCTCGCCTTGTCTCCAGTGAGTACGTGTTCAGTGCCTTCAGATGATCTACATAAGATCTGCTCTGATGGCCCTGGATTGTTTTAGTCACCCTGCGTTGCACCGTCGCCAGCCTGTTCCTGTCCTTCCTTAGGCAAGGACTCCAGAACTAAGCACAGTATTCCAGATATGAGCTCACCAGTGACCCCTACAGAGGTAGCAGTACCTCCTTTTTCCTTCTGTCAATACCCTTTCTGAGGTTCCAAGTGATAATAGCGAAGATTAAAAGGCAACTGAAAATACAGCGAATGCAAATCACTGAAAACAAAATCGGCGATCAGCACTACACCGACCAGTAGAAACAGCAACGGCACTGTACTCTCTGTATCGGGGGTGATCTAAACTTACTGTTTATGCAGCAGGGGGCAAGCAGCCCCGCACACCCCTTTGTGGGGGGTAAGCCTCCAGCACCCATATACAAAGAATTAACTCCGGGGTTGACACTGGGGAACAGAGGAAAACACAGGAGGGGGGCTACTCCATGAGGATACCAGTCTGCAGGGGGAGAATGTTAGGGGAGGGACAAAGTCGGGGCAATAGGAGGTCATCAAAAATAAATAAATAAAAATTATACAACTAAAACGCTAAAGAAAAAACAACCTACATTCAGTACCAAACCCGGGTCTGTCAGCTTCACAGGCGGTGACTGTAACCACCACGTCAGGCGGCCAGCTCGGAACTGGCTCACTGAACAAATTCATATACCTTAATCTAGCAGGCTCTGCCTCGCTATTTACTGACTCTACACTCACTAGTCATTCCTCCTCGCTGTTCTGTGATGGTCGCTATTTCCTACGGCACTCAAATTGAGTCGCTCAACTTGCTTCGCCCATATCACTGGATTCCCCATTCCGATACACCCCACATCCTTCTTGCCTTAGTGTATGCCTTTTTACACTGGCTTGATTGTTTGAGGAAGTCACTAATGGACAAGACTCAGGTTCCTTTTCTCTGCCGTAGTGCTCAGTTTAACCTCTACCATTCAGTACTCTGTCTAGTTTTTCTTCACCCCTAGGCGCATAACCTTGCATTTTCTATTGCTGAATTTCAACTGCCAAACCTTAGACCACCTCTCTAACTTTTGCAGATCCCTCTGCATCTCCCTGATCCCTTTGTCACCATCTGTCCTACCACAAAGCTTTTGCCCTGGATGTCTTCTCCAGTGTCACTGACGAATATACTGAGGAGGGCAGGATCCAGAACAGATCCCTGTAGCACACCACCCGTGACCTCCCTTTCTTACGATTTGATCCAGTTTACAAGTACCCTCTGCTGTCTCTCCTTCAACCAGTTTCCTACCCATCTAACTACATTTCTTGCTGCGCCCAGGTCCTCCAGCTTCTTTTGCAATATTTTGTGTGGCACTGAGTCGAAAGCCTTGTTAAAATTGAAGTTTGGTATATCCACAGCATGACTCTTACTAACTAACTTTATTACCCAGTAAAGAAAACCATCAGGTTGGACTGACAAGACCTCCAAGACACAAACTCATGCTGTTTACCATCTTGCAGACCACTGCTCTCTAGGTAGTCCACACAGTCCTCTTTTTTTGACCTGCGTTCAAGACGTGAGGTACTAAAAGCTCACAGTAACTGACCTGCACTCCGGCAGTGGGGTGCTCAAAGCTAACAGGAACTGAGGACAGACCTGTATTCCAGAAGTGAGTTGCTCAAAACTCACAGGAACTGTCCTGCGTTCCAGGAGTGAGGAGCTAAAAGCTCAAAGGAATGGACCTGCATTTAAGAAGTGAGGTAATAAAAGCCACGAGACAGGGCCAGCTGCCAGGATCAAAGAGACAAAGGGCAACTTACTCTTGTGACTTGACAGGATGATAAAAGGCAAGGCAAATTTTATTTTTAGGTGCCCAATCCCCGGAGGCTCTGGGCGCCGTACAGACAAATGTACAAATAAACAATAAATAAAATCACACACACAGTAATAAATAAAACACAGCAATAATTAAGCAATAAGGCATGACCAAAGGTTATGTTAATGGTCAGTTAATCACCTTCTAGGGGTGTACTGTGGCACGAGGTGTAGCCAAGTGCCACATGCTCCTAGAGGGTGATTAACTGACCATTAACATAATCCCTGGGAGTGCCTTATTGCTATTATAATAAAACATGTGTTTAAACAGTGTTAAACCTTGTTCAACATATGGTTAAGCTCTACATGTACAGTATGTTAATAAAAGATTAACATAAGGCTGTTAGAATGTTTGCAGCCAATCAGAACGCTCCATTTCTCAGACCCTTTTTATAATAGACAAAAGCACGCCACAACAAGGTGGAAGGATAACCTGCAACAGAAAGGCAATTCCTAAAACAGGAAAGTCATTAAAAGCAATATCAAAAAGACAGTATCTGGGAATGGCTGGTTCAACAGAAAGGTCTTGAGGCGGGTTTTAAACACCTCAACTCAAGGGGCTTCCCTTACAGCTGAAGGAAGCGAATTCCACAGGACGGGGCCGGTGACACAAAGCTCTGTCCCCGGCAGTTTTTAGCCTCGTCCTGGGAATCACGAGAAGGCCCCTATAGGAGGAACGGAGGGAGCGGACCGAGGCAGCAGGTGTTAGAAGGTCCGACAGCTAACCAGGGTCCAATCGATGTAGGGCCTTAAAGGTGAGCAAACCCACCTTGAAGAGCATCCTCCACCTTACCGGCAGCCAGTGCAGTTCACACAGCGCTGGGGTGATGTGGCAGTACTTATGACTGCCACATGGGGGGGGGCAGACTCGAGACGGTTAAAGTAACACAACAAGCCAAGCCTGAGCGATTCAAATTCAGCTGGGGAGCAGACTATACCAAATGTCCCCTACAACAAAAGGGAACTCCATGCATCCTGACTCTTGCATCTGTGTGGCAACTTAAGTTCTAAGCAAAGAAATTACCCAGAATAATGGATAAATTCTGTTAGACTGTAGTCTAGCGACTACAGAGGTTTCTCTTTCAGAAATATTTACTGTTTAACTGTTTTTAACTTGCATTTCCCTAGTGCGTTTTATCCATCTGGTATTCTACTGCATCCTCAGTAATTAGTTTAAGTATTAAGCATTTTTATATATAATATTCTCTGTGACCGTACAGTGTTTTCTGGGACAGGAAACAACCTATTTCTATTGAGCAAACCAGTGTTCTACTAACAAAGAGCATGCATAATGTAACCATAGTCTGATACAGAGTAGGTGAGAGGTCTTGGGAGTGACTGAAGGGCTGCTTGTGTGTCAAAAGTAAGGCCTCGCATTAGGTGGGCAGTGGCCAGTGGTTGGACTAGAACTAGTTCAAGGTACTCGTGCAATTAGCCAAATGATGGCAACATTGAAATAAAAGGAGGCATCCGGTGGCTCGTGTGTTCAACAGACAGATTTGGGCCAGTAGGACAGAAATTTATCACAGTATCCCACACCTGTGATTTGTTAGATGTGATCACATGACTGCACTATAACAGCACAGGTCAGAAATACTTAACTTTCTGAATGTCATTACTCAGTTTTTAAACACTAATCAGAAGAACCATTTTATAAGCATAGTGAGGCACTACGGGGTGTGCTTCACTGTGGGATAATGACACTTCTCAGGTGTACAAGGCACTAAGCACTGCCTCACGCCTTACTTCATAAGACATACCATTATTCCACAACAACATTCACCCTGTCATGCCTTACTACCTAAATTGTTTTATTTACAACTTATCTGCCCAGGAAAGCCCAAGTGAGATGCAACATCATGTTTCCAGTAGGCTGCTACCCATTTCCAAAGCTGGGTGAACTGCAGCACTAAGATAGTAAGTGACATGCCCACAGTCACATAGTGCATATTTGCTCTAGTGAAGTCTGAACACTACCACACCGAACACACCGCACCCTACCCATTTCATGCACACTAACTGCTCAGCCCCATTCTCGCCACTGAGGCAGGGTCACCAACCACCACCCCCCTCTAGTAAGAATCCTCACACTCTTGTTACTACTCTCGGGCAATATCCACCCCAACCCAGGTCCCACCCCCACCTACGCACCCAGGACATCACCCACTGGACTCCGTACTGCCACTTTCAATATATATAGCCTACCAAAAAAAATTGCAGCGGTCCAATGCTGGGCCACCCTACACCAACCAGACATCACTGAACTAGTTGAGACCTGGCTCTCCAACTCAACTCCTGACTCCTTTGTCTCACTCCCCAGGTACACCAGGAAGACAGGGTGGGAAAATGTGGAGGTGGTTGTGCGATCTACACCAGAAATTACAGGGATTTATTTAACGCTAAAAATTGATTAGCGTTTTGCTCATAAAAGAGCTAAATCTTTGAGAAAATGCATAGCTCTTGCCTCACTGTGTTTAACAAACACAGCACTTCTAGAAAATCTATAAAAATACTTTCTGTACAGTGAGTATAGCCCCAAGAAAAACTGCTAATCAATCATTGAAAACCCTGATAACATTATTATTACATGCTCCCCAAAAAACTCAAAATGGTGCTCAAGCCTCACCTTAAAATACCCGGACCCTCCAGGGCCCACTATACCTCACAGTCTCCTATGTTCCCCTTAAGAACCAAAAGCCGGCCATCACATCCCTCACTGATTATCTCTCTACCCTCCCACACAAAGCTGACCAGACACTAGTAGGGGACCTAAATGTAAACTGGCTTGGTCCCTCGATGGCTCCTACGAAGAACTCATTCACCACCCTTGACATGGTCCAACTAGTCACCCAACCTACTAGACTTCATCCCCTACTGGTACCAGCACCCTCCTGGATGTCATTATCTCTAATCGCCCCCACCAAAATCCAGGACATAAAAGTTCTTCCCGACTCACTAAGTGACCACTCACCCATCCTATTACTTTGGACCTCCTCTAACCCCAAATCCACAGCCCAAACCACCTTCCGCAGGCATCTCTGCCCGGGGGGGGGGGCTTAAAAAAACTCCAACAACTCCTTGCAAATGAACTGGTCCCCCATTAAAATTACCCCCAGCACTGACACTGCGCTTGATCTGTTCACACAGGCCTTCACAAAAGCCTGTGATCTCTACGCCCCAAACACCCCTCCAAAAGACAAAATGCACCATGGATCACCCCTTCCCTACTCCAAAAACTGAAGGATAGGGACAATCTATGGCACAAAGGCACGGAGTCTGGCAGGATGGCTGACAGACAATCCCACAATGCTGCACACAATGGCTGCATGCAGGCCATACGCAAAGCCAAAGCAGACTACTATCAATCTACTCTCACCGTCACGTGGGGGTCCGCCCGGCCTTTCTGGAGTAATATCAAAGAACTCAACAGGAAATCACGGTCCCCATCTCCCTCCCAGCTCTCCATAGACGGCTCCATCTCCACTGACCCACTTACTATAGCAAATTGCCTAAACACCACCTTCACAGAACTCAGCACTGTCCTCCCCAGTTTTCTTTGATCCTGTGCCTGAATCCCAACTCCCTATTCTGCAGCGCCCTTGTTTCCTCCTGCGTAAAATATCAACCCAAGAAGCCCATCCATACCTGCAAAATGCTCTAAACAGCAACAACCCTAGCAATGATCCCCTAGACACTAGGATTCTTCGGTTTGTCCTCGATGAGGTCCTAGTCCCTCTCACTGACCTACTCAACAGATCCCTTTGCCTGGGGCAATTCCCTGGAAGATAACCGTCGTTACTCCCATTCATAAAACTGGTGACAAATCCTCCCCGTAACTATCGACCCATCTCCATCCCCCCAAAGTTTTAGAGAAAGTGGCCACACAGCTCACTGAATACCTATCCACACAACATCCTATGCCCGAGCAGCATGGTTTCCGGGCCAGGCCACAGCACAACCACAGCCCTCCCAGAATTCACCAACTTCTTACACTCCTCACTAGACTCGGGTAACATTGCTGGAGCTGTATACGTAGACCTTTCCACGGCCTTTGACATGGTCTGCCATCCACTACTTCTTGACTCCCTCTACTAACTCTGTTTCTCCTCGGGCCCCCTGGCATGGTGTGCCAGTTACCTCTCCATCCGGTCCCAATGTGTCAAAATAAATGGGACCCTATCTGACACACTACCTGTCCGATCCGAGGTGCCCCAGGGCTCCATTCTGGGCCCTCTACTCTTCACCTTCTACCTAAACATGTTGCCAAAGGCCTGCTCTGAAAAAATCCTACTGTATGCGGATGATGCAGTGCTCTATGCCTCGCACCACAAACCTGCCCCTCTCTAGGACTCCCTCCAACACGCTTCTGCCCAGGCTGAAACATGGTTCAAGGACTGCAGATTGGTCATAAACCTAAAAAAGACAAAATCAATGATTTTTTCCCACCACCAAAACAAAGCAAAAAGTGCACCTCTCCTCATCCTCCCCAGCACCCCCTTAAACAGGTATCCACCTACAGATATCTTGGACTTACCCTTGACTCTGCCTTTACCTTCCATGACCACATAAACACCCTAGCGGCCGCTGCAAACACCCAGATTGGACTCCTCTACCAGTACAAGGATTGCCTCCCTCCCTCCCGATGCCCTTAGGCTTGCCATTACCTCCTCTATACTGTCCCTAGTGGATTACGGGCTCCCTATGTATGGGCTGCAGATAACTCCGCTCTCCAAAAAATTCAAATCTCCCTCAACAATGCCTGCAGGCTCCTAACTGGTGCCCCTAGGCTCACCCGCACCTGTTCCCTCTATTCCACTGCCAATCTCCTCAATATCAATTAAAGACTCCACTACCAGACCTGCCTACTGACCAAGAAAATTCTGCTCGGTCTCTCCCCTCCTGGGGTCACCGCCTCCCTCCAAACTGCCACCCCCGCTATCTCCACCTGCAACTCGGATAAACCTATCCTGGCGGTACCCAGGGTAAAAACCTCCCTTGCCTAGAGATCCTCCTGCTACAGAGCTCCTGTCTGGTTTAACGCACTCCCAGCAACCATTACCAGCACGTCCAAGATTGCCCCTTTTAAAGTGGCCCTCTGCAAACACCTCTTCAACACCCGCTCCTGTAACTGCAACTAGCCTATGCTCTCCGCGCCCTCTTGGGCCCAAAAGCCCCTGACAAGATCCACTATGGACTGCCACCACTTACAAAAATGCCTAATCCTTCAGCGGGCTCATGAATTAAGATGAATTATACTGTAACAGGTGCTCTCTCATGGTAACAATGTTGTCTTATGTGCTTATGTAAATAACTGTATCCAAATTTGTATACAATGCCTGTAAACATTGTCTGTAATCATTTATGAATTTTGTATATAATATCTGTAAACAATGTCTGTAATCTTTACATGACGGCTATTCCTTTGTAACTGTACCCTCGCTATTGTCTGTTCCTTCATATGACAAGGTACCTTTGTAAATGAGCCACTGGCTCAAAGTTTGTAAATCCACTACTTCAAATAAATAAAACATGCAGTCCCCCAGTTCTCAAATTGGTGCTTCAACTACAAGATCATGCCACCTCTCTTGACCTATAATAAAGTTTCAATAATAACGAAATATATAGATATGGTTATCTAAAAATGAAATCTCGCAGCCGGCCTGGTGGTGCTGAGGTGCTGGATGCCTTACCTCACGGCACGCCGGCGACCTGGGTTTGGGAAAGAGCCTGGGACGTCTGAGGTTGGCAACAGGTGGGGAAGGGCGAAGCTGGATGGAGCTGCCGAGAGGCAAGCTCTCCTCTCCGGGGAGGTGTTAAGGTTTCCTTCGACTGATGGCTGCTACCTGGTGGAGGCTGAGGACAGCACGGGACAGGAGGCCTGGCGTGGGAGGAGTTACCGGGGCTGTGGGACTAACACGTGCCTCCACACGCTTGCGTACCCATTCCTGGGCGTAAAACGGAGGAAAGAAAATCGCCAGCGGCAGGATGGAGACCGACTTCGCGAGGCTCGGCCCCGGCTGGGAGTAAGATAAGCCTCTGGTAATTCCAGGCGATGGGGCTGGAAGGGAGGTGTTCAGAGGGGGGCTATCGGGGGGGGGGCACAAAAAAATGTTAAATGATTACAAAAAGAAATTAAATCTGAAAATTAGCACTTAACTGCTGGAAGACTCAGCTCCACATAAACTATAGTATCCAAACAATTTTAAATTCTGTGAAAGTCTTACAAAAGTATAAGTTTGATTAATGTGTGAACTGCATTATAAAAATCCAAACTCAGAAGATAATTTGCATCTTGCTTTCCCTGGGATAAATGGAAACACTAGAAAGATTCTGTACCTTAAAAAAAAAAAGGGGGGGGGTGCCTGCGGCATCCCTGTTCTACAGTACCAGAACTGTGCAAAAATGGTGACTATTCTAAATGATGAGGACAAACTAATTCAGCCAATGTGTGATCAGAGTCAAGAAACACAGATGTCTGGAACTTCTTTACATACTGTATAAAAATGTAAATTACGTACCTACCGTAATCCTTGATCTTCCCTTGTATCTTTCACGATTAATTACTGCTGGGTGCAAGGTGGAGGTGCGCACCTGCTCAGTAGCTTTTTTTTTGTGTGTGTGTGAGAGGAGTCTGTGCTGACAGTGCTGCCCATGAGGCCAATGCACTGCGTGGCACTCGAGGGTTGGCAGTCAGGCACCACTGACTCCTCCATCCCATTTCTGTTTTGCCAGAGAGAGGTAAAAAAGAGGGATAGAGAAAATTTAAGATGAGGCAAGGGAGCTGAGGGATAGGAAAGGAAAAGGAAAGGATTTAAACTGAGAAAGGAATAAGCCAGCCAGAGGGGAAGTAGGATTTCATGATCTGGACATTAGGACCCCAGCCCCCTATGCGGCAGCACAGGAGAGAAAGAGAGAGAAAAGAATGAGAAAGACAGAAAAGATATAAGATAGGGGGAGATGGTGAGAGACCTCTGCCATGCTCAACCAGAAGAAAAAATTACTCACCATAGTAATGTTTTTTCTAATGGAGTCTTGCTGTATTCTGACTATACGCAGTTGGCCCCAGCACTTGAACTGCTCCGGAGAGTAAAGGGTTAACTCTATGCAAAGGCAAAGAAAGTTGAGCTCGAGCTCGGTTTTCAAACCTCTCTGTTTGTGGTACTCTAAAGTGTAACCGTCAGATTCTTACGAGCACTAAACTAACTCAAACGTAGAAACTGTTTCTAAAATTTTAGTGCCAAGTGGCAAAACAAGGTTTTTAGGGTCAAAAGACTCAAGTCGAGAACCCCAAAAAGAACAGAAGCAGGTAGTGAACTAAAATTTGGAGGCAAGCAGGGAAAAGAAAACACCCGTGGCCTTGCATTTACCCCAACGACTGTTCTGGGATTGTTTACGCTGCCTCCAGGTCCTTTTCTGAAAGGGTTGCTGACCTAGAGCACCCGATCGGTACATGGACTTTACAGATCTAAGGGCCTGGTCGCGGCTTGTAGGTCTGTAATGATGTCCTTGATGTCGCCACCAAAATGTACCGAGTCCTGAAAGTAGGCATCGTGGATCACTGTCTGGACCTCGTTGGTGAGGCCAGAGATGTGAAGCCAAGCACGCCTCCAAAGGGAGACAGCGGTCACCGAGGCACGGGCTACTGCGTCGACGGAGTCAGAAGTATCCCGAAGAGCATTCCTGCAGGAGATTTCAGACAAACAGATATCCTTGGCGATCTCCTCTTTGATGTCTGAATTATCTAGAGACTGAATTCTGGCCTCAAGCTTGGTCAGGGTGGCTTTTTGGTGAGACACCATGTGGACTACACAGTTTAGGGAACATAAAACGCATGTAGTTGATGATTAGACCTTTTTACCGTACTGGTCAATCTGCCGTGACTCCTTATCCAGAGGAGAAGTGCTCATATGCTTAGGTGCTGAAGAGCGATCAATGAGCAGCTGAAATAACTACGGAGTCTGCCTTGGGGTGCATAATCAAAAAGGGAGCCCCCACAGGCGCCCAGTAAGTTCTATCCGCCCTTTTGGGGATGGCCGGGATGGAATGCAGTAGTTGCCAGACTGTACTAGTGAGGACTTCATGAGGTCCAATCCAAGGAGGAACAGGGATCGGGGACAAAGACTCTACATCGAGGTGCTCGGCGAGCCTTTGCCGCATGGGATCCTGTTCCTCAGACTCCCAACTATAAAAATGCAGAAGGGACCTTAAAGAGGTCCGAATAAGAAGGATCCTCGGGAGGGGATTTTGGAGAGGTCTTTCCTCTAGGGACCTGGGATTCTTGATCTGAAGACTCCTCAGATGTGTGTCCACCCCCCGAGTCTGGATAGTTTCCTGGTGTGTCCAACCGGAAGAGGAATATCCCAGGGTGTAGCCCCATAACATGAACTGTGAACCAAATCGATCTCACGGGGGGATAAGGACCTGGTAGGAGAATGAGGTGGGAGTCGACTCTCCAGGTCCATAACAAGTTCTGTCCTCGCCTCCTTCCACCAGGACCGAATAAGAGTCGTAAAGTCCGGCTGGGCCACCGGAGGGGGTGGAAAAGTGGGAGGAGGAGGAGGTAGGATAGCATGGGAAGGTGGGCAATGGTACCCATGGTATCCTGAGAAAGAATATCCTGGACAGAACGAGCATCCTGGATAATAATCTCCCACCAACCAATCTGCCGGAGGGGAGGGGCGCCATGGGGGGGCCCCGAGGAGTACTGCAGGACTGATCTCAAATAAAGACCCAATGTCAGAGGAGCCGACATTGGGGGTGCCTACAAAGGACCCACCATGGTGTAAATAAGAGGCGGGGCCGGCGTAGGTACAGCTAACATCGTGACCACCGACGTTGGAATCGGCGCCGCCAGGCCCGGTATCGGAAACAGATCCGGCATCAGGATCAGACGTTGGGTCACCAACGTGGGAACCTGGTCTGCCATAACATCGTGGTGGGGGCAGACGAAAAGGCTCAGAGTACAGTGACATCGGAGGGTCCAGCGTCGGGACATGCCCCGCCGGCTCCACCGGAGGAACCGAGTCTGGTGTTGGGATAGAGGCCAGAACTGAATGGTTCCCCCGAAGGAACTGGAGGTGCCTCCGATGAAGGACCAGTCGGTGGTGGAGGGACCTCCTTCCTGGAGACTCAAACGGGTGAGCGGTGGTCGGAACCCAACGTATGTGCCACGTCAAGGTGACCTGCGCTCTCTTCTCACCCCAAAGTAGCTGGAAGCAAAGCCGGGGTTACTGGTGGGGGAGAAGGGCAAAGAGAGCTAGTTTTCCCTGGGCCCTGCTGGATGTCGGGTGAGGCAACAGCGGTCCCCAATGGGAGAGCCTTGTATGGGCGGTCACCAGAGACAGCCGACTTAGCAGATGATGGAACCGGGTGGGAGGGGGCCGAACCCCCTTCTGACTTACCGGCTGAGGCCGGGCGGGTCCCCGAGGAGCCTACATCAGCAGCCAGGTGGTCTCCGGGGGACAGACTCAGCGGCAGAGGCGAGCCAGTCGCTGGAGGAACCGGCGGCCAACTTACCCGAGGAGACCGGGAGAACAATCTTGGATGGTCCCCCAGCATTCCCGAATGCAGCCTGAACAACTCTGACGGGAGACGGCAGGGGAGAGGTCTTGCTAGTCAAGGGTCTGCTGGTATCAGGCTTGGAACCAGATGGGCGCTCCTTCTCCCGGTGCTTCTCTTTCTGATGTCTGTTGTTCGGTGACAAAGAAGAGGAGCCCCGGAGCTGCTCCATTTGTTTTTTCGAGTGAGGCCAACCATGACTTGAAAAGATGGGCCTCCAGAGCCTGCTGCCTCCGTTTGTGGGTAGCCTGGATGAGCAGCTGGCAGTCTGGGCAGGACACGGTGGGATGGTCCAGACCTAGGCAAATGATGCACTTGTGGTGGGCGTCCTTGTGAAGTATCTGGGTGCCATAACCCTCACACTTCTTCTTCTGGGGCGGAGGAGACATGAAACTGTAAGGAAGACTCGAAAAGTCAAAAAATGCACAAATAAAGATGCAGAAACTACTGGTGATCGCTGTTTACCACGGGGCAACGGCGGGAAAGAACTGGAGGGTGGGCGCGGGGACTGCCCAGTATATAGGGTCATGCTGATGTAGGTCACGCGACACTGTGCATGGGTGCCCGCCAGGCATTGCTGGAAGTTTGCAGCGGTCCAGACACCAGGTGGCACTAGTCCTATATGTGATGACCTTTTTTTTTTTTTATTTTATTATTTAGTTTTTGTTGACCGGGTAAGTGCACTAGACAAATCCTGCCTATTTTCAGGCATGACCCGAGGGAGGGGGATACAGATGAATGCCAACTGACACAGAACCAGATTAAGTTGTTGGTGGTATTTTTAGTGAATGCAGGAACCCTCTCAAAGTAAGATTATGCATTACAGTTACTAATTAGTTTTTATATACAAGTAATAAGTAACTGTAACTGATTACATATATTTGAAAGTAACTAGTAACTGTAACTGATTACTTTTTAAAAGTAACTTACCCAACAATGCCCTTGTTGTGCAGTCAGAGGCTGCCTTTAAAATTAGTGTGCTTACTTTAACTATCAGAACCTCATATAAGAAGCTGCATCACGCTGCTGCCTACACGCTTCTGACCTGGGTTTGGGACCATGCCTGGAACACTGGAGGCCCAGCAGGGGAAGAGATCTAAGCATCCCATAGGATGCTCGCCTCCTCTCAGTGGGCTGTTCCCTGTGACTCTAGCATCTTCTGAAGGGCAGTGGGCTGTTCCCTGTGACTCAAGCATCTCCTGAAGGGCACTGGGCTGTTCCCTGTGACTCAAGCATCTCCTGAAGGGCACTGGGCTGTTCCCTGTGACTCAAGCATCTCCTGAAGGGCACTGGGCTGTTCCCTGTGACTCAAGCATCTCCTGAAGGGCACTGGGCTGTTCCCTATGACTCAAGCATCTCCTGAAGGGCAGTGGGCTGTTCCGTGACTCAAGCATCTCCTGAAGAGCAGTGGGCTGTTCCCTGTGACTCAAGTATCTCCTAAAGGGCAGTGGGCTGTTCCCTGTGACTCAAGCATCTCCTAAAGGGCAGTGGGCTATTTCCGTGACTCAAGCATCCCCTGAAGGGCAGTGGGCTGTTCCCTGTGACTCAAGCATCTCCTGAAGGGAACACAGGAGGAATGAGCCAGTTGAAATTATTGTGATATGAGAGACTCAGTGGCTTTGCAGAGCACATACATGCTGTGTAGCGCAGGCCACACATTCATAGCCCTGGTATGTCACAGTGGATTAAGAAAACACCCCAGGTTCGGCAGGATGACGCTGGCACATTCAAGCTTTGTGCTGCCCACCTAGCATGAGAAGATGCCTGAGACAAATTCACTGCAGAATGCAGGTGTGAAGGAGTTGTGACTACCTTCCCCCTCTCCACAGATGAGGGGACTCCCTAGGCTCGGGGTCAGTAATGGTGCAGGACCGTACCCAGGCTAATATGGGCCAAGCCAGGGCATGAATAAAAGGCAAATCAAACAAGCAATAAACAAAAAAATGCTGCATCATGACAAGAAAAAATCCTGCAGATCCAAATACTTGATAACATGACCAAGCTTTCTAATTTCTGCAGCTTTGGTACAGGATGCTCACTAATACCAACCTTTTCTTCTTCTATCTTTTGTTTTCTTTTTTCCTCTACTGCTGCTCTTTTCTGCTCTTCCTTCTGCCTTTGTTCTTCCAGTTTCTTTTGTCTTTCTTCTATTTGCTTTTCATACTGGAGTTTTGCCTTCTTTTCTCTCTCGAGTATCTGTGACTCTTTGGCAGCTGTAAAACATTTTTTTATGAAAGTCTGGATCGCTGAAAGGTTTCAAAACATCAGAAAAGTCCTTCAGATTGCTCAGAAGTTATGTCATTATAGTAGCATTAGTATTACAAGAGTCCTCAGTAACAAGAATACTATGCCTCGTTTCTCTTGGTGATGTTCATCTATAGCGTCACACATTTAGCAGTTACTTTTGTGAATGTATTGGAGCCCCCAATTGTGTACCTGACAACTGTTCGTCTCCAAAGGATAATACATTAATCTAAGCCCATGCCTGCAAGTATGCTTTAGCCACTCAGCAGCTGAAGCCAGTGTTTTAAAGCATAATTAACAAGTAGGAGCATTTCAGGTCTTCAGTACATCCACTAAAACCTAAGTTGGTCCTACAGTGGGGGTTGGGGGGGGTGCTTGAAGAAACAATCTAACTAGGGAGGGTGTCAGAAATGAGGGTTACTCACCTGTAACCACAGTTCCAGGAATGGGATATGGTGCACATTCACACTTCAGGCAGTACTTCCTTTCCCTATACGACTTGCCAGAAGGTCTTCAAGCTAGCTCCTCCCACCCATCTAGGTGGTACCCTCCTCTGCAAAGCCCCATGACGTCAGATCTTGCACTCTGGAAGCAAGGATTGGTGTGCCACTTGCCAGGGAAGGTCGGGTAGGTTGTGTGGATGTGCACCATAGAACACTCCTAGATACCACTCCTAGAAAGTACAGTTACGTACTTACCATAACAGTAGATCTTCGAGAGGCTCTCTTGCAGCAGGTCATACTCTTTGGATATACCGCCAGAGGGCGCTCTGTGCATGGTAACTTTCACGAGCAGTGTGTCTGGGGGCCGCTCATGGCAAAATCAGCACAGCAACGGATACAAATGTGTGGGTGGCCCACTGGAGACCAGGTCACAACTGTGCACTCCGAGGGGGACCAAGGAGAACATGTGGAGAACTTGCCCTGCATAAGTGGAACAGAAAGCTGGCTCTGAGAGAGAAGGAGAGGGATGGCAGGTGAGAAGCAGGACCTGCTGCAAGAGATCCTCTCGAAGATCTACTATTATGGTAAGTTCGTAACTGTACTATCTTCATCGAGGGTATCTCCTGCAGTCAGTCATACTCTTGGGATGACTCCCAAGCAGCTGCAGGTCGATGTGGGTGGCACATGTGGATTGTTAAGAGGGGAGTTCTTGGAGGACAGCTCTACCAAAATTAGCTCTCCTTTCGGAGGCTATGTCCAGGCTGTAGTGTTTAGTGAATGTGTGTACTGTCGACCATGTAGTGGCATCACAGATTTCTGGAATGGAGACGCGTCTGAAGCAAGCTGCAGAAGTTGCCATGGCTCTAGTGGAATGGGCTTTCACAGTCCCTGGGAGAGGCTTGTTGTATTTGTTATAGCAGTACGTGATACAGCTGGGCAGCAATTTCGACAAGGTCTGTTTAGAAACCAGTAGATCCTCTTTTCCTGGGGCGAAGGAGACAAAGAGCTGCTTCGCTTTGTAGCGGTTCTTGTCTGCATTCATGTAATACCCACATATTCTATGTACATCTAAAGTGTGGAGTAATGCTTCCCCTGGATTGGTATGCTCGGCGTACAAGACAGGACGATTAATGGACTGATTCAGGGTACATTCTTTATCACCTTCAGTAGAAATTTAGGGTTTATTCTTCATGAGACCTTATTCTTATGAAAAATTAAATAAGGCTTGCTGCACATAAGAGCCTGTGGCTTGGAAATTCTTCAAGTGGAAGTAACGGCAACTAAAAATAACGCTTTCCACAACAGAATGCGTAGCTCGCAAGTTGCAGTTGGCTCAAAAGGTGACAGCGTCAACTTTTCCAACATGAAGTTGAGATCCCAAGGAGGGACTGGGCTACGCACTGGAGGTTCCAAGTGCAATAAGCCTCGAAGAAACATTTTCGAGATATGAAGCTGGATAACCCGCTGGTCGCCGACTGGTTCGTGGAAAGTCGATATGGTCACTAGATGAACTTTAATGAAGGAATATCCTAGACCTTTTTCTGAAAGATCACAAAGGTAATCTAGGATCTCTTCCACCTGGCAGGAATAGGGGTTTATGCTCTTTTCTGCTGCCCAGTGAGCAAACCTTTTCCATTTGGAATTGTAGGTTTTCCTTGTAGACTGTTTTCTGGAGGCAAGTCTCACGACAGAGGTATTTATTTATCTTTTGTTTACCGGGTAAGCACACTAGACAAGGAATGCCTATTTTCAGATACGACCCGGGAGATTACAACAGCATGGTTTACAAAACAGTACGAGGTAATTACAACAATGTAAAATACAAGCAATGAGCAGGGTGATACAAACAAACAGGTACAGGATGAACAGATAAGCATATACATCAAGGGTAAGAACAAGCAAACAATAGTTACCATTTCGTGGAAGTAATACAAGCACACAATTTGTCCCAGTTTGAGGATGGCAAGTGCTGAGGTGAAGGGCATGCAGGGTAGATAGTTCCCTTTACTAGAGCTCAAAGGGGTAGAGGAACCAGGGAAGTGGAGAGTGCACAACAGGGTCCAAGCAGAGGTAGGGGACATCACGCATCCTTGAACAGTTACAGGCTGAGGCAGACTTCAGGTGCAACCAAAGGGAGCTCTTAAAGATGGGATAGGTGGGGTACATCTGATGGTTGCAGGTAGGGTTTTCCAGAATCTAGGGGTACAAACTGCAAAGGCACGATCACCTAACAGTGTACAAGTTTTTGGGACAAGGAAGGGTTGCAAGTCAGCTGACCTTAGCTGGTATGATGGTAGAGCCAGCCAAAGGAGTTTGAACAGGGCGGGTGGGGAGGCACTGCAGACGATTTTGTCTGTGAAGCAGCCCAAGACAAATAAGTGATAATTACCCGGGGACAACCAGTGTAGCATAAATCACAGTGATGGGTAAGTTGAGGGACAGCAAAGGCAAAGCGGCAAATATTATTATAGGCCACATCCCATTTAGTAAGGCTAGTTTTTGTAGTGAGAGTAAAGGTTGTCAGCCCATAGTTGAGAGAGGGAAGGAATAAATCTTTAGCAAGGGGCAAGTTGTGCAGCAGCAGTAAGGGATCGATGAGCCCGGTATGCAAGTCCAAGCTTGACATTTGTTGCCCTGCAGACATTTTGAATGTGTAGAGGACAGGTCACATTTGTGTAGAGACAGATGGCGTAACCTTATGTCTGACAATCACTACGTCTTCAGGAGCCAGGTGTGAAGGGACTTCAGAGGCTGAAGTGCAGGAGTGTCCTACTCCACTGTTTCAGGAGGTCTGGGCAAATGGATAGGAGAACCAGGTCTGTAACTGATAGTTGCTGGAGGAAAGGAAACCAGATTTGACGGGGCCAGTAAGGAGCTATCAGAATCATGGTTGCTCCTTCCAATTGCAATTTTATTAGAACTCTCTGGATGAGGGGAAATGGAGGAAAGGCATAGACAAAGCGCCCTCTCCAGGAGAGGGACAAGGCATCTTGGCAGTAGCCTTCCTTGTCTGGGTGAGCTGAGCAAAACACAGGGAGCTTGGCATCGTCGGGTGTTGCGAAGAGATCAATCTCTGGCATGTCCCAGAGGTGAAACATGTCTTGGAGAATCTCGGAGGCTAGCTCCCATTCGTTAGATTGTGAATGGTGGCTGAGGTGATCCGCTATTGTGTTGTGTGCTCCTGGAACATGGACCGATACAAGATGTAGGTGAAATGATGGTGCTCTCCGCCACAGTGCATGTGATATGATCCCTCCCTGCTTGTCTATACAGTAACCATGAGATGTTGTACGACTGAATGAGCAAGGGCTCCGGTGTAAGGAAAGGCTGGAATACCGCCACAGCATTGTAAACCACTCGCATCTCCAATATGTTGATATGGGGTATGGAATAGAGGGCTGTCCAGCGGCCTTGGGTCTGGTGATCGCCAAGATGGGCACCCCAACCAGATTTGGAGGCGTCCGTGGCCAGAACCTGTCTTGGTGATATGGAGTGGAATAGGAAGCCCGCAAGTAAGTTGAGTGGGTCCAGCCACCACGTTAGAGCTTTCCACAAAGATGGGGTTATGTGGATGGTGGCCTCCAAGTCATCCATCTTTAGTTCCACTGAGCTCTCAATGTCCACTGGACTGCCCTCTTAGGTAGCCTTGTGTATGAGACTGTTTAAATGCTCACCACCATATGACCTAACAGTTATAGGTGCTGCCTTAGCAGTGACATGAGTGTTGAGTAGACAGTGATGCACCTGAACTCTCAACTTTTGTGCCCCGTCCTCAAGTAGAAAGGCCCTGCCCAGGAAGGTGTCCAGGATAGCTCCTATATACTGCAGGATATGAGAGGGCATCATATGCGACTTGGCCTGGTTGACTTTTATGGCAAGTTCAGAGAAGAGGTGCAAGGTGTGATGTAATGACTGCAGGAGACTGTCCCTAGATAAGGCCTTGAGGAACCAATCATCCAGGTAGGGGATAACACAGTGACCCTGGCAGCGGAAAGCCGCTGCTACAATGGCCAGGCATTTGGTGAATACTCGTGGTGCAGATGAGAGGCCGAATGGGTAGAGCCCGAAACTGGTAGCGTCCACCCAACAGTTGAAAACAGAGGTACTGGCAGTGAGCTTTGTGAATCTTTATATGAAGGCAGGCGTCCCTCATGGCAACCCTGTTGGACTCAGTGGCGGTGGCAGAGGAAGCTGGCATAGGCGGGTTGTCTGGCACCTGCCTTAGGTCTATGCGATGCCTGTTGAAAAGGACAGCGTAGGGGACCCTGAGGCTGTGAGTGGTACATGGTATGCACCAATGAAAGGTCCTGCCGGAGGCTTGTAATTCACTCGATACGTCTTGAGCATCTCCGCCCCTCTGAAAGGAGAATTCAGTAGAGACCGTTGGACATCTGTCATGAAACTGGACACCTTGAGCCAGGAGTGTCTCCAAATAGAAAACACCAGTGGCAGAGGACTGGGTTGAAGCGTCCACTGCATCATATCCCACTCGTAGAAGGTGCCTACTCATATTGGCTCGGCTTGGAGGGTTGCCATGAGCTGATCCATCTGGGCACTGTGGTAATTTACCAGCTGTTTCCAAGGCAGCTATCCAAAAGTATTCTGATATTTTAACATAATTCCCATATAACTCAAATTGTGTAAGACTAAGGTGGAGGATACATACACTTTTTCCCATGAGGTCTATCTTCCTCGATTCTTTATCTTGAGGGAGAGAATTAAGATGCTTTGGTCTTTTAGTCCTGTCATGGGCCACACTGACAACCACGGAATCTGCCTGTGGAGCCAAGGCAAAGTATGGCTAGTCTAGAGGAAGTTTCTTGGAAACTGGTGGAATGGTATGCGCCTGTGCCACGCAGCTGTGATGGCATCATAAGCCTGTACAATGGGAGGTACCACGGTGCCTCTGGAAGGTCAAGGTAGTCAGCTAAGTTCATCCTCTATTGATCCTGTTCAGTGGTAGTGAAGCCCATGACTTCCTGGAGCTATGCCATGACTTCCATCAAGGTAGAATCGTCTGGTGGAGATAGAGGAGTATAAATGGCAAGGGTCCTCAACTGCAGATGAGACGGTGGAAGTACTGGAAAGATTACGTACTCCATCATCATCACCATCATCCTCCTCTTGTTCCTCATCCTCTACGTAATCCATGTCCTCATCCTTGTCCTCAAGAGGGGGAGTATGGACAGATGAAAGGGAAGTGTAACATGGGCACTTCGCTGGTGCCATTGACAAAGCAGGCCAAGGAAAAGGTGCTGACTGCTGCAGCAATTGTACTACCTCTAAAATTGTTTTGACAATGGCTGGAACGTCAACAGAAGGTGCTGTCAACAGGGGTGAACAAGGAGGTGGAGGAGTTGTGGTTGTCATCAGAAAAGATGGTGTCAAGACTGAGGAGATTGGCTTTGGCTGAAGGTACAGTGTTGGAGAGTCAGCCAAGCCCAAAGAGGTCCAAGTCGTCGACAGGAAGAGTGTCAACGGAGCCTGCATCTATGGGGCGTGGCAGATGGGTGCCCTAATCAAGGCAGCATCGACAGAAAGGCCATTGATGGGAAACCCATTCCCATGCTGGAGGCGCTGGGTGCAGCAAAGGCCGTGTCCGTTTTTATTATTTGGATGGATGGCAGCACCAAAAGCCTCAAAAGAGGAGGTGCGGACGTCGAAAGGTGTGAAGACAACTCAAGGGCAGATAAAGCTGTTGACAGAGCGAAGGTGGACAGGACAGGAAGAGTGCTCGTTGATGGCTGCCCTTAAGGCTGGGTCTTTGCTGGCTGCCATCCTTGTGCAAGTGCACTGAGAACCCTGTATGTTTTCTCTGAGTGGGAGAGGCCAACATCATCAACAGAGGGCTAGGGGCCGAAACCATCGAACATGGAGACCTACCGCTGTCTCTGGCAGCCTTCTCCCTTTCTCTATGCCCATGTTTACCTGCATAATGAGTCTCTTTCACTTTCAATGACTGGGAGCTCGTCGATGATGAGGGGGAAGAGGAGGAGGTCCTGGCTTTGAGCTCCTTTTCTAAGAGAGACACTTTCTGCTCCATGATGTAATTTTCCAACTCCTTCATTCTTCGCTGTCGAGTGGCCTTGTTGAATTTCTGCCAATGGCCACAGGAAGTGACGTCATGAGTGGCCCCCAGAACCAAACGCAAAGAGAGTGTTGGTCATAGTAGTAAATCTTATGTCCACACTGACGCTTGCAAAAAAGAGATTCGGAAGTCAACAAAAAGTGTAACTGAGTAAAACTGAAGAAGAAAGGGAGGAAACTCCCGAAAGTCCTTCAGAAAGTTTGTTCGAAACTCAATCTTGTAAAACACTGCTGTGAAGAGCTGCACATGCTAGAAGCGAACTGGTCAATAGCAGGAAAAGAACTGAGGAGTCCTCAGGGCTGGCCATATATTTATACCCATCGCTACACTGACATTTCCGTGGGCGGCTTCCAGCCACACTGCTTGCGAAAGCTACTGTGCACAAGCACCCTCCGAGTATGACCTGCTGCAAGAGATACCCTCAATACATAGATACATAGACACTGTCAGCAGATAAGGGTCTATGGCCCACCCAGTCTGCCCATTTGAGCTTGTAAGTTCACTTTATGTTTTCCTAGAAGTCTGTTGCCTCTTACCCCTGACCTCCAGAATTCTCTTATGTCTATCGTATGCATTCTTAAATCCTTTGATTGTTTTAGCCCCCACTACTTCCTCTGGCAGGGTGTTCGATAAAGATCCATGTTTACAGGTAAGTAACCCTCACTTCTAAGGATGTGGATATGCTGCACTATTCACATTTCTGGCAGACTCCTAGCAGTTCTCCAGGAGGGGGGCCCAAGGTGCACACCCCGATTTAGGAAAGAGAGACTGGAGAACCAAGGCCCCAAAACCAGAATCCCGGCATGACTCCGGGTTGATGTGGTAATGGGAGGGGAAGGTGTTTTTTTTTTTTTTTTTAACATAAAATATTTTATTATGGAGACAGTACAGCATAGTGGTCAAGGGCACTGAGCTGCAAAACTGGAGACCTGGGTTTGAATCCCATCAGCCCCTCACTAGCATACTGTGTGACCCTGAGCAAGTCACTTAACTTCACTGTGCAACCAGGTCACACCTGGAAATAAGCTCCAGCTTAGTGTCTTTCCTGGTAAAACAGTTTCCCTTTCCCTTTATTAAAATTTATACCCAACAAATAAGAAACAACTCGAAAGGTGTGTAATACATAACAAGGAACTTTCAATAATACACCATAACAGGAACTATGTCCACTGGGGAAACAACCAAGAAACAACTCTAGTATATAAAACAGAAAGACCATTCATACAGCACATACGACACCTAACAGGTGAAAAACAACATCAGATCATAAACAAGACAAACGAAGAGGGCATACTAAAATATCAATATTAATATGTATGCCCAAAACAACAGTGAAAGGAGAAATACTAATAAAAATTACAGTGAAAATTGAAAACAAACCACTAGGACGGTTGTCAGGCTGGGGACAGGGCATAGAACACAAGTGAGACTGGAGGAAAGGGTCCCATTAGTTATGAAAATCATCACAGTCAAACAGAGCTAAGCGAGATTAGGCGGAATGCCAACAGAGTATCGAAGGACGTGAGGAGGCTTTCCAGGACTGGAGAAGCAGACGTTTAGCCTCCATCAGTGCAGCCAACAGCCAGCGCTGCTGAGGAGAGGAAAGTGGGGGTAGGTTGGAAGGAAGACCTAGTAATACTATAACTGGACTGGGCAGGATAGGTGCATGTAAGACCCCAGCACAATCCACAAGAATAGCAGCCTACCACTTAGTAAGTTGCGGACAACATGTAGAAGGCCAGCTGCGGGATGAGCGCAACATCAGCAGGACGAGTCAGCAGTAATGGTCATAGACTGCAGAGCCTGGGGTGTTTTGCACCAGTAGTGTAGGAGTTTAAAATGGATCAAGCACCTTTTAGGGTCACAGCATGACTTATAACACAGCCATATACCGGCCAGTCAGTCGTTCTCCAAAAAAGAAGTACTAAGCTTCTTTTCCCACTTGGTCGTGCAATTCATGATAGCCAAGGGGCGAAAGCCATAGAGGGTGCAGTAAGTGTGACCAGACCAGCCTTTAATGGTGGCAGAATCAAAAGAAAGTGTGTGTTGACTTCCAGGTAGCAGCCCTGCAGATCTCCTGGACAGGGATGTCCCTGGGAGCAGCCACCAAGGCAGCGGTATGTCTGGTGGAATGAGCCCTAAACCCAACATGAGGCTCCTTATTAGGCAACCTGTAGCAGAGGTTGATGCAGGAGACTGTCCATCGGCCAACTGTCCACTTGGCTGCTGGTCTGCCAGGTGCGGCTTCGGCATAGGTGACGAAGAGCTGGCAAACCTCTCCCTGAACTTCAGCCATTCGCTCCTTACAGAAAGCGAGCACTCACCTCAGGTCCAACATATGAAGCCTGTGCAGGGCCTCCAAGGTTGGGTTGGTGAAGTAAACAAAGGTTATCACCTGGTTGGGTTGGTGAAGTAAACCGAAAGGTTATCACCTGGTTAAGGTTAAACTCCAAAACGACCTTCAAGAGGAACTTTGGGTTGGGGCAAAGGACTACCCTGCCCTTGTGGAAAACAAAATAGAGACTCCACTGACAGCGCATAGAGCTCACTGGCCTTCTAGCAGAGATAATGGCCACCAAGAAGGTGGTCTTCCACGAGAGGTGGTAGATGCGACACTTGTGCATGGGTTCAAGCGGCTTGCCCATGAGCACTGCCAATGCCAGCAACAAATTCCAAGGTGGTGGTGGTTCATGCACCGACAAGGACAAGTGGTCAAGGCCCTTACAAAAATCACCCTACCACCTTTTCCTATGCCACCATCGGCATAACAGCCTGTGCCCAGTATGCAGAGATGGCTGCCACATGCACCTTTAGAGTCGTCTACCTCAGATCCGACTGAGAGAGGGACCACAAGTAATCCAAGATTTTTGCCACTGTGCAGGACAGGGGTCTAGCTCCTTGCCCTGACACCAAATGGAAAAATCTCTTCTACTTGAAGGCGAAGCACTGGCAAGTCGACTCCTTCCAAGAGACCTCAATGACATGGAGAACCTCATCGGAGAGACCCCAAGCCTGGAACTCTAGTCACTCAGGAAACAGGCTGTCGGGTGCAAGGACTGAAGGTCCACGTGGAGGACCCTCCCCTGACAGCAAGAGAGCAAGTTCAGGTGGAGAGGCAATTGACACGGAGGCTTGCTGCTGAGGCTGAGGAGATCGGGGTACCAGAACTGGCAGCTAGTCCAGAGCCACTGCAACCATCTGTGCCTTGTCCCTCCGAACCTTGAGAAACACCTAGCAGATCAGGGGAAAGGGAGGGAAGGCATACATGAGGTCCAGGTCTCCAGGGCCTCGCAAAGGCATCCCCCAGCAGCATCCCACACTGAGGGAGCAGGCACAAAACAGCCTCCTCTTCCCATTTTCCCAGGAGGCAAACCGGTCGACCAGGGAGTGCCCCACTGGGAGAAGAAGGGATCGACTACCTCCTGATGAAGAGCCCACTCGGCTGAGGGCTTCCGCCAGCTGGTTGGAGGCACCGGCCACATGGACTGCCAAAAGATTGGCGTCCAGACATCATACAAGGGACCAGGTGCCGAGAGCTTCCTGGCACAACTGGAGGGAATGCATCCTGCCTTCTTTGTTGAGGTAGTACACAAGGCTGTCGTGCTGCCCGTCTGAACTTCAACAACCTGACCCCGCACAACAGGAGTGAAGGCAGTCAGAGCTACACGCACTGCATGGAGCTCCAACAGGTTGATGTGACATCAGGACTCCTTGGAGGTCCAGAGCCCGTGAGCGCTGTGGTCCCCCAAGTGGGCTCCCCATCCCATCAGAGAGGCATTGGTCATGAGAGTGACCATCGGCTCGGAGTGGACGAACGGAACTCCTTCCTGCAGATGTTCCGGGACAAGCTACCACTGGATGGCATCCCACATCAGCTGCGTCACAATGACCAGCTGGTCAAGGTGACGGAGGTACTGTGACCACTAACGGGCCAGCTCCCACTGCATGGGGCACATCCATCAGCGGGCCCATTGGATCACACTGGTACAGGATGCCATGTACCCCAGCAGCCACAGGAAGTCCAGGGCAGGGCGCAGTTGCCCAATCCGAAGTGACTGGGTTGAAGGAGGTAAGATCCTCCACACTGTCCACTAGGAGTCAGGCCTTGGCCCGAAGGGAGTAGAGCTCTTCCCAGATGAAGTGGATGACCTGTGAGGGTTCGAGTTCCAACTTGGCTGGGTTGACCTGAAGGCCCAAGGCCTAACAGGTCTGAAGGGCCAGATCCCTGGACTGCTCCACTTCCGTCCTGGATGAACCGGCGATCAGCTAGTCATTCAGGTAAGGGTACACCCAGACTCCTTGGTGTCACAGGAATGCTGCCACCACTGCTATGAACTTGGTGAAGATCTTGGGGGCAGAGGATGAACGACATGGCCCAGAACTCGTAAAGTATCCCTTCTGAACAGAACTGCAGGAACTGCCAGTGGGATGGACATATTGGGATGTGGTAGGAAGCATCCTGAAGATCCTGAGAGCAGAACAAGTCCCACTCTAAGGATAGAATGATCTGATTCAGAGTATCATCCGGAACTTACGTGGCCATAACAACTGATTGAGGTTGTGAAGAACCAGTATGGGGCACCAATCCCCTGTCTGTTTCAGAACCAGAATATGTCTGGTGGAGTCCAGGCCACGGGCTACCACTTCCTTTTGAAGAAGCTGGACGATGTCCTCCCAAAGGGTGGACAACATGCCCCTGGACACCACATCGTCCCGTGGGGCAAGGGCTCGGCTGGGTGGGAGAGCCTTGAATTCCAGAGGCAAACCGCAACCCACCACTTCACGCACCCATTTGTCCGATGTAACGACGGGCCAGGCAAATGATGGAGCCGGCCCCCATGGGAGGTCCTGGCAGGACTGGACAGGTGGGTGATGAAATGACACCCCCGACCCATCACTTGACAGGCTTGGAAGCGGCTCTGGAGCTGGCTACCAAGGGAGCCTCAACCCCTTCCCCCCCTGGCCTTCAGACTTCTTAGGGACAGAGCAAGCTGGCTTAGGTTTGTACTGCCAGGCCTAATGTTGCCCAGCTTGGGGCTGTGGCAGTCTGGGCGGAGGTGATGAGTAGGGCCAAAACTAGAAGGGCTTCTTCCATTGTTTCTGGCCCTTAATGTCTTTCTGGCAGGATGTAACGGAGTCCAGCTTGGCACTGGACTTCTCAAGAGTGGGTGAGATGATCACAGACACCAGGCCCGAACAGGCTGGTACCCAAAAAGGGGACATCCACCTACCTGGGCTGGTATTGGCCATAAACGTCAAGATCCTCAACCATGCCTAGTGCTGCATGGCCACTGCGGTGGCCATGGACCTGGCACAGGAGTCACCAATGTCCAGAGCCGTTTGGAGCTATTGCATGGCTACAGCACCTCCCTGGTCCTGAACCAGCTTAACTATGAGCTGCAAATCTGTAGGAAGGCGGGCAATAATCTGATCCAATGTGCCCAAGAGAGCATGGGAAAGCTGGCCATTATGACGGCCAAACTGGCTTGTCGAAGGCCTAGGCACAAAGCAGCGTACACCTTCCTTGCCACATGGACTTTTTCAACTCCCTGTCCAGGGGCTTGTCAACATCCCCGAACACTAAGTTGGTGACCAAACCTTTGGCTGAAGGATGGTCTGTGAACCCAGGCAAAAGACCCGGTAGGGACCACATACTTGCAGACCATATGGGCTGACGGCACCAGAAAGGAGGAAGGGCACTGCCACAGCTCCAGAGAGACCAAGAATGGCCTCCGCTACAGGGAAGGCAACCCCAGGGGAGTCGCCCGTGTCCAAAATCTCAGTCAAGGGGTACTTAGACCACTTCAGTACTGGTTCCAGCGGGATTCTCATAGAATCTGTGATTACTCGGGGCAGAGCCACAAAGGAAGCCGTCCCTTGCTCTGAAGAGAGCTCCTTGAAATACTCCTCGTCAAAGACCGGGGTCCAAAGGGACTGCATGGAGGAGTCCTTTGAATCCGAGGACTCCTCAAACACTGCCCATGACCCCGGCTCTCAACTGACAATTCAAGGCTCGTTGGGGTGCGAAATCTGTACCAAGAGCCTACTGGGAAGCTCGGAAGTGGTGCATGCAGTCTTGGATGGGGCCCCATGCAAGGGCAGCAGATCAACCCAGATGGGTAGGGAAGCTGGCATCAGCTCAGCTGGGGAAACTGGCACAGGCCGTGGCACTGGCCACAAGGGTAGCACCTGGGCCTCCTGTGGGGCACGGCCGTGGCCAAGGATCTACTGCTGCCAGACAAGCTCCTCATATATGTGCCGCAATTTACAGTGTAGCCATCCCTCGCAAGAAGACGAGGAGTGGCGACAGTGCTTCTTAGCTGACAGTCGAAAGCAGGAACACCTTGAGTGCCGAAACCTTGACAGACAGCCAGACTGGTCACCGTAGCACTGATCACTGATGCACCCCACTGGTCACCCTGCCCTGAGGAGCAGAAAAGAGCAGTGACAACTTAACTAACCTTTGCTTGTGTAAGCCTCCCCCCCCCAAAGTGGGCTTACCTGATGCGGAGCCCCTGCGGTTCTGATGCTTTCCCCCGTGGCACTGTCTCCTGGGGATGTGGTGGCAATCACGCCTTGCAACCCCCACCCCCCCAGGTGCGGTTTGCAGCTGCAACAGTTCTTTCCTGGTGTCTCGGCCCATTCAGGGCCGAGCGCCGGGATGGATGTCCATGCCACTGGGTGCAGGGAGTGTGGTCCCATGTCTGGTTTGGAGGTGGATCAGTCTTGGGACCGCTCGCATTTAAATAAATTTGTTTATTTTTTTAAATGACGGTCCCACGCGCAATGTGCATGCCCGGATACCACCAAAGGCAGGAATTTAAAGCAGCAGTAGCCCCTATTGCGGTCAGTAGTTTCAGTGCTGGCTGGCACAGCAGGGCACAAAAATAATGTATTTGGGACTACAAGTCCCATAGGGCACCAGGACTTGCAGCAGGTTTGGCGCCAGTGAAACTTGGTCTGTGATTGGACCCAGGTTTTAGGCGCCAAACCAACTAAGCCTATATAAGAGGGGGCAGAGAAAACAACAGGAGATTCAAGAGGGAGACAGCGAGGAGGAGGTCGGATGGGTGTTCTCGTCCTATCGACCATGTCCGCGTTTTTTATTTTAAATAAGTACGGCCATTTGTGCAAGTTATAGAGGAGCAGCGGCTGCTGTTTTGTCAGAGCCCTGGGATTTTCAGCCAGAAAATCCCTAACAGGAATAATGCTGCTAACCTTTTCAGAGACATGAGGTAAAGAGCATCCTGGGGGCAGAAGTCTTATCCTGGGAGGAAGACAGCTTGGAGCTGGATGGAAGCTTGTGGCTTGGCCTGGTTTGGCTGATGGGATCTGGGTGAGCCACTTTGGTGTCGGCAGGACCAAATGGTGTTGGGACCTAGGTGGCAGTTGGTCCCAGGATTACCTGGATGTGAAATGCCACTGCATGCTGAGGAGCTCCAGGAGGTGCGAGTCCGTAGGAGGCAGGAGGAGACCTGTGGGTCTGGTTGTTGGGGAAGAAGGCAGAGTGGCAAGGCTGTGTTCTGTGTTCTTGTGGCAATGTGGCTGGGCCCCACAAAACAGGCAGTTCTGGTCTGGGATCACTGCATGAGGGATTTGCCCAAATCTGTGGGGTCGCCAGGGAAAATATCCCTGGGATGCTCAGAGCAATAGCATAGCATCAGTGATCGGGTGCTGGACTGTGTTTGAAGGGTCTCGCTCCTGCCCTTGTCATTTGTGGCTTTAATTGCTCCAGTTTATGGAAGAACCCCATTAGATCAAAGATGCGTCATCTGATTTAAAGCTTGTGCAGGGGTAGAGGGTGAGGGGGCCGTAAGTGTGCTGTGCACCCCTTGCAAGACAGAGCTCCTGGTAAGACAGTGTGAAGTTGGGAATCAGAAGTCTAATGCTGCCTGTGCATGTGGTATTTTCAACCTCAAATTACAAACTGTGTTTGGACTGTCTGGCCACCTAAATGTTTTATGCAACTGGGACCCCTGGGTCCAAAGTACAGTTTACCTTCGACCATTCAGCTACTAATGTGACCCCCTACTCCTGCTTTACTGCTCTATGGAGAGACCTGGTGAAAACTGTCTACAAAGTCATCCGGGTGAAGTGGACAAGGCCAGGCAGGTGAAGATTTGCGTCATCCCTCCTGCGTACTGTACCAGCTCAGCACCCTGCGGGTCCGCGGCACCCCGATGGAGTCCAACCATCACCATCATCGCCTGTGATCAATCAGGTATGGTTTTCCTGTCTTATTTCTGAATGGTGTTTTCTTGGCTGTACAGTGCTGCCCCTTCCCCATGAACTTTAACATTTCAAATACTCCTGGACGGGGAAGTGGGAGGGTGCTTACGCTAAGTATATAGAAATGGAAAATCACAATATAAAAAAAATCATAAAAACTGGAAAGTTTGAAACTGTAAACTGTTCAAGAATAAAACATTTCTAAAACCATTTGATCTGACCTGAAGAAACACAGGTTATTCACCTGTAACAGTAGCTCTAGGGATGGTATATGGTGTTCATCCACAGTTCAGGCAGTGTTCCTTTCCCCTTTAAGGCTTGCCGGAACATCTTCAAGCTGGTTCCTCCCACCCACCTGGGTGGTAACTCCCTCTGCACCACCCCGTGACTTTAGATCTTACCTGCTGGAAGCAAAAACGGTATGCCACTTGCCTGGTGAGGTCGGGTGGGTCAGTGTGAACGAACACCATATACCACTCCTAGAACTACTGTTATAGGTGAGTAACCTGTGTTTCTAGGGACGTGGATATGTTGTTCTTTTTTTAAAATAAATTTTTATTGATGTTTTCATTTTTACACATAAAAGACACAGGTGATACTGAGTCATGTCCATAAATACAGGCATGGTCATATATATGTTAGTGTTACATTTGTAGGGTGCAGTTCTGTCGGTACGATAAGTGCATTTCAGTTCTGCTGTTTTATATTATGGGTGGCTAGTTTTCACAATCATATTCTGAAAGGGTCCCTTAGGAGTTTATATAATGATTTCCCCCTCCCCCCTCCAGAAGTTTTAATTATAAGAGTTATTGATTCTATCTGGTGGTGGTGGATGTCAAGATGAACAACTCTGAGACTTGTAGGAGGGCAGCAGCCAAGGCCAACAGGATGCTGGGATGCATCGCTAGGGGGATCACCTCCAGAAGGAGGGAAGTGATACTCCCTCTGTATAACTGCTTGGTGAGGCCGCACCTTGAGTACTGCGTGCAGTTTTGGAGGCCACACTTAAAGAGGGACATTAACCTCCTGGAGCGGGTCCAGAGGAGGGCAACCAAAATGATTTGGGGCTTGGGGGACAGGACCTATGAGGAGAGGCTGAAAGAGCTAAATATGTACACACTGGAAGAGAGAAGGGACCGGGGGGACATGATAGAGGTCTTCAGGTACATGAAGAGGGTAAATAGGGAGGAACAGCCAGGGTGCTTCAAGGAAGGAGGAGGGGCTACTAGAAGGCATGGGTGGAAGCTGGAGGGGGGAAGATTCAGGGGAGAAAGGAGGAGGTGCTACTTCACTGAGAGGGTGGTGGAGCCATGGAATGTGCTGCCTAGGGGGCTGGTGGAGGCAGAGACAGTGGAGGGGTTCAAGAGGGGGTGGTACAGGGGAAGGGTTCTGGAAGCAAAATCCAATGCAGCAAGAATATCCGGAACTGGGAAGGGAGAAGCCAGAGAAGGCGAGGGGGGCAGCAAGGTCAGCAACCAGGGTGGGGGCTGACCAAACGAGCAGACACGAAAGACCGTTAGGCCTATTCTGCTGGCATTTTAGTATGTTAGTAGTATCTCTTCTTTAGGGAGAAGTGGGGGCAGATGGAAAGTGAAGGGGATGACCGGTTCCAATTTTATCTGAGTACAAATTACTTACGTATCAAGTGAGGGGTTAGATCCGGATAGGAAAAGGAGTTATAAGTTTCTTTTTTAGGGTACTATATCTAGTCTATGTTGTGCCATATGTATAAACCATTTGGCCCATCTACTCATTAAGGCTGGGGCTTTATCTTGCAACTTAGCCGTAAGGCTTTCCATCTTGTAGATGTCGTAAATTGTTGTTTCCCAGTTATTTATGCTAGGCGGGTTTGGTTGTAGCCACAACCGGGTATTTACCTTTTTTGCAGCCCCTAGCATAATGTTTATTAAATAGGTCTGCTGTGCGCCTCTAACCAGTTTAGGGAGGTGTAACTGAAGGGCGATCTCTGGAGTGAGGTTCCCCAAACTAGGGAAAAGTTCCTTCATTTGTTTTCCCACTTCCTCCCAAAAGGAGGTCAACACCGGGCAGTACCATAGCGTGTAGGAGTGTGTGGCCATCTCACACTCACATTTCCTCCAGCATGATGAATCTTCTGATGTGGAATATTTTGCTGCATTTTGGGGGGTGCGAAAGAATTGCACTGTGACCTTCCATGTATATGAGCTTAATATGCGATGCTGTCTTCTCCAAATATGGACCCAGTCCATTGGGGTTAAGTCTATCATTAGCACCACATTGACAGGCTGGTTGAAGTGGCTCTTGTGCTGAGATCACTGGCGGACCAGCTTCCATTCCAGACAGCACATTCTCCAGCGGGCCCAACAGACCACACTAATGCATGCCGCTATGTATCCCGGGAGGTGCAGGAAGTCCCGGGCAGGGCGTACCTGCCCAACCTGAAGTGATCGGGCAAAGGAGGAGAGAGCCTCCACCCTGTCTGCTGGGAGTCGAGCCCCAACTCTGCAAGAGTCGAACTCTACCCCGATGAAGCTGATCACCTGTGAGGGCATAAGTTCCAACTTGGCCTTGCTGACCAGGAGGCCAAGAGAGACGCAGGTCCGGAGGGCCAGATCCCTGGACTGCTCTTCCTCCTGCGTCGTCCAGGTAGGGGTAAACCCGGACTGCTCGATGCCTCAGTTAGGCTGCCACCATTGCCATGCATTTAGAGAAGACCCTGGGGGTCGAGAACAGGCCGAAATGCATGGCCTGGAACTCGTAGAGGATCCTCTCTGCACAGAACCAGAGGAACCGGCAGTGGGACGGATGGATTGCAATGTGAAAGAATGCATCTTGAAGATCCAGAGAGCAAAACCACATGTTCTGTCCGAGAGATGGTATGATCTGAGACAGAGTGACCCTCCTGAAGGAGCGCGACCTGAGAAATTTGTTCAGGTCGTGCAGATCTAAGATGGAGCACCAGCCCACTGTCCGTTTTGGCACCAGGAAGTACCTGGAGACAAACCCTGGGTTTTCCAGAGGGTCTGAGACAGAAGCCACGACCTCCTTGCGGACAAGCTGGGCGATGTTGTCCCAAAGGGCCGACAGGATGTCCGTGAACACGCCCTCCCATAGGGCACTGGATCGGCAAGGAGGGTACACCTCGAATTCCAGAGGCAGATCCCTGACTGACTACCTCGAGAATCCACCAGTCCATGGTGACAGCGGACCAGGCAGAAAGGATGTGTCGGAGCCTCCCACCACGGGAGGACCCAGCGGGGACATCACGGGCATGAGGGAGGCATCCCTCATCCCGTCACTGGGCAGGCTTGGAGACGGTGGAGGGCCCGGCTGAGAATCCACCGGGGCCTCTGTCTCCAGACTTTAGAATGATCGTGGCCACAGACTTCGGTCAATGTCGCCAAGCCTGAGCCTGTTGTTCAGCCCGAGGCATGGCTGGTTTGGCCTTAAGGGCAGAGAGGGGCCGAAAGGGCTTCTTTTTCTGCTGCTTAGAACCCTTGGGGTCTCTCTGAGCAGATGTCACAGAGTCCAAGGTGGCACTGGACTTCTCAATGTGGGTGAAGTGCCCCTTGACCCCGGGCCCAAACAAGTCGGTACCCAGGAAGAGGACCATCCGCCAGCTTGTGTTGGGCATTTGCCGCGAAGGTCGAGATCCTCAGCCAGGCTCTGTGGTGCATAGCCACTGAGGCCACCACAGACCAGGCACAGGAATCGCCAATGTCCATGGCAGTCTGGCACTGTTGCTTGGCTACTGCTCGGCCTTGATCCTGGACCTGTTTGACCGTGGTCCACTGGGAGAAGAGGAAGCACCTCATCAAGTGTGCCCAGGAGGGCATGCAAGAAGTGGGTTATCAAAAGGGCCAAACTTGCCTGACTTCTTATCGGGTGGCTTGTCAATGTCTCCCATGTTGCCTGTGCACCTGAACAGAGTTAGAGACGAGACCCTCAGCCAAGGGATGCTCTGTGAAACCTGAAACGGAACCGGTAGGGATCACATACTTGCAGGCCATCCAGGCCGACAGCACAGGGCAAGAGGTGGGGTGCTGGCACAGCGCCAAGGCAGGACCAAGAATGGCATCTGCCACCAGGAAGGTTTCCCGGGGGAGTCACCCCGGTCAAGTATCTCGGTGAGCGGGTACCAAGTCCGTTTTTGAATGGGTTCCAACAGGAGACCCGTAGATTCCGAGATGAGACGGAGAAGGCCCATAAAGGAAGTAGGGTCCTGTTCCGTCGACAGATCCTTGGCCGACTCCAAGTTCACCAGCCAAGAGTACAAGGAGGAGGCCTCCAATTCTGAGGAGTCATGGAAGAGGGGTCGACAACCAGAGTCCCCACTGAACCTCCGGGGACAATCAAGAGTAACAGTGACCAACAGCCAATAGGAAAGACCTGAGGCTGGGCGGACCTCCTTAGTCGGAGTGCTGGACTTCAGCTGTTTCAGTGGCGACTCCATCAGAATCAGCGGAGAGGTTGAGGGAGGCCGAGACGGGAGTGACAGGTCGGCTCCTGCCAAGGCAGAGAAGGCTGCAGCCTCTGTGGCAAAAGCCAAGTAATGGCCGGGGTCAAAGCTGAGATGGGCTTCACCCCGGTAAAAGTATGCTGTTGCCACATCAAGTCCTCGTAGCACCAACGCAGCTTGTGCTGGAGCCTCTCCTCGCCCAAGCAGGATGAGGAATAGCGGCGGCGCACTTGCCAGAGTGTTGCGAGCACGAACGTCAATGTCGACTTGAGCTGCTTGACCAGGACTCCAAGAGCAGGACCACAACCTCGACTTTCGGGGCCGCAAGCAGTGGGTCTCAGAGGGAGTCGGCGAGAACCGGAGCTCCTCCAGGTCTGGAAGCTCTTGGGTGAGAGGCAGCAGATCAGCAGACTGGTCCATCCATCCTTGAGTGAGCAGTAGGATCAGTTTCCTTAACAGGGAGGTGTTGGTCTCTTCTGGCGACACCAGGTCGACTAGCTCGAGAAATATCTCGGCTGGAAGATCGACCTGCGTCTTGACCAACTGGCCTGATGGGGAGACCGTGGCGCTGGCAGCCTGGGCTGAAGAACCAACCAAAGTCAGAACCTCCAGAGAAGCGTGGTAATCGGAGGCCCAACAGCACTCCCAATCCCACAGTCGACAGACCATTTCTTAGTCTTTCTTTTTTAGATTCTGACTTTTATTTAGTGCCTGAGGGACCCTGCCCCTGGGTGGGAAGGGCCTGACACAATTCTCTGAAAAACCCTGTGAAGGAGGCACCCACGGAGAGTGGCAAAAAGGCTGAGGCCGAGGAAGCTTGATCTGCGGCCTGGGCCACTGCTTCCTCAAATGTCTCAAGCTGTCATCCGGACGACCCAGAAGCAGATGGGCATGGCGATCCTCTAACGTAGAAGGGTGAAAACTGCGGCATAGACCGCAGGCCTGGGGATCGTGCCCATGGCCCAGGCAGTAGACACACATGGTGTGCGGATCCATCTGAGACATCATCTTCCCACAGGCACATTTTCGGAATCCCAGTGCCAACTTCACATTGTCCATACCAGAGACCAGAAGGGGTAGCCTGAAGACAAAATTTTATCTGAAAATTAAAAGTTTTAATATGCAAAGGGCCTTCTTAGCGCGAGAGCTATAAGGAGGGAACCTTCTTCCAGTGGAAAGGAAGATCTGATGTCACAGGGCGGTGCCGAGATAGTTACCACCCGGGTAGGTGGGAAGAGCCAGTTTGAAGACGTTCTGGCAAGCCTTAAAGGGGAAAGGAACACTGCCTGAAGTGTGGATAGAACACCTTATCCACGTCCCTAGAACCCTTTTTATACAGACTGCAAAAGGGGAAGGAGGGCTTCTATGACCCAGAAATACATACTCTGGAAGAAACATTACTACTATGGTGAGTAATTTTTTCTTCTAATTACAACTGTATTTGTGATGTCTTACAAATAGACTCCAAGTAGTACCTTGGGAGGCAGGGTCTAGAATCTATTTAGAGAAAAGGTTCTGAAGCACAGAAGTAACACACCTGGTATCCCTTTTAGTTTGGCTGTCCATGCTGTAATTAATCAGAAGTGAAGGTGTGCAAAGTAGATAAGCGGCTGCCTTACACACTTCTAGCAGGGGTATACCCATTGATGCAGCCACAGCAGCAAATGTAGCTTTAGTGGAATATGCCCCTAAACCCTTTTGTGGCTCTTCACCACCCCCCTCTCCTTTGATTTCGGCTGGATCCTGGAGTACCAGGATCCCTAGCATTCACGATTCTGAGGTTTTTCAATATTTCTTCCCCCTGACCTCCAACCCCTGAGGGTGCCGGCACGAAGAACGCAAGTCCATACTGGCGCACACTCCAGCCTAGCATCTAATGGTGTCCTCCCCTCCTGACTCCAAGTGTACTGCTGCCCAGGCTTCTACTGGTGGCAGTACTGTGGGGTGCTACTGCAGCCCTTATCCCCCCCCCCCGAGGAGAAAAGCATCCTCTTCCCAGCCAACCCCCAATGAGCTAGGATTTTTCCTGAACCCGGGTCACCGGTGTCAGAAGCGGTAGCTCTACTGCTGTGCAGACATGCCCACTTGCGAGCCTTTTCATGACAGAAATCAATACAAGAGACTATCTGATAAGAAAAGGACAGTTAGGTAATTACCTTAACAGTAGATCTTCGAGAGACTCCCTTTCATCAGGCTACACGTTTGGAATATCCACGTTAGCAACAGAACCACACGGAATCTTTAAGTGTTAGGCCACTGCTTGACCACATCCTGTACCAACATCTACATAAAACGTGAGACCCCATCTCTCTCGGTTTCCCGCCAGAGATTGTGCTTGGAAGACCGCTCTGTGGGAAACCAGGAGATCAGGCCAGCACTCAGCATACCAGGCAACTATGGGATCTGGAAAAGGCAGCTATGGAAAGAAGCAATGCAGGAAATCCATGGCCATACCCCTAAGGGGGAAGGAGGGTGGGACGACATCGCCCAATGAAAGAAATACCCTTGAATATCTACTGTTACTGTAAGTGCGTAACTGTTCTACCTTCTTCAAGGATATCGGTTTCATCAGACCACACCTTTGGAATCAGTCCCAAGCAGTACCAAAAAACTGAGTCTGGGCAGATGGTAGATATATCATGACAACTGGCCCTGTAATACAGCCAGACCAAATCCTACTCATCTGCAAGACACAATGTCTAGACTGTAATGTTCAGTGAAAGTGTGGACATTGCTCCATGTAGCAGCTGGGCAGATCTCAGCAGTAGAAACACTGCAAAAAGAAGCAAGAGAAGTGGTCATGCCTCCTGTGAAACGACCACAAAGCACTCCAGGAAGATCCTTATCATACTTTCTATAACAGAACATAATACAATGTGCCAGCCATTTAGGCAGGCACTGTTTAGACACAAAGGCGCTTTCTTTCCCTGAGGCAAACAAAACAAAAAACTGGGATGACTTTCTGCAGTCCATGGCACAATTCACATAATGTCTGAGAATTCTGTGCACATCTGAAGTATGGAGCAATGTTTCCCCTGGATTGGCATACTCCAGGCAGTACACTGAGAAGTGGATGGTTTGTTTCAAAGTAAATTCAGATACCACCTTTGGTAAGAACTTAGGATTAGTACGTAAAGACACTTTGTCATTATGGAAAATCAAAATAGGGAGGGGCTCACACATTAGAGTCTGCAGCTCTGAAATGCTTCAAAAGAACAGGTATGTCTGGTGGAGGGTTTTCTGGCAGGCTCCAGAACATAAGTCACATCAGGGGATACTCCAAACTGTGCCATGGCTACGTCTTCTGGAGCCACGCATGCAGATGTAGGGACATCCAAGTCCAGATGGACCAGAGACCCGATGTTCTGTGACATCAGGACCCCTCCCCTGTACTGCAGTAGAAGTACCGGGGGTTCCACTGCCAACTGTTGTAGCAAGTGGATACCATACCTGCCAAGGTCATAGTGCTGCAATCAGGATGAGGGTTGCCCCCTCCATCTACAGTTTGACTAGTACTCTTGCCAAAACTCCAGCCCCTGGAGCCACCGAGCATATAAGTGGCAGTTTTGCATTGTGTGGGGATGCAGAAAGGTCCAATGCTGGGGGACCACACCTTGCGAAGAGGTCTTCCACTACTACGGTCAGCAGTTTCCATTCGTGCACTCTGGACTTTGACCTGCTTAATTTGTCTGCTAAAACATTCTGGACACCTGGAAGATGCACAGCTGATAGTTCTAGGCCCTGTTCTGGAGCCCAGTACAACACTCTCATTGCTTCTCTGCACAGCGGATAGGAATGAGTCCCCCTTTGTTGATGTAATGCATCACACTTACGCTGTCTGTCATTATTAGCAGAGGACCTGGAATCAGATGCTCCTGAAATGCCTGGAGACTGTACAAGACAGCTTCTCATCTCCAGGACATTTATCTGCAATCCTAGGTCCAGGTACCTTGTGTCTGGTGTAGTCCCAGGTGTGCTCCACATCCAGATCCGGAGGCATCCAAGGTAAGAATCTGTGTTGGGGTTGGAATAGGAATGGAACGTCCTGTATTATGTTATTGCAGTCCATCCACCACATCAGTACTTTTCTCAAGGGAGACATGACTAGCACCTGTTAGTCTAGTTTGTCGTACAACTGATCCCACTGGACTCTTAAGGTCCACTGTGGGATCCACATATGCAAGCGGGCCAGTGGCATGGTGACAACTGCTGCTGTCATCAGTGCCAGAAAACACAGGAGAGTCCTGGATGGGATATACGGACTGTTGTACACCATCTCTGTTTGAGCACCTGAGGCGTTCCACCCTGTCCAGAGGCAGGAACACACGTCCCTGAGCTGTGTCCAAGACTGCTCCTATGTGCTGCCCATCTTCCTGGTCCCCCTCGATTAGCTGGAGTCAGTCACACCCCAGTCAGTCATCCGGCCCTCCAAAATGGAGGATTTCCCCTTCCTGTAGTCCTGGTCCCATCAAGCCCTCACCCCCACCCCCAGACCTGTGAGTACTTGGAAAGGAGGGGTTGGAAGTACTGTGAGTCACCATGAAGGCCAGAGCCGAAGCCACTATTTGTACTAGTGTGATATACAGACCTGTAACACAGGGGGCGGAACTGAATAAGGCACTGTGGAAAGACATCAGCAAAATGGTGGAAAAAGGGGAGGTGCTACCGGTGGGGGACTTCAATATGCCAGATGTAAATTTAAGCCTTCCGGCCATAGCCTCAGCTAAAAACAAGGACATCCTAAACTCCCTGCAGGGGGCGTTTCTCCAGCCACTAGTTAGGGAGCCCACTCATGATGAGGCAGTACTGGACCTGGTGCTCCCTAACAGGGACAGTGCTGCAAATGTCAAGGTGAAAGGCCACCTGGGGACAAGTGATCACTGTACAGTGTGGTTCAACATAAAGATGTCAGCAGAAGCACACTGAACAAGGACAAGGGTAGGGAAGTGTACCAGCAGAGGGAGAGGGAAGGACGGAAAGCACTGAAGGGCACAAAGGTGCAAACTGCGGAAATGATAATCAAAGGGGTAAATAAGAAGCACAAGATCTTTTCTAGGCACATGAGAGAAAAGAGAAAGACGGGGAGGACTGTGAGGCTAAGAGGGGAAGGCAGAAACTGTGCAGAGGAGGATCAGGAAAAAGCAGATATCCTGAACAGATACTTCTGGTCATTCTCCACAGTGGAAGAGGAGGGGGGGTTGGACCACATAAAAGCAGCAAGAATACTGAGGGGCGGGAGGCAGACTCAAGACCATTCACAGAGGAGAGTCCAGAAGGGACTTGCAAAGCTGAAAGTGGAAAAAGTTATGGAGCCAGATGGGGTACATCTATGGGTGTTTATGGAGCTCAGAGAAGTACTGGCTGCACCTCTGACAGCCCTGTTCCAGCAACTCATTGGAAACAGAAGTGGTTCCAGGGACTGAAGGACGGCAGATGTAGTCCCACTTTAAAAAAGCTGAAGCAGGGAGGAGGCTGACAACTACCGGTCGGTTTGACATCAGTGGTGGGGAAGTTAATGGAGACACTTTTTTTGTTATTGTTGTTTATTTCTTTATCCTCCCGTGCCCACAGGCTCCCATCCACTGGTCCCCTCAGCCGCATCATCCAGGCATCATCTGGGATTTACCTTGTCCAGCTCTTCCCCCAGGGACTGCCCCCCCCCCCCCGGCAGGGTCAGCAGGGCCCCTCAAGCCCCCACCAGAAACAGGATCCGGTTTGCCAGGATGTGCCCAGATAGCCGGGTGCGGGGCTTATGGAGACTGGTGTCATCCTATCAGTCGGCAGTTTTCTCATTTCCCTGGCTTGGAAGAAGTGGCATGCAATGACGCCAATGGCTGCACACCAGGCATCTGCCCCACCTCCCGCCCCCCATTGTACAGTGTCAGAGTGCACACCCCAGCCACCACTAGAGGCCAGGCTAATGACAGCCACTGATCCCACCCTCACTAGAGGAGAAGAGCAGTCCTTGACACTTGATCCTCCCCCGGCCGACCCTTCAACTCCTGAAGTTGCTCCCACCTTGGGTCGCTGGCATCTTAAGCATAAGTGCTACCACTACGCTTGGTGGGCTGGCCTAATAGAGACACTTTTAAAGGAAAGTCTTGTGGAGTATCTTGAATCCAGCAGGCTGCAACATCTGAGGCAGCATGAATTTATGGGGCGGTCACGCCAGATAAACCTGACTGATTTCTTTGACTGAGTGACCAGGGGAACTAGATCAGGGTAGGGCAGTGGACAGGACCTACTTAAACGTCAGCAAGGCCTCTGACACCATACCACACAGGAGGTTCATAAATAAACTGAGTAGTTTGGGGGTGGGTCTTAAGCTGATAAACTGGGTACATATTTGGTTGATGGAAAGGTGACAGAGGGTAGTGGTAAATGGCACTCACTCGAGGAAGGGGAGGGTGATCAACTGGGTACCTCAGGGCTCAGTACTGGGATCTGTTCTCTCCGATGTCTTTTTAAGTCACACTGGAAAACAGCTGGAAGGGAATGTATACCCCTTTGCAGATGACACCAAAATTTGTAACAATGTGGATACTTCTGAAGGAGTGGAGAGGTAGCATGAGGTCGGGTAGGGTCTATGGTGTCAGTACAGGCAGGGAAAAATGGTCAGGCTAAGTGAGACCTGAGAAAACTCGAGAAGTGGTCTAAAGTATGGCAGCTGAGTTTCAAAGCGAAAAAGTGTAAAATCATGAACCTAGGGAACAGAAACCCAGACGTGGAGTATAAAATGAAGGAAGGGATACAGACGGTCACAAAACAGGAAAGGGACCTTTGCAAAATCATTCTTAATGACCTCAGGGTGGCTAGGCAGTGCAACAAGGCAATGGATAGGGTGAGCGGTTCCACCAGCAGAAAGAGGGAGGTGGTGTTACCACTGTATAGATCATTGGTGTGGCACCACATGGAGTACTGTGTCCAGTTTGAGAGACCACATCTCAGGAAGGACAGAGAGAGGTAGAGGCTGTCCAGAGGAAGGCAACTAAAATGGCGCAGGAGCTGCATCATAAGCCTTATGAGGAGAGACTGAAGGATCTCGATATGTACACCCTGAAAGGTGGGGGGTGGGGTGCAGACATTACAGACACTTATAAATACCTCACAGAGGAGTGAATAAGGTACAGGAGGGGAGAATTTTTAAGGGGAAAGGGTGAACGAGAATCGGGGGCATGAAATGAAACCAGAAGGGGGAAATAACAGGCGAGGAAGTATTTCTTCACTGAAAGAGTGGTGGATGCATGGTTTTCCAGTGGAGGTAGTGGGGGCCAAAACAGTGGTGCGCTTCAAGCATGTATGGGAGAGGCACAGAAGAATCTTGGTAGAGAAGCGGTGAGGGGTAAGCAGGAGATCATGTAGGGTCTATGAGTCACTAGAGGCAGGGAAACATGGGCAGACTAGGTGGGCCGGCAGTCCTTTTCTACCGACAAAGTCTATGTTTCTGTGTTAAATAAACAGTACAATGTTCCAACCTCTCACCCTTACACTGATATAATTTCTTAGTTTGATTTTATAACATCCCTTCAACATCTGTTGTGTTGTTCTCAACTAAACTCCCACTGAACCCACAAATACACTTGACACACTTCCTGCTTACTGCTCATTACCCTATCGGACCAATTTATTTTTTCGATAAAGCTTTCTCCTCCCTTGCAAATGTGCAGACGGCTCTCAGCCCTGTCACTGCTGCCCAAATGGACCCCCATCTGCCCCAGACCTACATGCCAGTATTTCCCCAAGGATTTTCCTCTTTGACAAAGTCAGAAGGGGGAGTGCGAGCCCTCCCCCTCCACTGGAGACACAAATCCAGATCAGCAGGCAGTCCTGGTAATGGGATAGGCAGAAGGAAAGCAGGCAAGGCTTCACAAAGACTGCACCACTCACTTTTCTGTTTTCTTCCTCGCCCACCTCCCCCAACGTTGGACGCAGCCTCCGAAGAGGAGCAAGTCCCCTGGCCCACAGCAGGGGTTGCCAGCGTGGCAGAACCCAATGTCATCTCTCTCAGGCTCCGAGCACTTGACGAGAGGCAGTGCCTTCCCTGCCCCTGGGCCACCAAGCCAGCTTCACGAGCTCACTTTTCGAACTCGGCTACCAGCACCAGAGTGTGTATCACTACCCACTGGGTCGCTATCAGCTCAATTTCTGAAGTTTCTGGGAGATAAAGATACAGTCTTTTGAGGTTCTAGCTTTCTTACAAAAATAATTAAATCAGTATCTTCCATTATTTCTAGGCTTCCCCAGTCTCTTACAAGACCTCATCTTTTTCTCATAGAAACTTAAGAAACAGATCCCAACGGGGTAAAGAACAAGAAGCGTAAAGTGCGTTGGTTCAGTGGGAATTTGGTTGAGCGTGCCACACAAATTCTGAAGTGGTGTTATAAAACCAAAATAAGAAATTATATCAGTTTGGGGGCAACACTGTATTACATGAATATAGAGACCTAAACCAAAGGTCAGTATTAATATATATAATATGGTATACACGATATGAGTAATATACAAAATTAAGGGTGAAATTTATGGTGATGGTTGAGAGGCATATTTATATATTTATTTTTCTGAACCACCGCTGGCACCGAGGAACTGGTACCTGGGCTACAAAATGCTGGCTTCGGCTAATTAAATGACAAATAGAATTTTTTTTAAATTTTATGTTCATTGTTGTGTATAATGTACAGTTTGGATACAAGCATTTATACTGCGGTACATTAAACCATGAGGATGCCACTCCTCTTAATACAAGCATTAAAATTTGTCTAATGCTTTAAGATATATCATCAAGGGGGAAAAACAAAATTATAATTATCAGTAAAGTCCAAATTTAAGCTGCTAAACGAGTCTGTGTGCTCATATACCTCATAGTTTGATTGAATATAAATTCAGTTCATCTTTATTTTTAAAAAGGCGCTATTCCAAATGACCATATCGCCTGTAAACTAAAATGTAATAAATGCATACTAAAAATCATACGCTCAGCAAAACATAAACCAACTTTAACAAATACAGTCAGGAAGGGCAACCTCAAACAGGTATGTTTTTAAAGCCCTCCAAAGTCAGGCACTCTCGTAGCCGACAAGGTAGAGAATTCCACAGGGTGGGGGCCACAAATTCAAAAGCCTGCGCCCCAGAGGTCTTCAACCAGACCCTGGGAACCTCTAACAATCCCTCGTCAGCAGAGCGGTTGGAGGGGGCAGTGGAGATGAAGGAGCTCTTGCAGATAACTCTGACCCTGTCCGTGTAGGGCTTTATAGGTTAACAAACCGACCTTGAAGGTGATCCACCACTGAACTGGCAGCCAGTGCAGTCCACGCAGCACAGGTGTGACATGGCTAAATCGAGACAACCCAGTCAGCAACCTGGCTGCTGCGTTCTGCACCAGCTGCAAGTGGCAAATAGCAACCTCCGGCAGCCCTAGGTACAGGGAGTTACAGTAATCAAGGCGGGTGGTCACAAAAGCATGGACCAGAGTTGGAAGACCGTCAGGCGGAACAAGGTGCTTAATCCCAGAAATATTCCTTACATGGTAAATGGAGGTTTTGACGACGGCCAACACCTGAGAATTTAGCATCAGCCTATCGTCAGAAATAACGCCCAGATTCCATGCCTGCTCAGAGGTCAGCAACTGTCTGCCCACCAGCCAAAGCCCGGAGGCCCAACCAGCCACCGACCCCTCTACCCAGTGACCTGGGTCCACTATCAACATCTCAGTCTTGTCAGGATTCAACCTCAACCAGCTGGCAGTCATCCAGTCCTGGATCTCAGCAAGGCAGTTATTAAATACCGAGACCACATAATCCTGTTCAGGCAAAAAAGACAGGTAGAGCCGGGTGTCATCTGCATAGCAGTGAAAACCCAGCCTATGCCGCCCTATAATGTCTCCCAACGGCAGCATGTACACCACAAACAACATGGGGGAGAGCACAGAGCCCTGCGACACCCCACATGGCAGACAATGAGTCAGAGGAATACACCCCTGACACCACCCTCTGAGATCTGCCAGTGAGAAAAGAATGGAACCATCTGAGGACCATACCAGAAAGACCACAGATGAACAGCAGATGCTCCAGCAGTACCCCAATGTCCACGGTGTCAAATGCTTCAGGGAGATCAAGAAGAACCAAGATGCAATGGCTATTCCGATCCCTCGCTATCGAGAGATCATTGAGCACCTGAACAAGGGCAGTCTCCATGCTATGCCTCTTCCGAAACCCCAACTGGAGAGGATCATAGATATCATGGATGGTTAAATGATTCTCCAGCTGCTGGGCGACCACCTTCTCAATAACCTTCCCCACAAAGGGAAGGTTAGAGACTGGTCTGTAGTTGGCAGGACAATCCGGGTCGAGAGGGGCTTTCTTAAGGAGGAGTGTCACCACTGCCTCCTTCAGGGAGTCTGGACACTCACCAGACTTCAACAAATACCAGACTATCTCTGTTAGGACCGGGCAGATGACATCAACACACCCCACCAAGAGGCGAGTTGGGCCCGGATCCAGACTACAGCAGGTTGGCCGCATACTCTGGACAATCTGCATGACCTCTATGACTTCCAGCCGGTCAAAGTCGCACCAACCAACCCGAGGAGTAGCAACCTACCACCGACCACAGCAACCCCCATTAGACCGAGCTGAACGGATCTCGGACCTGATGTTGGCCACCTTATCAGCAAAGAGGCAAGCAAACCCATCACATTTTTCCTGTGAAAACGCTCTCCAAACCTGCAGACAGGCTGGACTGCACAGTCTGTCCACAGTTCAAAAGAGCTGAACTGGTCAATTCTGTGTTGTGGCAATCTCGCTGAACAGGAACTCTGCCTTCTTACACGAGACAGCTGATTGATAGTTCCTATAATGGTACATCAATCTAAGCCTGTTGGCATCAAGGCCCGATTTCCACCAGCAACGCTCCATCCTTCGACCCACCCGCTTCAGCTCCCTCAAGGCCCCACCAAACCACGAGGACCGAGGGCAAAGGGTGAGGAGATGAACCCGGACAGGAGCAATAGAATCCAGAGCCTCTGTCACAGCCATATTATAGGCTTGCACCAGGTTCTCTGGACCCAGCCTTGCACTCGGGAATCCCAATAGGTCTAGCACCATCAGTATACTGTCTGGGGTCACACCACTCAAAGGGTGGTACTGGACCATCTCCACAGGTGCAGACCTATAGGTTGGAGCCTGGAAATCGAATCTTATAGTGTGATGGTCTGACCACCCAACTGGTTCCACCACCAAGTCAGATGTCTCCATCCCCAGTAGGAAGACCAGCTCCAATGAGTGGCCATACTTATCTGTCACAGAGGTAACCACCTGTGTGAGACCCAACAAACTTATAAGCTGGAGGAAGTCCTGGCCAAACTGCGAAAGTTCGTCGTCAACCCAGGCACTGAAGTCACCCAGAACGATCAATCTGGGGGACTCAAACACCATGTCAACAACAAATTGCTTCTTGCCCCCGGGTAGATGGTATACGAGAAGAATCCTACATCCCACACCTGCAAAAACGGTACACTCAAAAGATCTGGTCTGTCCCACAGGTACAGCTACAAGGCCCAATTCCGATCTAAAACAGACTGCTATATCCCTGCGATTCTGCCTTGGGCAGTGTATCACTGAGAACCCATCCGGAATAGCTGACTCCAAGATAGGGTCAGAATTTTCATCCAGCCAGGTCTCAGTGATGCAAGCCAGGTCCGCTGATCCAACAAGATAGGCAGAAATAGCCGTCTTGTTTTTTTTTAAACTTTCTTTTTATTAAAATATATAAAACATCAGAACAAACATACATGTATCCATTGCACAAGAGGAGCATATATTAATGCACTACAGTCTATTAACAGTAAGTGTCAAAGTGTGCGAGTAAGGACTGAGGAGATTAGTAGTAGGCATTATCTTACAAAATAAGCACACAGCTCCAGTGGAAAGCAGGGAGGGTGCTCTGATGTATAAGGCCCTGTCCACACTGCAGCATGAAAACCCCTCTGTAACGGTACAGAGGGTGTAAACCGCATCCGTAACGGCGTGCGTTTACACTGGTAACATTACAGCAGGCGTTTTCGCAACCGTTACAGAAACCTGTCAGGAGATGGTTTCCACTACGGTTATGGAAACGGTAACAGGGCTCCAACGTTACCAGCGCTCGTCTAAACGCACCACTGTGTCGCCCCTAGTCACCCACTAGACCAGCAGGCAGTGCTCTACAGAGGGGCACATGGGAGGCAACCGAACAAGGAAGCGCTCAGAGGCACGCGAGGACTGTACACACTGCATAGAGGTGGAAATGGTGCAGAGCGGTGCCCGCACAACGACTGAAGCACGGGACCCTGAGCTGCTGGGTGCACACACCTGAAAGAGGTGCAGACTGGAGGCACGGAGTGCCAATAGGGCGTGCTGCCTGCAGCAGCAAGACAAGGACTGCGAGGAGGGACCAGTGCTGGTGCCCAGGGCAAACAGTGGGCACATGCCATAGGGCAGACAGACAGCAACAAACGCCAGCACTGCATGCCAGAGGTGTGTAGGGGGCCCCAACAGCTGCCACAACACACGTCAAGCCGCCAGAGGACAGCAGTGCCAGAGCACACCACCCCAGCACCACTGCAGAGTGACCTCATCCCCCAAGCACCACCTGTGACTGGTAGAGTGTAGACAGGCCTGTACCCTGGAGCGGTGACCACAGTTGTACGCCACACTGACTGCCAGCAAGACCATGTCAGATCGCGGTGCCACCTGGTCAGACAAGGCCACAAAACTGCTGGTGGAGTTCTGGACCCAAGAGAAGGTGCAGGCAGAGCTAGCCAGTGCAAGACACAACATGAAGGTCTACCAAAAGGTAGCAGACTACCTGTTCAATAATGGGGTGGAGCGGACGGCAAAGCAATGCCGTGACAAGATAAAGCAATTGAAGGTGTGGTACCATAAAACCAAGGACAGCAACAGACGCTCGTGGGGGTGTGCATGTGGTGTACCCCTTTTACGATACATTGGATACCATACTTGGTACACAGCCAACCACCGAACCAGTGTTCATCCTGGAGAGCTCACAGGTGGACAGTCCTGAACTGGACACGGAGGATGATGGGGACACGTGCCCACACCAGGGTTATGATGGTGATGACGGTGTGCAGCGGGAGTGCCCTGACACAGGTATGCGCAATGTGTAGGCTGGGACATGGGGGTTGTAGCATGGCATGCTGGTGGAAGAGTTGCCAGGGCACATGGTGATGGGCGTGGTATGGGTGGTAGCACGGGCGCTCCCTTGGGAGTCTGCTTGTGACACCTGTGGTGTGCCTAGGAACACAGGTGCATGGGGCTGGCGTTGGCCATGGGGAGTGGGGGTGAGGTATCTGCATGTGTGAAATGGTGACAGGTGTGTTCTGCCATTCCAGGGCCAGACCCAGGTGAAGGGACATTAGTGGACACCGACGCAGCAGAGGCCTCCCCAGTGTCCTCGGCATTGCAGGACGAGATGCCAGGAACCTCCAGTGACAGCTCCACTGCTGGAAGTGGCAGACCTGCAAAGCGGCGGGGTGACCAGGTACCCCTGGTGAACCTCAGGAAGAGGACGTCAAAGACAGCACAGATGGCAGACATACTTGGGGCGGTGCTGGAACCGACACGTAGAATGATGCAAGAACACCATAGGGAGCTGATGGACTTGGAGAGGGAGCGGGCATGGGAGGAGAGGGCATTGGAGGAGCAGTTACAGAGACAGGAGGCAGAGCAGACACAACAGTTCTTCACACAAATGGTCCACTTACTGGCCATGCAATGCCAGCAGCCACCCCCTGTAGCCATACTGCAATGGCCGGGTGCCACCCCCATGGCATACACCACCGCAGCCCCAACCCCCTGTGCCCAGTACCCCGGTGTGCTGGACACCCGTGGGTGTACCACCGTGCCAATAGCCACTGGGAACCTCAGTGGTATGGCTGACCCTGCCATCGTCCACCCTTCCACTGCTGGCAGGCAGGGTGCGTGGCACAGCCAGCCACCGCCAGGATGCATCCCCCATCTATGCCTGCGCCCCGCAGGCGTGACACCCAACTACAGGGTGGTGCATACATAGGTGGCGCCACAGCCCCCGCCATCCTGCCAACCACATCCCAGGCAACACCGGCTGGTGCTGGCATGGCACACCAGTACCCCACAGGTGGCACGCCAGCCACCGCTGGCCAGCACACTGCTCCCCTTCCCCTGATGCATGGTGCTGCTGCTCTTCACAGTGCTACCCCCAAGGAACCCGCAGCAGGCATGCCCAGCTTCACGCAGGACCTGTTCGGTGATGGGTTCCAGTGGACCACCCTGTGATAACTCATGCAGCCTGCAGGGGTTGTTGACTGGTGCGTCCAGCCAGTTGACCCCCGGGATTCCCTTTCTGTTTTCCCTCCTATGTTGGGGACGCCACTGGGGACCGCTCAGTGACAACAGTGCCTGGTTTGTGTTGGCACAGAGGTATGTGCTGACGGTGGCACTCAGTTACACAGTGCAATGCCTGGGTCGCTCGACAATGGTGTGCGGCATCTCTGCATCATGCCGTGTCAGGAGTTATGACACAGTATGGCCACATGGATGCCTGGGTTTGGGCATCACCTGTGCATGTCACTGTATTTCTTTGGTTCGGGTCACCATATGGTGACCCACACGTAGGTTCCTTTATATGTTGTTGTACACTGCCACCCATACGGTGACCCAGCATTGTGTATTGCATTGTTCGATCACATGACAGTGTCAGTTTCAGTTGGGATTTTGTGGGGTTACGCAGCAATGCACATGGTTCACTGGACGGCCATGCTATCGCTGCACATTGTTTTACATATGTTACTGCCACCAGAAGCCATGGCAGCATTGGAATAAAGACCGTCATGTGTCAGCATACCATGCTGCTCGTTTGCTTGGGCGGTGTGCATGCATGCGCACATTGCTTTACAGGGGCACTGTGGGGCTTCCGATACAATGGGTTGCTGGTGTGTGGGTTCTGGGTGCCCTGCCTGGCAGCACTGTGTGTGCTGGGGCATGCAGCTTGCTTCTGGTGGGTGGCAGCGGGGCGTGGTATGCAGTGTCCTGGTGGTGCACCGCATGCCTGCCTGTAGGATGCAGCAGGGTCCCTGTTCCCGGCACATGTTGGTTCATCACTGCACGCCTTCTTGCCATGCGTAGAGGCCTCCCCTCATTTCAGTTCCACACCTTTGCCTGCTACATACCCTTGGTCCCCCACATGTATCACTGGGCACACATTGCTGTCGGACACCGTTGCCTTGTTCTGCTGCACTCAGTGCGCCCTGTGTACACTGGTGGACGGGTGGGCATTTGGGTGGGTTTCTGTCTTCCCCAGGTGCACCATGGGATGCACTCCACATTACAGGAGTTGGGTACACGCACTGTTCACATCTCAATGTGGATAGGCTGTGACGGTTTCAGACCTGTTCCCTGGCAGTGTGGTCATGCTGTAAGGTTTGCAGCCTGTAACTGTTTGGAACCATTTCAGCCTTGTCTGGTGTAGTGTGGACGGGGCCTAAATGATTCCCCCAGAAGTCATGAAACCTGGCCTTTTATTTCAGCGCATTTTATGGTTGAGAGAGAAAATCTTTCCCACCGATATAATTACCTAAAGAAGGAAGGGGGGTGTCTTGACAGGTGCAGTATGTCAAATTAAATATCTGATAATCTGAACTACTTATATCCTGTGTGTCTCTCACCCTTAGTCTATGGGACAAAGTCTGGGCGGCGAGGAGACATATGTAGGAACCACCTGGACCATCTGTCGAGCAGTATCGGTGTAGAATTTTGGAGATGGGCAGTCATGTTTTCCATTTTATATATTTCATAGATAAGATTTTCCCAGCTGGAAATAAGGGGAGGTTCAGGAGTTAACCATAGTCTAGTAATTACTTTTTGGGCTGCTCGAAGTAAAATGTTTAATAAATAAATTTAATGTTTATCCTAAAAATTTCTCGGGTAATGGGAGTAAAAGGGTTATTTGTGGGGTGATGTCACCCAAAGATGGGAACAACTGTTTCACTTGCTGATTAACTGAATCCCAAAAGTCAGAGAGAACCCCACAAGACCACTGTATATATGTCTGAGTGGCTAGGAGCACTCCGCAGCCCCTCCAACATGAGGGCTCTCCTCCCCCTGCGAATTTGGCAGTAATCTGAGGGGGTTCGGAAAAAACAAGCCACTATTTTCCAAGAAAATTCCCGCCACGTGCAAGAGCAGGTGGTTTTATGCTGAATTTGCCATAGCCTCAACCATTCTGCAGTGTCAAGGATAATCCCCAGCTCGGATTCCCACTGTGTTTGAATGAGTTTTATGGCCTGATTCGAGATCTGTTGTAGTACTTTGTAAAAGCAAGAGATGAGGTGTTGCTAGGATTCAGGAGAAGTCAGTTGAGTTAACAGGGAGATTACAGGGTATGTTTGTGGCTCTGTGATGGTGAGCCCTAATATGGATGTTATGTAATGCCTAATTTGTAGATATCTGAAAAAGTCTTGATGGGGTAGGGAATACTCCCCCTGTAGTTGCTGGAAAGTTTTGAAAACACCATTTTGGTAAAATTGGTAAGAGTGGACCAGGCCTCTCTCTCGCCATGAATGAACGGTATGGTCGAGATCGCCAGACAGAAATCTAGGGTCCCTGGTGGGACTGCATCCACTTGGCCAGGGGACGATATTCTTCAGTCTTAAGGAGCCGTCTCCAATATTGCAGAATAGCTTTAGTAAATACTGGTGTCCGTTTCTCCCCCAATTCTGCAGTGAAATGGAGTACAGACCCGAATGACACCAGCCCATGATTAGTAGTCAGTTCTTTGACTAACACGAGGTCGATGGAATGCATCCTTAACAACTGCATGGATGAGGCATCCAAGGACTCCACAAAAATGGCCTCGACCATTCGCCACTGTAGACCACACGAAAGTTGTCCGACTGGGTTTTTTTCCCATCGACAGCTGACTAGTCCTTCATCAGAGCTCCCATCAATGGTAGTGGTGGAGGTGACTCCACACACAAGGGTGGTGAGACAGTCGTGTGTTATCGTGCAATAACATTACTCCTGGGGTGGGTTGAAGCACGAGGCAAAGCCGAGTGCTTCCATCACCCCAGGAGTGACGTTATTACACAATAACACACACCTTGGAGTGCCTTATTGCAATTATATAATGGCTCGATGTTATAGAAAATAAAAATAAAAATGTTTTTAGTAGATTTTAGTGAGGCAGTATATCTTTGTTTCTGAAACAAACAAAAAAAAGGTTCATGCTCCATAAAATCAACACAGTGTGGTTATTGTGTAATATCATCACTGTCTCAGGCACACACTGACCAATCAGAGTCCAGGAAATTTTCATGCCATTGTATAATCTCCTGTATCCTTGTGTACACTGTTTCTTATTATGGTACGTACTACCCTTGTGTGTATCGCTTCTTGTTATGGTATGTACTACCCTTGTGTGTATCGCTTCTTGTTATGGTATGTACTACCCTTGTGTGCATCGTTTCTTGTTATGGTATGTACTACCCTTGTGTGCATCGTTTCTTGTTATGATATGTACTACTCCTGTGTACACTGTTTTTTGTTATGGTATGTACTACCCCTGTGTGTGTTGTTTCTTGTTATGGTATGTACTACCCTTGTGTACTCTGTTTCCTGTTATGGTGTGTACTACCCTTGTGTGCATTGTTTCTTGTTATGGTATGTACTACCCACTGTGTATATTGTTTCTTGTTATGGTATGTACTACCCTTGTGTATATTATTTATTGTTATGGTATGTACTACCCTTGTGTACATTGTTTCTTGTTATGGTATATACTACCCTTGTGTGCATTATTTTTTGTTATGGTATGCACTACCCTTGTGTGCATTGTTTCTTGTTATCGTATGTACAGTACTACCCTTGTGTGTATTGTTTCTTGTTATCGTATGTACAGTACTACCCTTGTGTGCATCGTTTCATGTTATGGTATGTACTACCCTGGTGTGCACAGTTTCTTGTTATGATATGTACTACTCCTGTGTACACAGTTTCTTGATATGGTATGTACTACCCGTGTGTGTTGTTTCTTGTTATGGTATGTACTACTCACTGTGTAATTGTTTCTTGTTATGGTATGTACTACCCTTGTGTATATTACATCTTGTTATGGTATGTATTACCCTTGTGTACATTGTTTCTTGTTATAGAATATACTACCCTTGTGTACATTGTTTCTTGTTATGGTATGTACTACCCCTGTGTACATTGTTTCTTGTTCTGGTATGTACTACCCTTGTGTGCACTGTTTCTTGTTATGGTATGTACTACCCACTGTGTGCATCGTTTCTTGGTATGGTATGTACTAGCTTTGTGTGCATTGTTTCTTGTTATGGTATGCACTACCCTTGTGTGCATTGTTTCTTGTTATGGTATGTACTACCTTGTGTGCATCGTTTCTCATTATGGTATGTACTACCCTTCTGTGCACTGTTTCTTGTTATGGTATGTACTACCCTTGTGTGCACTGTTTCTTGTTATGGTATGTACTACCCTTGTGTGCACTGTTTCTTGTTATGGTATGTACTACCCTTGTGTGCATTGTTTCTTGTTATGGTATGTACTACCCTTGTGTGCACTGTTTCTTGTTATGGTATGTCTTTGAACTAGCACATCTAGTTCATTACCCCATGAATTGTTTGACATCTGTAAAATCTATACTGTTTTGCATTCTGTGTAACTCCAGGTCGCCACTGAAAAATCGACTCTGAGTTCCAGTTGGCCTACTCGGTTAAATAACTCAATAAATAAATCAATGAAAAAATAAAACCTGTGAGTAAAACATTTCTGCTTTGCAGTGAAGTGCAAACAGAGGCCACAGCCACAATAAGGCGAGAGACTATTTATTAGAACTCTCCTTTAATTGCTAATAGTATGAAGCTGTACACACCATTAGAAATGTAATTTTCTTAGTTCAGAAGAAAACATTATTTATGTGCTGTTCTTAGTGTGCACTTATCTACCACAATTCTTATTGTGCCATTTTGATTATTTTTTGTATATTATTTAGCATATCTGCCTGTATTATTTGCAAATATATATCATTATTTCTTACACTTTCTGTACCCCTAACCTACCTCCTTTCCCTTCCCCAGGTCGCAGCTGTAAATGAGTTTAATTTTACCTCAGCATGCTTAAATGATACAACAGATTTAACCCTAAACATACCATTTTGCTTTTCTCGCTCTTCTCTACGCTCCTTGGCCAGCCTCTGTCTCTCATCAGTTCTCAATGTTGAGCCATCTAAAACTATCAAAAGAAATGGATTTATTAGAAAAAAAAAAATGTTTTGCTACCCCCAAGAAAATGAAATCTAAATTTTAAAAATGAGGAACAAGCTATGGATAGGGTCAAGTAGCTTGCACATGCTTGTAGTCTGTAAACCATAACCCTACTGGGTGACCCACCCCCCCTCACCCCAGTTGTATACAAAAACCTGTTTGTTGCCCCTGCACACGCTTATATTGTTCTTAAAATATGTACTCTGTAACAGGATGTAATCTAAGGCAGCACTGTTTTATGCATTCATTTTATATTTGGCTCAGAACCCCAACATCACACAGAATAGTGCATAGGCAACCATACACAAGGTTGTGCTCCCATCAAGGGGCTGTTATAACATCACAGTGACATCTGGAGCAAAGCTCAAAAGGTCGTTATGATGTCTTAACAGCCCAAGATGGGAACACAACCAAGCTGTGTATGGTTGCAGATACACAGTTTTTTGTTGCTGTTGTCTGCCTGTTTTTCTTTTTTTTTTTTTTTCTTTTTTTTTTTTAACTACAGTATGGTTTCTTCTCACTACTGCAACTCAGCTCCTTCAGTGTTAAGCACGCTTGCCCCAGCAGTAAAAAGTATCCAGTGTTTGACATGAGCATTATGAATGGTGAAAAGAACAATTACGTACTTACCTAACAATAGAGCTTCAGGAGAATCTCTTCCCTTAGGCCACAACTTTGGAAGATCAGCTATCAGGCACTAGGACCACATGGAAACTTTTGCTAGCCAGGGCTGCCCACATCGACGGCACGTATCAGTGTTAATGTAACTGTGGGCAGCCCCATCTCTCCTTAGTTCTCTGCAGGAGATAAGCTTCAGAGGGCCGTCATGTCTGGGGAACAAGGAGAATATACCAGCACCAGGCACACAAGGCAAAGGGAAGACTCTGCAAGAATGACCGTGTCCAAGACCAAAACGAGAAGTGTGTTATGTCACCCTAGGGGAAAGGAGGGAGGGTCGGCATGGCCTAAGGGAAGACATTATCTTAAAGATCTACCATTACAGTAAGCACATAACTGTTCTGTCATCTTCGAGGATATCTCTTCCTCTCTTCTCTTAGGCCACACCTTTGGAACGAGTCCCAAGCAGTACCAAAAGGAAGTCTGGAGGTTGGCAGCATCTAGATCAAGAAAGGAGGCCTTGCAATATAGCAAGGCCAAAACCAGCGTGTCTGCAAGATGCATGTCCAGACTGCAATGTTTAGTAAAGGTGCGGACAATGCTCCAGGTGACTGCAGGACAAATGTCAGCGGCAGAGACATTTTTGAAAAAGGCAAAAGAAGTGGCCATACCTCTTGTGGAGTGGCTACAAATAATTCCAGGAGGTTCCTTACCATACCTCCTATAACAGAACGTAATTCAATGTGCCAACCATTTGGAGAGGCATTGTTTGGACAGAGGAGCGCCCTCTTTCCCAAGGGGCAAACAAAACAAAAAGTTGTGAAGACTTTTTGCAGTCTTTAGTACAAAAAAATCACTCTCTCTTAAATGGTTCAGATGCTATCTCTCCGGAAGATTACAACTGGTAAAAAATGAAGGTGACCTATCTACCTCTAAACCACTCCTAAGAGGTGTACCTCAAGGCTCCATCCTGGGGCCCATCCTCTTTGCCATTTACATCAACAATATTGACTCCAATCTCTCACAATCTAATATTCACCTTTTGCAGATGATACTGTATTATATGTCAGTAATCCTCACCATCAAAAGCCTGTGAGCTTTTACAGTCTGAGTTCTCCCTCCTACAGCACAACTTACTAGAAAAGAAATTACTACTAAATGCCAAGAAAACGAAAGCTATGTTCTTTGCCACCAAGAGCTGCTCTTCCACTGTCCCATCATTCACCCTCCCACTTATCTACCATCCTTGGTGAAAATCTGGAATACGTGGACAATTTCAAATATCTTGGAGTCTGGATTGACAATAAACTTGACTACACCAGCCACACTGAAGAGCTCCTGAAAAAGCTTAGACAAAGACTTGGCCTATTTTATAGGATCAAACACTACCTGACCAGAGATTCCAAACAAAGGCTAATCCTGGCATCATTCCTATCCCTCATTGACTATGCTGACTTCCTCTATGGCCACTGCTCCCCTCCCATTTAAATAAATTAGACACCTTGTATCATAGAGCTATTAGATTCATTACAGATCTTCCCCAGCACCCATCATTGCTCTCTACAAAGCAGTCAGTTGGACATCCCTACAACACAGAAGAAACAAAAATGCTGCTGTCTGGATCTACAAAGCTCTGACAAACAAACTCCCTTCCTACATCTCAGACTGTTTCAACCGGATCACATCCAGGCCTTACACCCTAAGAATCAATAAACTCATCATGCTGAAGATTCCTATCACCTGCACCCGGTATGGAAGGGCTGCAATCAGCTATTCCCTAGCACTTATCTGGAATTCTCTTCAAAAGACCTTGAAATTGGATACCCTCATTCCTTTAACATCTTTCAAAAAACTATACACCAGTCTATTCCCAGAATCATGCAACTGCTTCCATAAGGCCTAGTCCTCTCACACCCCTCCTTCCCCACCCCTTTTATGCTACCCTTATTTTCTATCGTTTTCTAGCTTGTTCTCCAACCTACTTCATACAAAAATGCCCACCCAAGTCCAACTACCGAGCTTTATCCCTACTATACTGTTTGTTTCTTTCCTTTTAATATGATTTAGGTTTATTGTCATTTTGCCTTGTATATATGTAAATATTTGTTTATCTATCTCATTCATAAATCATTGTATTTGTGTTTATTCAGTACCATGTTTTTGTGTAAAATTTGTAACCTTATATTGTTATGACCACTCAGGTCCATCTTGTAAATGAGCTATGCTCAATGATGTTCACCTGAATAAATAAAGATTTTGATTGATTGATTGATTGATTTATATAGTATCTCAGAATTCTGTGTACATCTAACGTATGGAGCAATGTTTCATCTGGACTGGCACGCTTAGGACAACAAGCAGGAAGATGGATGGATTGATTTAATGCAAATTCAGATACTACATTTGGTAAACACTTAGGATTAGTACACAAAGAAACTCTGTGGAAAACTAAATAAGGAGGCTTATACATAAAGTACAGTTATGTAAGAACTTATCTTAACAGTAGATCTTCGATGGGATCGCTTGCAGCAGGCCATCACAGGTTGGACTTCGCCATCAGGCACTAGGAACACATTGAAACTTTTCTAGTTAGCAGTCTACCACAGGGGGCCGCCCACCTCCAACGTCACACACGGACGTCAGCCACTCTATGTAGGTGGGCGGCCCCCACGTCCTCTCCAGTTCTCCCACCGGAGACCCCAGAACATCCGGCTAAAGGAACTCCCAGAGACCTTAGAACATCCGGCTAAAGGAATCCCCGGAGACTTCAGAAGATCCGGTTAAAGGAATCGGAGAGTCACCTGAGATTCAAGGAACAAAAAGGAAAACAAAAGAAAGGGAAGGCTGAAGGTCTTCTCTTGAGAGAAAGACGAGGAAAGAGGCCCGGGAAGGAGGAGAAAGAAGCTCGCTCTACAGAGATCCCTTGAAGATCTAGTGCTACGTAAGTTCTTACGTGAACTGTACTGTACTATCTTACAATGGGGGAATCTCTTTGCAGCAGGCCATCACATCGCAAGACGAGTAGCAAGCAGTTCCCATAACTCACAGCATTACTAAAATGGGTGGAGGCAAAAAGACCTAAGAAAGAAAACCTTGCAATACAGCCAGGCTAAAATTGGCTCGATGCCTAGAAGCAATGTCCAGGCTGTAGCGCACAGTAAAGGTGTGAAGCAAACTCCAAGTAGCAGCTACGCAGATCTCAGCAGCAGACACATTATGAAAACAGGCTACAGAGGCAGCCACCCCCCTGGTGGCACGGCCATGAATGATGCCAGGAAGCTTCTTACCGTATTTCCGGTAACAGAAAATTATGCAGTTAGTCAACCATTTGGACAGACACTGCTTAGAGACTGGTGCGCCCTCTTTTCCAGGGGCGAACGAAACAAACAACTGAGAAGACTTCCTTACCTCTTTAGCCCTGTGTGTATAATAACGTAAAATTCTATGAACATCCAAGGTATGCAGCAATGCTTCGCCGGGATTGGCATGCTCTGCAAAATACACAGGGAGATGAACAGATTGGTTTAAAGTAAACATAGACACCACTCTGGGGAGAAACAAAGGATTAGTACGTAAAGACACCCGGACTTTTGGAAAAACTAAGTAAGGCTATTTGCACATAAGAGCCTGAAGTTCAAAAATCCTTCGAGCGGAAGTAACTGCAACTAAAAATAAAAAGTTTTCCAGAACAAATAACACAGCTCACAAGTTACTGCTGGTTCAAAAGGAGGCAGGGTGAGTTTTTTCAACAAAAAATTGAGGTTCCAGACTAGGAAAGGGTTGAAGATCGGGGGGGTTAGATGCAGATTGCATGGTACGCAGAGACTGCAGGACAGATGTACCTTAATGGATGAGTACTTCAGGCCTGTGTCTGACAGCAGCAACAGGTACTCCAGGATCTGGTTAACTGGACAAGTGAAAGAATCCAGGTGGTGTGAAGCCACCCAAATGGTAAAGCACTTCCACTTTATGGAATAACTGGCTCTGGTGGAGAGCTTGCGACCCGCCACCAATACCTCTGCTACTTTGGGGGAAACCCCAACGCAAGAAACGGCTATCTCCTCAGGAGCCATGCATCAAGGTAGAGCGATTTGAGGTCTGGATAGACCAGGGTGCCCTGATCCTGGGACAGCAAGCCTGTGCACAGTGGCAGGGGCACTGGGGGTTCCACTGCCATTTGCTTAAGCAGAAAGAACCAGGCCAGGCTAGGTCCAAAAGTGACCCGAGGGATAACTGTAAGCCCCTCCAGCCACAGCTTGATGAGAACTCGCTGAAGAAAAGGAAAGGGAGGAAAGCCATACAGAAACCTCCCTTTCCGGGAAAGGGACAATGCGTCTCGCCAGAAAACTTCAGGTCCAGGAGCAAGCAAGCAAAAAAGTGGTATTTTGACATTGACTGGGGACACAAAAAGGTACAACTCTGGTCAACTCCAGCGGTCAAACAGATCTTCTGCGACTTAGGACAGAAACTCCCACTCATGCGCCCGAGACTGGGATCTGCTTAAGCTGTCCGCTAAGACATTTTGCACGTCGGGGACATGCACGGCTGAAAGATGAAGGCCATGGTCTAGAGCCAAGTGCCATATCCGCATCGCTTCCCGACAAAGGGGATATGAGTAGGTTCCCCCTGCTTGTTCATGTAATGGACTACTCTGGTGTTGTCTGTCTGAACCAGCAGCTGACCCGGTGAGAGATGGGTCTGGAAAGCCTGAAGGGCGTAAAGCACAGCCCGCATCTCCAGAACATTTATATGCAGAAGGGCCTTGGTCGCTGTTTGGCGAGCCCCCAGATGGGCCACCCAGCCTGAGTTAGACACGTCCGTGCTGAGGGGTGGGGATGAGAAAGGGAACCCCCCGCAGGAGGTTGGTGGGCTCTAGTCACCAGAACAGAACCCTCTTTACTGGGTCTGGGACCCTGACCATCTGATCAAGATGGTCTTTACACTGGTCCCACTGAACTCTGAGTGTCCACTGAGGAATCCTCATGTGTAGCCGTGCCAGAGGGACATTAACTATGGCAACCATCATGTGGCCCCGAAGGTGGAGGAACACACAGGTAGGGACATGGTGGGAGGAGTACAGAAGTTGGGCCAGCTCCATTAGGCAATTTACTCTGTCCTGGGGGAGGAAGATCATTCCCTGGGCAGAGTCCAGAACTGCCCCAATATACTGGAGGCGCTCTAAGCAACAGATGAAGGACTTGGCCAGACTGATGGTCACCCACAGGTCCTGAAAGAGGCTACAGGTATGCCCGAAGGTCAGCAGGAGACACTCACTGGACTGGGCCACCAGGAGCCCATCATCTAGGTAGGGAAAGTAATAAAATTATGGCACTGGAGGGCAGCTGCTACCACAGCTAGCCAGTTGATAAACACCCTGGGGGCTGAGAACAAGCCAAAAGGGTGTGCCCGAAACTGGAAGGAAGTTCCTTGGAAATGGAAGCGTAGATTATTTATTTAATTAGTTTTTGTTGACCGGGTAAGTGCACTAGACAAATTCTGCCTATTTTCAGGCACAACCCAGGGGAGGGGATACAGATGAATGCCAACTGACCTTGAACCAGATTAAGTTGTTGGTGGCATTTTCAGTGAATGGATAGCGCCTGTGAGAAGCGAACATCTTGATGATGACATATGCATCCTGCATATCCAGGGAACAGATCTAGTCCCCCTTATGTAACACAGGTGAGAAGGGTTTGCAGCGTGACCATTCTGAATTTTTTATGAGAGTGCTGAGGTCCAGAATGGGTCTTAGGTCTACCGTATACTTGGGTACTAGAAAAAAATAAGAGTAGCACCTCATCCCCTGTTGGGAAACCATAACTGGCTCTATGGCTCGCTTTCTCAGAAGGATATGGATTTCCTCGCATATTGGGGGGGATGTGAGACAGAAGACAGTGGATTGTCTGAAGGCCATTCCAGAAACTCCAAGGAGTGACCATGTTCAATTATCTGAAGTACCCAGCTGTCTGTTGTGATCTCCCTCCATTTGGGCAGATGTAGGGAGAAGCGACTCCCTACCACCACCTCCTGCTCCGCCAAAGGGAGGAGGCTGGGCAAGGAGTCAATGGAGGGGGTGGAGGCGGGGGGCACGCTGGACTCCCTCTGGGGATTTTGTTGGTGAAGGAAGCTGGGATGGGCAGGGTGGGAGCTGTGGTTTTGTGCTTTCCCTGGGTTCTGGCCAGCTGACAGGCTTGATGGGAAGGCTGGCGGAGAAATACAGGTTACTCACCTGTAACAGGAGTTCTAGGAATGGTATATGTTGTTCATCCACACTGTCTGGCAGGTATCCTTGCTGCTTTAAATCTTGCCGGAAGGTCTTCAAGCTGGCTCCTCCCACCCACCCAGGTGGTAAAACTCTCGGCTCCGCCCCATGACGCCAGATCTGGCCCGCTGGAAGCTCAGGTTGTGGATCGAAGCCGGGGAGGTCGGGTGGGTCGTGTGGATGAACAACATATACCATTCCTAGAACTCCTGCTACAGGTGAGTAACCTGTATTTCTAGGGACATGGATATGTTGTTCATCCACACTGTCTGGCAGACTCCTAGCAGTTCTCCGGGAGGAGGGAGGCAAGGCGCACACCCCCTACTTAGGGAATAAAGACTGGAGAACCGAGGCCCCAAAACCAGCATCCCGGCGTGACTCAAGGTCAAGGGTGATGAAGGTGTGTGCTGACTTCCAGGTAGCAGCCCTGCAGATATCCTGGATAGGGACGTCCCTGGAAGCAGCCACCGATGCAGCAGTATGGCGGGTAGAATGAGCTCTTATCCCTCTGGGAGGCTCCATGCCCGCCAACTTATAGCAGAGATCTATGCAGGAGGTGACCCACCTGCTTATCGTCCGCTTGGCTGCAGGTCTGCCAGGTGCGGCTTCAGCGTACGTGACAAACAGCTGGCGAACCTCTCCCCTCGGTTTCTCAGCCGCAGGCGCCTCTTATAATAAGCGAAGCCTCTTCTAGGGTCCAAAGTATGGAGCCTGTATTCGCCTCCGAGGTGTGACTGGGGTAGAACACCGCAGAGTCAACACCTGGTTAAGGTGAAACTCCGCACCACCTTCGGAAGGAATTTCGTGAGCGAGGACAACCTTGTCCCTGTGGAAGACCAGGTAAGGAGACTCGATGCAGAGCACCTGGAGTTCTCCCATCCTTCTGGCTGACGTGATAGCCAAGACGGCGGTCTTCCACGACAGGTGAGAGAGTTCACACCTGTGCATTGGTTCGAATGGCTTGCCCATGAGCTTTGCCAGTACCAGCAGTAAATCCCACAGAGGTGGAGGTTCTCGCACCGGAGGGGAAATGTGATCAAGGCCTTTGAAAAAGCACCAGACCACCTTCTCCTGCGCCACCGACTGCTCCCCGGCCCGCGCCCGGTAAGCAGAGACGGCTGCCAGGTGCACCCTTAGGGTCGTCGACCTAAGCCCTGACGAGAAAGGGACCATAAATAGTCCAAGATGCTTGCCAAGGAACAGGAGGAAGGGTCCAAGCCCTTGTTCTGACACCAAATGGAAAATCTCTTCCATTTGAAGGCATAGCATTTCCTGGTCGACTTCACGGGACGCCTCAACTACATTGAGGACCTCGTCGAAAGACCCAAGGCCTGGAACTCTAGCCGCTCAGGAACCAGGCCATCAGGTGCAGGGATTGAAGGTCCGGATGGAACACCTTCCCCTGATTGACAGAGAGCAGGTCCGGGCGAGCTGGAAGCTGCCTCGGGAGCCTGGAGCTGAGGCTGAGGAGATCTGGGTACTAGAACTGGCGGGGCCAGTCTGGGGCTATCAGAATCACCTGCGCCTTGTCCCTCCTTGCTTTGAGAAGCACCTTGTGTATTAAGAGAAATGGGGGGAAGGCGCAGAAGAGGCCCGGGGTCCACGGCCTCAAGAAGGCATCCCCCTGCAGCGAGCCCTGCTGAGGGGGCGGGCATGGAACAGCCTCAGCTTCGCGTTCTCCCTGGAGGCAAACAGGTCCACCTGAGGTGTGCCCCAATGGGAGAACAGATCTTGTACTACCTCCGGCAGGAGAGACCACCGGGATGCAGCCCCTATCCAGCTCAGGGCATCGGCCAGGGTGTTGGAGGCTCCTGCCACATGAATGGCTAGGAGATCCGCCTCCAGCGCGCACGAGTGACCAAATGCGGAGAGCTTCCTTGCATAGAAGCATGGAGCGTGCCCTGCCCTGGCGGTTTAGATAGTACATGGTCGTGGGTACTGTCCGTCTGGACTCGGACCACTTGACCCCAGAGAAACGGAGCAAAGGCGGTGAGAGCTAGGCGGACCGCTCGGAGCTCCAGCAGATTGATGTGGCATCGGGACTCCCTCGGGGACCAGAGGCCGTGCACCGGGTGTTCCCCCAGATGGGCACCCCAACCCATCAGAGAGGCATCGGTCGATAGAGAGACCGTCGGCTCGGGGCGGACAAACGGGATGCCCTTCTGCAGATGAACTGGAACGGTCCACCACTGGAGAGCGTTCCACATCTCCTGGGTCACCGACACTAGCTGGTCCAATGGATTGCAGCGTTGTGACCACTGGCTGGCCAGTCCCCACTGAAGGGGGCGCATGTGCCAGCGCGCCCAACGGACCACGCTGGTACAGGCCGCCATGAGACCCAGGAGGCGCAGGAAGTCCCGGGCAGGGCGCGATTGCCCAACCAGAAATGACTGGGCAAAGGAGGAAAGAACCTCGGCCCTGTCCGCCGGGAGCCGTGCTCTGGCTCGAAGAGAGTCGAGCTCTGCCCCGATGAAAAGAATCACCTGCTTCGGCTCGAGTTCCGACTTGGCCTTGTTGATGAGAAGGCCGATTTGAGAGCAAACCTGGAGGGCCAGATCTCTGAACCGCTCCACCTCCTGTCTGGAGGGGGCTGCTATCAGCCAATTGTCCAGGTAAGGGTACACCTGGACCTCTCGGCGCCGCAGGAAAGCTGTCACCACTGCTATGCATTTGGTGAAGACCCTGGGAGCTCGAGACAGGCCGAAGGGCATGGCTTGGAACTCGAAAAGGGATCCCTCCGCTCGAAAGCGAAGGAATCTCCAATGTGATGGACGGATAGGGACGTGAAAGAACGCATCCTGCAGGTCTAGAGAGCAGAACCACACGCCGGGTTCCAGGGATGGTATTATCTGAGCCAGAGTGACCATCCTGAAGGTTCGAGACCTTAGGAACTTGTTTAGGTCGTGTAGGTCGAGAATGGGGCGCCAGCCCCCGTCCGTTTCGGAACCAGGAAGTACCTGGACACAAACCCCGGGTCTGAGGGAGGGTCCGCCACCTCCCTGATCACCTCCTTTTGGAGGAGGAGAGCGATGTCGGCTCGGCGAGCCGACAGTGAGGCTGCGACCCCGAGGCCCCCGAGGTGTGACGGGTTCTGAAGGGCAGGGCCTGCTCAATTCCAGAGGCAGGCCTTTTCCCACCACTGTAGCACCCACCTGTCCGTGGTAATAACGGACCAGGCGGAAAGGAAGTGCCGGAGCCGCCTCCCCACGGGGAACCTGGGTGAGTAGTCGTGCTGGGGGCGACACCTCAGCCCGTCACTGGGCAGGCTTGGAGGAGGGACCGGCCGAGGGACCTCCTGGGCCTTTACCTCCCTGCTTCCTGTTGGAGAAAGCCCCGGGCTTGGGTTTGGGATGCCAAGCCCAAGCCTGCTGGCCCTGACGTTGCTGGGCCGGACGTGCCGCGGGCGCAGAAGGACGAAAGGGCTTAGGCTGTGGTTTGCGGCCTTTGTCCTTCTGAACGGATGAGACCGAGTCCAAGGCAGCATTGGACTTCTCGATCCTCTGCAGGTGACCTTCCACCCCAGGGCCGAAGAGGTTGGTCCCCAAGAAGGAGACATCCGCCAACTTGTGCTGGGTATCCGAAGTGAAGGTGGATATACTCAGCCAAGCCCGACGACGCATAGCCACTGCGGCCGCCACAGACCTGGCACATGAGTCCCCAATGTCAAAAGCACTCTGGAGCTGCTGTTTGGCCACTGCCCTGCCCTGGTCCCGCACCTGCCTAACCGTGGTCTGCAGATCCGCGGGAAGATGAGGGACGACCTCGTCCAGGGAGCCCAACAGGGCATGAGAGAAATGTGCCATGAGGACGGCCGAACTGGCCTGGCGAAGGCCGAGGGAGGACGCAGCGTAGACTTTTCGCCCGGCATAGTCCAATTTCTTGGACTCCTTGTCGGGAGGTTTGTCCACATCCCTAGCGTTCCCGGCGCGCCGGAAAACGCTGTCGGTAACTAACCCCTCGGCCAAGGGGTGTTCCGAAAAACCGGACAAGGAGCCGGAACCGCATACTTCCTGGCCATCCTGGCCAAAGGCGCAGGGCAGGAAGCAGGGCGCTGCCAGAGCTCCAAGGCCGGGCCCACTATGGCCTTGGCCACCGGAAAGGCCTCCGTAGGGGAATCCCCTCGGTCCAGAAGCTCCGTGAGGGGATACCTGGCCCGCTTAGAACCGGGTTCGAGCTTCATCCCGGTGGACTCCGAGATGAGCCGAAGCAATCCCAGGAAGGATGAAGGGCTAGCGTCCACCGACTGCCTCCTGAGGACTCCAAGTCCATTCGCTTGGAGAAAAGGGAGGAATCGCTTCGGACTCGAAGAGTCCTCAAAGAGCTGCTCGGGCCTGAGCCACCCTCCACCTGCCGAGGTCGATCGGGAGTGAGGTGACAGACAGCCTATGGGGCAGTCCCTGAGCCGACTGAGAATTTTTGGTCGGAGCCCCAACCAACGGCTGTGGAGGCGGAGGTTCCACCGAATCGGTGGGGCAGCTGGTTTTGGTCAACAACCGCCTGGGAACAGGCCTCGGATAAAACGAGGGTTGTTTCCGCCGGCCCGTGACAGCCACCTAATGGCTGGAAGACACGGCGTCGGCTTATTCCCGGTCAGAAGGAGCTGTAGCCACATGAGTTCCTCATATCTTCGACGCAACTTACGTCGAAGCCTCCCCTCGTCCGAGGAGGAGGAAGAGGACGAGCGGTGGCGCCGCTTGCTGCGGTGCAGAGGCAGAGACCGCCTATGACGGCGGGATCAGCTGGACCGCGAAGAAGTCCGAGACCGAGAACCTCGTTTCGAGGACGGTGCGGGAGGTGTCGGGAACCGCACTCCTCGGTTTCGGAGGGTTCAACCGAAGGCTCCGGAACCGGAGGCACAGACAAGCCAACGGGGTCCTCAACTCCCACCGGGGGAACCGGGGAGAGGGGATTCTCGGCTTCTCCTGCCGACAACCCATCCAACGGGTCGAGAAAAATCTCGACCGCGTCGACGGGAGTCTCGGTCAACTGGCCTGACGGGGACACCGTGAGACCAGTGGCCGAAGCCGAGCGGTCGACCGAAGTCGACGGCCGACAACTCGGGGAGAGGGATCTTTCCCGCTCCCAAGAGCGTCGACGGTGAGACTTACCCTTGTCTCTCTTTTGGACCGAGAAACGTCCAGCAGAAGTTGGTCCTCACCTTTAGTAGAGAGGGTCAGACAAAGCTCCTTAAAAGAAGCTGAATAAGAGGCACCGAGAGAGAGCCGGGACAAATGCAGCGCCGAGGTAGAAGCGGCCAGCACGCGCCTCCTCTTGAGGCGATCATCTGCTCGAGCTGATCCGCCGAGACCCGCGGCCGACACCGCCGACCGGCCTCTTTTGACTTCACCGAGGAAAACGCTTCTCGGGACGCCCCAGTTGTAAACGGGCAGCACGGTCTTCGAGGACGTAGGCCGAAAAGGAAGAGCACAGGTCGCAGGCCTGCGGGTCGTGCTCCAGGCCTAGACAGTAGACGCACGTGGAGACATCTTCTGCCCGCAAGGGCATCTCCGGAAACCGGGAGTCGATTTGTCCATCGCAGCCGCGAGGGAGAGAAGACCGAAGTCTTTTTAGCAAAAAAACTTTTAAATTCGAAAATTAGAAGAATTAGGAACCAGTCTTATACGCAGAGCGTTAAGGAGAGAACCTGAGCTTCCAAGCGGTAAGGAAGATCTGGCGTCATGGGGCGGAGCCGAGAGTTTTACCACCCGGGTGGGTGGGAGAAGCCAGCTCGAAGACCTTCCGGCAAGATTTAAAGCGGCAAGGATACCTGCCAGACAGTGTGGATGAACAACATATCCATGTCCCTAGAAAGGGCTGCTTCTGCGCCAGCCGAGACTGGGTATGGTAAAGGGAATGGGCAAAAAGTATGGCCCTCTCTGAGGCCTGAATCTTGGCAAGGATATCCTCCACATCACCCCCGAACAACAGACAGCCTCTGAAGGGGACATTTAGTATGGACTGCTGCATATCCTGGGCAAACCCTGACACCCTGAGCTAAGAATACTGATGAAGGCAGACACCAGTGGCTGCAGACCTGGTCGATGCAACTGCAGCGTCGTAGGTGGTACGGAGAAGGTGGTCACCTCCATCAAAGACCTCCTTGAGGTGGTCCTGCAGCTCAGACTTAGGAGCCCCCTTGGGGAGGGAGAGGACAACCCCCTGGATCTTATCCCACAGGGAGTTCTGGTACTGCAACATGTGACCAAGGTTATTAAGGGCAGGATGGCGAGGGTGGAGGAGGCAAACATCCTTTTGCCGAATAAATAAAAATGTCAGGATTCCCCGTCTGGGGCAGTGAAAGTACAGTTAGATAAGAACTTACCATAACAGAAGATGCTCAAGAGAGGCTCTTGCAGTAGGTAATTACATATAGGACTGATGCCGGCCGGCGACAGGACCCAAAAGAAAAATTTCTAGCTAGCAGTCTCTGGTGGGGGACCGCCCCCACGTCAGGTGACCGACGTCATGCGGCATCAGTATAAAGGGGCAGTCCCCCACGCCCGCCTTCCAGTTCTTTTCCGCCAAAGGCCGAAAGGCAAGACTAGAGAGAAGCGGATATTTCCCTTCCTGGAAAAGGAGCTGAAAAAGCTTAGGAGGATGGAAGGTGGGAAGGTATTACCTACTTCAAGAGCCTCTCTCAAAGATCTACTGTTACAGTAAGTTCTTACGTAACTGTACTATCTTACTTCGAGAGGGCTCTTGCAGTAGGTAATTACATATAGGACTGAGTCCCAAGCAGTCTGGAACAAGGAGAAGCAAACAGGGGGAGGAAAGCTACTCAGAAGTAAACCCTCTGGTTGTGAAGGCCTTGGGAAAGGAGGCCTTGCAAAACAGCCAGCCCAAAGCCTGCTCTGGCGAGTCAATGTCCAAACTGTAATATTTAGTAAAGGTATGGACAGAAGTCAGCGTGGCTGCACAAATGTCAGCCGCTGACACGTTCTTGAAACAAGCCGCAGAGGCAGCGACCCCTCTGGTGGAGTGGCTTCTAACTTGACCCGGCAGGGTTTTGTTGTACTTATCATAACAGAAAGTGATACAATGAGCCAACCATTTCGATAGGCATTGCTTAGAAACTGCAGCGAGAGCATCCTGAACCTCTTGTACTTCCACGAACAAGTTCAGGGAGCTGAGGTCAAGAATCGGCCTCACGTCCCCTGTTTTCTTCGGGACCAGGAAGAAATGGGAGGGTCCGGCGTCGGCTCAACCGCCATGCGGGCAGGCTGACGTCCGACCTATCAGCAGAATCCGGGTGGACACGGGAGGAGACATCCAACTTATCGAACCCATCGCCCGAGGCAGGTCGCGAAGGAGGAGCGGCCTTGGGCGGAAGAGGGGCAGTGCGCCGCCCCGAAGGGTCGGGCGACTTATAGACAGTCTCCATGCAGGCGTCAGAGGAGCAGACGTCTGGCATACCGGAGCCACTCGAACCAGTAGGCCGCACGGTAGCGGCTTTACTGGGAGCGGAGGCCTCCAATAGCCCGGAGGCACCTGAAGAGCCTGAGCGCGAGCCAGACGGGTGGGCCAACACCACCTTGGAAGCCTCCAAGGTAGCCGTCGTGGAGCGGTCCCCCGGAGGGGACGTTACCCGTAGCACAGCGACTCCCGAAGAAGACACGGTGGATGAGGAGCCCTTATCCCGGTACTTCTCCTTGTCTTTCTTCTTATGATGGCCTTCGGGGGAAGTGGACGCCTGCCGGAGCCTTTTTCAAGTCCTTCTCCATGGAGGACATTTTCTTCTTTAGTACGTGGGCCTCCAGGGACTGCTGCCTCCATCTGCGGGTGGCGGCCTTGAATTTTAGGCAGTGCTGGCACTTCTCCACCTGATAATCCGGGCCTAGACAGAAGAGGCACTGGGAATGGCCGTCCTCATGCGGGAGTTGGGCGCCGCACGAGTCGCACTTATTTTTGTGCTCGGAAGGTGTAGGGGACGACATATACCGACGAATGCCTGACTATTTTAATTGAAGAATCGAAAAAAGACAGTAAAAACTACCGACAAGAGAGCTGACGAGTGCTGAACTTTACCGCAAGGCGCTGGCACATGCTAACGGCGGGAAAGAACTGGAAGGCGGGTGTGGGGGACCGCCCCTTTATACTGATGCCGCATGATGTCGGTCACCTGACGTGGAAGCGGTCCCCCGCCAAAGACTGCTAGCTAGAAATTTTTCTGTTGGGTCCTGACGCTGGCCGGCATCAGTCCTATATGTAATTACCTACTGCAAGAGCCCTCTCAAAGTAAGATCTAAGGTGTTTGGGCTGTTTGAAATGGTCACTGCTGCATTAATGACCACTGAATCTGCCTGAGCTGGATTCCCCATGAAAGGCTTGCCCTCTGGGGCACAATAAATACTGTTGACCTTGCAAGACATGGCAGGGAGGAGATGGAACCACCGCCAGGGTGCCACTGTGACATCCTCATATGCATCGATCAACGGTGGAGCATCAGGCTTTCGCAGGTACATGGCCAGCCGCCTACGCTTGGGGTCTTGCTCCTCAGAACCGAAGCCCATCACTGCCTTGATGCAGCCAATGACCGTCGAAAACGAGGGGTAATCCGAGGGGGGACTGAGAGAATCCTGAGATGGGAAAGAGCGTGCTTGAATCACCATCCTCTTCATCTGGGACACCCACTTCCTCTGAATCCGGGAGTACCAGAGATCAGGGTGGTATTCATCCCTTTCGTTGGGAGTGGGAGAATGGGAGAAAGCTCTCTGCAGCGTTTGAGAAGGTGGACGCTGGGGGCGGGATGATGTAGGCCCCTGTGGCAGATCCCTGGGAAGAGGCACAGGGGCCAGCATCGGTACTCGCTCACGCATGACCCCCCAATAAGGAAGATACTAAGCCCTGAATGTCCACCATGACCGACATAGGACCCGACAGAGGTGGACAGGAATACCACGGAGGAGCCCCTGACAAAGGCATGGGGTAACAAGGGTACTGCGCCGGGTAGGGATAGTAGGGACTGTCAGGCGCAGGGCGCTGAGGGTCCGGCGGTGGAGCAGGCAAGGTCAGGGCCAGGGAAGGGTGAGCCATACACGGGGTAGAGCGAGTGCTGGGAGCCGGCGTAGAAGACTTGGTTTGCTGGCCAAAGCACCTAGCTTCACCTCAGCTCTTTCCTTCTAGATTGCTTGAAAGGACAGAGCAGATAACCTTACCAGAGCAAGAGAGAGGATTAAGACTTCTTTTGGCTAAGCGGATTTACTGTGGGTTGTTATTTTTATTTTGCACTCACAGGATTGCTACTGTTTGTTGCTAACATTTCATTGCTTTATTTTTCTCTGATTCAAATTGTTGCTGCTGGTATACCTTTTTCTGCATTATTACAAGAGGTGCCTACAGGTGTGTGCTAACAGATTACTGCTGTAATCTTCTGATTCAAATTGTCTTTTGCAAAGTATATCTTCTGTTACTGCTTTATTTTTCTGTTTAGCAAAGTGTTTCTTACAAGGTATATCTTCTCTGAAATTATTACAGGTGGTGCTTTACAGGTTTTACGGTTTTATCTAACATTAGGACAAGCTTTCAGAGTTACTGCATTTGTTGTTGACTGATTGTTTCTGTTCTTACCGCTTTGTTCTTTTGTCCGTGGTTATTCTTTTTTGGCAGGGGAAGGGCCCAGCCACCCACCTCCGTCCCCAACCACCCCACACTACGCTCCTTTTATAGGGTACCACAGTCGTGACATTTTCTGTGGCAAAGCAGGAAGGGGCGGATCAGTGGGACATCCAAAAGGTGAGCTCATTTACAGGGGCACTAGTAATTTAACTTGTTATAACAAGTTATACGAAAACAAAACACAAAATCAAACCATTACTTGCATTTTCTTCCTTCTAATTACTCTGACCAGGTTATAAACCCAGCAACTTATCTGGAATGGATATCATTAACTGCAGGTACTGTGGAACACTTTTCAGACGGACAGTCTTACAGGATTTAGGACACTGTCCTACATGCTGGGCCACTGGAGATCTTAGGGCTCAGCTCCGGGCAGCATGGGCAGAGAATGCGCGCCTCAAATTTCATATTCAAGAGGAAATGCATTATAAGAACCGCCCACCATTTCCCCAACATCCAACAGAAGTACCTCAACCGCAGAGGGTAGTTGGTCTGGGAGGTTGGCAGGTGGTTAGGAGGGGCAAATCGGGTGCCCCATCACTCGGTGCTCTCCAACATATTACCTCCAAAAACCATATAAACACTACAAACAGGTATCTGCCTCTATCTCAGAAATCAAACAAAGGGGCAGAGGACACTCCGGAGCAGGACACTGCAGCACAGGAGCTAGCACAACAAAACTCGCCCAAATCAGGAACCAAAACAAAAAAAAGCAAAAAGGAAATCCAAAAAACTTCTGATCATAGAAGACTCCATGATTCGGGGAGTTGATACCCATCTCCAGCCAGGGGTAATGGTCAGATGTCTCCCAAGTACATCAGCATGGAGAGACATTGACCAAATTGGTAAAATTGTTCAGGAAGCAGGAGAAAATATTGACATCCTGGTACACATAGGGACTAATGATCTCACCAGCCAGTCAGTTATGGAGACCAAGGAACACCTGACCAGGCTGGGGGACAAACTATCATCCATTTCGTCCGGCATCTCCTTCTCTGAGATCCTGCCAGTCTGGAAGAGGGGGCAGATGGACTGAAGGTCAGAGAAGGGGAGATAGGGAGCCAAACATGTGGCTCAGAGGCTGGTGCCAGGAAAAAGGACACAGATTTGTAGGGAACTGGCAACAGTTTTGGGAGCGAAAGTTCTTTAAATTTGATGGACTGCATCTGACTAAGGAGGGAGTCAGTGCATTGTGGCAGAAGTTTGACGTCTTTGCAGAATATTTAAACTAGCAAATGGGGAGGGGGTGCAGCACTCCATACATCAAATGGGAAGAACACCCCTCTCCTCTCAGCTAGTGGTCAAACAGGGATTCAGCATGTTTGCAGTTCTTTGCATCACCAGTAAGAAAAAAGGTCCGTCTCCCCATACGACGCACAGGGGAAATGCCAGACCTCACCCAACAACTAACACACCAAAATCTGACCAATGGAAAATCATGTACACAAATGCTCACAGCCTGGGAAATAAGAACCCAGACCTGCAGGCAATAATGTCAGAGGCTAAACTGGACATGGTAGCAATTAGTGAGACGTGGTTTACCAGTAACCACACTAGAGAGACTTCAGTACCTGGCTATGTACTGTTCAGGAGAGACCAAGGTGTAAAAAAGGGGGGGGGGGTGGAGTGGCCCTGTATGTCAATGAAAATATCAAAGCTACAGAAATTCAGAATACACATAAAGAGCCAGAACTACTGTGGGTCACCCTGGAAACAGGAAATGGGACAGCCATAAGAACTGGGGTTGTCTACAGGCCCCCAGACCAGTGGGAGGACATAGACACATTACTGTTAGAAGATATATAAAACATGACAGCTAAAGGGGAGGTTCTGACAATGGGAGACTTCAACATGCCGGATATAGATTGGTCAATACCAGCAGGAACATCTGCCAGAACTAGACACATGGTGGATTCCCTGTAGGAGGAGGGCCTCAAACAACTGGTACAATAACCCACAAGAGACAGGGCTATCCTAGATCTAGTACTAACTAACAGGGAAGGGATCACAGATCTCCAGGTAGAAGGTCACCTGGGGGCCAGTGACCATCACATGGTATGGTTCAATTTGGCCACTAGAACAAAATCATCCCATTCCAAGGCAAAAATATGGGACTTCAGAGGAGCTGACTTTGATAAGATGGCCAAAAGAATTAAGCTACCTAGCCCAGGCAAAAACAAACACAGGTGAGGGGGTACAGGCAAAGTGGGCAAGCATTAAGGACGCAATACTTGAAGCAACATCCCATTGTGTTAGACAGAAAAGGAAGTGCAAAAGAAGAAGGAAACCACTTTGGTTCTCAAATACAGTAGCAGAAAAGGTCAGAGCCAAAAGGCTGGCCTTCAGGAAATATAAGGGAACACAGCGGGATGAAGATAGAGAGGCAAACCAAACTGTCCCAAGGGAAGCAGGGAAGGCAGTAAGGCAAGAAAGTCCCAAACTGAGGAAACACTAGCACAAGCAGTAAAGAAAGGTGGCAAGACTTTCTATAGATACATTAGTGAAAGGAGAAAGTCCAGAGGGGGTATTGCTAAGCTCAAAGGAGATAAGGGGGCGTGTGAGGAGGAAGACCCTGTAAAAGCATCTATCCTAAATACAGGTAGATACTTTTGCTCAGTATTTACTGAAGAGAAGGTAGGGCAGGGCCCACAGCTCAGCACCATGGATACAGGGGGGGAGAGAGGTGAACACTACTCCCTTCACAAAAGAAAGGGTCCTACAAGAGCTCGCTAAGCTCAGGGTGGACAAGGCAATGGGACCTGATGACATACATCCCAGGGTACTAAAGGAGCTAAGGGTGGAATTAGCAGAGCTGTTTAGTGAGTCTCTGAGCACAGGAGAGGTCCCAGAAGACTGGAGAAGGGCTCATGTGAACCCGCTCCACAAGAGTGGTAGCAGGCAGGGAACTACAGACCAGTCAGTCTCACCTCAGTAGTGGGCAAGATTATGGAGGAACTCCTTAAGGAAAGGATAGTGCAACACCTGGAATCCATAAGGGCACAGGATCCAAGACAGCATGGGTTTACAAAAGGAAGGTCCTGTCAAACTAATATCATAGATTTCTTTGACTGGGTAACCAGAGTGGGGGACCAAGAGGGAGCAGTTCATGTCGCCTACCTTGACTTCAGCAAAGCTTTCGACACTGTTCCACATGGAAGATTGATAAACAAGCTGGGTAGGCTCGGGGTGGGTCAGAAGTTGCTCAACTGGATGGCAAACTGGTTGATGGACAGAAAACAGAGAGTGGTAGTAAATGGTATGCAGTCAGAAGAGAGGCAAGTCACAAGTGGGGTACCTCAGGGATCAGTTCTGGGGCCAGTCCTCTTCAATATCTTCATCAGTGACATGCAGATGGACTAGAGGGTAAAGGCTTGTCTGTTTGCAGGTGACACCAAGATCTGCAACAGAGTAGATGATCCAGATGAGGTGGGCAGAATGAGAAGAGATCTGGATAAACTAGCAAAATGGTCAGAAGAGTGGCAACTGGGATTTAATGCAAAGAAGTGCAAGATCATGCATATAGGGAAGAGAAACCCTTAAGACACCTATAGGCTGGGAGGGGAGCTGCTGGCAGTCACAAAGGAAGAAAGAGATTTGGGCATCATCATCACCAATGACCTGAAATTATCCAAGCAGACCTCTAAAGCAGTAGGTAAGGCTAGGGGGATGTTAGGGTGTATTACTAGGGGTATCACAAGTCGTAAGAGGGAGGTAATAATCCCTCTTTACAAGACACTGGTTAGGCCCAATCTGGAGTACTGCGTGCAGTACTGGAGGCCGCACCTTCACAAGGACATTAACCAAATTGAGGCAGTCCAGAGAAGGGCAACCAAAATGGTGCAGGGACTGCATCAGAAGACATATGAGAACAGATTAATGGAGCTCCATATGTATACCCTAGAGCAAAGGAAGGAGAGAGGTGATATGATCGAAACATTCAAACACCTTAAGGGCATTAACAAGGTGAAACAGTCTAACATGTTTCAATATAAGAAAAATAGCAGGACAAGAGGACAGCATGAGATAAGAAGGAGGCCGATTAAGGGGTAATGTGAAGAAGTTCTTTTTAACAGAAAGGGTGGTGGATGCATGGAACGGCCTACCTCAGGAAGTGGTGGCTATGAATACAGTGCAGGGCTTCAAACAGGCATGGGATAGGCATAAGGGAGCAATACAGATGAGTATGAATAGATAGGCCACTGACAGCAAAGGACAATAGCACATTTATAATTTAGAAAAAGAAATGGGTAGACTGGATGGGCCTTGCGGTCCTTATCTGCCGTCAACTTCTATGTTCTATTCTTCACGGGGGTCTACGTGAGGTGTCAGGTGCCAGGGAGGCTGGGCAGGGAGGGGGTGAAGGAGGTGCCCTTGCGTCCACTGCGTCAGAGTCAGTGGTAGAACCGCCGACAGGGCCACATTGCTGCATGCCCGATAAAGAAATGGGCCTGAGCAGCAGGGGCCTGGCAGGCTGGGAAGTTCCTTGACCCAATGCTCTTCTGCCTGAGACAAAGATAGTGGCGGGAGGAGGAAACACCATTTGCCCTCTAGAGGGAGGGGGCGTTAGTGGGACGCAGGGATGACCCACCCCCCAGAGGAGCACCCGGACGCGGTCAAGCCAGAGTGCGGCAACAGCAAGCAGGCAGACGAGGATTGGGATCTATGCTTCTCCTTGTCCCGGTGTTTGTGCTTCCCTGAAGGCTTTTCCCAGGACTGGGCCACAGCAGACCCCTAGGAGTTTAGGCCTGGGAACAACATGCCTGCAGCTCCTGCTCCACAGAGGCAACCTTCAGGTTGAGGAAGTGCCCCTTAAGGGTCCGCTGGCGGTGGCGGCAGGTGGTGGCGTTGAACCTCTGGCAGAACTCACAGGACAAGACGTTGTGGTCTGGGCCTAGGCAGAAAAGGCAAGCTGGGTGGCTATCCTTCTTAGGAATTTGAAGGCCGCAAGCACACTTGTTGTGATGCTCCATCGATAAAGAGGGAGAAGACAACATAAGCAAAAAGAAAAACCCTAAAAGAATGGGTAAAAACTAAGATGAGAAATAAAATGGCAAATGGTGTGAAAATGGCAACTGAAGCAACAGCGTGCAGATCTGATGTGACTAGCTCCACAGAGCAAAAGAACTGTGGAGGACGTGAGGTCAATCCACCTATATAGAGTGGCTGATGTCAGTGCATGAAGTCGGAGGTGGAAGGCCCCCCTGTGGTAGACTGCTAGCCAGAAAAGTTTCCGTGTGGTCCTAGTCCCTGATGGGAAAGTCCTACCTGTGATGGTCTGCTGCAAGAGATTCCCCCGACATAAGATCTAGCCATACCACTGGCAACTGTATTCAGTAAGTCCATCAAAACTGTGTAAGTGCTTGATACCTGGAGAGCGTCCCATATAATACCAATATTCAAAAAAGTCTCCAGGGCAAAACCAGGAACTACAGGCATGTCATCTTGACAGCAAGCTGCTGGAGACCATCTTTAGAAATAAGATTGCTGTAACACTTGCACACAAAAAACACCTTGCACTCGCTTGGTAGCCCTTGTGGATTCTGTAAGGGGAAAAAAAACTCACTGCATTGTTTGAAAATCTCACCAAGGAACTATACGTGGGACAGCCTGTGGATCTTGTATACCTAGACTTCAGTAAAGCATCTAATACTGTACCACATGGAAACTGATTCATAAACTAGAGAACCAATCTTTTACTGGGGGTGTAATAAAGTGGATTCAGAACTGGCTGCAGGATAGAAGACAGAGTCATAATAAATGGTAACCAACTGGCATGGAAACAAGTGACCAATGGAGTTTCATGGGATGAGTTCTGGGACCAACACTGTTAAATATAGTGACTTGGATGGAGGTGGTTGGGTACAAGTACCACCAGCTGGAATGCCAAGTTTACTGATGCCACCAAGATGGGAAGAGTACTTACATAACAACAGAATATAAATAAAACGCAGAAGACTCTGGAAAGGTTTGGAAATGGGAAGCAAAATGGCAGATATAAACAAGTTACTCACCTATAACTGTAGTTCTAGGAGTATGGTGTATATCCACTCTCTAGCAGAATCCTTTCCCCTTGAAGAATGCCCAGAAGGACTTCAAGCTGGCTCCTTCCACCCACTCAGGTGGTATCCTCCTCAGCACCGCCCTGTGACGTCAGATCTTGCACCCTGGAAGCAAAACAGGTGTGCCACTTGCCAGGAGAGGTCGGGTTTGTTGTGTGGATCTATACCATATACCACTCGTAGAACTCAGTTACAGGCAAGTAACTTGTTTTTCTAGGGTTGAGGATATAGTGTACTATCCAGACTCTAGCAGACTCCTAGCAGTTCTCCTGGGAGGAGAAGGCAAGGCGCACACCACCTACTTAGGGAAGAGTGACTGGAGAACCAAGGCCCCAAAACCAGCATCCTGGTGTGACTCAAGGTCAATGTGGTAATGGGAGAAGAAGATGTGTGCTGACTTCCAGGTAGCTGATCTCCTGGAAGCAGCCACTGAGGTAGCAGTATGTCTGGTGGAATGAGCTCCAAGTCCTACGGGAGGCTCCCTACCAGCCAACCTATTATAGCAGAGGTCGATGCAGGAGACTATCCACCTGCCAATTGTTTGCATAGCTGCCAGTCTGCCAGGTGTGGCATCAGCGTAGGTGAGGAAGAGCTGGCGAACCTCTCCCCGAACTCCAGCCATGTGCTCTTTATAATAAGCGAGTGCACGCATCTGGTCCAATGTATGGAGCCGGTGTTTGGTCTCTGAGGTTGGGTTGGTAAAGTATATCAAGAGATTTATCACCTGGTTAAGGTGAAACTCCAAAACAACCTTCAGGAGGAACTTTGGGTTCGGGCAGAGGACAACCTTGATCCTGTGGAAGACCAGGTAAGAAGATCCCATTGAAAGCACCTGGAGCTCACTGATCCTTCTGGCAGATGTGACAGCCACCAAGAAGGCAGTCTTTCACGACAGATGAGACATCTCACACCTATGCACGGGTTCAAATGGCTTGCTCATGAGCACTGTCAATACCAGCAACAAGTCCCAAGGTGGTGGGGGTTCATGTACTGGTGAGGACAAATGATCCAGGCTTTTGAAAAAGCACCTGACCACCTTCTTCTGCACCACTATCGGCATACCAGCCCATGCCCAGTATGCAGAGATAGCTGCCAGGTGTACCTTGAAGGTCGTCGACTGGAGGCCCAGCTAAAAGAGGGACCAGACGTAGTCCAGGATGCTCGCCACCGAGCAGGACAAGGGGACCAGGTCCCTACCCTGGCACCAAATGGAAAACCTTTTCCATTTGAAGGCGTAGCACCTGCGAGTCAACTCCTTCCGAGAGGAGAGACCCAAAGCCTGGAACTCTAGATGCTCAGAAACCAGGCTGTCAGGTGCAGGGACTGAAGATCCAGATGGTTTACCTTCCCCTGGGAACATAAAAGCAGGTCCAGGCAGAGAGGAAGATGCCACAGAGGCCTGCTGCTAAGGCTGAGGAGATCGGTGTACCAGAACTGGCGCAGCCAGTACTTAGTACCCAGAATCACCCGTGTCTTGTCCCTCCTCTCCTTGAGCAGTACCCTATGGATCAGGGGAAAAGGAAGGAAGGGGTATATGAGGCTCGGGGTCCAGGGCCTCATGCAGGCATCCCCCTGCAGTGTCCTGCACTGAGGGGGGGCAAGCACAAAACAGCCTCAACTTCACTTTCTCCCTGGATGCAAAGAGGTGGACCTTGGGGGTGCCCCACTGGGCAGACAGTCAACTACTTCCTGGTGAAGGGACCACTTGTGTGACACTTCACCCGCCCGGCTAAATGAGTCTGCCAGCTGGCTGGACATGCTGGCCACATGGATCACCAAAAGGTCGGCATCCAGGCTGCGAACGAGGGTCCAGATGTGGAGCCTCCCGACATACAGGAAGGGAATGTGTACCGCCCTGCTTGTTGAGGTAGTACATGGTCGTCATGTTGTCCATCTGCACCTGGACAACCTGACCCCGACCATACAGAGAGAACGCTGTCAGTGCCAAACGCGCTGTCTGTAGCTCCAGCAGGCTGATGTGGCACTGGGACTCATCAGGGTTCCAGAGTTCGTGGACTCGTTGGGCCCCAGATGGAAATCCCAACCCAGTAGGGAAGCTTCAGTCGTTATAATGACTGTCAGCCCTGGATGGACGAAGGAGACTGCTTCCTGGAGATGTTCCAGGACTAGCCACCACTGGATGGCATCCCACATTCGCCGGGTCACTGAGACCATCTGGTCGAGGTGATCACAGCGCTGTGATCATTGGCGGGCCAGCACCCACTGCACGGAACACATCCATCGGTGGGCCCAATGGACCATATTGGTGCAAGCTGCCATAAGCCCCAGAAAGCGCAGATAGTCTTGGGCAGGATGCAAGTGCCCAACCTGAAAAAAGTATGCAAAGGAGGAAAGTTCCTCCGCCCAATCCACGGGCAGTTCAGCCGCAGGCCGGCAGGAGTTATGCTCTGCCCTGATGAACTGGATCACCGGAGAGGGAATGAGATCCGATTTGGCCTCGATGACCAGGAGACCAAGAGCTGAGCAGGTCTGGAGGGCCAGGTCCCTGGACCTTTCCACCTCCAACCTGGAGGAACCCGCTTTCAGCCAGTCACCTGGGAAGGGGTACACCCGGACTCCTTGGCACCTCAGGAAGGCTGCCAACACTGCATTTTGTGAAGACCCTGGGTGCCGAGGAGAGGACAAATGGTATGGACAGATGGGAGCGTGGAAGAAGGCGTACTGCAGGTCTAGGGAGTAGAACCACATGTCCTGCTCCAAGGACAGAATTATCTGGCTCAGAGTGACCATGTGGAACTTGCATGACCGAAGATACTGGTTGGGTCATACAGGTCCAGAGTGGGGCGCCAGCCCCCTATCCACTTCAGAACCAGAAAGTATCTGGAGAAGAACCCCAGACCGGGACTAGCGTCCTGGATACGAATCACTGCCTCCTTCTGGAGGAGGAGGGAGAAGTCCTCCCAAAGGGCGGACAACATGTCCAAGAGCACCGTGTCATCCCGTGGGGCATGGGCACAGCTGGGCGGAACAGCCTCGAACTCTAGAGGCAGACTGCTGCCAACCACTTCAAGGATCCACCTGTCCGCCATAACTGCGAACCAGACAGAAGTGAAGAGGCAGAGCCAACTCCCCATGGGAGGGCTCGAGGCAGGCAGAACGGGTGGGGGAAAGGCAGCCCCCAACCCGTCACTTCACAGGCCGGTAGGTAGAAGAGAGGCCGACGGAGGAAGCCACCAGTCCTCTCCCACTGGACTGTCTGACAGCCAAGAAGGAGGGCTTCGACTGGGGCTACCAGACATGTTGCTGCTGCTCTGCCACCAGGGGTGGCATGGGTTATACTGCAGGGGCAGAGGAGGGACAAAACTGAAATGGTTTCTTCTGCTTTGGCCCTTTCTCCTACTGGGCGAAGCTGACAGAGTCCAGGGTAGTGCTGGACTTTTCAATCCGTGTGAGATGGCCGACTACCCCAGGCCCAAACAGGTTCATACCCAGGAAGGGTATATCCGCCAGCTTGTGCTGGATATTGCTGTAATGGTCGAGATCCGCAGCCAAGCCCTGTGGCACATAGCTACTGCAGCTGCCACTGACCCGGCACAAGAATCACTAACGTCTGGGGCCTTTTGGAGCTGCTGCTTGGCAACCGCGTGACCTTGGTCCTGCACCAGCTTGACTGGAGTCTGCAGGTCGGTTGGAAGCCGAGGGGTAACCTGGACCATGGTACCCAGCAAGCTATAAGCAAAGCTGGCCATTTGGAGGGCTGCGCTCACCTGCCGAAGACCGAGACAAGAAGCCGCACATAGACTTTCTTAGCCATGTGGTCCTTCTTCTTAAGACTAGCTGCCGGGAGGCTTATCCATATCTCCGACGTTGTCTGAAAGGCAAAAAACAGAGTTGGCGACCAAACCTTCCAGCGAAGGATGTTCGGTAAATCTGGACAGCCACCCGGTAGGGACCAAATACTGGTGAACCAGACGGGCAGATGGTATGAAGTAAGAAGCTGGATGCTGCCCAGCTCCAGAGCAGGGGCTAAAATGAGCTCTGCAACCAGAAAGGCTACTCCAAGGGAGTCGTCCCTGTCAAGGATCTCTGTTAGAGGGTACCAAGCCCACTGCTGGACTGGCTCCAGCAGGGTCCCCATAGACTCAAAGATGAGGTAGAGCAAGGCTGCTAAGGAGGTAGGCCCTTGGTCCACCAAATGTTCCTCCCCCGAGTCCTGATCGAGCCAAGAGGCCAGCGGGGTGCACTGAGGAGGTCTCAGATTCCAAGGACTTCTTGAACACCAGGTGCCCCACCCCCACCCCAGGACTCAGCTATTCGGCAGTTTGAGACACCGTGACCAACAGCCAATGGGGCAACCCAGTGGCCAGTCAAGCAGACTTGGAGGGAGACCCATCTTTGGGCTGTGGAGGCGGAGGCTCCACCCAAATGCACAGGAAAGCCAGCATCGAGTGAACTGACGGTGTCAGCATGGGGCTGGGGCGTCGGCGTCCATGGGAGCACCAGAGGGGGCTGGGGCACCAAGAAGGGCCTGTTGCCTGCACCCAGCAGCAACTGCTGCCAGACGAACTCCTCATAGCTGTGCCACATCTTATGGTGGAGCCAATCTTCCTAAGAGGAGGAGGAAGGGGATGAACGCCAACAGCGTCTCTTTCTCGAGGGCCGAGAGTGGGACAGACAATGTCAGGAACCACTCGACCTCAAGCTATGGGACCATGACCTGGACCTCGACTGTCGGGGAGACAGACGGCCGGGAGAAGTAGGGGTTGGCAAAGCACGCCAAGGAAGCCCAGACACGTCCAGCTCCGGAACAGAAGGATTCGGATCAGCGTGTTGGTCCGAGCCACCCTGACAGACAACTGGTAGGACCAGGGTCCTGGACAGGGAATCCTACCCCTCATCCTGTGACAACGGGTCGACCTCCTCTAGACAAATCTCAACCACCTAGTCGACCCACGTATCAGCTGACGGACCAGGCGGAGATACTATGGGACCAGCGGCCAGGACAGAAGTGTCGGCTGAAGCCATAGGCGTGACAGCCATCAAGCTGGGAGAAGTGCGAGAACCCAAGGCCCAAGAGCATTTGCGGTCCTACGATCAATGGCAGCATATTCTGACTTGGAGTCCTGCTTAGAAGATTTGGAGAACTTAGCCCATGGGAAGGGCCCTCCCCAAGGGTTGGATGTGACTGACAAGGGTCCCAAAACACCCCGGTGAACAAGGCGCCAATGCCCACCAAAACAATGGCAGACGCAGACAACGCTCCTACAGCAGCTTGAACCACGGATTCTTTGACAGCAACGAGTTGGTCAGCTGAGCCCACCGCAGTGGAAGACGAAGACACCAAATGATGGGCTTCCTTGGAGCAATCCGATGGGTCCTGTTCATCTGGCCGTCAAAGCAGGAGACAAGCATAGCGATCCTCCAAGGTGGCGGGATGGAGATAATGACACAAGCCACAAGCCTGGGGGTCGTGGTCCATCCCGAGGCAGTAAACGCACGACATGTGTGGATCGGTGTGTGTCATTTTGGGGCTGCAAGTGCACTATTTGAAGCAGGGGCCCGACTTATGATCACCCAATTCCATAATGAAGAAAAAATAGCGAAAGCTCAAAGACGCAAAAAGCTAAAGTATTTTAGGGCCTACACCAAGCACGGAGCTGAGATGGAGGGAACCTGATCCTTCCAGCAGAAAGGAAAATCTGACATCATGGGGTGGTGCCAAGGAGGATACCACCTGAGTGGGTGGGAGAAGTCAGCTTGAAGACCTTCCAGCCATTCTTAAAAGGGAAAGTGGCTCAGCAGGTAGCACACTCACCTCTGAGGCCGGGAGATCAGAAGGCTGGGGGTTCTAGCCCCACACCAGGCACTTGGATTAATATCCCAATACTGACACTGCAGTGCAGCATGAGGGAAGTGTTGCACTCCTGAGGTGCCATCTTTCAGATGAGACGTTAAACCGAGGCCCATCTGCCTGTTCTGGTGGTAGTTCAAGTGGATGTTACAGATCCCATGGCACTTCTCGAAAAGAGTAGGGGAACTTTTTATTTCAACTTCAAAATCAAAATCTTACATAACAGTGACAATGCTTACAAAAACAAAATACAACTCATAATAAAATTAAATAACTATTATCGTACAGCCTATTACAGTCGGAATTTAATAACAAAATCCTTAATATAACCCAATACTGAACAAAACCCTCCCCCACTATAAAAGTAGGGGATTATTTTATTTATATATATATATATATATATATATATAAAATATATATATATATACCCCCTCAAAACAAATTAAAAACAATGCTGTATTACCGTCATACAATCATAGAAAATAAAATTTCAGCCAAGAATCAGAGAAATAATTCATCACATAATAAGCTTGGACTCCAAGAAATTATAACAACTGGCCAGACTGCCCTCACCCCTAACCAAAGTCATCCCTCAACAAAGTCCCTAGTAACTAAATAGTACTAACATATTTAATGCTAAGCAACAATCAGAATCTGAACCGCAACAGCCATATGAGAATTTTAAACTGATAGCAGCTTAAGGAACCCCCTCCTCTACTAAAGCCACAGAGAAAGTTAAATCACCTTTTCACACTGCTCACTAAATCAACATTCAAGCAACGGTCACTTCCTAAATATATAAACTAAAACCTAAACAGGGACATAGCAATATCCGACCATACAACCACTAGTGAACTAATGGAAATGGAAGTGCTAAAAAAATTAACTTAAATCAAATTTATCCATATCCTAAATCATAAAAAAGGACCTCCCATCAGTGTCCTTTAAGAAATTACAAATAAATCTAAAACTAAAATTTCAAGCCCCTAAATAAAGTCAAAATAGGACCACCACTGCGACCATTTTTCAGACCCTTCCCTCAGCAATTCAGTCGTCTTCCATTTCCTAAGTTCCACAGTAATTATAAAGTAAAGATCTAAAGCCGATATGTCTTGTTGCAGCACCAAACGACAAATCCAAATCCAAAACCGTAGCTGTGCAAATAAAACCTTAAGGGTACTTTTATGAGGCTGTACCACCTGTGTAGGAACCATGCCATAATATAAGGTGGAAACCGGGGAGGTATAGGCAGTTAATTTTTCCACCTATTTTTAACAATATCCCAAAATTGAAAAATAAATGGGCAGGAATAATATAAATGATCCATTGTTTCTATTACCCCAGTACAACAGTTTCTAGGGCAATATATCTCCTGTAAGGCTTTATGTTTCTGATTCCCCTTTACATTTATTTTCTGATGAAGACCCAACCACACTGTATCCCACATCTGCTCAGGAATACGTGGATCCGCAATAAACTCTGTAATTGAATCCTGATACAGTTGTGAAAACCTTAAAAAGGGGTGTTCCTGAAGATGGACTGCCAAAAGTTCCTTATACAATTGCTTCCTGGAAAGTGTCTGTAGTGTTGTGTATTTAACTTCCCATTTAATAATCCAATCAAAAACCCTTTCCCACCATTTCACCAACCTAGGACTTCTCTTGTTTTTATATAAAAACGTGTTTCCTTTCCACTCTGACAAAATTCCCTTGAGCAAAGAGTATCCCCATATACCCTACATCTGGGTAGTACCTTTCATTAAGGGAAGCATAGTTACATACAAAAACACTGTAAAGAAAAACAAAATGGGATTGAACATATTCACCCCCACATTTAACTTCTCTGCACAAGATATTTCATTTAACTGGATTTAACCGGCTACCCCAAAAACAAGGGGAAAAAAAAAACCTGATAATGAAACTTCTGATGTCTTAGGAATCAAAAATATTTCACTGATGTATAAAAAAATTGGTGTCAAAAAAGTTCTAATCAGAAAGAAAAAAGTACTCACCATAGTAATGTTTCTTCTAATGGAGTCTTGCTGTATTCTAACTATATACTATATGCAGTTGGCCCCAGCACTTGAGCTGCTCCGGAGAGTAAAGGGTTAACTCTATGCAAAGGCATAGAACGTTGAGCTCAAGCTCGGTTTTCAAACCTCTGTCTGTGGTACTCTGAAGCGTAATCGTTAGATTCTTACGAGCACTAAACTAACTCAAAGAAAGAAATTGTTTCAACATTTTTGTGCCAAATGGCAAAACAAGGTTTCTAGGGTCAAAGACTCAAGTCAAGAAAACCCAAAAAGAACACAGGTAGTGATTCACCAAACTAAAAGAATTAGACCCTCTAAGAGATGGAGGCATGTCCAGAACACCTCTGGGGTGCAGCACTGTACCTGCCCCACCACATCCCAAAACTACTAGGTTCCAGGAAGGGAGGCAAGGAGGGAGGGAGGGAGGTCAGAATACAGCAAGACTCCATTAGAAGAAACAACATTACTATGGTAATTTTTTCTTCAAACAGCATGAAGTCTTGCTGTATTCTGACTATATGCAAACTACCAAGCAGTACCCGCTTCAAGGAGGGAGTTACAGAACCTATTTTGGGAACAAGCTCTGCAGCACAGTTGTGCCAAACCTAGCACCACTTTGTGACAGAATGTCCAAAGAGTAATGCTTGGCGAAGGTGTGAACAGATTTCAAGGTAGCTGCTTTACATATCTCCAGTAATGGTCTATCTCTAGCTGCTGCAATTGAGGCAACTATACCTCTGGTAGAATGAGCCCTCAGGCCTAAGGAAGGCTCCTTCCCAAGTTTAGAGTAGCAGAACTGAATACAAGCGACAATCCACCTGGCAACAGACCTCTTGGTAGCAGGCTTGCCCTTTCCCACCTCACATGAGGGAGAAACAATTGAGAACAATCCTTCCTATGGGCCTTAGTATACTCAATATAGTAACTGAGAGCCCTTTTCACATCCAGACTGTGTAACCTCCTCTCTCCAGAAGAAGAACAATCAGTGAAAAAGACAGGCAGAGACACAGACTGGTTCAGATGAAAGTCTGACACCACCTTGGGAAGGGACTTTCTACTGGTGCAAAGGACAACCTTATCCCTATGAAAGGAAATGAAATCAGGTTCCACTGATAAGGCCTGCAGTTCACTGATCCTACTAGCAGAGGTAAGGGCTACCAGAAGTACAGTTTTCCAAGTCAAGTATTTCAGCTCAGCTGAAGATAAAGGTTCAAAAGGGGGCTGCATTAGCTGTGCAATACAGATGTTCAGATCCCAAGAAAGAGTAGGCTCCAGAAAGGGAGGATTGACATGGACTAAGCCTTTGAAGAATTTCTTGAAAACTGGATGAGAAGCTAGGGAAGAAGGCTTACCAGCCGAAAGAAAAGCAGACACAGCTGACAAGTGTACTTTAAGAGTAGTAGGCCGGAGGCATAAACTGTTAAGGTGTACCAAATAGTCCAAAGCAGAGCAATGTCAGCCAGCTCTGGCTTAATATGCCTACTGGAACACCAAAACCCAAACCTTTTCCATTTGGAGTTGTAAGTCTTCCTAGTAGCAGGCTTCCTGCTAACTTTTAAGATATCCAAGACTGATTGGGACAGATGCAAACTTGCATATTGTAGCTCTTCAAGAGCCAGGCTTTCAGCCTGAAAGTCTGAAGGTTGGGGTACAGAATCCTTCCCTGAAAGGAGGTGAGGAGATTGTACAGCCTGGGAAGACATAATGGCAGTGTTACTGACAGTGACAACAGTAGAGGATACCAAGGCTGTCTGGCCCAGTCTGGAGCCACCAGAATCACCTTGCAAGGCTGGGATCCGATTTTTATCAGGACCCTGAATATCAGTGGAAAAAGAGGAAATGCATATAGAAACCTGCTTGTCCAATTTAGAAGTAGAACATCCTGGGGAACAGAACCCAGGAAGAGTGGTCTGCAGCAATACAGAGGGAGTTAATGATTGTCTGGGGATGCAAAGAGATCAATCTCTGGGGTGCCCCTTCTCCTGAAAATGACCTGAAGAATAACAGGGCTCAGGGTCCATTCATGGTGACCCTGAGGAATCCTGCTGAGAGCATCTGCGAGCATCTGCTAGAATGTTGTCCTTCCCTCAGAAGTGCACAGCTATCAAGGAAACCTGAAGGGAATAAGCTAGAGACCAAATTTTTATGGCCTCTGTGCACAAGGGCGAGGACAGAGTGCCTCCCTGTTTGTTGATGTACCGCATGGTTGTGGTATTCACTGTTCTGATCTGCACCACTTTCCCTTGGACAACTGTTGAGAATGTCTGAAGTGCCAGAAAGACAGCTCTGAATTTGAGAAGATTTATGTGCAGAAGGGACTCCTGGTGTGACCAAGTTCCCTGAGTTGTGAGATGATCTAGGTAGGCCCCCCCACCCCAAGAGAAAGGCGTCTGTGGTGAAACTCACAGAAGGGACCTGACTGATAAAGGAGACCCCTTGTCGAAGACTGTCCTCGTCTAACCACCACTGAAGGGCCTGGACCAAGGTTTTGGAGACTGGAACCAGTTTGAAGAGGGTTCTTCTTCTGAGAACAGAAAGATCTGACATGAAACTGAATATCTCTCATTTGAAATCTTGCTCCCTGAACTACTGCTGTGGAAGCTGCCATGTGTCCCACCAGCTGCAGAAAGTGTCTGGCTGGACGAGACACTAGAGGATGAAAAGAGGAGGCCAGAGTGACCAGAGACTGAACCACTGAAAGAGGAAGAAATGCTCTTGCTCGAACTGTATCTATTTCCACCCCTATGAAGGTGAGAAGCCGGGCTGGCTCTAGAGCAGACTTCTCTAAATTTAGAATGAAGTCCAAGGATTCTAGAAGTCTTTGGGTGACCTCTAAAGCTGACTTGACTTGGTCTGAGGACTGGCCCACTAGAAGCCAGTCGTCCAGATATGGGAACAGAAGGATGCCCTGCCTCCTGAGGAAAGCCACCATCACTGCAAGACACTTGGTGAACACCCTTGGAGCAGATGTTAGGACGAAGGGCATGGTCCTGAATTGGTAATGGCCTGAGGCCAACTCGAATCTGAGGTACTTTCTGTGGGAATGTCTGACAGGTACATGGAAGTTGGCATCCTTGAGATCCAAGGAGGCTAGCCAGTCTCCTGGTCTCAGAGAGGAAAGAATTACTCCCAGAGTCACCATTTTGAACTTTGGTTTTGTCAAATGTTTATTCAGGTACCTTAAATCCTATATGGGTTGTCACTTCCCTGTCTTTTTGGGGGTAAGAAAGTATCCTGAATACAGTCCTTTTCCCCTGTAATAAAGAGGTACCTTCTCTACTGCTTGCAGAAGCAGAAGAGAGGAGACTTCTGCCTCTAGGGCCTTTGTCTCCAAGGGACAGGGAGGACTGAAAGACTTTGCTCTCATTTTTGCGAAGCTTTTGAAACTGAGAGCAAGACCCTGGCTCACTATTTCCAGGACCCATTTGTCTGAAGTAATAAGACTCCCAGGCCTGGGAGTGGGGAGGCAACCCTGACTGACATCTCAGGGTGTCTGCTTGGCACGGGGCTTGGACTGAGTAGCTGATGGGGTCCTGGTTATCCCACGTCTACTTCTTCCCCTACAGAACCCCCTCTGCTGGAAAGAAGAGGAGGAGGCCTGAGCTTGGTATGAAGGCCTGTAAAAAGGCCTGCCCCTGCCCCTAAATTGCTGTCTCTGAGGAGCTGTCTACCTCTCTTTGGCTGCAGCACTCCTACAGGTGGTCCGGTACTTGTACATTTTCTTCATGTAGTTCTCCGTTTGGTCCCCAAAGAGAGAATTACCAGTTACAGGAAAATCCATGGCCTTAGCCTGGGTATCTTGAGAGAGGTTGGTACACCTAAGCTAAGCAAATCTCCTCATGGAGATAGATGTAGCCATGACCCTGGAGTGAACATCACTGGAATCAACAGCAGCATGGAACTGCACCTTAGATGCCACTATAACATTTGCAGCCACCTGCTCCGGCTCCTTGGCTAGCTGGGGAGGGGCATCCTTTGCCAGTTCCAGAACCATATCCCACATAGATTCCTGGTACCTGGCAGTGTATACCATGTACTTAGATTGCCTGAGTCTCAAAGAGGATGCCAAGGACTGCTTTTTTGCCATGGCATCCACTTTCCTGGAATCCTTATCTGGGGGGTGAGATGCCAGAGGGATATTAGCCTTGTCACAGGCTGCAGCTTGTACTACCCCAACATGGCTGCTATGAGTTGAAAGGAATTCCGTCCCAGGACCTGACAAAGCATACTGTACCTCATTTGCATTCTTTTTTCCACAGGAGGAATGTATGTAGGAAATTGTAAAATTTGTTGTGTCTGCTTCCCCAAGGATTTGTGTAAAGAGATAGACACCCTCTTTGACTCTGGGACAGTCATCATTTCCAGACAGTCAGGTTCTTCCTGATCCTGTTCAGCCTCTTCCATAGGAAGCTGAAGAGTCTCAGCCACTTTCTTGTAAAACAAGAAATGGTAAGGGGACTCAGAAAGCCTGGGAGGAGAAGCCTGAGAAGGCCTGTCTGGGGAGATGTCAGGCTCTACTGGCTCATCCTCCTCCCAATCACCCTCATAGTATGCCTCAGGATCCATTTCTGAAGCAGGTACTTCCGACCGAACCGATCGGAACAGGGCAAAGCAACTGAACAACTGAAATCGCTTTCGCTATTTCATCAGTGGTCGGTCCATGGGGAGTCGGATCCGAACCAGCTGATTTCCTTTTTCTTTTACTCGGAACAGATTCCACAGAATCGGCTCTCCATTTGCCTGAAGAGGTATCGCCCAGGTCAGTGGGCACCTCCTCAGGTTCAGCCACAATCGAACCGGGCTGGCCATCCAGGTCAGCGGACTTCTCGGCCTCCCTCTCCCTTAGCCTACTCAAATGTTTATCCAGAGTGGCATTGGGAAAGTTCTTACATATTTGGCAGTCTTCCTTGAGGTGGTCAAACCCCAGACAATACATACAGCCGAGGTGAGGGTTGGCCTTAGCAAAGGCCTCCTTACACTCGGTACAGTGCTGAAACCCAGCGGGTCCGGTTTTCTTCTTAGGTTTCTCAGACATGCCTTCAACAAAAATCACTTTACACAGCGGTTAAGCCAGGCGATTACAAATTTAACGGTTCCAACCATGTCATGGGTCGGTTAAAAAAAAAATCCTAAAATATCACATTATTTGGGAACCAATGAATACCGGAAAAACCATAAAATACAAAACAGTAAACAAATAAAGGAGATGGGCTTCAGTTCTGAACCAGACTGACCAGCAAAGAACCGAAAACAATTTCTTACACAACACAGAAAAATAACCACTATCTACCCTACCACTTTACTGGAACCACAGTTTGGAGAGAGAAAAAAAAAAAAAAACGACCAATCCGAACTAGACCGAAATGAAGTGCAGGAGAAATCTCCGGAGCGACTTCGCAGTAAGGCAGAGTAAAGAAATACAGGTTACTCACCTGTAACAGGATTTCTAGAAGTGGTATATGTTGTTCATCCACAGTGTCTAGCAGGTTCCTTGCCGCAAGGTCTTTAAGCTGGCTCCTCCCACCCACCCGGGTGGTAAAACCCTTGGCTCCATCCCATGACGCCAGATCCATCCCGCTGGAAGCCAGGTTGCGCGTTGAAGCCAGGGAGGTTGGGTGGGTCGTGTGGATGAACACCATATACCACTCCTAGAACTCCTGTCACAGGTGAGTAACCTGTATTTCTAGTGACGTGGATATGTTGTTCAAGCCACACTGTCTGGCAGACTCCTAGTAGTTCTCCGGGAGAAGGGAGGCAAGGCGCGCACCCCCTACTTAGGAAATAAGGACTGGAGAACCGAGGTCCAAAAACCAGCATCCCAGCATGACTCAAGGTCAATATAGTAATGGGAAATAAAGGTGTGTGCCTACTTCCCGGTAGCAGCCCTGCAGATTTCCTGGACAGGGACGTCCCTAGAAGCAGCCACCGAAGCAGCGGTATGGTGGGTAGAATGAGCTCTTATCCCTCTGGGAGGCTCCATGCCCACCAACCTATAGCAGAGATCTATGCAGGAGGAGACCCACCCACTCGTCGTCTGCTTGGCTGCAGGTCTGTCAGCTGCAGCTTCAGTGTAGGTGACAAACAGCTGGCGACCCTCTCCCCGAACTTCAGCCATTCGCTCCTTATAGTAAGCGAGCGCTCTTCTAGGGTCCAGAGTATGGAGCCTATATTCGGCCTCCGAGGTGTGATTCGGAAAGAATACCGGCAGAGTCAACACCTGGTTAAGGTGAAACTCCGACACCACCTTCGGAAAGAATTTCGGGTGGGGGCGCAGGAAAACTTTGTCCCTGTGGAAGACCAGATAAGAGGACTGATCCCTATGGCACCCTGCTTGTCACCCTCCCTACCTCGGATTTAGCTCCGTGTACCACCACCCTCTGTGTTCTATCCCTCAACCAGTCCTAAACCCAGCTTATTACCCTGTGACCCAGTCCCAGACTGCCCAACTTGTTCACCAGCCTCCTATGTGGAATGGTGTTGAACGCCTTGATGAAGTCAAGGTAGGCTACAACATCCACCACTCCTCCCTGATCCACCTCCCTGGTCACCCAGTCAAAGAAATTTATCAGATTTGTCTGGCGTGACTTTCCTGATGTGAATCCATGCTGCCTCGGATCTAGTGCTCTGCTGTCTTTAAGGTTCTCCACTATCCTATCCTTTAGCAGTGTTTCCATTATTTTCCCCACCACTGAGGTCAGACTGACAGGTCTATAATTACCCGCTCCCACGCTTTCGTCGGAGGACTACATCAGCCCTTCTCCAGTCCCCAGGAACCTCCCTGGTATCCAGAGACTCGTTGAACAGTGATGTCAGTGGTGCAGCCAGTATCCCCCTTAACACTCTAGGACGTATCCCGTCTGGTCCCATTGCCTTGCCTACCTTTAGTTTGGCACGTTCCTTTAGGACCGACTCCTCTGTAAACGGACTGCTGTCCATCTCCCTACCAGTTCTAAGTGTTAGCTGTGGTCCCTTCCCCTTCTCCTTTCTTTGTTAAAACTGAACAGAAATATTTGTTTAGGACTGATGCCTTATCCTGGTCTCCTTCCATCCCCTCACCTTTCTCCCCTTTCAGCCTAACAATACCCAGCCCCCCACCAACGGTCTTCCTTCTATCACTTATGTATCAATAAAAGGTCTTGTCCCCTTTCTTAACCTCTTTCGCTATCTTCTCCTCTGTCCTAGCCTTGGCACCTCTGACCGCTTTCCCTGCCTCCCTTTGCTTCTCCAGATACTTTGCCCTGTCCTCTGCCTTCTGTGACTCCTCATATTTCCTGAATGCTGCTGATTTTGCCTTTACTTTCCCTGCCACTTCTTGTGCGAACCACTGTGGTTTTCCTTCCCTCTTGCCTTGGTCTATTTCCTGAATGCAAAGGTCTGTCACCTCCCCTAGGGCTCCTTTTAGAGGGTCCTTAGTTCATCTAACCCCCCATCTCTGTGAAGTCTGCCCTCTTGGAAGTTCAGAACCCTCGCTTTTGTGTGGCACGACCTTGTTCAGTACTCCCACTGAACTGTACTGTGGGATGGTCGTTAGACCCCAAGTGGTCACCTACCATGATGTCTGAAATTCTGTCCTCATTTGTTAGAGCCAGGTCCAAAACTGCTCCCTCTCAGGTTGGTTCAAGCACTAGCTGCTTGAGACTTGCCCCTACTAGGTAGTCCAGGATGTCTCTGCCCATGACTGCTGCAGCCACTGGGATGCTCCACTCAATTTCTGATAAAATGTAGTCACCTACCAGCAACACCTCTCCTTTGGCTGCCATCTTATGGATGGCTTCCAGAAGCTTTCTGTCAATTTCCTCCCTTTGTGCAGAGGGTCTGTAGATTACACCAGTCCATATGGCTGTGCCATTGCCTGTTTCCAGGGTGACCCACAGTGTCTCTGACCCCCCCCCGCAATCCTTGCACCTCCTTTGCCTTTATGCCCTCCCTGAAGTAGAGCTCCATCCCTCCTCCTTTTTTCCCCTCCCTGTCTCCCCTGAACAAAGTGTAACCCAGTATAGCTATATCCCAGTTATGGTTCGCATTGTACCATGTCTCTGCAATGGCCACCATATCCAGATCAGCCCCAGCTATCAAGGCTGCCAGATCAGGTATCTTGTTCCCTAGGCTGCAGGCATTTGTGCACCTGGCCCGCCATGTTCTGCATGCTGTCTCCCTGCTCTCTCCTCTGTTTTCCCCTTTACTACCGAGTTCTGTGCTTACCGGCAATTTTGAGACACTTGTGTCTTCCTTGTTGTCTACATTAACCTGTGGGGGTGGGCAGTATGATTTACCCTGTCCCCTTCCTCCCAGCTAGTTTAAATGCTTGCCAATGACTCATTTAAACCATTTACTAATGACATCGGTCCCCTTACTGGAAAGATGCAGGCTGTCTCCTCCGTACAGGGCGGTATCATCTCAGGTGGGTCCCTAGTCCCCAATGAAGCCAAAACAGTGTTCTCCACACCAGCTCTCCAGCGAAGCGTTGAAGTCCTTGGTGGCGAGATCCCTAGCCTCCCCCTTGCCACGGACAGGCAGCACCTCCGAGAAGGACAAAGAGTTAGATGTAATGCCATTACACAGATCCTTGGACAAGTCCAGTCTCATGTATGGTATGCATTCTGGTACCTATGTCTGAGAAAGGATACTGACAGAATGGAGAATGTAGAGAAGGTTGTCGGCCTGGAAAACATGGACTATGAAGGATAACAGGTAGAACTGGGACTGTTTTCCATGGAAAAGAGAAGCCTCAGGGAAGATACTACAGTATTCAAGTTACTTGAGCATCTGGAAGTAAAAACACTGTCAGGCCAGGTGTAGATTTTTAAGATGTACAAGGATAAAAGGATATAGAAAGATTTAAGGTATCTGAAAGGAAGAAACTTCAAGGAAGACCTCAGAAAGAATAACTTTGCAAAATGAGTGGTGAACACTTGGAATAAACTGCCAAAGCATGTGATATCAGCGGATACTGTAATGACTTTAAAACTCTGTGTTTTGAAGAAAGAGGGAACGATAGTATTCCCACTTGGAGTGGAAGGAAAGAACTCGATGGGTTGACGGTCTTTTTAACCCCCTACATATGTACAGTACATGTGTCAGCATAATAACTTGTCACAGCAAGCTGATCAAGTGCAGTTAATGACAATCCCTCCTCAGTTCTAGGACTGCAGGAACAAATACCTGGTCTGCTTGTAGATTTTGCAGAGGGCAATGGTGCTGGAACAGGGCTGGTTCCACTTTGGCTTTTTCTTTCTTCTGCTATTGCCTGTGCAGCAGCAACTGTAAAATATGAAATTAAATCTTAAGTTAGTACAACTGAACCAAACTCCAAGCATTAAATTAGGAAGTCTCTGGCTCATTTTTAACTATTGTATTTATGTTCCTGGCCAACACCACCTCTCGCCTTTGGATTCTGGTCACCTGGCAAGCCCAAAACCCGTTACTTTTACCCTGATTGTGGTGATCCATTGGGGCATGGAGCCAGTAATGGCAGACTCGTTACCCTGGCAGCCATTATTTTCCTCATGCTTTCTTTCCACAGTTGACCTCTAACCCTCCCCTCTTACGTGCTCACAGTGTGCCCCTGTGGAGTGGCAGGATCCCCAGCCCACCATAGGGGATGCTGCGGGGGTGGAATGCCATGCCAGTGACACAGTTTTCCAGCCCTGGCTGCCAGCCAGCTAGCTCTCGAACCTGGGCCGCTGGTACAGTAGCGCTGAGCATCAGGCTGTCCCCAACTGCTCACTTTTGTGCTTGTTTACGCAAAGTGAGCAAGTAGGAATATAACCAGGAATGTGGGGTGCTGTTCTAAAAAGAGACTAGATGTTTCCCTAGCCTGCTTTCACCCTAAACTGTTCTATAGTGTAACTTTTTGTTTCCAATATTTGACCCTGAAATCCAACTAATCCAGAGGTCTGGGCTTCATAACTGAGCATGAATAGCATGACAGTGTCCTTATTTACCTCGGCGCAACTGTTTCGTGGACCCCCGCCACCCACATCAATTGGGTGCCCAAGCTGAGGGCCCATACTGGTTGAAACTTGTGGTCACAGGGCTGGATAGCCGATGCTTATACATAATGTATCAATACTGTGTATCATGCTGCCAGCAGGATTTCATGATACCTGTTTGATTTCAAAATAAAATGTTGTTTTGCTGTATCCACAACTTGCTTGCTTAGCAGCTCTGTTTCTTTGCGTCATCGACCTGTGTTTTACAGCAGGATTTCACCCCACTGGCTTTTCTTCCCACAGGACTCACTACCCTGGGTCACAAAGGGCAGCCAGGCAGATGTAGCTGCCCCTCACTCAGCTGCATTCTGCAGCCTAGTAGACTGCACAACTGCTGGCCAAACTGGGATCCCAGGCTCAGAATCCAAACCTTGGTCAGCCATGTAGTGAATGAATATATTCACCAGCGGGCCAACATTTTTTCATATTGTTCTTATGCTCTTCCTACATTCAATACATTTATTACACACGTCTCATATTCCTTATATTTCTTATGCTCTCCTATGCTGACTACAGGTGCAGTATTATACCATTCTCACATTTCATATTTTATGGTTTTCCCCCCAAATTCAACTCATTTGTTATACATTTCTAATATTCCACACATTGTTTTACAATGTTGAGTGTCTAAATAACTTCAGAAATCCAGTACGTTCAATGAAAAAATGATGTCATGCTTCTTCACGCCTTACGCACCCTTACAACATTACAGCAACTTACACCATATTGTAAATGACTATAATATATACACCTTTAAAACTATGCTCTAAGTATATACGCTCTGTACGTCACCCTTGTACGAGTTATAAGTCAGTACAATATACTAGTCTTCCATATTGGCATTTTGTCAAAAAATGAATAACCACCTTACATTGTTATGACCTTAATATTACTTAATTTTAATTTAATTTTCAAAATGTTACCCTCTAGTTAACTTTAAATACCATTTGCTTTTATATAGTGCATTCTACTGGAGTATCCAAGAAACGAAACTCATAACAAAAATAACCCGTCCACTGGGGCAAGCAGTTTTAATAATACATGTCCTGCTGAATGGCTGGAAACGGCTCTGGCACACAGACACCTGGGTTTATACCCCAAGCCCTGGACACCAGGGGAAGAGACCAGCAGGGAGGGCTCAGGGCATCTGCAAGGACGCTCTCCTCTCAGGCGGGTGAAAGGATGTGGCACTGCTCTTGTAGCAACTCCTGCCACTGATACTGCTAAAGTGTTGTTGGTGAAGTGGGTAGCCATGTGTTAACTAGCACCCTCCCTTCCCAAGCCAGCCATTAAAGTGACCACCGTGTGGGAGGGTGGGCAGCAAGGGAACAGATAAGGGCAGTAAAGAAACACAGAATTTGCTAGCAGATAAGGACCAACTGGCCCACCTAGTCTGCCTGTTTTTCCCTGCCTACAGAATCACCACAGATCCTACTTGATCTTCGGCCCATTAACCCCAACCCCTTCCCTTTCCCTAGGATTCCCTTATGACTATTCCATGCACTCTTGAACCCCACCACCTCCGCTGGAAGACTGTTCCAGGAATCTTCTGTCATACTCCCTTGTCCTTGAGCATTTTTTTTTCTGAAAAATAATTCCCTCCTGTACCTACCTCAGTGAGGTATTTAAAAGTCTATATCATATCCCCCCTCTTCCTGCTCTCTTTCAGGGTGTACATATTTAGGTCCTGAAGTCCATCCTTACAGGGCTTCTGATGCAGACCCTGCAGTATTTTAGTTGCCCTCCTCTTGACCACCACCACTCTATATCTTTCCAGAGATGTGGTCTCCAGAACAGGACACGGTACTCTAGGAGGGGTCTTTCCGTCGATCTATACAGAGGCAATACTCCCTCTTTCTGCTGGCACTACCCTTACCTATGCACCCAAACATCCCAGTAGCCCTCCCAACTGCTCCGATGCCTACGGCCACCTTGAGGTCATCAGATAGGATAACCCTTAGGGCTTTTTCCTGCTTGGTGGTCATCAGTACCACTCTTCCCATTTGTACTCCACCCCTGTAGTTCTATGTCTCAAGTGCATTACCCTGCACATTTTTGCACTGAAAACCAGGTGCCATACCCTCAACCACTCCACAAATTCTCTTGTCTCTGCTCCACCTTTCCACCTCACCCACCCCCACCGTGTCCATCCCATTGCAGATTTTGGCATCATTCGCAAAGGCAGACCTTCCTTTCTAGATCCCCTGCAATGACACTTATAAAGACATTAAAGAGGACCAGTCCCAGCACTAATCCCTGCGGCACCCCACTGGTCACCCTCCCTTGCTCTGCGTGAATTCTGATTACTACTACTCTCTGCTGCCTATCCCCTAGCCAATTTCTTACCCAGTTTACCACCTTTGGATCTACTCCACAGCTACCCAGTTTGCTTACTAGCCTTCTACATGGAACAGTATCAAAAGGAGTATTTTACTACCATTTTTGCAAGATTTACTCCCACTTTCTGAGTTTAAGTATTTATCTCCCACCATGCACATCTAAAATTATATTTAGTACATGTGCACAGGACTGGCACACCATGTGATGCAAGCAGACATGATACCACACAGAGTGGAAGCAGTGGTCTGTGGACAGAAAACAGCATCAGTATGAGTTGTGTACATTAATTACAGGAGACAGTTTCAGGAGTTGCTCTTTCACTGACCAGAAGGGTTGATCTGATGTAACATTCCCATGTCAAATAGAAGGTAGCACTGGTGAAGTACTGCAGACCCCACAGCAGTATACCATCAGGCAAACAGAGCCAGTAGCTGGCTGCATTTGCCTGATGCCCAGTGGGTTGAGACTTGTTTTGGTGGTATGGTGGTCGGGGATGATGGGACTGGTCTGTGGACAGCATTACTGGCATTTACATGAAAACAGAGCCAGGTTGAAAAAACCGGCAGTAAATACTTCACAGTCCTAAAACTTATCTGGACCACTAGTGGTTGGACAGAAAAGCATCAGAAAAATCCCACCCAGGCAGTCTTAGTTGAGGGCCTCCGCGTCCTAACTCCCCCATGCCACCAGGTCATCGTCATACAAAAGGAAGTTCCCTGGAACTATACTCAAGGACCAGAGCAGTTGGTCGACTCCCTTGAGCCCTATGTACTCCCGAACAACAGGCAACACAGTTTTATGATGGGGAGCTGCGGTCAGGCAAACCTTGTTGTTTTCCTTCAACGCCACTTCGCAGGCGCTGGGAAAGTGCCAAGCACTGGAGATCCTGTACTTGGACTTCAGCAAGGCCTTTAATTCTGTGCCCCACAGAAGACTAGTAAAAAATAAAAATAAGGGAGTAACTGGTTAGGGGGGGGAAGAACCCAAAGAGTAGTATTAAATAATATATACTCCAAGGTGGGGGGGTGACAAGCAGGGTGCCACAGGAGTCAGTCTTGGGCCCAGTTTATGTGTCCATTTATGACACTGGAGAAGGGATCCAGGGCACAGTGTGTCTGTCTGTGGATGACACCAAGATGTGTGGCAGGGTACATAGCTAGGGGGTTATAAGGAAACTAAAGAGAGACCTGGGATATCTGGCAACTGAAACATTTTTTAATATCGATTTTTAGCCCCCCCTGAAAGCCACCTACTCCCCCTTTACAGGTCTTGTGCTGTATGCGATCCCTCACCTCCATTTACTGCTCTCCCTCACCATCATGTCCAGTGAGGAATCACACAAAGCAGGGCCCTACGGTGCCGACAACAGTCATTTAGATGGTTTGGTGCTTTTTTTTTTTTTCCCCATTTGTTTCTCCCAGCACCTTCTCCTCTGCACCATGGTGTGAACAGTGCCACTGTTGGCATCCTATGCAAACATCGTCCCTGCAGCAAGAGCAAGATCCCTGGCCCAACAGCAGGGGTCGCAGCGGCACCAGAACTCATCAACAACCCTTCCCGACTGAGGGGCCTGGCGCTGCGACAGTTATCTCAGGCTGGCCTTCCTCCTGAGGTGGCGACTCAAGTCCCCTTCTAAACCCAGATTGTCTGCAAGACAGCGAGATGCACTGTTGCTGGGCCACCAGGGTGGCCTCTGGCAACAGAAATTTAAAAGGGGGAATACAATGACTGAATACTGCAGGGGTGGGGGGAGTACAACTGGATCAGACCACAGAGGAGAAGAATCCAGGAGTTATAATTAGTGACAGCCTCAAGAGCTCGCCCCAGCATAAAAAAAAGGCGTATGCGAGAGACAGCAGGATACTGGGATACATTGGTAAAGCTTTTTCAAGCAAACAGAAGGGTGTGATCACATCCCTGTACAGGTTCTTGGAGAGGCTGCACAGGTCTGGAACCTCAGTGTTTATTTTAAGAGTGCGAGATTCTGACAAATGTCTCACAGTTTTCCATTTTTTTTTTTTTCTATATAGGTGCTTTTCCTCCTGGGCAGGGCGGGTGCTGTATCAGCCCCAGTCCCTGTCTGCTGCAGCCGTCTCCAGCCACCTCAGAGGTCAGGGGCTATATCCTCTCTGCCCCCCCATGGCAGAGCCAGGAGAGGAGGGCTTCCGCCCCCAGTAACTCATCTAGACATGCCTTGGACCTGGAGCAACGGCGTGGGATTGTGGCCCGATGTACAGGGCTTCACTGAGCCCATCCTCCACCTTTTCCTCCTTTTTTCTCACTGACCAACCACAAGCGTGCGATGAGCACATTGTGCAGGCTCCGTCTCCACAGAGATCTCCCCCAATGCTCTGGACGTGGGGTCCTCCCACTAGATGTGACCACACGTGCCTCTAACTGGATTCCTCAGGTGGCAGTAGAGCGGCGGACCACAGAACCCCCCCCCACCTCCTTCCCAGAGGGAGGAGAGCTGTCCTCCATATGCTCAATCCTCTCTCCCCAGGCCAACCCTCAGCAACCCGTGTCCATTCCCGAACAAGGGTTGCCGGCGTGGAAGGAGGTAAGGTGCTTACAGCGCCTCAGCCCCCAACCCCACTGGGTCGGCTACAGTTTTCAATTTTGACCCACCTTTTCTGCTCCCTTCGGGACAGTCTGGCTCACTGTTTAATGTTTTATACTGCTGCTTTAAGAATCTGGGTTTGATTGAACAATAACAACCATTATTTTTTTCATTTACATGCTAGTCTTTATACCCAGTGGGTCAGTGTCCCACAAAGGCAAATTTCTGAAATGATCCCTGGAACTCTCATCCCACCTACCTACCCACCCTCCTCCAGCTGTCTCTCCCCCTCCCTTCCCTCCATTAGATGCCAGCTAAAAATCTTGCCCCTCCCCTCTGCTCCTGCCAGCCCTCTTCCTGAACCCTTCCTTACCCTTGTCTGGTTTTAGACCACCCCTTACCTCTCCCTCCCCAACCTCACAGTTCAGGCAACCTCACTGACATTTTATCAATCTGTTTTCACTCCTACTTTCAGCACCAGCTCAGCCTCCCTTCATTCTGGCACTATGCACTTTGAGTCTGCCCAATCTGTGCAGATGATCTGTATGCTAATTTGTTTGTCCTCCATATGCAGTGTTTTGCAATTTTCTCTCTACTGCACTCAGCTTATGTTCTTCATGTCACCCTCCCTGTAACCAGATCACCTCACTGGCTGTATTTTGTTTGTAATTGTGCTTCTCCCCTTCCCCTTTCCTTCGGTCGCACCTGGAAATGAGCCCTCTGCTCAATGTGCCTGCTGGTTACCAATTTCTAAATAAATAAAATTAAAAAAAAGGGGAACGACCGTCTAGAGTTGGCCAAAAGGGTGGGCAGCAAAAATGATTCACAACCAGCAGGAAAGGATTAATGATTAAAGACCGACTGATCTCAAGATGTACTCATCAGAGATCAGGAGAGAAAGGGGGAAGATGATTGAAACCTTCAAGTACCTTAAGATTATAAACAGGGTGCACAACCAGCAACTGTTTAAGCACAGTGATGGGGTCCATCACAAGGGTCTCAACTATAAGCTAGCTGGGGGGGGGGGGTTAGGATGGAATGTAAGAAAATACTTCTTCATGAAAAGGGTGGTGGAAAACTGCAACTGTGCCTGAGGAGCTGGTCAATGTTAACATGGTTGCAAATTTCAAGAGGGGATCAGATAGACACACGGGACTGGTGAAGATTTCGGGGGTGGGCTGGTCCAAGCAGAAGTGACAGATGACTGATCCACTTAATTCCTACTCAGTGCTATGCTGCCAAGAACCTATCTAGGAATGGGACAGACTTTTTCTGTCCGTAAACACCTATGTTTCTCATCAGCGACACACATGCTGCCCAGCTCCTGGTGCTTGGACCTTGGCTGTGGCAACATATCTGTCTCTCTGTCTCTCTCCCCTCCAGTGGCATCGGCAGGGAGGTAGCCCTGACAATGACAGTTACATGGGTACTTACCATAACAGTAGACCTTCAAGAGAATCTCTTGCAGCAGGTCACGCATCTAAGAACATCCAGCTGCAGGCACCAAATCCAGACGGTGGATTTCACCAGCAGTCGACCTGGGACCGTCCACAATGACGTCACATGCTATGCTATAGGGTATATAAGCATGAGCGGTCCCAGATTCTCCTCAGTTTTTTTCCCCCGTCGGCGACCAAGTGCCACTTAGACTTTGTGATAGGTCTCCGAGGGGAACCGAGAGGAAGTCAAAGCACCCTGCATTCATAGGAGCAGTAACTAGTCCCCCCCCCCGGGAGTTTCCAGTATGAGACAAGGGGGAAGGAGGGAGAGAAAGTTTGACCTGCAAGAGACTCTCTCGAAGATCTACTGTTATGGTAAGTACCCACGTAACTGTACCATCTTCTTCGAGGATATCTCTTGTAGCAGGTCTCACATCTAGGAACGAGTCCCTAGCAGTTGGGAGGAGAAGGGTGGCGGACTCAAGATAAGAAACCCTGGAGTACTGCGTGGCCAAAGTTGGCTGTTTTTTGGGTGTAAACTAGAACTACACATTTCCTGAAGCCCTTAAAAGGACTTCAGTTCACCTTCAGTCATGAGGGCTTTTCGAGGCCGCCTGGTGGCGCTGAGGTTGAGGCACTGGGCGCTTACCTTGCCTGCACCAGCGACCCATGTTCAGAAGCGAGCATGGACGGCGGGGGAGTCGGCAGGGAGGAAGGACTGGCGCCCGACGGCTGCTCTCCGTCTCAGGGGAAGGGAGGAATGCAGCCGTTGCTGCAATACCACCACCTGGGGCAACTCGGGTGGAAGGTGCAGTAGGAGGGAAGCAGAACGTGTTGGGAAGGGCGGATGTCAGCTGAGGGCCGGTGCAAAGGCACGTCTCACCGTGCCTTTGTCTCATTGGCCCTCCCAGTGCACTGCGGACACAGGGGGTGGGAGAAAAAGCATGGAAAACAACCCACATTGACACCGGCAGACGGGTTCTGGGTGCCGGCGATCATAGGAATCCAGAGATCGGAGCGCAAGGAGCACGCTTAACCAAGGTCTGGGGGAGTTAGGGGGACTCCTCCACCCCGACTGGGAGGTCATCCGGAGTGCTCACGTTTCACGAGCAGGGCACCCATATGCGCAGACGACCTTCGGAGGAGCTCCGGCGCAGGAAACAACTGGAGTCCTGAAGAGTGGGGCTACTGCGGGTAGGTAGAAGGATAAACATAAGATTGGGGAAAAAAAAGGGGGGGGGGCTTTTGAAATACAAGTTTTCTGCCTCATCCTTAAAATGACTTCCTTTAGCTCCCAATAAGTTTTCTAATTCAAGCCCTTAAAGCAGCAGTACTACATAAAAAAAAATTGGATCTTTTGCAACAGTTTGTTTCCTTATCTGGTAATCTTTCTTGTTTACGCTGTACTACCACCCCGTAATTTGCTCTGTTTTTATTTCTCCAACCCACCATGTTCAACTGGAACTCTCTGCTGCCAACTGCACATGTGCATGACTACTTATTACTACATAAGGGACAAGCAAACGCCATCGAGGTCTCACAGAAGTAAACAAAAGACGTGATGCGACATGAGGGAGCAGCTCGGCTGCAAATTAGGCACCAGGCATATTTACTGTGGATCGCTAACAATGGAAATAAATTTCAACTATCTAAAAACTAAAGATTCCTAGAAAAAATATTTGCAGATATGGAAACTGGAACAATGGCTGCATGCTTCCAGCCCAAAAGCAGAATTTTGAAAATCACTTCCTGATTATCCAGTGCTGCTGCTTTAAAAGGACATGTTCTTCACTTCAGCCCCTGCCCTTCATTTTTTTTTTTTTTTTTTTAAATCTATTGAGCTTCATCTCCCAGCCCATGGTGATCTTCCAGGGATGCACCCCGATCAGGACAGTTGGAGCCATGTCCTCCTCATGACCCAAATCAGCACAGAGCCTCTCACAGGTCTACCCCCCATGGCGGGGACCCTGGGGGGAGGAGGGGAGCTGTCCCCCCTCGTGCCACCCAGGGTAGTACAGCATGTGCATCAGAATCCAATGCCAGATCCAGAAGGGTCCTTCAGAGCTCAGGCCGTCGCACAGACAAGCAGTGGGATTTTAACCCAGGTTCTCTCCCCTGCACCTCCCACTACCGCGGGCATGGACATAGCCTCTGCAGACCTCCTGGCCCACAGCAGGTGTCACTACAGTACCACTGCCCAAAGTCTTCCCTCCCAGACCACAACACGCTGCCAAGTGCCAGCTGCAATGAGGCCTGCCTCCTGGCATGGCAACCCGAGCTCAATCTTGAACTTGGGTCACCTGCACAGCAGTGCAGTGTCTTCAGGCTGCCCAGCCCTTGGTTTTGTTTTTTTTTTTCACTATAGAGAATACTGGATGGGCAACTATGCACAACCAGAGTGTTCTGCCACAGAGGGGCTCTGATTCCCTTTGACCTCAAGAGCGAAGCTTAATCTGGTTCAGTTGGTTACCATCTGTATCCCCCAACCCCCAGCCCCAACCCCTGAAAAAGGGACTTTTAGTCTCATTGGGCCTACCCGGTCAACAAAACTCAATAAACAAATAAAGAACATACTGATTTTGCATGAAGTTGCTCATCCAGTATTTTTATAGTGTGTAGTATGTGAAATGGGTGCACTGTGGTTCTTTCACTTTCACAATGATGCTGACTTGTGCAGCCTCTAGAGGTTTTAGAATGCTGTTAAATCACAGAAGGGTACAATCACATTCCACGACCCCTGAACTGTGGTACACCAGCATGTTGAAAGGGATGGAATTCTATACAGAATATAGAGGACTGTCTATGGGGAGGCATGCACAACAAGGGTATTCTTGATCGAGAGGTATCCATGGCAACGTGTAACCTCGAGAGGTTTCACCTTGCCATGGATACCTCGAGATCAATACAAGGATATTCGGAGCATGGATTTCCATGCACAATAGCGTTCCACCATACACTATAATGCTCTACTGCACACTATATACATTTTTTGCCCCAAGTCCTTAAAAGTTTGTCCTCACTTCAACTCCAGCCTCTAAAAGGGCTTTTAAAATGATTAATTTCCATCTGCCTTTCAGCTTCAATTATTTGATGTATGCCATACTGTTCTTAAAAAGGACTTTTTTTATGTCAAGAAGCCTTAATGAACCGCCCCCCCCTCCCCCCGAGTACTCCCAATTATCTGCTGAGGAACATTATCTGGATGATGCAGGCTGGTGCATGAGGTTATCTGAACTTTCTAAAAAAGTAACTATTCACATTAGTAGCACCATAGTCAGAATTATGGGATGTGTAGCAGCACTAGATAGATAGATAGATAGATAGATAGACAGACAGACAGACAGAATGAATAGTGGATCGACAACCATACACAACAATGCTGTGTTTCCATCAAGGGGCTGTTATGACATCACAGGGATCTCAAGAGCAAAGCTCAAGAGGTCCTACAATTAGCTAATATTTTACATGGTACAGTGTAGCAAAAAGCTACACAATTTTCATCAACTGCTGTATAAAATTGTTTACGTACAGCAGTCACTTGCTACACATCAGAGTTCACTACCTGCAAATGCTACAAATATTTGTCCTGTTGCTACTCAAATTAATCATTTGCTACGTAAACATTTTTTGATAACATGTTCCCTGCCTATGATGTCGTCACAGCCCAGTGATGGGAACACAACCGAGTTGAGATGGCTGCCCATACACTGTTGTTGACAGTGACTGGTTACCCTGGCACTGACTGCGCCTACGTCTCTGCAGAGGGAGACCTGTCCAGTGCTCCACATTCTCCCACCATCATAAACACAGCAGCGGAGGCTGGGAACAAAAACCAGCACAACTTTCTCGATCCTCGCCACGTTAGTCTTCTGGAGAGAAACTGAAAGCTGAGCATGAGCACAGTTGGCACAAGGATTTCTGATGTCTGGAAGTCGCTGCACCACTGTAGTGCCTCAGACCTATGATACAGAAACTTCTGAAACTTGTACCACTGTTCTGCTGTCAATACTATGGTACATCAGGGTTTTCAAGACCATCGATTTCCATACACAATAGGCCCCCAACATACACTGTAACTCATTATTCATCCTCCTTACAAATCATGTTTCTTTTAGAATCAAACAAAAACCTTGATAAAGAGCAAATATTTTTTTATTCTGGCTTCCCCTTCAATAATTGTGAGGACTAAGCAAAAAGCAGACTGGCATTTGAAAAAGTAATACTAAATTATGAATAACTGCACCAGAAAAATAGTCATTTGTTATATAAAAGTGACCTAAGCAGGCCGTTCCTAGCAATAATTTTACTTGTTGAACTAGACAACGCAGAAAGCAAGGCAGGAAGGAAGGGATAGCTTAGCCATGGAAACCATTTCTATCGCCAAAGCAATCTTCCCAAGGGCTGTGCCCATGAACAAGCATCTCACAGTGGTAAATCCCACGTGATGCTCAAGCTAAATGCTGACAATACTTATTCAGCAAATCTGAGTCACCTCCTGAGCTCTGACATGTCTTGCATTAATACTGCACTTAACTTCGCAACAGAACCTTCTTCGGATCCCATCTACTGTATTCCTTTCAGCTAACTGCACATCTTTACGTACTCATACAGCGACACTTTACCTCACAAATGCAAGCAGCAATCAGGGGTTGCGAGTGTATAGTCTTATGCAGGAGAAAATCAGAGTTTTTGCAACATTTTTCTTTTGAAGATGAATGCTCTCATCGCACCGCTCTTGTAATGGCACCTGTTTGTGACGTGGTGGAGGTGCTGTTGACATCTGTCCCCACGCCCTCTGGCCAGCCACAAGTACGCACAGGCATGCAGGGAGAGACAGGGAGAAAAAGTGGAAACACCACACTGGTATGCTAGACGGCAGCCACAGAGTGCCCCCAAAGTCAACAGACACAGGCACACCGGCGCACAACTGAGGTCCCTCCAGCAGACTCACAGGTTGATGAAGTGTTCCTATCCTGGGCCCTAGGAAGGCACCCAGCACGGACAAGCTGGCCCCGTGGGATGCTGGAGGTACTGACGATCTGACTGGCACACTGGTGACAATGAGGGTGGGGGAGTCTGGCAGGCAGTGCGGCTGCAAGATCTGAAACAGTGGGATGCCAGTGAGCAAGTGAAGGAGGATAAGTAGACAAGACAAATAAAGCCAGCCCGTCTGCGCAGCAGTTGGATTTCCGCTTGCGCGCCAGCAACCCGGGTTCGGGAGCAGACTCGGGTCGCTGGAGGGCCAGCCAGGGGAGAAGGCTCGAGTCCCTAGGGACTGCTCACCCTCCCGGGGAGAGGGATAGGATGCACGGCTTGTCTGGCCTAGGCGGCCGAGGCAACAAGCTGGTAGGATAGACCAATGGGAGCTTGTGGGACGCCGGCTAACGCCTGACGCCAGGGCTCACACCACAGAGAGAGAGAGAAAAGGGAAAAAGCCGCCAGAGCACGGGAAGATAGAGCTCCAGTGCCAGCCCTGATTACGCAGCTGCCTGCCCTGACCACCCGAGAGACCGAAGAAACCACGAAGATGTCCGGCTGTCCTGCCCGCCCCGTACCGCCCTGGGGAAGTATAACCATGGGTCCATGGGTGAACCTCCAGGATCGAGGTAGGCCAGTCACGGGGGTACACAGGAGTCCCGGCGAAGCGAGCTCCGGTTGGGGATAAGACGAAGAAATAGAAAGTCAAAAAAAAAAAAAGACAAATAAAACAGCTGGCCAGGTGGCGCTGAGGGTTGAGCGCTGGACGCCACACCTCACGCCACGCCGGCAACCCATGTTTGGGAACAAGCCCGGGCTGTCGGGGGTCGGGAGAGGATTGAGCGTCCGAGGACAGCTCTCCTCCCTGGGAGGGAAGGGGATACATGCTCTGTGTCTGACTGGCCTCTGGCAGAAGCCGGAGGCATAGCAGGCACATGAGCATACAGAGGGTTAGGAAGTGGCGGACATCAGTGGAGATGCCTTGCCACCGGGGCGTAGGCCACTCCCCCAGAATATCGGAGAAACACCCGCAGCACTCCCGGGTAGACGGAGCGCCAGGCCCCGATCCCCCAATGCCCCTAAATGCCCCGGTGACCGGCATCCTGATGAGACTTAGGAATTCGGGGTGCTTGCCCCCCACCTCGTCTCCGCCTGGAGGGTAAGCCAAGGCTAGTGGAGGACAGACCACCACGGGATACAGGTAGGAGGTGGGGACTAGAATGGCCATAGGCATCTCCCAAAGGGAGTGGAGTGCCGTGGGAGGTGAGGAGTAAAACAGAAAGTAAAAATAAAAAAAAAAAAAAAGTCAAACAAAGCAAAAATTCATTTATTTAAGATACCACCTATAAGCCCAAATTTTCCTAAAATTAAAACATCATATGTTAGTCCAAAAATGATTGTTTCAATAAAGAATTATTGGTTTTAAACAAAGCCAAAGACATAGCAGGATATACACCTGTTCTTGACGGGATGATTGCTATTACCAGACAAATGCATGTTAAAACTTTTTTTTTTTTAACTGGTAAGAGCATGCTCTTTCTAACACCCGACTAAATGAAACAGCCACAAACAAACCACAAGGTTTATTATTATTAAATGTTTGTTGGCAATCGAGGAGCAGCCTAAGATGGGAGACCTTTCAGGTCAATCTGAAATAGGATGGGACCAACCCACCCCCATTACTTTAACAGTCGCTGGCAAAACTGGACACAGGGTGCCATCACGTCATACTGTGGATCAGCATCCTAGAAAATGCCAGCAGCATGAGTTCTGCCTCCATCTACAGCCACATATTCATTCAAGCACACACAATCCCCCCTACCTTCACCCCAGGCCATTAGGATGCACTTATGTAATGGCAGGATCCACCCATCCACCCCCGGAAAAGAACTAGGTATCGGAGGTGTATGCTCAGCGCAACTAACCAATGTGCGACAACTCACAAGCACGGAACTTGAACCTGGGGTTGTCCACACTGTATGCCATACCATTTTTAATTAGTTCATTGGCTGGCTTCAGTTAATTTACACTTTATTAATGAAAACTTCTTTGAAAATTGTAACTGCAAAAACAGGGCTCTCAGGGACGCAGGTACGTGTCCTTTACACACAGTCAGTTCAGGACATCGGTGTTTCCCAAGCATGCATTCCCAAAAGGTCATAATTTCCCACAACTGCACTTAAAGGAGAACTACGAGGAACCCCAAGTACCAAGATCAGAACAAAGTTCGAGGTTCCAGTACCCCAATCCCCTCTGCAGTCATGTTAAACATTTATGAGTTTCACTATCTTTTCACTCAAATTATTGGGACTGAATTGGTGCAGCTGGCATTTTTTAATAGGAGGGCACTGGCCGCCGAAGATCACACTACAAATACCACAATATGCTGACACGGCTTTGCCCCTTCCTGTATTGTGTCCTTATGTACAGAGATTGTATAAGATCTGTATCTACCAGTCCTGGAGATATTTTTACAAAATTAGCCTAAATGCTTTGTGTACACACATGGCATTTAGGCCTACATAATGGCATCAAAGCCACGTCAGCGTATCGCAGTATTTGTAGCATGATCTCCCAGCGTCAGTGCCGCCCCATTGAAAATGCCGGATGCACCTATTCAATCCCAGTAATTTACGAGTAAAAAGGTAGTGAAACTTTTTTCCCCCCATATAGGTGTTTATTCTCCTTAGTGGGCCGCAGCTGCCATCTGCCAAACTACCGGACTCCAGGGGTCGTTCAGGAGCTTGTAACGCTGTGCGTGTACTGGCGGACCACCTAGACCCGGCCCAGACGCATCATCCTGCCGTGGCCCCAACCTTTTTCCTGGTTTTCTTTCCCCAGTTCCTCAGGGCCCCAGAAAGAGAGGCACATCCGCGTGGAGGCATGCATGTGCCCACTTGCTCCAGTAGCGGCCCCTTCCTCCCACCCCACTGGCCCAGCACCCCTGGCTCCCTCGGCTGCACTGCCCCTGGCCTCCACCGCAAGGCAGCCAAGTGCTGAGGGAAGCTCAGGTCCCCTGATGTCTTCAGGAGTCATGCATGAAGGTGGAGTGATCTGAGGTCCAGTTGGACCAGGGTTCCCTTTTCCTGTGACAGTAGGCCCCAGCATAATGGCAGAGCTACTGGTGGTTCCACTGCCAATTGCTGGAGTAAGGGAAACCAATACTGATGAGGCCATGGTGGGGGGGGGGAGAAGAGTATCAGAGTTGCTCACTCCATCTGAAACTTGATTAGCACCCTCTGAATTAGAGGGAAGAGAGGCAAGGCATACAGGAACCTTCCCCCTTCCAACAAAGGGACAACACATCTTGACAGAAAACTCCAGGCCCTGGAGCAAGCAAGTAGAACTGCTGAAGTTTTGCTTTGTGTGGGGACGCAAAAAGGTCCAATTCTGGACGACTCCACCTGTTGAACAGGTCTTCTGCGACAGATGTCAGCAGTTCCCACTCATGCATCCTGGAGTGTGCCTTGCTTAGTCTGTCTGCCAGGGCATTTTGGATCCCTGGAACACGTACTGCTGACAGTTCTACACCATGTTCCAGAGCCCAATACCGGACTCTCATTGCCTCTCTGCACAGGGAGTAGGAATGAGTGCCCCCCTTGCTTTCTTGATGTAGTGCATCACGCTTATGCTGTCCATTTGTATTAATAGAAGACCAAGGAATAGATGAATCTAGAAGGCTGTACAGAACAGCTCTCATTTCTAGGCAGTTTCTGTGGTTTAATCCATCTACCCTGTGTCAGATGGGGCCCCAGATGTGCCTCCCCCCAGCCCATCCCTGAGGTATCTATAACTGAGAATCTGTTGCTGGGAAGGAATCGGGAAGGGAACCCCCTTCAATAAATGGCTGGGTTCCATCCACCACTGAAGCACCTTTTGGTCAGGAGACGTTACTAGAACCTTCTGTTCTAGGTCATCTGTAAGTTGGTCCCACTGGACTCAAAGTCCACTGTGCGACTCTCATATGTAATCTGACCAGTGGTACTGTGACAATGGCCACTGCCATCAGGCCTAGGAGTCTCAGGAATGCCCTGGCTATGACATACCTGTTGTTGTAGACCATCTGGGCCTGTACAATCAGACGCTCGACCCTGTCCTGAAGCATGAAGGCCAAGCCTTGGGCTGTATCCAGGACTGTTCCTGGACTGCCCCTATGTACTGTAGACACTGGCAAGGGGTCAAGAATGACTTCAACACACTGACAGTAGTCCTTAGAGCATCGAACAAGTGTCTGATGCATGCTAGGGTGTGAAAAAGCTGCTCCTTGGAGTAAGCTTTGAGAAGCCAGTTGTCTAGGTAGGGGAAGTCATGCAGCCCTTCCCTGTGAAGGGCTGCTGCCACCACTGCTAAACATTTGGTAAAGACCCATGGTGCAGATGATAAGCCAAAGGGCAATACCTTGTACTGACAGTGTTCCCCCTGAAACAGAAACCTGAGATATTTCCTGTGAAGGGGCAAATCTTGATATGCAGGTAGGCAACCCACATATCCAGGGAACAAATCCAATCCCCTACTTCCAGTAATGGGAGTAGGCCTTGCAGAGTTACCATTCTGAACTTCTTGCATTCGATAAAAAAGTTCAGGTCTCTGAGATATAAAACAGGCCTCAGATCTCCTGTCCACATTGGGTGAGTAAATACCAAGAATGGAACTCGGTGTGTTCTTTTGTTCCCAGGGAACATGTCCTATGGCCCTTTTCTGAAGCAAAGTTTGGATCTGCTCTAGAAGCAATGGGATGTGCTATGGAGGGGCAGACTAGGTGGGCCACATGGTCCTTATCTGCCGTCACCTTCTATGAAGGATAGGGGTAAGGCATAGGTGGATAGTCCGGAGGTAACAGGGGACAGGATCACAGATGTGAAGGTGAGCAGTCCCCTTGGTACCAGCGACCACAGGACAGTGTGGTTTAAGGTAACCATAGTGAAGGAGGCAAGACATACAAGGATAAAGGTCCTAGATTTTAGAAAGGGTATCTTTAAGGAGATGGGTAGAAATCTCAAAAGAGCCCTAGCAGTGGAATGTACGGGGGAGATGTGGAAAAACAGTGAGCTAGACTCAAGCGAGTCATAACAAAAGTAACAGGTCACTGTGTCAAAATGCATAGCAAGAGTAAAACAAAGAAAAGGCCATTATGGTTCTCGAAGGTAGTGGCTAAGAAAGTAATGGAAAAGAAAAGAGTCCTCAGAAGATACAAGGAGACAAAAAAGGATGAGGACAGAAAACAAAATCTGGAGAAGCAGAGGGAATCTGGGAAAATAATTAGAAGGGCTAAAGCACAGAGGAAAGTATAGCCCAGGCTATTAAGAAAGGTGACAAGACCTTCTTCAGATACATTAACGAGAGGAAAAAGACCAGAAATGGATCGTTAGGCTGAAGAAGGAGGAGAATGACCTCCTAGAAAAGGCTAGTACAAGTACTTTTGCTCAGTATTCACCAGGGAAGGGGAGGATGAGGGACCGAGACTCGGTAAGAGAGATATTCAGGGGAGGGAGGTAGACACCAGCCAATTCATGGTAGAAAGAGTCCTAGAAGAACTGTGGGTAAAAAAAAAAAAAGGCAAAATAAGCCAATGGGGCCAGATGGGATCCACCCCAGTGTACTAAAGGAACTCGGGGAAATGCTGGCGGAACCACTGGCTACACTTTTCAACACATCACTAGAGACAGGAGAGGTACCCGAGGACTGGAGGAGGGCAGATATGGTCCCTCTCCACAAGAGTGGAAGCAGAGAGGAGGCAGGCAATTACAGGTCTATAAGCCTGACCTCAGTAGCGGGGAAAATAATGGAATCCTTACTTAAGGAGAGGATTGTGAAGTTTCTGGAGGATAACGGGGCACAGGATCTAAGGCAGCATGGATTCTCAGTGGGAAGGTCCTGTCAGACGAATCTTACAGATTTCTTTGACTGGGCAACCAAGGTGGTAGATCAGAGAGGGGCAGTGTATGTAGCCTACCTGGATTTCAGCAAGGCCACTGACATCATCCCACACAGGAGATTGCTAAATAAACTGGGGAGCCTGGGAGTGGGTCCTACGGTGGTAAAGTGGGTTGGGAAATGGCTAAGCAACAGGACTCAGAGTGTGGTGGTAAATGGCATGGAGTCTGAGAAGAGGGAGGTGACCAGTGGGTTGCCACAGGGGTCGGTGCTGGGGCCAGTCCTATTCAATGTCTTCATCAGCAACACTGCAGATTGTCTGGAGGGAAAGGTGTGCCTCTTCACAGATGACACCAAGATCTGCAACACAGTGGACACACCGGAGGGGGAGGAAACAATTAGAAAGGACCTACGCCTAATAGAGGAGTGGTTGGGTGTCTGGCAGTTGAGTTTCATGCTAAAAAGTGCAAGATCATGCACCTGGGTCACAGGAACCCAAGGGAGGAGTACAGATGGTTGGGGAAATTCTGGCCACCACAAGTCAGGAGACAGACCTGGAGGTAATCATATCTGATGACCTGAAAGTGACCAAACAGTGTGAAAAAGCGGTGGGGAGAGTAAACAGAATGTTGGGGTACATAGGGAGGGGCATAACAAGTAGGAGGAAAGAGGTGGTGATGCCACTGTACACATCACTGGTGAGGCCTCAGCTGGAGTACTGTGTCCAGTTCTGGAGACCACATCTCCGAAAGGACACTGACAAAATAGAAGCAGTCCAGAGAAGGGCAACGAAGATGGTACATGGACTACACCAGAAGCCCTATGAGGAAAGACTTAAGGACCTTAATATCTATTCACTGGAGGAAAGAAGGGAGATGGGAGATATGATAAGAGACTTTTGAGTACCTTAGGGGAATAAACAGGGAACAGCTGGAAAGCATATTTCAGAGAAAACACTGCACAAGAATAAGGGGGTATGACATAAGACTGAAGGGTGGAAGGCACAGGGGTAATGTTAGGAAGTACTTTTTCACTGAGAAGGTGGTGGAGCTGTGGAACAGCTTCCAGCAGAAGTGGTGGGTACAAAAACAATATGGGGGTTCAAGAGTGCATGGGAGAGACATAAGCGAATTACGGAGATGTGCAGATCAAACAGGATCTGGGACTGCAGCAGTGAGTAGGGAAATGGGCAGACTAGGTGGGCCGTATGGTCCTTATCTACCAACAGTTTCTATGCTTATATGTAATTCCAGAAGCTCCAGTGCATGACTTTGTTGCATTATCTGCAGGACCCAAGCATCTGATGTTACCATCCTCCACTGGTCCAGGTGGAGGGAGAGGCGACCCCGACAACCACCCCTGGAGGCACTGGTGGCTGAGGGTCGCAGATGGAGTCAAGCAGAGCCAGCTGCTGCGACTGCAGCCGCACTCGCACCTCCAGGAACTTTTGAGTGGACACCTGGGATGGCTCTTGGGGTAGGCAAAGCTGTTGCTCCACTACCCTTACCCTGTTGTCTGGCAGTAGAATGATGTCTGTTACTGGCCGGATGAAAAGGTACCCTATGTCTGCTCCTTGGTTGAGTGTAATAGAGGGAATGCACTCACTTCAGGCTTCTGCCCAAGGCCTGCAGATTGAAGAGGATATCTTGTACGTCTGCGCTGAACAACTTATATCCTCTAAAGGTGGCATTGAGAATGGATTGTTGAACATCATTCACAAAGCCCACCACACTCAACCAGGAAGATCTCCGGAGGCATGCTCCAGAAGCTGCTGCCCTGGCAGAAGCATCAGAAATATCACAGGTGGAATGTAGATGTTTACACCTAAGTCTGCTCCTGCTCGTAGAGCTTTCAAGAGCTCCTGCTTAGGGGTACCCTCTGGGAGGGCTTGGGCAGTTTGTGTTGGACTTCCTTCAGTGGGTATTTAACCACATGGACTTGATAAGTTGCAATTCTCTGGCCTAAAGTGGCCGAAGCAAAAGTTCTCTTGCCCAGGACATCTAGCCTCCTGGACTCCTTGTCAGGAGGGAGGGAACTATGGTGTTTTGGTACCTTAGATCTGTCATGGGCAGCATTTATGACCACCAAATCAGCCTCAGATTGGCCTGCAAAAGAAAGACTTGCCTGAGGGGGCCTGATGCATATTGTCTGCCTTCCTGAGTAGGGCAGGTATCATGTTGGGCCTATATCAGGCAACAAGGGTGGCATACTCCAAGATGGGGAGGAAAGGAGGAATAATAATGGGTGAGGAATCAGGCAATTCCAAGAACTCCACTAAGTTCCTCTTGGTAATGTCCTGTTCCTCCGACTCAAACACCACAGCAGTCTGGAGTTGCTGCATCATGGAGATGAAAGATGGATCTTCAGGTGGGGACCTTGGTGTGTACACCACTAAGTCCTCACTCCCTCAGTGGAACTAGATCTCTCATAGGAGCTTTCCACATACTCTTCCTCCTCCTCCTCTTCCTCCTGCATAATAAGGTCAGGACTGTACTCCTCATCCTCATCGATGCATTCAGTAGGCTGCAAGGAGGGAGCGGGTGAAGCCATTGATGCCCGAGATGGGAACTGACACATCGGCCTGGCAGGCATTGGCGCTGGGGTCCGTCACAAATGCCCTGTTGACATGTTTTCTGTCACAGGAAGAGGAGGTAGCAAGCATTTAAGTATGTCCACGAAGGATGAAAGTACTGCTGAACGTCGACTTCCATGTGATTGATGGGAACGCCTTATGATGTAGACAGGGGAGGCACAATCTCAGACGTCGACTGCAACACGCCAGCCGTGATAGGCCAGGTGGTGCTTGTAGTCTGCCTCGACCTAGGAGGGTCGACAGTTTGGGTTGCTGGCAGTGGCACCGCTGGAACGGTCAATGGTACAGAACTGGTTGTGCTGGAGTGAAGGGGCAACCGTGAGCCAACCAGGGAGGTCTTTTCCTTACTGCATTCCCTTTCCTGGTGCTTGTGTTTATGCTGTCCCAAAGTCTTCTCCCGGGACTTCAAGGAGCGAGAGCCCTAGGAGAGGACCGTCGATGCAGTGGTGCTCTTTGCCTGAAGCTTTTTCTCCACTCTGGCTACCTGCTGTTTCAGTAGGTGGGTCTCTAAGGCAATCTTTTGGCACTGCCGGGTAGTGGTATTGAAGTTACTGCAGATCTGGCAGACCTTCACATTATGGGCTGCGCCGAGGCACATGCAGACATCATGCAAGTCGCTCGAATGCATCTTCTCACCGCATTTGCAGTATATGAAGAGTTTCGATGACGCTTTAGTTGACATACACATCAGGAATCACTTTTTAAAAGGGATTACTAACTAGGAAGAGAAATTTATATATATATATACACACACACACACACGGGGTGAACTAGAATGGTGACATTTCTGTACAGAGTCCGGCAAGTATGGTTGAAAATGGGAAAAGAACGGAGGAGGGAAGGGGCAGCCCACGTTTATAGGAGAAGTGCCAATATAGGACGTCGTCGTGGGAGGATCCTAATGGACTGCTTGCAAAAAGTTTCCGTGTGCTCCTTGTACCTGGAAGCTATAGTTCCTCTACCTCCCACTGTGGCACTGCAGCTGCTCTCATCACTCTGAATGACGAAACCCCCAGATCTGAACCCTCATGGGGAAGGGCTGCCCTATCCTCTCAGGGCGCTCTATCTTGAGTGTAGAGTGCCGGCCGGAGTGACTGGCCATGGAGAGAGTGGAATGCCCAGCGTTGAAATGTGGAACAGGAGGTGGTGCCTTCACCTATCCTTTTGGGGGGGTTCTGCTTACTGTTTCCCCTGGAGGTCGGTCATGCCATGGCGTTTGAGCACAGAGTGCCGCACCATCGCAGCTCTGCTCCTGCACTACTGCGTGGCGTGCAATCTAGCCATCCTCCAAAAACTGCCCAGAAATCTGCTCATAATGCGACACATCCCCAAAAGCCCTCCTGGGAAGAGAGCAGTCCTCTGGACGCTCAATCTTTTCCCTCCCCTGCCGACCCCCAGCGGCCCAAGTCCATTCCTGAACCTGGGTCGCCGGTATGGCGTGAGATGTGGCATCCAGCACCTCAGATCCACCAGGCCAGCCAAGTACCTGGTACCTTACCAGGAGGTAAGGAAAACTATGGTATGCTATACTTGGGTCTTCTTTCACTTTTACTATGACTGGTGCCTATCCAGCTGATCCAAAGAAGCTTCACTAACTAACAGGAAGCTCCTGTACCTGTATGGGAGCTACTTCATTGTAGCTTTAAATGTTGTTTAGTGTTGCTTGTTGGGAAGGGATCATAATTTGCCCCGAGGGGCTTGCTGCACGATCCCTTCCACTTCCTTGTTAGTCGGCTCTCCCCTTAGATGCTTGGTGATGTCTCCATATGAAGATCACAGGGCATGCTCCATACAAGTCTATGGAGTGCTTTTAAAAACAAGAAACAAAGGATCTTGTTACTGAGTGCTGACTTTGATTTTTACCAAAAGACCATGTGAAAGGGCACTCTGTAGACTTGTGTGGAGCTGCACTCCAGCACTTCATATACAGATATTTGAGTGTGGAGGCTGAGATGGCTAAAAGAGAAACGGCGGGGCTCACACGGCAAGCCCCTCTTGGGTAAATTACGATCCCATCCCTTCCTAAGACGCAAGAGTAAAAAACGTTTAAAACACTGGACTAGCTACCATACAGATAAGGGAGCTTACTGTTTGCAAAACATTTAAAGAACCAGTGTACTGCCTGAAATTAATGTTAACTTTTAATTGTAGCGAACAATTACTTCTTATATTTAAAGTATTTTTTCTTTTTTTTTTCCTATTGAAGTAATTTTCTTCTTTTCCCTTTTGATGGTTACAGTAGAAGATTTTCTACCTGACAGTACTTGATGTGATGTTTTTAACAGTCCTCTACCAGGAGGCTGACATAGCTTGCTCTCTGTTTCTACTCCTACATCATCAGCCCTATGAACTCACTGCCTGTTACCTCACAAGTGACCACAAACAGCCAATTACCTGCTGCAAGGACGCTCACTTGTGACAACGTCCAGTGCTGGTTTATTGCAAACCAACTCTCAATGAACGTCAAACAAACAGTCTCCATGACCTTTGGCCCCAGACAAAAATTGTCCAGACTTGTCTCCACCTCTACCTTTACTACCTTGTCTGGTACTACACTGGATGATGTTCCCTCCTACAAGTACCTTGGTCTATGGCTAGACAAGCATCTAGACTTTGGGGTCCACAATGACGCTCGTCACAAAAAGTTACTCCCTAAACTAGGTGCTCTGTACAGACACCGCAGCTGCCTGCCACTACAAGCCAGGAGAGAAATCGTCCAAAAAAAGATTCTTACTGTCCTCAACTTCGGGGACGTTGTTTAAAGTTGTGCCCCAAAAACCTCCCTCTCCAGACTGGACACCCTCTTGAATTCCTTCTGTCATTTTGCACTTGGCTGCCCTCCACCTACTCACCACTGCGATCTTTATACCTCACTCTCCTTTCCCTCCCTCAACGCCCATCATACAGCGCTAATTTAATTGGGAAGTTCTGGCTTGGCTTTTTTCCTCCATACCTATCCTCCCTCTTATCTCCCCCCGCCACACCCGTTCTATGCCCTCCGCGCATCCACATGTAGAACTTTTGCACTGCCCCCTCGGCGTAGTACTTCTGGTTGTGCCACTTTCTCGTTCAAGTTCCCCAGCATCTGGAATTCCCTCCCACTAGATATCCGCTCCACTGCTTCCCGCAACTCGCTATCGCTCTTCCTATGGAAGTACTCTGTTCACTGCTGCAACTGCACCCAACTTCCATGCCTACCAAATTCCCTTCCCTCCTCGGACAGTACACTACTCATTGCTGAATATGCACCAAATTTCCCTTCCCTCCTAACTCCCTTTCTCCAGCACCACCCCCCCCCAAATCTCTAGGCTTAGCCATGATTACTGCTTCCCCGTACCCCCCATCCCTGCGACCTCCATCCTCTCTTACCCACATCCCCCTTCTCCCCTCACTCCTCTCACTGCGGTTCATGACCTCCTTCCAGGGTTCTCTGCATCCTGAAGGGGTGCTTTCTCGGCATGCCCCCCCCCCCTCCACTTTCCTTGTCGGGTCCTTTCCCTTGCAGGGTTCTCAGCATCCTGAAGGTGTTCTCTCAAGCATGTCCCCCCTTTCCCTCCCCCACTCATCTGCCTTCTCTGCTCCTAATAAGCAACCAATGCTCCTGCCTACTTCTGTACTTAGTCTGCCCCTCCTAGTACTTCCAAGGTTTACACCCGCTACTACTGGTCTACTCACAAACTAAAATACTTGTCATTACAGTATGTCTGTGCTCATGGTTCTGGATACCAAATAGGGTTTTTAATCATACTGTATGCCTTAGCAACTGTCCAGCATTGTAATCCATTGTAATGCGTGTTGCATTTTATGTTAATATGTATATTCTACTGCATGTTGCACTTTTTGTAAATATGTATATTTATATATATATGCCTATTAATTATCTGTAGCTTAGCCTGAGTGCATTTCGCCTGTACATGTTTATTACTTGCTCTCCCACTTATGTAACACCCCCCCCCCAACAACGCTTCTGGAAACGAACTGTTTACAGCTCATGTTGTCTTTCCTGGTGAAACCTTTCAAATAAATCAATAAGTGTGGTCACAATACAAATGATGAGGTACAACAGGAATAGAACGAGATATGTCAGCATCCAGGTAAAGTACTGCCCTTCATATTACATCAAATGCGCCCATGTAGAAAGCCTTCTAAGTTCAACTCTGTGAATATGATATGTTGAACCCAAAACAAAGTACTATCTTAAAGAAAAATGATTTGAAGGTGTTGGGGGGGGGGGGCAAAATAATGTGTATCCCTGTACCCCACATCCCATGTATATCCATGTGTACCCCACATCTCATGTATATCCATGTGTACCCCACATCCCATGTATATCCATGTGTACCCCACATCTCATGTATATCCATGTGTACCCCACATCCCATATATATCCATGTGTACCCCACATCCCATGTATATCCATGTGTACCCCACATCTCATGTATATCCATGTGTACCCCACATCCCATATATATCCATGTGTACCCCACATCCCATGTATATCCATGTGTACCCCTCATCCCATGTATATCCATGTGTACTCCATATCCCATGTTCCTATCTTACAATTGTTATTACCTAAATGTGTGTCATGAGTCTGTTGTAACCAAAGCCCGTACCTTATGTAACCATTTGCTTATACTCAGGACAGCTTTGTAAAACAGGGCCTCTCAGTCCTAAAAGTTACTTCCTGATAAAAAATAAAGATTTTTATCTCATCTAATGGGCTAACGGAAAAAGAATAACTTCAGAAATAAAAAGTAACAAAGTACTTTTAAAAATTAATAACTTGTTCTGCCTGCCTTTTTGTGATGCCACTAGTTCTTTAAACTATTCCGTGCTCCCTCACATTTCCCAGGAGTAAAAGGGGTATTTAAAATGTACAACTGATTTAAAAAAAAAAAGACGACATGTGAAACAAATGCCAATTTTACTGCATCATGCAGCCGTTCTGATTCTTAACATGATGCAATGCACTGACCAAAGCATTCTGAGACTAGTACAGAAACTCAAAAGTTTATTACCCGCTGTCAACTGTACACCAAATCAAAATCACTGGTGTCGACGGAGAAAACTGCTGCTTGGCTTAATGAGGGCTTCCGGTCAGCAGCAAAAATACATCACAGCTGGCATCAGCGTAACACAGTTACACATTCCCAAACCACCGGAATTCCCTGTCTTCTTGTCCTTTATAATTAAGGGCATCTACATGAAAAATGAATCTTTATCCCATCCAGTTCACTTACAACTAAAGCTTGTTCAAGAACTTCAGTCGTAATCCTCTACTGGTGTCATCGCTGTCTGTTGCTGTGACAATGACTGTGATGTCACAAGCTGGGCATTATGACTTCAGACCCAGAATACTTTAGCCTCAGCTGTTAAAGAACTGTAATGGACAAAGCTCCAGTTTTCATGTAAAAATATTTAGGCAGTGAAGAATGGCATGACTTGAAATTCAAGGATGGGGGGATGATGTGCATTCTGATACCAGCTGTGACCCTCTGTGAAACAAAATGTGGAAATGTAAAAGGCCAGGAATGAAGGATGACAATGGACAAAAGGAAACTCCACATACCGCTATTGCAAGCAAGTATTACAAAATACAGTGCTTCATGCATGCCGCCAAACTCCCTCACACAGCTGCCCTCAAATACTCCACTTGACTATCAAACTGCCCATCTCTACAAGTGCCCTGTTGAGAATAATAGCCTCATTTTTCTCCGAAACAAACACTGTTCTTAAATGAGACCAAACCTCGAATGACATCTCATTCTAATGCACAGAGATGCTTACAAGCACAAAGCTTGCAAGATATTTGATGAAAATAGATCTCTGCAGCTGACCACGGAACAGAGAAGTTGGCATAAATCTGGATTCGCTCTAGTTTAGAAAAACTGAGGTATGGAAGGGATGGTGGATGGGGGAGGAACCTTTCTTCAGGACTCCAACTGGAACTGTACATGGGTACAAGAGAGTTTATAAAACAGGCATTAAGAATACCTTCTTCTGATCGGCAAAAACTGGTTCTTACCACTGGATTGGGACACCCCAACCAATGAGTTAACACTTTAAACTGATTTAAACCAAGTCCCTACCACCCAGGATGCAGTGCACAAAATGTCACTGTGCTATTTTCTTTTACCTGGTAGCCATTGTTTCTGCTCACAAAGCCTAATAATCATTTTTCCTTCAACAGCGTTTTTTTCCCCTGCTTGCTTATCTGCCTGCCCACTCACTTGCATCCAGTCCCTTTCTCTCATGTTCCCAGTCGCCTGTCCACTTAAAAGCATTACATACTCCCTGTTTGCCAGTCTGCCCGCCAGCTCCCTCACTCATCCACCAGCACACTCCCTCTCTCACTCATTCACTCACTGTTCTGCTCCCAAATGCTTGCTGCAGCTGAAGATAAGTAACATTTAAAGCGCAGCTGACACCTTAGGGGCAAGCAGCTTAAGGCACAGAGGTGCCTGCCCCAGGACCTGAATATGCCCAAGAATAATTTTTTTTTGCCCACATATTTAGTTATTTACCTTACTGTAGCTGTGATCTCAGTTCCTCGTTCCATGCTAGCCACCAAGCACCTGCCGCAGCCCCCCTTTAATGATGCTAAGTAGGGAAGGGGCTGCAGGGCTACAGATGGCATTATAATGCTATTGGAAGGCAGCAGCAGCAGCAGCAGCCTTTAGGTGATACATAAGCAATAAGACACAACGAGGTGTTCACTGAACAGAGGCAACTGCATGCCCAGGGACGTAGCGAGGCACGAGGACACAGGCTGAAAGCCATCAACCCCTCAAAGTCTGTTCAGATCTCAATGCACACCCCGCAGTGTCTTACTGCGCTTTTAAAATGGGTTGCATTTTTTTTTTTTTTTTTTACAGTCAGAGAAAATTATGTTCATATGTAGAATAAACAGATTTGCTTATGCAAATGTATGATAAGAGTGTCCTTTCGCTGAATAGATAATGGCATCATTGTGCATGTGCTATGCAAAGTTTGTTCTTTAGTGGCATCAATAGCAATGGTTTCATTTTGTTGCCAGCGTGATGCAGGAGCACTACCTCCACACCCCCATATACTGGTGTGGATTTTGGGAGGGGGGGGGGGGAGACCGGGATGGACAGGACAGAAGAGAGAGAGAGAGAGAACTAGGTTTTTTTGTTTTGTTTTTAAACTTTGTTGTTTCTTTAACTGAACCATGACCGATGGCAGCACTGCAGCACAACAGGAGTCGGTGGGAACTTGGAGAAGCGGCAGCGCAATGTCAGCAGAAATGTTTTTACTTTGGTAAAAATTAAACATGTTCGTTATCTGTGAGGCTTAGATTAACTCTGCGGAGGATTTACTGAGTATTTCTTCAGTCTAAAAATGAAAGGGGCAGAAGCACGGTTTTCTAACGGAGATGGTGGGAGCAGGCAGGCTGTATGAGTCGTACCGCGATGTCGGCAGGTCAACGAATGAGAGCAGTTACTCTCTTTCATTTGAATTTATGAGTTATATATGTTTGTCTGTGCCGTGGTACTTTGTTGAAACAATGGTTACTGGTGGCTGTTTGCTGAACGTTTCTCTCGCTAGTATGCAAGAAAAAAATGGCAGCATTTCAAAATTCAGTGTTCTAATGGCACACTGATTTTTTGTTTTTTTTGTACTGCGGTCCTAGTTTTCAAAACTTGTTTTTACCTATGCACTGAACAGATTCAACGCACAATAAGAACCAATCAGAATTCAGAATCTGCCTGCCCATTTTATAATTTTACTTATAATCCGCACTTGTACATCAAATGCCTGTAATAAGTAAAAGTATCACCTAAAGGCAGACACTGCCTCCGACAGCAGTTCCAAAAAACTGGCATCTCTCCCGAACTGTATTTCTACACAGTAGTGCTTTCTGAAAGTTTGCGCTGTGTGTGCTGCTCAGGAAAGTGATAAAGAAACTGAGCAGCCTAATGGTGGGTTCCAAAGTGGTGAATGGGTTAGAAACTGGTTAACGTATAGTACACGGAAGGTGGTGGTTAATGGCACTCACTCTCATAATGGGACAGTGACCAGTAGGGTGCCGCAGGAAACAGTACTGGGACGAGTTCTCTTCAAAGTCTTCATAAGTGACACTGCAGAAGAACTGGAAGGGAATGTATGCCTTCTTGCAAATTACATCAAGATCTGTAATAGGATGGACACTCAGGAGGGAGTGAAGATGATGCATAGAAATCTTGAAAAACTCGAGGAGTGACCAAGAGCATGGCAGTTGGCAGACATCTTTGAGTCGGTGTAAGCATAAATATTCCCGTCCATCGTGAACTGGAGTTTTACAGGGAACCTAAGGTGGTAAGGAATTCCAACCTTCCACAGTTCTGCAGTCAACTGGAAGGGAAGGTATGCCTTTATGCAGATGATACCAACATCTGTTAATAGGATGGATTCTCAAATGCGGTGGAGAAAATGCACAGGGTTCTTAGGAAACTCAAGGAGTGGTCAACATGCATGGCAGCTGGGGTTCACCAGAGATCAATAAGGGTCTGCTGAGACAGACTAGGCAGGAACCATCTGGGCAGACTGGGTGGGCCAAGAAGTCCTTTTCTGCTGACAAATTCTATGCTTCTATATCTTCGGGTAGCTGCTTTTCAAATATTGTGGCTGCCACCAAGGCAGAGGTGCACCTTGTGGAGTGTACCCTTTGGCCTCCGAGAGGTTGTTTACGAGCTTTCTCATAGCAGAACTGGACACAGGAGAGGATCCAATGAGAAACAAGTCTTTGTGGATCCTGATTTACCCTTGCCAGCCTTTCCAAAGGTGATAAAAAGCTGTGTTCTCTCGGACCTGACATCCCTGGTCCTCTGGTCCATGTAGTAACCCCCAGTGACCTTTTTACATCAAGGCAGTGCAGTTTCTGCTTGCCTGGGCTGGAGTGCTCAGGAAAGAACACAGGTAGGGCCTACTGATTAAGGTGAAATTCTGAAGCCACTGTAGGGTGGAATTTTCTATTTGTCCTAAGGTCCACCTTGTTTCTATGGAATATTATGTAGTTTGGATCTAAGCAAACAGCTTGCATCTCACTTACCATCCTGGCAGATGTCATAGCTACTAGGATAACAAACAACTTTTCAGGTGACAAAAATTTCAAGTGTGCTGCGGCCATAGGCTTGAAGGAAGACTGCATCAGCTGTGGCAAGCAAATATTTAAGTCCCACAGAGGGAACGGTTCCCTCACAGAGGAGTGAAAGTGAATGAGGCTTTTGAAAACAGATTCAGAGGCCAGTGACTCATCCTTGCCTGCTGTTGTGTAGGCCGAAACAGCTGCCAGGTGCACTTTCAGAGTTGAGGGTCTCAACCCTATGTACTGTTAAGTGTACCAAGTAGTCCAGCACAGTGGGCATCTCTGCCTGCATTGGGATTAGTTTTCTGGGTATGCACCACTCCACTATGAGAACATTTTTCACTTTGAGGCATTTGCATTTCTTCTGAAACTCTCAGGACTTTTAACACCTCTTGTGACAGATTCAAACCACAAAACTCTAGCTCTTCAGGAACCATGACCTCAGGCATAATGTTTTGAGATCTGGAAAGAATATTCAGCAAGTGATGGCCAGTAAGTTCTGTCTTAGTGGCAGGGTAACTGGGGATCTAAATGGCAGGATCAGCAGCACTGAGTAACATGCCTGTCTTGCCCAGTCTGAAACTAGCAGGATCACAGTTTCTGGTTCCCTCCTGAGCTTCATAAGTACCTCTTTTTTTTTTTTTTTTTTTTAGGGGAATGGAAGGAATGCATGCAGACACATCCTTGATCGTGTCGGGGATAGGGCATCTGCAACACTATTCTGGGAGCTGAGCGTCTTCCAACACGCCGAACAGATCCATCTCTGGAGTCCCCCATCTTCTAAAGAAGGAAGCTAGAATTTGCTGGTTCAGAGCCCATTCGTGGAATCCCCCATTTTTTTAAAGATTGAAGCCAGCACTTGCTGGTTCACAGCCCATTCATGGTTTTCCTGACTGTTCCTGCGTAGGGAGTTTACCAGTACACTGTTCTTGCTTAGCAGATGCACTGCACAAATGCTGGCATCCAGAAAGTAAGCTAGATCCCAGATCCTCACTGCTTCTGCACAAAGCTTTGAGGATCTTATTCCTCCCCATTTATGTAGTACATAGCTCTGGTATGGTCTGTCCATATCTGGACTGACTACTGACCATATCTGGAGAGAGAGAGAGACTTCACCACGGAGAATCCCGGCCCACATCTTTAAGCGTGTAAGTGGTAAACAACTGCATGCTTAGTCATTAAGGGTGGGTTACCCCACAGCCATCTAGACAACAAATGCTCTACACTGTGAGACCAGAAGGGTTACATTAAGGCCCCTGAGGACTTCCAGCAGGAGCACTGAGAGACTGGAGTACTAGCCAACGAACACCCACAAAGTCCCCCCCCCAACCCTGCATTATGGGGAGCAGAGTGCCTCTGGAAAGTGCACGACGGTGCCAGTCCCAACCCCAACGCTTCCGCAACTGGGTGTGAGGTTTTCATGATGCTATAGTATCCAGAGAATTGATTACAGAAGGTGGCTAACTGGTGGGCCTACCAAGGCGAGAAACTGAGGGAGAGAAAGGGGATCCACTACCTCCCTTGAGTAAGGTTGATTACATTTTAGGGTCTGATTAACTTTCAATATGTCAATGTTATTCGGGCCTTTTGGGAGAGAGAGAGAGAGGGGGCAAAATGTTTTATATTGTGGAGTTCTATAAACTTGTCAAGCAGTTCCTCTGAGGGAGAGAGAGTGAGGGGAAGGTGTAACTATTGTTCCTGACCACTCTGAAGTGTGTTTAAAAAAAAAAAAATAATGCCGGCCCAGTGTCACTGAGGGTTGAGGCGCTGGACGCCACACCTCATGCTGCGCCGGCGACCGGGTTTGGGAACAGGCTCGGGCCATCAGGGGCTGATTGGGGAGGGAGGTTGACGTCCCAACTGATGCTCTCCCAGCAGGGTGGGATACCAGGGCATATAGCGCCCTGGCGCCCAGGCTGGTGGGAAGCACCGGCTTCGGGGGCACAGCGCTTCACTTGGCAGAGCTGGGAGGGGGGACGCTGTCAGGCACTTGAGAGAGTGTGTTTCTGCACGTTGCACTCTCTGCGCCAGCGTTTCAGGGGTCGGGTAACACAAGGGACCAGAGGAAAAATCCTTCACCTCTCCTAGGTGACGATCTCTCCTGCAGCAGGCGTGCCACCACTGACAAGTATCAGGGCAGACTCCGCTGTGCTAGGCCCTCTCCCTGAGAACATTTCAAGGGGAACAGGTAAGGGGAGAGCCTTTCCTCGCCCCGCCTGGGGGATAATCCGGGCCATCAAGGACATAGGGTGGTTGAGCTGAGGGCACTCTAGGGGCAGACCCTGAAGACGGACGGGTTGCAACGCTTGGGGTGCTGAGAGCTCCGATTGAGTGGAGAGTGAGGGTAGAAAGTAGGAGTTGGGGGATAAAAAGAAAGTAAAAAAATAAATAATACGTGGAAATGTAAAATGTACTCTAGAAATGTATGCTGTACCACCCACATCTCTGGAGCAAATGTACCACTGAGGTCATCATTTCCAGCCTTGTAAGGGGACAGTGTAACTATTTTTACTCTATCATGATGTGGTTAAGGGGATATTGTAATGTGGCTAACAGGAAATACACAGGCAAATGTCTGAAATGGTTATCATCTTCCTTACTCTATCATGATTTGAAAGATGGAGAAAGTCTGAACTGCTATCTCCATAATACTACGTTTTCCAGCGGCCCTAAAGAAACGGGGGAAGAGGTGGTGGGAGAATTCAAGCCGGCACCGCCTCTCACACAAGGTCTCACAATAATCCCAGTCACATGCTGTGTGAGTCTGACCCCAAGCAAGTCACACACTCTCCATGCTTCAGTCCACTCAACTGTAAAAATGAGGAAATGCAGAACCGCAGTTGACGCAAGGTGTTACATCTTAGCCTGGCTATCCTGATTAGTTAAACTGAAAAAAAGAAAAAAAAAAAATTCGCCATTCGGCACTAGTGCTGGAGATAGCACATGTCACTACAAGCATATTTTAGCGGTATGTACCATTTCAAAAAGCAAGGAGCAGTTGTAACTGCAGGATGAGTCTGCCACAAAAACTCAAACTCCAACTATCCTATGGAAACTCTTCCATAGGTCAGGAGCATCTTCAGAAGCAGGCAAGTAGAATTCTTTCCACTACGGGTCTGTTTCTGCATTTTAGTACTTTATGACTTTCTCTGCTGCTTTCAGTTTAACTCGGCTACTCGCTTTGCATTTTATAAGCAAAAGAAACAAAGGACTAATTGTATGATTTTACTAATCTATCACAGTTCATCCTGCACATTAATCTGCTTTCTCTTGAGACGACTAACCGCAGCTGCGGAACTATATATTGAGATGCAGAAGACCAACACTGTACTAGCTACTTACCCAACTGTGTGAAGGGAAACTACTTCAGCCTTTAAACACAGAAATGGAGGAGGTCAGTGGCTGTATTTGCTGCACTAAGTTTCTCCCCCCTCTCATTTTTTTGGAAAATGATTATCTACTGCCAGATCAAAGTGAAAAAGCAGGAACCACAAAGCTTCTTTAATCACCATTTTCTCACAACACAAGAACTTTTGTAATCACCATTTACTCGCAACACAATATAATTTCATTCATTTCATTTTTATTTCACATAAAACCGTGTAGGCAGAGCCTATTTTTTCAAATGATTCAGTGTCTAGGAATACAACAACAAACAGAATCAGAGACATTGTACATAAAAGTTGTAATAGAGATTTAGGTAGTACAAACTCCAGGCTAGCAAATGAAAAGTAGTCTGAGCATGCCTTAGCCCTGTACTGGAATGGTGCAGCATCAATGCATATAATCATTTAACTACTCAATTTACAATAAAGTGCTGAAACTACTCAGTTTACATTAAGGTGCTGAAACAAATGAAAGGTTTTAGGTAGGGGGAAAATGATATCATTTAAAGCAATTACAAAACTCAGCAGGGAAGAGTATAGAGAGTAGCTTAGTCCTAAAGAGTCCAGTATAAAATATTAATGTGCTAAGATGGCACTCTACATAAAGGGATAATTTTCTTTTTTTTTTTTTTACTCACAAGGCTTTATTGAGACATACTGAATGAAACAATAGTCACACTGCACAATATTACAATACAGCAGTAAATGAGCATATCCACCATATTGTGCATCTCGTTACAGATCATCTAGTAGTGTTGTGTATCTTCTCTTGGGCCAGCGACAATTCTTATTCCTACTACAGACTGTTCCTTTCCCTCCATACTAATGTTGTGGCTATACTGTAGTCCCTTCAAAACCAGGCCCAAACAGGAAAGCCAGTAACAAGAAGCAAGATTATGGTACTGCTGCTTATTTATTCAAGCAATGTTGGACTCATTTCAGTATGCCTATAAGTTACTTGTTCCAAGACTGGTGTGCTCTAAATTTATTCTATAATGTGTGCAAAAGGTAACCACTTAGTCTGGTGTTGAACAGCTCCAGCAGCCTAGCTGTGATTTCTTCCATTAATTTGTTTTACAGTTTGTCAGCCAATTCTCTCTAGTGGAAGAGGAGTCTGTCATTCATTTCTGGGTGATGGCTTTTGATGCTGCAACTGTTAGGATGTTAAACAGATACTTTTTAGCTCTACCGGACAGTCTATGAGGGTAAAGACCACAAATCAGGTGGACACCATTCAAATCCTGGGTTAATTCTAAAGCTGTTTTAATGCAGGACTCGACCTCCATCCAGAACGCTTTGATACCAGTACACCCCCAGTATATATGCAGAGGGGTCCCCCTCTCCCCACACCCCCTTCAGCATAGATCCATGTTACTTGTACCCATGTGTTTTGTTCTATCCGGTGTTAAGAAATACCTGCTAAGGACCTTCCATCTGTTTTCCTGCCAGCTCCCAGGTTGTTTTATGGGTGGTCTGCCCAATCTGCAGCCATTTTTTTCTGTGTTAAGGTGGCACCCAACTCCTCTTCCCATTCACGTTGTACGTGTTCTACCTCCTGTTTGCCTGTGTCCTTGGTTAGTTCATAATGCAGTGTAGATATTATCTGTTTGGTATCCCCTTGTACTGAGAAAGTACAGTTACATAAGAACTTACTGTAACAGTAGATCTTCGAGAGAGGCTCTTGCAGTAGGTATTAACCATTAGAACTGTGTCCCCTGGCATTAGGACCACACAGAAACCTTTAGCTAGCAGTGTCTGGCGGGGGACCGCCCACCGACGTCACGTGGCTGATGTCAGCATGACCCTATATAGTGGGCGGTCCCTAGCCTGCCCTCCAGTTCTCCCGCCGGAGACCTCAGAACAAAGTGACAGGAGAAAGGAGTGGGCTTCTTGAGCCCAAGTAAAAGCTAGAAGAAGCAGAAGCTGGGAGAATGGTGGGAGGGAAAGCTGCCTACTGCAAGAGTCTCTCTCGAAGATCTACTGTTACGGTAAGTTCTTACGTAACTATACTATCGTACTTCAAGAGGGCTCTTGCAGGAGGTATTAACCATTAGGACAGAGTCCCAAGCAGTGTAAATCAGACAAGTCTGAAGCACGTGAGGCAGGAAGGATCTGCAGAGATGCAGGAAGAAATCACGAAAGCCGGCCCTGCTCCTAGAGGCAATGTTCAGACTCTAGTGTTTCATGAGAGTGTGGACAGAGCTCCAAGCGGCTGCCACACAAATGTCAGCAGCAGACACATGTTTGAAGCAAGCAGCAGATGCAGCCATGCCTCTGGTAGAATGCCCTTTTGACCTCCCTCGGCAAGGGTTTGCTGAACTTCTGGGAACAGAACACAGTGCAGTTTGCCAACCATTTTGACAAACACTGCTTAGAAACAGCAGCGCCCCCTCTCTTGGGTGCAAAGGAAATGAAAAGCTGATCCATTTTGCAGACGGACTTTGTCCGATTCGTATAGTAACGCAACATTCTATGAACATCTAGTGTGCGTGGAAATGCCTCCCCCTGATTACAGTACTCAGGATAATACACAGGTAGTTAAACAGTCTGATTCAACGCAAACTCAGAAACAACCTTTGGCAAGGACTTCAGACTTGTGCGCACAGCCACTCTGTCTCTGTGAAAAAATTAAATAAGGTTCCTTACACATCAGGGCCTAAAGCTTGGAACTCCTTCGAGCAGAAGTGACAGCAACTAAAAAGAGTGCTTTCCAGGATAGATGGCACATGTCGCACCTTGTGGCCAGTTCAAAAGGAGGCAAAGTGAGTTTCTCTAAAATAAAGTTTAAATCCCACGGTGGGGCAGGGTTGCGCACCGGGGGTTTCAAGAGGAGGATTCCCCTTCAGAAATGTTTTGGAAACCTCCAGCTGAGCAACAGTTTTGCCCTCCACCGGAATGTGGTAGTCAGAAATTTCAGAGAGGTGGACTTTCAGCGAGGAATAACTAAGATCCAGGTCGGATAGGATGCAGCAAGTACTCCATGACCTGAGGAACAGGGCACAAAAAAGGGTCCCAACCCTTAGAAGTGGACCAAATGGAAAATCTCTTCCATTTCATAGCACTAGTGGTCCTCGTGGAAGGCATTCTGGCCTCTACGAGGACTTGAGCCACCCTAGAGGAAACCCCATAACGTGAAGCAGCTATGTCAGAAGGTGCCACGTGTGAAGGTGAAGGGACTCGAGTCCTGGATGAACCAGAGCACTGTCCTCTTGGGTCAGGAGGTCATGACAGATGGGTAGGGGAAGCGGGGACTCCACTGCCAGCTGTTGCAGAAACCATATTTGGCGTGGCCAAAGTGAGGATCAGGATCATGTGAGCCCCTTCCACTTGCAACTTGAGCAGTACCCCCTGCAGAATCGGAAAGGGAGGAAAGGCATACAAGAACCTCCCTGTCCAGTAAAGATAGTGCATCTCGCCAGAAAACACCCAGCCCTGGAACGAACAAGCAAAACTTGGGAAGTTTTGCGTTGGATGGGGAGGTGAGCAGATTGAGATCCAGGCGACCCCACAGGTCGATAATGCCTTCAACCACCAACTGGTTTAGTTCCCACTCATGAACCTTGGCCTGGGCGCGACTGAGACTGTCTTCCCGAGACATGAACTGCAATAAGGGAGATCTGATGCAGAATCACCCAGTTCCAGACTCACATCACTTCCCTGCAGAGAGGGTAGGAGCAAGTGCCCCCTTGTTTGTTCAGATACCAGACCACACACATCTTGTCCATTTGGACCAGCAGTGGACCTGGACTGAGGAGGTGCTGAAGGGCCTGCAGAGCATACAGCACCACCCACATCTCCAACCCATTGATGTGTAGAGATAGTTCTTACTGAGACCACAGACCCTGGTCCTGTGAGTCTCTAGATAAGCCCCCCCAACCCAGCCCCAACGCATCCATGGTCAGGGTCTGGATGAGCAGAGGGGACTGAAAAGGAACTTTCTTGCAGAGATCCTGCCACCAAAGGAGATCCCGACGCATCGATGCGGAGACCAAGACTTTGTGGTTGAGGTCATCTGATCTCTGGTCCCACTGAACCCTGAGCGTCCACTGTGAGATCCGAATGTGGAGCCTGGTCAGAGGAACAGTCGGGATGGCCACCACCATAAGGACCAAAAGGCAAAGCACTGACCTGGCCGAAATCCAATGGCTGGAAGCTACCAGCCGTGCCTGCTCTTGCAAGGTTCCTGTCCAAAGGGAGGAACGCCTAACCCTGGGCCATATTCAGCACCGCTCCAATGAACTGCAGTCACTGGGAGGGGGTAAGGTGAGACTTGGGGTAGTTTACCGTAACACTCACTCAGTCAAACAGGTTCAGGGTAGCTGAAGGAGAAATTTCCAGCTGCTCCCTCGATGGGGCCGAGATCAGCCAATCCTTGAGGTACAGGAAGATACTCATTACTGGCCATGGCTTGGATGTCTCCCCCCTTACAACTACCCTCTGTTGTCTGCCCTGCAGCCAGTTCTCAACCCACCCCACCAGTTTTTCCTGCTCCCATGTCCCTCAAGGCTTGCTCGTCACTTTCCTATGCGGCACAGAGTCGAAAGCCTTGCTGAAGTCCAGATACAGGACATCCACAGCGTGGCCTTCGTCAACCGGCCTAGTGACCCAGTCAAAGAAGTTGATCAGGTTAGTTTGGCAAGATCTTCCCATGACAAACCCATGCTGTCTCTCATTCTGCAGGCCACCGCTATCAAGAAAGGTTATCAGCCCCTCCTTCAGAATGGTTTCTATCAACTTACCCACTATGGAAGTCAAGCTCACCGGTCTGTAGTTACCCGGTTGGTCCTTGGGTCCACTCTTGTGAAGGGGCATCAGTAACATTAAAGCTCTCCCTCACACCACAGAAGACCCTCAGGCAGAGGTCTGGTTTAACCCACTCACTCAGAGCCTGAACACACAGCCGTTACAGTGCACCTAAACTCCACCAGCTTAGGGCATGTGAGTTGAATCACGCCGCAGTCCTAGGTCTCTGCATGAGAAACATTGACATATAGCATTTGTCAGCAGAAAAGGACTGCTTGGCCCATCCAGTCTGACCAGATGTCCTGCCTATTCTGTATAAGAAACACATTTCTACTATGACTGGTCTAGCATCAGCAAGGGTGGAACAAATGGCTATTTTCTGCAGACTCACGATAAAATAACTAAGATAAACACAAAACACTTTCCAAGTTATTTTGAGGTTAAGGTAACAGGACTCAGTATGACATCCCAGAAGCTCCCTCACTGAAACAAACACAGGTAGTGCCATTTATTTACGGGTAACATGAACTGCTGCAAAGTCTTAACAGTTTTGTCTTCTCCTTCAGAATGCAGTATAGTGTAGTGGTCTAAGGCTCTGAGCTGCAAATCTGGTGACATCCAGCAGACCAGACCTGGGGTTGAATCCCACAGCTTCCACTTGCATACTGTGTGACCCCCAGCAAGTCACTTAACTTCCTTGTGCTTCCAGGTCACTCCTGTAAAAAAGCTTTCAGCTTAGTGTGCTCTTCCTGATTAAACAACTAAAAAAAAAAGTTTTTCTCCAATAAAAAGTGGCAAATTGACCCCATAGAATAAGCAGCAGTTAATTCTGTCAATAAAATAAGTTTGTTACTTCTTTTTCAAAAGAAAATGTTACTCAATGATCTGAGAATACAACATTGACACTAAAGACCTCAATGACACCATCAGGATGCTGTGCATCTAAGAGATCAGGAAAGGGGAAACAATGAAAAAAACACACACTGGCACAGCCCCACAGCAGGTCAGAGCATTTCACTTTATTACTACTACCTCACCTGTAATAATAAACTAGATACATGAGAAACAGTTGCTCATTTTGTTTCAATATACCTGGAGAGCTCTGCACTCGGATCAGTATCTCAATATATAAAAAAGAAGGGATATGTCCATTAGCACCATTAACGTACAGTAGTTTAATTTACACGCATCTTAATAATAGCTCATGTTAGTGCCGCATAACAACCAGCGTGTTAGGGCTGATTCTTTCTGACAGCAGAAGACAGATTCTTCTGAAATTTTCCCTCAGGATGTTTTGCATCTCATGAAATTTCAGTTGAAACATCTTTCACAGTAGTGTAACTGTAATGACACCTCAGAAACAGTGATGAAACCACAAGCCCACAAATGATGCTTCCTTATAGGAAGAGATTTTCTTTTTTTATTTATTTACAAAACTCACTGGGCCGCATATTCAAAGGACTCACGGTGTGCTACGTGAAGTACCTGCTTTGAGCCCACACTGCCCTTATACTGCTATGCTGGAACAGAAATTGCATACATGCCAAGTGCACAATTACTGTTCCACTACGTCAGTACGAGGGCTAGGCACCGACAGGTCCAATGCACAAAACAGAGACATCTGCTGGCTACAAAGTGCTATGTGGCCAGCATGTTGACTGTGGCTATGCAGGAATAACAGTGCATCCCAAACAGGAAGGAGGATGTGGGTCACATTGCCATATTCAAAGATAGAAATGTTAATGACCCCACGATGGATGTAGGTCACAAACAACACATTTGTATCCCATTATGTGGCCTTTAACCAGACTCCACCATGCCACTGCACCGTAAATAGCTCGGAGGCATGGCGCAGCCTGATTAACGGCCCTGCACCCGCTCCAGGTCAAAGCCTGGCACTCCATCCCTACCCAAACGCTTTGTCAGCTTCATTATTGTAACAGAGGTGCCTGGTAGTCTAGTGGTCCCCCCTCTCCTCACCCGATCCCATAACCCACTTTAGATTTTGTCCCTGGTAGTCTGGTGATCCCCCTGACTCATCCCATCCCTTGGCCAGCATTATTATTTGTTCATGGTAGTCTGGTGGTCCCCTCTCCATCTCCTGAGCCCCTCACCAGCTTTATTAATCTAATTTATTAATTTGATTATTATCATGATAAATGTCCCTAATAGTCTAAGGCCCCTCTCACCCGACTGCCTTGCCACTTTTATTACTCATCTCTGATGGGCAATCAGCCACCTGGGTGGGCATGATATCTGAAGACTGCATTATGGTTGTCCCTCATATCATGGGCCCTTACAAAGAGCACCCTCTCCCCTACCCCCTTTTGTGAACACCGAAGTGAAGTATTCATTCTGAATCCCAGCCACAGCCCTGCCTAACGCACACAGGCTCCTGCCCTCTCCCTTGTTTTCAGAGGCCAAATCCCCTCCATTATCTTCCTTTTTCCATGTTGTACTGGAAGACAGCGTTGGTGTTATCTGCAAATCATACAGCTATCCTGCGTTCCAGACCCTCTTTGGCTTTCTTATTTCTATTTTTACAGTCCCTCAGTGCAACTCTGTACACCTCTCTTGCCTGGAGTCAACCTGTCTCTTTCCAGCAGTTATCAACCACTTTCTTTTGTTTTGGATCAACTGCCATAGGCCCCTGCTGACACAGAAACCATTTCCAATACAACAAGAAATGAAAGCAATGCCCCTATTCCTCTACTCAATGTGGATTAAATTGATCTTAACAGTGCAATTTGATTTTGATTTATTACCCAAGATGACACAGCATCAGTCAAGTTGTGAGGAAAATGACATTCATGGTATAACAAACACTCAAAATACAGTCCCCATCTTACCATCTTATTATGGGAAACTAACAAATTGATTTGACAGATTTCCGCCAGTTGCCATCACTCACACACACATACACACTTTAAACCAAAATTAAGTTTTGTCCTGGGGCAGATCTCAAGCCAGCCACTGTTACTCAACGTCTGGTACAGAAAGATGACGATAAACCATTAAGATCAGAATAGGGAAATGCATTATCACATTCTTACAAAGGAAAGTAATAGACAAGCCCTATAAAAATTTAAATTAATGATAGACACTGCAACCAAAGGAGCTGATAAGGGTGCTAATGGGCAAAGATCAATATTAAGGTGAAGCTTACAGACACGTAAAATGACAATGTCTGTTACCACCAGTAATAACCTTCAATAGAACTACTATACTCAAAGCCCAAACTGACAAACTCATTGATGATATTCTTATTCAGGGCTGTCGACTGCAACAGAGGCTGCTTATTTAATTAGACTTTCCACTATGCACCACTTTTTACATCCTTGCTTAACTTGACGTCTACAAGTCCCTGTACAAGCACCACGGGTAACACTGTAGTATCAGAGTCTTCAACAAAGAAACTGTCTAGAAAGGTTGATTTCTGTCTTAAAGATCTAGGTTTGCCCTTTCCTCGTACACTAGGAACAGCAAGGATGCCATCAATAAGACAGAACATCTGCAGTGGAAGAAAGACTATATGTGGTTTTCTACATGTGATTTTCCGCGCATGTCTCATCTCTTTATTCCTGTAATACTCACGATTATTACGGGCATGGGTTGAAAATGCACTGGCACACTACCAAAATCCTGGCAGATTTTAATATGTATTTTATATTTATTTTTTTATATATATATATATATATATATATACACACACACACACACACACACACACACCCCAGGTCGCATCTGGAATCGAGCTTTTAGCTCAGTATGCCTTCCTGGTAAATCTCGTAAATAAATAAATAAATACGGGGTGAGACAAATATCACTTAAACTAGTCCTGCTGACTTGTATTGGAGAAGGTACCATTTCAGTAAGTATACTAGTTGGGCCAGTGGAAAAGTCTGTGGGACTGGTGGATTTTTCCCCCGTCACTAGCCCTGCTGGATAGTGACTGCAAAACTTAATTTCAACCCCTGTTAAAGGCTGTCAGCAACAAAAAAAAAAAAATTGCTAAACCAGTGTACTGGCGTCATTCATTTATTTTCAGGTTGTTTTTGTTACAGTCATTAGTGTTAACATTCACTCATAACTATTTTACTTTTGGTGGAAAATTCTTACTTCAGCTACATGATTCAGCAGTGAGGGCCACAGCAGCCCTGCCACATACTAATCTATTTCTGGGCTTGTAGGAGGACAAGTTTATCAACAAAAGACATCAGAAGAACCCCTTTTTTAATTTATGTTTATTCCATTTTGTCATAAAATGACAGCAACATGCTGCATCCAAGAAATGCAAACTCGATTCAGTTATACATCACTAGGTATATAGGTATGACGTTACACATTTCTTAAGAATTGCAGTGCACTCCACTTATAACGGACACTGTTATAATGAACAGTCTGTTACAGTGGACAAAAATTGATTTTTTCAAACCAAATATCTCAAATCCAGTGCATTTTCTATAGTTATAATGGACAGAAACATTGCTTAGAATGGACATTGTGAAGCTGTTATGGATATCTGTAGTGCTTTTCTTTTGGGGGGGGGGCGCACAGAGCTGGTGAGGAGGTAAAGAGGTACAGAGATTAAATTTATAACAGAATAATAGATAGATAAGCGTGTATTACAAGGCAGTAATACCATCGAGAGGTTTTGGGGACATGGAACCTCGAGAGTGAAGCGTGAGATGTCCTAAAGTCCCCAAAAGCTCGAGATGGTATTACTGCCTTGTAAAACACTTATCTTTGTTATTTTTTTGTAATATATGGATTCATCGATAATACTACAGTTGGAGATGATCTTTGAACTGTAGTATTATCAGCAAAAACAATAGTATCACTTTTCAGGACAGTATTATTGAAAATAGTGATGTATTACTGGGAAATTGTTGTATAACTTAGTATAGTATCATTGAGGCTTATCCATATATTACAACATCATTCTTCATAAGCTGTATAAGCTTTCAGCAGTTAATTACACTAAAAGGAAAATATTTTATATTTCAATAAAACCCTTAACGTACCATGGCCTGTGTTCTTCCTGTCCTAGAATGCCAACATCCAGCCACTGCAGTTACTATCTTCTTCTTACCTTCTGCAGTAAACTTCCTTAAAATAATTCATGCTCCCTGACTATTAAATAACTCAAAATAAACACACGGAAACATATGCTAAGCTACATTCCAAGTAATCTATGAAGTTTTGTAATAGGTTCTCATTCACTTTGAGCCCATACTCACACAGGCTCCTACTCCACTGGATGTACGGGACACTGGCTATAACAGACAAAAGTTACGTGCGCAGATGAGTCCATTATAAGAGGCTTGCACTGTACTACATTAGGGGATTTCCACCAGTCCAAGAAACGGATCATGAAAGAACTGCAAGACTAGAACTATACTGCAGCCAATGCTCCATACTGATATTATGTAAATAATAACCAGGAAAAAATGTTAAGTAACAAGTCTACTTGGTTGTACATGTGTATCAAAACGATTGGGCTCCAAAACAGGCCTCACACAGAGCTCATTGTAAAGCTGCATAGAACCCCCACCCCCACCCCGATCAAAGGAACATAAGAAGAAAAAATGCTATCACACTTCGAAAAGTTATACAACTTGTTAAGGGTATAACATATTAGCACAGACTCACAGGAGTCTAAACTTTAAACCAAAGCCAAAGAGCAGCATAATAAAACTGCATGAACAAACCACACCCCCTGGCTGTCGGGCACCCTAAGGCTCCTGGTAAGGGAACAACCATGCCATTGTACTAGAGCACGTCTCCTACTTTCCACAAGCACTGCATATGCCACCAGGTAGCCATCTTGGCTGCACTACACCGTGCCTCCCACAACACTATCAATCCTCCATTTCTGAAACATGTAAACTAGCAGTGCAACAGTAAAACACAAGGACTCGCAATAACAGTTACTCAGCCAACTAAAGGGGAAGCCTTGTCTTGTAGGACCGCTGGCATCTCACTTCCCCCTTAGAGTAACACACACTAAACTGACCTATGAAAGGATGCCCTCCAGAAATGTAAACACTTAGCACAGTCATTATCCCCACACCACCCACACGACCCAAAACTTCCCGTAAAACTTAACAGTTCAACAGAACTGTCCAGAATCGGAAGTCTTGAGAGAGAACAGAAAACAAGCCCACCCTAGAAACCACGGACATCTATAGACAGCACCAACATCTCCACTAGCTGAGATTTATAGACCAGTATGCAAAGTCCCAAAAAACGCATCAAGCCAGTCTTCCTCTCTTTGTATCAGCCATCCTCCTCCGCTCATCTTCGGTACTGCTCCAGTTTAGCCACAAAAGCTCCAGCCATCTTCGGGATGGCGCAAGTATAAATATTCCCATTCATCGTGAACTGGAGTTCTGCTGGGAAGCTGAGGCTATAAGGAATTGCTACCTTCCTTAGTTTTGCAGTCCATGCCTTCTTCCGCATCAACATAAGAACAGTCCAGAAAGAAAAGCACTTTTGACATCAATCATCACTGGGGCTTGATCAAGGGCACCTTTCAGAATCTTGCCCCTGGGTGTCTTACAGGTACTGACCATTAAGGTCGTACTGAGGCCCTCATCAGTTGATCGCGCTTTGGAGAAACCTTACATGCCTGGACAGCAAAAACGGCATACCCAATCTCAGCAATCCCAGAAGCCATCTTTCCTCTCCTTTTGTTGCCCCTGGGTGTGATCCCCGACTGTTTAACTCAGGTCCTCAAACTCTGCTCCTTGACTGTCATGACTGCTGTCGCCTGCACCTTCCCTGCCGATTTTTCAGATACCTCAACATTCGCTGCCAAGTCATCCATCTGCTGTTCAACTACAACCAGTCTCCTGAGTAATAGTTCAGTGTTTTATTGATCTGCTGCACTGACTGAGCGAGAGCAATATTGGATCAGTGCAGAGATTTCAATATGGCAGGATAATTCCCTGTTAGCAGCAGTTGTTGTGGGGAGCAGTAGTTTTAGAAGGCTACAGCTAGGCTGTGTCTACTTTGTAGCATTTTTTCAATTTTTCCATTTTTTAGCAAAGTTAAGAAAGGCCAACAGTAATCTGAAATTATATGCAGAAACTCTGAGAAGTGTGTCTTTCTTGCTAGGCTGCTAGCTCAGCCCCCCACTCCCAAAACAAGGTTAGTTTTCATGAAGAAATTGTCAGATGGCCTCGATATATATGAGCATCCCAAGTCTGCTTTTGAACCCAGTTCACCAACTTGAAAGTACAATGTGCTACTGTAGCAGAAATGCATAACGTTTTAAGTTAGATCACTGTGTTCTGCCATAGCTCTCCAGCTCGAGATGTAACAGTATCAAATTATGACAGTATGATAACCGTGACACGTAATACTGTAGTTACCATGAATACCACAGCATTACAGAAGTACTCATTTTTGTACAAAACAATGTCTCCTTAAAATCCTGTGACAGGGAGAGCTGGCGCAGCAGAGACCGTTGTCCCCAAAAAACACCCACAAAACTGAGTTGAAAGGCCCGATGGTTATTACGGTACAGGAAATCAACCAGAGTATCAATACTGTGACTTCTAATACCATGATATACCATGAAACCTTGATTTGTGACATCCCTGTCTCCAGACCACAAGACTGGCATCCAATGTTATTACAACCTGTCATTCGCTTTCTTATGGAATCCTTTTGGTTAGATCCTGGATATTGAGCCACCATTCCAAACTCTTATCCCTTGGAATAGTCCGATCTGGCATGGTAAGCCCAGTTATTCCTTTGTCCAATTCCATAATGGAAAGCGTTGCAAATTGCTCCTGTGAAATCTAACCTGCAGTGCCAGGTGTAGGCATAATGCACTCACCCCTAGAGTCTGGAGGAGTTGTAATGGAACTACGATGCAACTTTTTTTAATAGCAGAACACACAGTAAAAGGATTCTGTTTTGTCTATCCTCAGACTGATGCATTTTGCACACTTTCATGCTGAATATGGACCCTAAGATTTTATGAGATTATATGAAGGAAGCTTTCTCTTGATTAATCTCCTGCCCACTCTATGTGGGGTACAGAGCTGTCCTACTCACCTTTGGACGAGTTTCCTTTTGCAGGCATGCTTGAATTGGTGTTCCAGATATTGGCTCAATTGCCAACCTTCCTTCAGCAAGAGGACTGCCAATACTACCATCTCCTTTTATTCTCTATAATTCACATTTTATTCTCAGCCTCGTGTCACTATCTTCCTCGTGTCTCATTGGGTGACACAGTTCCTAGCTTCCTCTTGATATGTCTACTGGTTCCCAGAAAACTACAATCCAGGGTGGGACAAAACAGTTTGTGAGCTGGTGGTCAGTTTGGCCCCTAGCTTTCAAAATCTGGTAGCCAAATCAATACTTTTAGTGGTCATCATTTATTAAGGGTTCAAAAATAATTTCATGGACAGGTAGTCAGTTGATCAGCAACTTTAAAAATCTGGTAACTACACCAACTTTTTTAGTGGTCACTGGCCATCTAGCTAACTGATTTGTCCCACCATGCTCCAATCCAGATCCCAGGGTTTTAAATAATTGATTAGCAGTTTTTTTCTTGGGACAATACTAACTGTATAGAAAGCATGTATATAGGTTTTCTAGAAGTGTTATGTTTGTTAAACACAGTGAGGCAAGTGCTATGCATTTTCACAAAGTTTTAGAACTTTTTTGAGCAAAACACTTATCGATTTTTAGAGTTAAATAAAACCCTGAGATCCTCACAATCCTCCTCCTTTGTTCACAGGATACAGCAGCCCAGTCATCCAGTCACATGTTGTTGGACACCAAGAGACAACCTAAGGCAGAGTGAGGTTAATGTAATAATGTAGGTAGGGAAAACAGGCAGACTGGATCGGTCTAGTGGTCCTTGTTTGCTGTCAAATTCTATGTTTCTATATTTCCAGGTTCTTCAGGGCTGTTGGCATCTCTAAGGTGAGCAGATATAGGTGTCATCATAACAACACAGTAAGTGGTCGGGACTCTAGGTTCATCATGCCCCCCTCCCCTGCTTCTTTATAAACAGCGGCGACTAATTATGCTGCGTAAACAGGAACTAATTTATTAGGGCTTTCTGTACTCCTTATTCAGGGTACCCTATGACTCTCTTGGTAAGCAGAATTTTTCCAGGATTTCTTTGAATGCCTATACTGGTAGGTTGTTACATACGTTCACACACCCCATGGGACAAGCCATGCCTCCTAACATTATCAATGAACTTACTGCCTCTGAGCTTTATAGGGTGTCCCTGTGCCATGCTGGAAGACACCAGATCCAGCATCCTTATCTGTTCAAACTTCCTAATAACCTGGAGTATGCAGAAGGCTGAGATCATGTGCCTTCTCAAGTTTCAAGTTTATTTGGGTAACGTCACTAAGCAAAGCTCATTTACAATGATCCCCTTTATTCCACTAACAGAACAAAAAAATTCATACTGTTATCAGTCTCCTTTTCTTCAAGATGAACATGTTTACGGCAACCAGCTTTTCAGACCTCATGGCACTTGTCTCCCAAAGCCCTACTCATTTTGGTGGCCCCATGATGCATCCTTTTAATCGCTGCAATACCCTTATCTATTTAAGGAGCCCTGAACGGCAGAGTACTCCTGGAGGGTGGGTATCTCTAGGGCCTTGTAAATTGGCAAGATTACTTTGACTGCCCTGCTGGCCACCCTCCTTTTATCCATGTACCCCAGCTTTATGCTGGCCTTCTTGACAATGGCAGTGCACTGCTTATCATGCTTCAGCCCCTTGCCTATCATGACTGCCAAGTCCTTTTCCTCCTCTAGTGAAACAACGGCAGTCCCAAGTAGCATGTAGGTAATAACCCTGTCTTCCTTCTCAAGTACAGCACTCTGCATTTGTCCAACCAATCATCTAGTTTGTTCAGATCTTCCTGAAGTCTGTCCCCATTCAGGAGAGAGCTCACTGCCCTGACCAGCTCAGTGTAATCAGCAAATAAAAATAGCTTACTGGAGACTACAGCTTACAGATTACTGATGAAAATATTGAACAGCAGTGGTTCCATCAAAGAGATCCCCGAGACACACTGATAGTAGCCCTCTCCACTTTGAGACCGAGAAGTGCCCATCCATCACTACCCATGGCTTTCTGACCCCAATTTCCCCTTGTATATGACTAGCATATACCATACTGGTCAGGGTTCTTGGTAGCTTCTGCCTCATGGGAGTTCAGGACCCCCCAAAAAAATGGGAGTCCCAGACCCAAGTCTGGATGTCCAGTAGTGTTTTTCTAAATATTGTATTTTCTAAATCTTCAAGTACAATGCATAAATTGAAAGACATTTTATTACTGACACTGCAAAGAGGCTAGAAGGGAAGGTATGCCTCTTTGCAGAAGACACCAAGATCTGCAATAGGATAGACACTCCGGGAAGGGTGGAAAAAATTAACAGAGATCTAAGAAAGCTTAAGGAGCAGTCAATAGTGTGGCAACTAAGTTTTTTTTTTTTTTACTTTTATTTAGAGAGTTTGTGCAATTACATCACACTATAGCATTCAGTAAAATGTAATAAATCACCGAGTGAGCTACATTAAAAAAATATACAGATTTGTGATCCATTGCAACCTTCAGTACAAGACTAGGGGGAATTCCAAGTAGCAAAAAAAGGCTATCTAGTACAGCATTATTAGTATCCTCTTTGGCAAAATGCTATCAATGCTTTTAATAAAACAATAAACACATAGTATATTCTAACTTGGACATTAAACTCAGGGCTTTAAAGCCCTTAACTGGTAATTGCACCTTTATTTCTTAAGCTCCTATAATACCCCCCAGTGTGCTCCCTCAGCCTACGTAAACATAAACAGAAAAGAGAAAGAGAGAAGACATAACGTTGGCTTATCTGTTCTTAAAGCTTTGCACTTGCTGAAGCCATGAATTTTAGTTTCTACCCAAGCCTGCATTCTATTACTAAGGTTTCCCCATGTTAAGAGAATAAATCCAAATGTTCAATTCGACTGATTCACAAGTCCTCCTAGAACATAGATGCAAACAGGGCAATTGCCTTAATTATCTATTTGCAAGAAAGAAGGAAAACCATATGGGGGACCCTTCCATACAGGAACGTACAAAGTTAATATGAGCGGGAAAAATGAGATCTCACTCAGCCAGTTCAAATTCAGGTATCATTCGCCTTCTGATTCCAACAAGGGGTCCCCCTCCCAGGCTGCCCTCTCGGCTTCCAATTTTTCGACCATTTTTATGGCCTCCTTAGGCTCCATGTATATATAGGCCTTCCTCCCCACCGCAACATGAAGTCGAGCTGGCATCAGCAAGTTATTGGGGATCTCTAATGCCCGAAGGCACCTCCTAGCCGCGTCAAGCCCTTCCTCTTCATGCGAGTGGTGTAAGAGAGATCGGGAAATAACAGAACTTTGGTGCCATTCACCTCGACATTGTGCTGCAGCCGAACAGCCCGTAGAACGCGGTCCTGCACCGTTACAGAGGTAGTAATCAGCATGGTGGTTCTAGCCCCTTCTGTAGACATAGTTCTCCAGATATTAACCCTGTGGCACCTACAATTTGTTCTCGTAGATCTAGTCCCAGAGTCTCCAGCTGCTTAGATATAGGGGCAAGTCTTATCCTTCTATGCCCTCTGGTAGTCCAAGCATCCGAACACTGACAGCACGGGTTACATTTTCCAAATGTTCCAGTCTGGAACGGTGCAAGGCCTGCTCTTTCACACAGGTGGCAGCCATGGCTTGGGCCCGATCCGAGGATTTTTCTGCGTTGTGCACTGTCTCTGTCAGGCCGTCCAGCTTGTGTTCCACTTGAGTTAGTCGGGCATTACAGCCATCCATTTTTTTATCTATGCACTGGACAGTTCTGGTAAGGTTCAGTACCGCCGACTGCAGCGACTCCAACGTTGCAGGACCAGGCTCCCCACCCGATGCATCCGCTGCAGGCAGGTTCACAGGGACAGGTGGAGGTTTGAAGGCCCCGCCACGTGGGGAAAGAAATTAGTCTTTTGCTCTGTATTTTTTTCGCCTCATCACGCCAGATTTGGTGTCTCTGGAATCAGCTGGACACCGGGAATCTAGCGGATATAATTTAACAGGCAGTTCTGGCAAAAAGTCCAAAGAATAAGCTATGTTTTGTGCGCTGAATAGGGAGCTCGTTGGAAGTGTGTGCTCTCAGTTGGATAGCTAGCCACGCCCCCGCAACTAAGTTTCAATGCAAAGAAGTGCACAATCATGCACCTGGAGCACAGAAACCCAGGGGCGGAGTACAAAATAAGGGGAGTGGTACTGGCGACCACCAAACAGGAAAGAGACCTGGGGGTATTCATATCAGATGACCTAAAGGTGGCCTGACAGTGTGACAAGGCAGTGGGATGCTACTAGGGTGCATAGGGAGGGGCATCGCCAGCAGAAAGAGGGAGGTAATGATACCTCCGTATAGATCACTGGTGAGACCTCACCTAGATCACTATGTCCTGTTCTGAAGACCACATCTCCGGAAGGAGACAGACAGAGTAGAGGCAGTCCACAGGACGGCAACTAAAATGGTGCAGGGTTTGTATCAAAAGCCCTATGAGGAGAGACTAAAGGACCTCAATATATCCACCCTGGAGAAAAGGAGGGAGAGTAGGGATATGACAGAGACTTTCAAATACCTCACGGGCATAAATAAGGTTCAAGAGGGAAAGCATTTTTCAGAGAAAAAGATGCTCAAGAACAAGGGGTCATGTTATGAAGTTGGAGGGGGATAGACGCAGGGGAGATGTGAGGAAGTACTTCTTCACAGAAAGAGTGGTGGATGCCTGGAACAGCCTCCCAGCGGAGGTTGTGGGGCAAAATCTGTAAAAGGATTCAAGCAGAGACAGTGCTAACATGCACCAAAAGGGAAAAAGTTGCTTCTTGCCCAGAAATGACCCCTCTTCCCTTTGCCAGTGGGTCCAAATTGATGCATCTACTCTATAACAATGTCTAACGAAAAGGAACATGAAAGGTTCAAATTCTACCACTGATTATGTTTTGACCCACAAGGTTCCTCTTTAAACCCACATTTTTCACACCAGCGGGTCTGATTCGACCCATGTTTTAAACCCCACAGTGGTGTCACTGGATTCAAGAATGCATGGGATTGGCAAAGGGAACCTTAGTGGTAAGGAAAAGAGGGGTAAAGCCAGAGATCAAGTAGGGTCTGTGGTGTTACAGTAGGTAGGGAAAATGGGCAGACTAGGTGGGCCAAGTGGTCCTTATCTGCCGTCATATTCTATGTGTCTATGTTATTACAGTATATTTCAGCTGATAAAGATCTCACGTCGAATCCAGCCGTGTTCCTTTGGAGTCCATTTCATGCATCCTGCTACACTGTGGGTGGGCACCTGCTGTGACAAGCCAGCAGTGTACCCAAGAAACCACAACACTAATAGAAGCCCATTCTGATGGGCTCCCAGAGCAACAAGTACAGATGTAGGGCCCCACATCCCCGAGAGCCCTGCTGGTGTACTCTGTCCAAAAGCTTATCACGCACCACAATGTAAAAGGCCTTCCTGAAGGTCAGATAAACCGTCTACAGCCTTGCCCATGTCCACCTCCTGTCACCCTCTCAAAAGTACTTATGCTGACTTGGCACAATCTGACCCTCATCAAGCCATACTAAAAGGGGGCAAGACCACTGACCTCAACTAAGTGCTTCGTTATTCAGTCCTTGATAATGGCTTCCAAGACCTTGCCCATCTCTCTCTTTTATTTTTAATTTTTTTAATATATAAGAATTTTTATCCCGAGTTTTACCCTCATTTTCGCCCATCCCCATGCCTCGGGTGTGCGCACACGTGTGGAAGCATGCACATACTACGCCTCGAGGCACCCTCCCGCTACTTGCCGCCCCCTCCCGCCTACACTGCCCATCGGACCGCCACCTGATGGGAGCAGAATTACACGGGGGGTGGCAAGCTCCCCGGGAAGGAAAGCTGCCATTCGGCTGCTCAGTCTTGCTCCCAGCCCCCGGGCTCTCCGATGACCCAAGGTCGTTCCCGAATGTGGGTCGCCGGCGTGACACGAGGCAAGGCATCCAGCGCCTCAGCCCTCTGCACCACCGAGCCAACCTTGCCCAGCTCTGATGTCTGTCTGGCTGACCAGCCTGCAGCTGTCTGGGTCCAACCTTGTCCCCTTACTGCATCCTCCTTCAGGAGTCAATGGCAATGTATTTGCCCCCTGCAGTCCCTCCCACTACTGAAGCATTCTTGGCAGGCACCCAAAGCACCATCCTATGGAAGGGGATGGCTGATAACTTATGGCCACCTGGAACCTCAATGCTACCATCACTCTAGCAGTAGAAGACAGTCAAGTAGCGGACAGACCAGCTTTCTCCTCTCAGGTCAGTGCATGATGGCCTCCACATCACACTCTAGATCTCACTGGCCCATAGCTGGGAAGTTTGGATTGGGACTCAGTCTTTGGTCTCCAACATGGCAGTGCAGTACACCACAAGCCAGCATTACTAGGTAAGGCAACAATAATCTTTAATCCCAAAGAGTAAAGCTCAGTACCAGTAATGTTTTCCCTGGGCAAGAAGCCTCAGGAACCTTTTGTGAACTTGCTGAATTATAGCATAAAGTTACACTTTGGGGTAACAACTCAAACACCTCCTGACTATCTAATGCTAGTACTGTAGATCTGAAAGTTTTTATTTTGAAATGAGTGACCCAAATTGATTAGTTCAATTTTTTTTAAACGATACCTAAACAGCCAAATCAGGCATCCTACAATTAATAACATAAAATCATAGGGCTGTAGAATACAATCTCAGAAAATAATCCCAGCCATTACTTGCTCCATCCAAATACTCTGAATACATTTTTACTGAGTTTGAGTTATGTAAAGATACCTGTTCTGTTTTTAAAAAACCAGTTCCAGAACCAGCCTCAAGTAGCTGCCAACATCATTATGCAATGACCACAACTAGACAAAAGTACTCCTGCTGTATTACTGTAGCCGTATGGTGCAGCATGCCATAACTATTTAAATTCCAGGGCCCTGGTCACTTAATTTATCATAAAAAGTGTATACTTGTTTTGTGTATTACATTCTAATATAATACTGTATAGCAATATGGGAGTAGATGTACCTGTAACAATCACACTGGAGTGCAGTGTGCACATTTATGGAACACATACAAACAGAGGTGAGAAAGAAGTAAGTGCCCCAGCTGGGACTTGAACCCAGGCCGCCCGGAATACCATTCCGATTATGCTATCCAGCTGTGCTATTGAGACAACTGGAACCTGGGCTGTCCCCGAGCAAAACCCAATGGCACCACAAATATTTACTTACAACAATCATACAGGAGTGCGGTGTGCATATTTATGGAACACATACAAACAGAGGTGAGAAAGAAGTAAGTGCCTCAGCTGGGACTGATATGTGTTCCATAAATATACACACCGCACTCCTGTGTGATTGTTACAAGTAAATATTTGTGTTGCCATTGAGTCGTGCATTTGAGAAAGGGTAATGCGCTCGAGGACAGCCCAGGTTCCAGTTGTCTCAGTGATACAGCTGGATAGCGCCATCCGAATGGTATTCCGGGCAGCATGGGTTCAAGTCCCAGCTGAGCCACTTACTTCTTTCTCACCTCTGTTTGTATGGGAGTAGAAGTACTGACGGTCACCAAACGGAAAAGGGTCCTGGGAGTAATATCTGATGATCTCAAGGTGGCGAGGCAGTGAGACAAAGCAGTGGTTAGGGCCAGTGGGATGTTTGGGTGCATAGGCAGGGATATTACCAGAAGAAGGAGAGAGGTGTTGTTGCCACTATATAGACTGCTGATGAGACACCACCTGGAATACTGTGTCCAGTTCTGGAGACCACATCTCAACAAGGACACAGAGTGGAGGCAGGCCAGAGCAGGGTAACAAAAACAGCACAAAGTCTGTATCAGAAGCCCTACAATGACAGCCTGAAGGACCCTCAATATGCACACCCTGGAAGAGAGAAGAGTTGGAGGGGGATATGATAGAGACCTATAAATACCTCATAGGTGTAAATAAGGTACTGGAGGGGAGTATTTTTCTGAGGAAAAGATACACGAGAACAAAAGGACATGCAATGAAGCTGGAAAGGGTTAAATTCAAGAGAGATGTGAGAAAGTACTTCTTCACTGAAAGACTGGTGGATGCCAGGAACAGTCTTCCAGTAGAGGTGGTGGGGACGAAAACAGTGGTGGACTTCAAGCATGCATGGGACAGGCACAAGGGAATCTTACTCCGATGCGGGAGAGGGGGGCCGGATATTAAGTAGGGTCTGCAGAGACAGTATAGGCAGGGGGATACATGGGCAGATTGGGTGGGACACATGGTCCTTATCTGCCATCAAATTCTATGTTTTTATGTAATCAGGTCTATGACTCACCAGTATGACATGTAATAGGCCTTTCAGCAAAAAAAATGCAGTAATTTGCTTCTAACTAAAGTCAGTGGATTACTGGGCATCCTTATCGCATCAAATAAAGTTGAAGCCTCAGCCTCCTCCCTGAAGAAGGCTTGCTGTTCTCTTTTGGGATGACAGGAAAGCCATTAAGCAAAGGAAGTGAATCCCCCCCCCCGAGTGAAGCTGTAACAATCTCACTACTGTCTGGCCTCCCAGAGCATCTGTGTGTGCTAAAAGGAAGAGAACAGTCCACCAAACTGATGTCTGTACACTGCTATATCAATGTCTGAATGAACCAAAAAAATTTGCCTCTGAAGAGGGGAGTTCATGAAGTACTGTTTCTCAAGTGAGCACCACTACCAAGTGGCATGACCAGAGCACTCCTTTGCCTGTGCATACAGCATAACTGGTCTACGCACTGACTGGTAGGCTAAAAACAGTAGACAAAGACCACCCGCAGGAAACAGAAAGTGATATTATACAGCCTTGCCTCTGTTAATGTTGACAGCTCAATTTATTACAGGCGTGACCTATGACATGGTGAGTGGCAGCCCATGTAGGAGATTTATAAAATGGATCCCTACTGCTGCAAGGGGAGGAGGGACTATCGCTTGTATCTCTGGCCCTATTAACAGCTACTGGTACGACCAAAATAGCCCATTTTAAACTTTACTTTGGCTATGAAGGGAGTTCTTCCCTGTTAATGAACATTCCCCTTTAAGAAATTTACCTTGTGCCAGCCCCCAAGCACAGAGGCAGTGTGTCCGTCTGCGACACCAACGAACTGGGTTCAGAAACGGACTCGGGACATCAGAGGGCTGGCTGGTGGGAGAAGACTGAGCATCCTTGGGACTGCTCTCCTTCTCCAGGGGAAGGGGGGGTAATGTGTCCAGCACGTCACAGACCCCTGACGGAGGCTGGGGGGATCCATTGTGCCGGCACCGTTATCTATGGAGGGCGGGCAGACGCAAGCCATCATTGCACATCCCCACCCCCAGGTACAGCCGCACACAAAATCCCAGCCCTGAACATGAAGGCCCGCTCCGCTGCCGCCCCCGATGCCAACAAAGCCTGCTGGATAAGGTCCTGCTTCTGTGGCCCCACCCTGGGGAGTTAAGCCAAGGCACATTACCACAGACCATGGGGGTTAAGCCTGGATATTGGGGCCTGAGCAAAAAAAAAAAAAAAAATGTTTTACCTTGTATGATTCCCAGTTTACTCCAATGTCATCAGGCGAGGTTATAAAATGCCCTCTATCAGAGGGCATTATGAAGTGCTGGTGAGTCTGTGAAATTTACTGTTGCAGTGGGAACAGTGGTGAACAGCTGCCTTCTCAGCCTGAGACTCTCAGATAAATACTATGTGTCATAACTCTCAGCACTAAAAATCATAGCACTGGCCTTCAAAAAATCATAGCAAGAGGTCAGAATGTGTAGCACTTTCTTATTTTAAACAATAATATGTCTACAAATAGTGAGCCTCATATAGTGTGTGATAAGGAATGCTTCAATCACCTTAATTCAATGATTTAATAGTTTGTGTGCCCAGAAATAGCGCTGACATTATTAAGAACATCAAGAAACCTAAGTGGAGCACGGGCAAATCTGAGTGTAAAATCATAGCGCTATGCGAAATTCATAGCAGTTGAGAGGTATGCTATGTGTAGCTGCAAACTGGAATTAGCTATACATCAAAAAAACAGGAGGTACTTCAATAGAAGGAACTGTGCAACAGCTGCATGAATGTAAGCAAACTAGTATTCATGAACCTTAGACATGCATATCAGTCTCCCCCATTCCCCCCCCATTTTCCACTCCAGCTTCACCCTTTCTCCAGTCAGGAAAGTCAATGCTGTTCCATGCTTGGCTGGCTGACCAGGAGTGCAAGAACACTGGTCAACCCACCCTCTCCTCCTTTAAGCGCCCAGAACCTCACCTCAGTGCAGCACAAGCTGGATTTCGAGGCCGCTGTCATGTTACCAAACAATATTCTTCCGCAGGAAATTATCTGAACACACTGGAACATCTGCACGCAACGAAGCAGCAAAACGAATCTGTAGATTTTTGGGTGGGGGAGTAGGACTCTCATAGTTTTGTCTAGTCAACAGGACCCGGGTCACCCAGCCACAACATAGGTTAAGTCGCAGTGTTCAAGCTGAAAGGGTGGCTAACTCTCACAGTCATACCTTAGATAAATGACAGAACTATTCTGACCAACATTAAACACAGTGAATTTTGATCTGCAGCAGCAATTTGACTAACTGAACACATCTATTTGTAGTTAAATACAGAAATGCTTAGCAAAACAAAGAATATAGGAAGAAGACTTTCTGGTGCGCTAACAGAGGAGTTTGTCATGAAGCTGGCTAAAGGACCAGATTGATGGCCTCATCACAAATAAGAGACGAACACTATTCAGAAGATTTAGACGGTATTTTTTGATCTTCCTCTCCCTAAAATGTTCCTCGACCAAACAGGTGTCAGTTTCTCTAAGCAGCAAACATGCCAGCTGAGAAACATTCACGGTGCAGACCACAAACCTAAGGGACAGTGTTGTCAAGCCACTGGATCCGCAGAGCTAGCTGAATTTGCATGAACACTGCCATGGAAACATTAATGCAATGTCCAGAAAGCCAAAACAATAAGTCTTTGCACTGGCATGCAAGATCTAAAACCGGCAAGTTGCAATGTACATGAGGTCATAAAATGTACCACTGTATGGTGGTGTGTATACCAAAATTTATGTACGGAACACTAAACAGTGTCTGCTGGTAACCTGCACTGTATACGATTTGAGGTCCTTGATTCAGGCAGCTACCCCCATTTTAGGTCTTGCCGTGTTTTAGGGTAATGCTGCCTTGCTTTTTTTAGTGGTTTTGGTGCCAGTAATAGTTTTGCCACTCTTTTCATAAGCACATTAACATACTTCAGGGTGTGTGGTCATAAAGAAATATGCACACTATTTAGGGGGATTCTAGGCATTCGTCTGCACCTTGTGCCCAGCCCAAGGCATGTGTACAAAAGCACACCCTACAACAGCTTATTTCTTATATACACACAATTCACTGAGACCAGAATAAGTAGCAAAATTTAAAAATAAAGCCCAAATAGGCCACCCCAATGGACCAGCCAAAGCATAGGCTACCATGAGGCAGACCTAAGCTCAGGTCACTGCGTCGGGAGGCAGGCCAGGCTAAGGCAGCTACCGTGCTGCAGTTCATCTTGGTCAGGGAGGGTTGGGGGCAAGCTGAGGCTCCACAGTGACCTCTGTGGCTATGCCAAGAAGTTTGCTCCTGCCAGAGGGTCTGCTGTGAGTGTGCGAGGCCACAGGCTATGCTCATGTTGGGGGGAGGAGGAAGGAGACAACAAGAGGGACAAAAAAATCCCACCTCTATCTATATGACGGTCCTGAGCCTAGGTGGCTCCCCTGGGTCCTAGTGACTGCCATCACCAGATCTTGAGCCACACAAGTGTGTGTGTGTGGCCTTCCCCATGGAGTCCCTGGCAATGAGGGCAAGCCGTGGCGGTAACCAGTGGGTTGCTGGGGTTCAGAGAGACCAAGGAAGCTCTGGATCAGACACCCATCTCTGGGATCAGGGTACATCCCTGCAAACAAAACCAAAAGAGAAGCTCTGCGAGCCTGTGGCAAGATGGTGGGTGCACTCTCAGTATGGGGCTCAACCCCAAGCAAAGTTCACTGAAGCCAAGTGAAACGGTACACTCCGGCGTGTGACAGGGCAGTGGATTGTGTAACTTTTACGGTCTCTGCTGCGCTGTTGTCCAAGAAACAAAACTTCACTATTGGATAAACACCGTGGTCTGCAGTTTTATACCTGAAAGGTATTGCTACCTTGCATATTTGTGCACGGAACTGCAGTGTGCCTTATTTTGCTTTACTTCAATGTTTAATGGACAAGGGAGCACTAGATGATATCTGCATCACACGCTGGAATGCACCTCTTCACTTGGCTTCACTGCACCTCTGGAAAGGATTTGGGGAAAGCAGTGGACCCCAGAGGAGGAGGAAGCGAATCCTGGTGGGGGACTCCATCGTAAGAGGGATCCAGCTAGGAACACAGGAGGGAGAGAACAGGGAGGTGAGGTGCCTACTAGGTGCCACGGCATGGAGGGATGGAAGGAAGATACTGGGGATCACTGGGAAGGCAAGACGGGAGGGTGAGCTGGATGTCATTATCCACCTAGGTACTAATGACTTGGCAAATGGGGAGCCAAAGGAAGTTCAGGAAGAGTTTAGGAAACTGGGGAGGGGTCTCAAGCAAGTAGCTACTTCTGTCACTTTCTCAGAAGTACTACCTGTGAGAGGCAAGGGAGAGTAGGAGTGCACGACCAGGAACTTTAACTCATGGTTGAAGAACTGGTGCTCTGAGGAAGGGTTTGGATTCATTGGTGACTGGGGACCCACCTGGAGGATGGAGGTTTGTTCAGCCTGACGGCCTGCATCCATCCTGGAGGGAATCAAGTACTCAATGATAAGTTTAAATGCTACATTGATAAGCATTTAAACTAGCAAAGGGGTGGCAGGCCAGCAAGGAGGGTACCCACTTGCTCACCCCCCACAGCTAGCAGTGGAACCAGTGAACCAGAGGAGTGGCTATCTCTGCAAAGCGGTGTGCAAAGATGGAGATTAGTGTCCAAAAGGTGGATAAGCAGAAAAGGGGCAAAATTCAGCAGAAGGGCAGACAGCAAGGAGAACCAGGGATAAATGACAACCAAGGAAGGGGCTGGAGTAGAACAATGAAGCAGACTATGGAGGTCAAATCATGGAAAGCCATGTGTGCAAATGCCAGGAGCCTCAGCAACAAGATAGAAGATCTGGAGGCTGTCATGCTACAGTCAGACCTGGACATTGTGGCCATCACTGAAACCTGGTGTAATGACAACCATGACTGGGAGATGGCCATACCGCTACAACATATCTCAGAAGAGACAGAGCAGGCAGGAAGGGAGGAGGAGTGGCACTGTATGTGAAAATGACATAAGGGCCACAGAGATCCAGGAGGAACAAAATGGGGAGAGATACTGTGGGTTAAGCTAGAAAGGAAATGGGGCCAGCCATCCGCACAGGTGTGGTCTATAGACCACCAGCCCAGGAGGAAGAAACAGATAGGAGTTGATGCTAGCCATCCAAAGGATGGCAGACAAGGGTGAGGTAGTACTGGTTGGAGACTTCAATATTCCAGACGTGGACTGGAGCATCCCAGCAACAGCATCAACTAGAGCAGATTTATCCTGGACCTTCAGGTGCCTTCTCAAGCAACTGGTCATGGAACCAACCTCGGCAGAAGGCAATACTGGACCTTCTGCTCACAAACAGGGACAGTGTGATGGGGTAACAGTGGGGAGCACCTGGGTAACAGTGACCACCAGTCATTGTGGTTTGAAATCACAGAAAGAGCAGAACCAAACCACACAAAACACGATCCTGGATTTTAGGGGGCAGACTTTGGGAAAATGGGAAATACTTGAAAGAGGCATTAAGGGGAATGGGACAGGAATCAGGGGTTGAGGAACAGTGGGCAGTATTTAAAATGGGATTATAAGAACAACAGAATTATGCATTAAGCAGGTTAGCAAGAGGAAAAGGAAGAGGAGACCATTATGGTTTTCCAAAGAGGTAGCAAAGAAAGTGAGCCAAAAAAGATAGCATTCAGGCAATACAAAAAGACACAGGCAGAAGGGGATAGGGAGAGTACCAGGAGAAACAAAGGGAGGCAGGGAAGTCAGTAAGGGAAGCCAAAGCTCAGACAGAAGAACACATTGCAAAATCAGTGGTTAAAGGGGACAAACCTTTACAGGTACATAAGGAAAAGAAAGACAAAGGAGGGATAGTGAGACTGAAGGGGAGGATGGGAGTCATGGAGGATGACAACAGTAAAGCTGACATATTGAACAGGTATTTCTGCTCAGTCTTTACTGAGGAAGAGGGGTAATGGGTCTGAAGGGAGTACAAGGGTGAGAATGGTGCAGAATGGACACAAGTCCCTTTACCCAGAAAGGGTCCTGAAGGAACTAGAAGTACAAGAGTTGACAAAGCAATGGGGCCAGATGGGGTGCACCCCAGGGTCCTTAAAGAACTAAGAGAGGTGGTGGCTGAACCTCTGGCTATCCTGTTTAGCCAATCACTGGAAACTGGGAGGTACCCAAAGACTGGAGGACAGCAGATGTAGTCCCCTTATACAAAAGCGGGAACAAAGAGGAAGCAGGGAACTACAGACCAGTCAGCCTCACCTCGGTAGTGGGAAAGATCATGGAAGCACTCTGAAGGAGAGATTGGTGGAACATCTGGTTGTCAATGGACTACAGGACCCAAGGCAGCATAGTTTCACCAGGGGAGGTCATGTCAGACCAATCTCATTGAATTTTTGACTGGGTGACTAGGGAGGTGGATCAGGGAGGGCAGTGGACATGGCCTATCTGGACTTCAGCAAGGCCTTTGACACTGTGCCACATAGAAGACTATTACAAACTGGGGAATATGGGTGTGGGCAGGACAGTAGTGTGGTGGTAGGTATCTGGCTGGGTGGCAGGACACAGAGGGTTGGTAATGGCTGTCACTCCACAGAGGGAAGAGTGACCAGTGGGTACCACAGGGATCAGTGCTGGGACCGTCCTATTCAACATCTTCATCAGTGACATTGTGCAGGATCTAGAAGGCAGAATTTCACTGTTCGCTGATGACACAAAGCTCTGTAACAGAGTAGACACACCAGAGGGTGTAGACAGAAAGAGAAGGGACCTGCAGAAACTTGAAGAATGGTCAAGAGATTTGGCAGTTGAAATTCAATGCAAAAGTGCAAGATATATGCATTATGGGGCACAAAAAGCCTGGCACAATATATCAGTTGGGGGTGAGGATATAGCATGCACCAAGCAGGAAAGGGATCTTGGGGCTGTCATCTCTGATGACCTCAAGGTAGGGAAACAGTGTGACAAGGCATCAGGTAAAGCAAATAGGATGCTGGGATGTATAGCAGGGCATCACCAGCAGGAAAGGGAGGTCATAATTCGCTTATACAAGACACTAGTGAGGCCCCACCTGGAGTACAGTGTACAGTTCTGGAGACCACACCCACGTAAGGACATAGACAGGGTAGAGAAGGTTCAGAGGAGGGCAACAAAGATGGTGCATGGATTGCATCACAAGTCCTATGAAGACAGGTTGAAGGAACTGAACATGTACTCCCTGGAGGAGAGGAGGAGAGGGATATGATAGAGAACATACAAGTATCTTACAGGGAGAAACAGAGTGCAGGAAAACACTATTTTAAGCGAAAAAGATGTTCCAGGACTAGAGGGCATGGGATGAAGTTGAGGAGGACGATTCAGAGGAAACATGAGAAAGAATTTCTTCACAGAACGGGTGGTGGACAAGTGGAACACCCTGCCAGAGGAAGTGGTGGGGCTGAAACAATCACTGGATTTAAGAATGCATGGGATAGACATAAAGGAATTCTAGAGGTCAGGGGTAAGGGAAACAGACTTCTAGAAAACAAACTGAACTTATAAGCTCAAATGGGCAGACTGGGTGGGCCATAGGCCCTTATCTGTCGACACTGTCTATGTATCTATGTAGGTAGTAGGAGGAAAAAAACAACACACACTATCGAAAGGGGAGGCCAAATGTTACAAGCCGACAAGCAGACTTGAGAAGAAGACTAGGGCCACCTGTTTTCCATGAAAATGGACAGAAAAAGGGAACTGCCTTTTTGCATGGGAAAATGAACTGGCTATTTTAGAGATTTTTTTTTTTTTATATATATACTGTCTTTTCTTACTCAGAATTCCCCAACTTTTACCAAGTTTTACACAAACTCCCCACATCACCAAAATGTTTTATGGAAAAAAAAAAAACCACACACCCAAAATGTTGCTCAAAGCTCACAAGCACCACTGTTTGACACACAAAATAATTTCTGCCAAAAGTTAGTGCAAAACGTAACTGATTTGCTTTCAGTTTGGGGAAAAAATTATTTTAAGATACGGTCACTTATCAGTGGCCTCAAAATTCAGATAGCACCAAAATATGACGCAAATGCACACCATTGCAAGCTGTGTGGCATAGTGCAGCAAACTCGCTTTAATTTAATCAAAAACAGTTAAGGCTCCCTTTGAGAAATTAAGTAGCAACTTTTTTTTTTTTTTACCGGGAGAGAGACACTAAGCTGAAAGCTTGTTTACAGGTGTGACCTGGGAGCACAAGGAAGTTCAGTTCTAATTTATTATTTTTTTTAATCAAGGTTTTTCTTCCCAGGGGCCAGCACTCCACTATGCACCAGCCCATCCACGGCCGACACCAGCCTCTTCCAGGTCTTACTGGCAGGACAAAAACCCTGTGGATTATCCACTCCCCTGCCAGGTAGTGCCTGGGGGGGGGGTCCATCTACTTCCTACCTAAGTCCCAATCCAGATGCTGCCATGCCTACGGTGACGCAGGCCGAGGATTGAGGCAGGCATCACAAGTTGGCTCCTCATTCCTGTTTTCTCCCACTGGCCATCGCCAGCCACCCCAGCTAAGCCGTGCTCACTGCCCTGAGGGCACACCTTCATGAGCTGGCAATCTAAAAGCAGCTCACCATGTCCCCTCCCAAGAGAGGCAAGCAGTCCCTCAGACACTACCCCCCAACCCACCCCAGCTGACCCACGATGACGTGAATCTACTCCCAAACTCAGGCCGCTGGCACGGTTAGAGGAGTGGCACCCAGCACCTCAACTCACTACATCACTCTGCTATTTCCCAACTTATTAACCACCATACATTTACCACAGAATTCCTCCATTTGGGAGAGAAAGTATGGTTGAGGAGATTAAGCTACTGTGGCGGCAGGTAAGTAGAGTGGATTTCGGTTTCTTTTAATGGGGACAGGGTGGATTTCTTGAATCAGGGAAGCGATACGCTGCAGAAACAAAGACTGGAATATATGCTGGATTTGGCAAGAATGGGCTAAAGAAACAAGAAGGGCAAGGAGGATGTGAATTTTTTTTTTCTATTAGGATGGGTGGTATCTGCAGACAAGAGGGGTTAGAGTTGTGTGGAATTGAGGCTACAGAATCAGGAGGTGTGTGAAGATGTATGTTTTGGAATCGGTGGGGGGGTCTGCAGATAATGATGTGTGAGGGTGGAGTCATCAGGTTAAAGATAAGGGACTTTTTCTGTTAACTAGGTTGCACAATGTCTGTGGATGGGATGGGAAGGGTATAGTCAAATGTTTAGAGCTGGGTAAAACTGGCCGGCCCGGTAGGGTTGAGGTGCTGGACGCGGCACCGGCAATCCAGGTTAGAGAACGAACCCGGGTTTTCGGAGGTCGGCCGAAGGGGAGGGCGAGGAGCGAAATCGAGCAGCCGCAAGGCAGCTCTCTCCTCCTGGGAGGGACTGGAGGCTCCACGGCTACTGGCCACCACCCGGTGGAGGACGGGTGGTGATGCCGACCTGAGGGAGCCCCAGTGACAGCCACAGGGAGAAGCGGAAGGGGCTGAGCCAGCATCACTGGGCATGCATGCACCTCCACGCATGCACAATGCCCGTGTGCTGGGGAACAGGGGAGAAAATGGGCCAAAAACTGCAGAAAATATAAATTAAAAAAAAAAAAGATTTGTGTATAAGTGGGAGCATTTTTACAGTTTGTAAATACTTATTCAATTTTTTTCTTTTCCCCTCATTATATCACTGCTTTCACCTGCCGGCGTGCCCCATTCAGCCCGACCGCCCCCCTCCCTAGCTAAGACAGCCGGAATTACCGGGTCTTACCTTATGCCCGGCCTGGAAGCGGTGCCTGCAGAGGACTGGGCTTCATCCTGCCTGCTCGGTGTTTTCTCCCCTTTCTCCTCCGTTACACAGGGCCCCAGGAGTAGAGATGCAGCGGTAGAGGCGCACATGCGCTCTACAGCCCCGGCAACAGCCCCTTCCGCCCACCCACTGGCCTAGCACCATTGCACCCTTCTGGTTTGCGCTGCAACTTGGCCTCCACCAGGAGGCAGACCATGGCCGCGGGATGCAACCCCACCACCCCAAAGAGGAGAGCTGCCTTTGACGCCCTACCAGCCCTGCGTTCTCCCCTGCCGCCGCCGCGGCCTGTGCTCATACCCGAACATGGGTCCCCGGTATGGCACGCAGGCAAGGTGTCCAGCACCTCAGCCCTCAGCGCCACCAGGCTGGCTCTTATCACAGAATTTTTATAGTAACGGTTGCAGGTTCCTTAACATGGACATTGGCTACCCCCAAAACAAGAGTAAGTAACCCAGTAGTCCACCTTCAAAAAGTTCTTTGTTCATAACTGTGATACAGTAAAGTAAATCTGCAGTACTTTTCCTTAGCTACACTGTAATTTTTAGTAGCCAAATTTTTTATTAGCCATTATTTACTGTGGCCATCCTTAGCACTCACCCAGTTGATCCTGGGATTTTGTGTTTCACATACTGTATATACAGGCTGCATTTACGTAACCTGTACTTTATGTACTCTGGTTCTATTCCCCAGTAGGTGTACCCGATCAACCACAAACAAAAAATATCCTAATACAGAATTCCGACAACAGGGAGAAGAATGCACAGTGAAGATGTGTTCTCAGTGAAGTCTGGCAGTGTAAACATGGTTATACTTTGAATGTTGAGGTGCATGTAGTACTGGAAGAAACATACAGTGCCTTCAGAAAGTATTCACTCCCCTTGGATTTTGTCACATTTTGTGATGTTGCAAACTCAAATTAAAATACATTTATATGGAATTTTTTTGTCACGTATCTACACAAATTATTCTATAATGTCAAAGTGGAATGAAACTTCTGGAATTTTTTGTACATGTAATTTAAAATAAAAACCTGAAATGTCTTGATTTGATAAGTATTCACCCCCTTTGCTATGACACTCCAAATTGAGCTCAGGTGCATCCAATTTCCTTGTGAGATCACTCTAAAACTTGAATGCAGTCCACCTGTGGTCAGTTCAAATGGCTGACATGATTTCAGAGGAAATACACCTGTCTATATAAGGTCCCACTGTTGACAGTGCATGTCGGAGAAGAAACTCTACCATGAAGACCAAGGAGCTGTCCGTAGAACTCCGTGATGGAATTGTGAGGAGGCACAGATCTGGAGAGGGGTATAAAAAATATTTCTACGGTGTTGAAAGTTCCCAGGAGCACAGCCAAGTCCATCATTAGGAAATGGAAAGATTACAGAACCACCCAGACTCTTCCTAGAGCAGGCCGTCCTCCCAAACTGAGCAACCGGGCAAGAAGGACCTTGGTCAGGGGAAGTGACCAAGAACCCAATGACCACCCTGACAGAACTACAGAGTTCCATGGCTGAGATGGGAAAACCTGTCCAGAGGACAACAATCTCTGCAGCACTTCACAGATGTAGCCTCTATGGGAGAGTGGCTAGATGGAAGCCACTCCTGAGAAAAGGCCACATAATAGCATGCCTGGAGTTTGCAAGAAGGCATGTGGCAGACTCTGAGACCATGTGGCAAAAGAGTCTCTGGTCTGATGAAACAAAAAATTGAACTCTTTGGCCTGAATGCAAAGCGCTATGCCTGGCGCAAACCAAACACAGCTCATCACCCGTGTAACACCATCCCTACCATGAAGCATGGTGGTGGCAGCGTCATGTTATGGGGATGCTTTTCAGCGGCAGGGACTGGGGCACCTGTCAGGACAGAGGGAACAATGAATGGAGACAAATACAGGCACATCCTTGAGGAGAACCTGCATCAATTAGCAACAGACCTTGGGACTGGGGCGAAGACTTACATTCCAACAGGACTACGACCCCAAGCATACAACACTGGAGTGGCTTCAGAACAAGAAGGTGAATGTCCTTGAGTGGCCCAGCCAAAGCCCAGACTTGAATCCCATTGAGAATCTGTGGAAAGACTTAAAGATTGCGGTTCACCGACGCTCCCCATCCAACTTGACAGAGCTTGAGCAAATCTGCAAGGAAGAATGGGCGAAAATCCCCAAATCCAGATGTGCAAAGCTGATACAGACATACCCAAGAAGACACAAAGCTGTAACTGCTGCCAAAGGCGCTTCTACAAAGTATTGACTCGGAGAGTGAATAGTTAAGTAAACAAGATATTTAAGTTTTTAATTTTTCATAAATTTTTGTTACACAATAAAACTATTTTTGCCCCTTTAAATTGTTGAGTATGCTGTGTGAATCAAGGGGGGGGAAATAATTTCAATGCATTAAAAATTCTGGTAGTAACAGAACAACATGTGACAAAATCCAAGGGGGTGAATACTTTCTGAAGGCACTGTAGAAAGGTAAAGGCACATCAAGACACTGAATCCCTCCAATCTGCTCTGTAGGCCTTTTTTGAAACATCCTTGCCAGTTTGGAACCCACCTGCATTGACCACCATGCTAGGCAAGCTATTCCACTTATCTGCCAATCTTTCCTCATATGATTTTCCCTGTTGCCTGTGGATCATTTTAGTGGCCCTTTGCTGAACTGTTTCCAATCCTTGTACTTTTTTATTTTTTTTGTTTTGTTAGGTGCGAGCTCCAGAAGTGAACCCAGCACTCTAAGTGGGGCCACACGAGAAACCCGTAAAGTAGCATAATCTCCTTCCTGCAGCTGGTATTGTATTTCTGGAAGTGGTATTCATTGGTGTGTGCTGCAAAGTCACTGGCAACCATCTGGAAGTAATTAATAAAGTATTTAAGGAATTCCACAGCCATACAAGGGACCCGTTAAACAATCTTACTAAAGATCACAGAAACAAATCTGTATCTAAAAGTTAACTGCCTTTTCCAGGCTTCATTATGTGATCTTTGATAAAGCTGATTTATTGGGTTTGTGTGGCTACAGTACATCTCCTTAATTACTTGTTAATTTCAGCAGTCATTAAAAATCACATGATCCACCAGTGAAGCCACCCAATCACATGATGTCCAGGGTATACAGTAAAACGCACAAAAGATTTCATGATAGCTAGGGGCAAAGAGCAAATAATAGTAAGTATTGTCCCTAGTCTATCAGGCAACAGCACACTCTCGTCACAGTTGCACTTCAGCGGATGGGTGAAAGGACTGTCTTAATGCTTCTGTGGGGCACAGCAACCTGTTAAAACTAAAGTCCTCTGCATAGCAGCACTGTTTTAAAGAAGCAGTTCCTGAAAAACTAATTACAACAGCCACTTCAGTTTTGATTAAAAAAAAAAATGGGCTCAGAAAACATTAACCGAGGCTAACAAAGTTGCTCAACCTGCTCAGGTGGTGTGGTGTTTTTAGATATATATATATATATAGATATAGATATAGATATAGATATAGATATATATAGATATAGATATATATATATATATAGGTTTTTATCTTCCTGTGGCAGGTACAGGTGGCTGTTTCAGCCCCATCCCTGTCAGCCACCACTGTCCCGAATCTCTTCTGGTGTTGGGGACCATTAGCCCCCACGGATCCCCCCCCCCCCCAGGGCCAGGAAGGGAGGGCCGTCTTCCACCACTCGGAGCACATATCCAGACTGTTCTGGCACAGAGAGATTGGGTGGGCCAACAGCAAGACAGGCAGGGCTTCATGAAGCTCATCTTCCATTTTTCATCCTAGTTTTCTCCCCTGGGCTCCACGGATGTGCAATGAGCACGTTGTGCAAGCTCTTCCTTCGCGGGGACGCCCCTGGTGCTCGGAACATAGGCCCTTCCTTCCCATCCTAATGATGTGCACGCACCACCACATCTGGATTCCTCCAGGTGGCAGTCAAGCAGCAAGTCACAGAATCCCTCCCCCCCGACCCGTGTTAGTCGAATGGTGTCCTTCATTAATCTTTAGGTGGTCATTCTTGAGCTTAAAACTGAATGAAAAAATCCATCCCCATTCATTTCAATGGGGCACGCCCCCGCATGCTCCTGGTCTGCGATCATTCACGTGCTTGAGCGGCGAAGTCCTGGTCTCAGGAACTTCAGAACTGGTCAGGCTACATTGCGAAATACAAAATTACGAGTAAAAATACAAAGGTACTGGGCAGAATGTATTATTTAAACCAGGCTGGATTAACTAGCGCTGAGGACAGCTACCACAATATGTGAGTGGTAGCTGCCCTCAGCTACGTCAGAAAATCACTTTAATGCCACCTATGACTTGGAACAGATGACATATGCATTGGTAGACCAAGTAGTTAAAGGACAACATAGATGAACAGATGACTTCTAAACCCTGCTTTTGTACCTTGAGAGCACTGTTGGCCCTGGAGGGGACAGCTGTTTGGGGAGGGGGTCTGGGCCTACTGTATGGAATCTGCTATGTATACAGAGACACTTGAAAGACTCTTGTATAAGAGCTATACAAACATTCAAAAATTTGCCAGCAGAAGCAGGCCACAATGGTCTATCTAGTCTGCTTGAGGGCGCAGCCCAATCTATTTACTGGAGCTGCCCCCAATCACCCCCACTTCCTCCTAATAACCCTCCCTCTGGCTGCACCCTCTTCTTTACTCTCTCCCACCCCTTTTTAAAACTTCCCACTGAGTTCAAGGATATCACCTCTGGTAGCCCATTCCATTCTGACACCATCCTCTCTGTGAAAAAGTGCCTCCTCATTTCCCTTTTAAATGTACCCCCGACAAGTTTCAAGACTGTGCCTCCTTGTATTCCCCATCCTTTTTAAAGTGAAAATGCCCTCCGCTCCAACCTTGTTTATACCTTTAAGGTATCTGAAGGTTTCTATCATATCTCCCCACCTCTCCCTTCTGTCCTCTAGGGAGTACATACCGAGCTCCCTCAACCTCCCCTCATATGGTTTGTCCCCCATGCACTGATCATTTTGGTTGCTCTTTGCTGGACCCCCTCCAGCAGCTGTATGTCCTTCTTCAAATAAGGGTGCCAGTACTGCACACAGTACTCCAGGTGCGGCCTCACCAATGAGCTGTACAAGGGCAGAATGACTTCTTCCTTCCTGGAGGTAATTCCTCTGGCGGTGCATCCCAGCATTTTATTCACTATCTTTATGTCATTTAATGTAAGTAATAATGTCTGCACAGTTTCTATTTATTGTTGTCACAATTCTGTTGTACTGTCTTGTTTGTTGTATTCTGGCAAAATCATAATAAATTTTCATTATTAAAAAAAAAAAGCAAAGGACTGAGAGAGTCTGGGAAGGGGTGTGTCCTAAGACTCCTCTCAGATTGTTATAATCTGTTCCAGCTGACAGGGGAGGACGACAACCAAATCCATCTGACAGCCCATAGTGCCGACACACAAGGTGATATGAAATGCAATACTGAAAATAGAGCCATTTTCAGCATGCAATTTTATTTATTTATTTGAAAATTGGTAAGCAGGAAAAAGCACACTGAGCAGAGGCTCGTTTCCAGGCGTGACCAGAGCGAATGGTTACAGGAGGAAACAGAAAAACATAATACAGCACATTACATGGAACAGACCACAAAGTGCAGACAGAGGAAAAAATGTATACATCTTAGATCCTCTCTACTTGCACTTTCCCTCCTCCTTCAGGATTGTGCTGTCTGAACCTGTGATCCTCTGAATTATGTAAGCAATAACCCATGACAGGGTGTGCAGTTATTGGGGATTAATCAACACCCTGGGTGCATTGTGAAGCACGAGGCCACAGGCAGAGTGTCCTCACAGCACCCAGAGTGCTGTGTCCCCAATAACACTTTACCCTGAAGTGGAGACCTCTGCGCTCTACTATGGGCCAAATTTGGGGACAAGCGGACAAAACCTGTTGGTATAATACAGAAAACATGTGGAAACTACTTAGTGTTCTTCCACTACTTCTGGCAGTGGAACCTCAGTTTTCTGTGTTCTGCCACAGTAAAAACAGTTCAGAAGACAGAAGTTTGTGGTGAACAGGGCACAGATTCTTGAATCAAGGAGCACCTGGAAGTTGTTACTGTGCTGTCAAAAGTATGTACTGTGCTGTGCTTCTGTATTGTTTTCTATATTAATATCTGGTAACAGCGCCTATATTGTTGTTCTGTTACACTGCGATGTGCGATTATAGACATGCACCCCCCTCAAACAACTGCGATACTTGGGTTTGACACTACCGACTGTGGTCAGATTGACACATAATTAGCAAGCAGTCACATCGATCACTTCTTCCTATTTTACAGCAGGATTTCCACGATTATGCTGCACAATGCGCATTCGCCACTTATATGCGGCACATGAGACAGCCGCATCTCCTCCATGACTACAGTCAGCTGTGCATTACAAGGCTACTTAACAGATTACGGTGCATGATTGCATTTCCCTACTTACATCAGGTACACTGAGGAGTGCCATCAGTCTTCCACAATACATCAGTGTGGCGACTTGGTAGTGCTAGTCTGATGTTACAGTGTACGTGCATGTAGTACTAGCAGCACAGGGGTGTCAGGGACCCTCTAAAAGTGACACAGCATGACAGAAGTGTGTCACACTACTGCGCCCACACTCTATATGCTGTTTCACTTGCCAGCTACTTCTCCATAATAGTTATCACACTCTCTATTGCTGCCACATCCTTGTTCAATTACATCTTTTTTCTTAATATAGTGTGGTAAGGTACAGTGACAGCATACTACGCGGACATCCTGTTTCACTGCCTAGCATGCCCGACCCAGAACACAGCAGAGCTCAGGTACATGTTTAGTATTCTGCTTGTTTTATTTCTGCATCTTCTGACGCTACATACTTTTCCCTGATGGTGTGTTACATCTGTGGGAAGACATACTCGATACTACGAGTCCCACAGTGTTCCAATGGGGCGGATGGGTGCAGTTGCGATTATGCGAGTGTGCCACGGTTGTGGTCTTAATACACTTGTCTATGTATTTAATTCCAGCCTTTGATGCTTCTCTGTGGTTTTTGGTATCTACTGTTCCATTTTTGCTACTAAGCACTGTATCGTGCGAGTGTCACTGTCCTCCGGGTGGGTGGGAAGAGTCGCTAACCTACATTTCAACATGGCGACTGGAGAAATTGTTTCAGAGAGATTGAAATTAGTTTGGCTTTCTGAGTCTCATTTCTCTTGGGTGCCTTTTCACCACTTGTAGCAACTGTTCGTATCTTAGGAATTAATGAATGGTCACCTGATTATGACTGACCAATCATTTTGCTAATACACAGATGCCCATGTTATAAATGCTTGTATTGTTTTATTGCTTTGTACCGAACTGTTTAAAACTGACAATGGCTTACAGCTGTGAATGTCCCCCACTACCTTCATTTTTGTTTTTTTATGTATGACGAGGATCCTTCGTAAAAGAGCTTTTAGCTCAAAGCATGTATTTCAGATCTCTAATTAAATAAATAAATAAAAATAAATGAGCTTGGAACAAATTAAAGTGCAAGCATGCTGTGCAAATACATGTGCAGGTGAAAAACTGGGGATTCGTCAACAGTACAGAGGCAAGCAATTCAGTGTACCAGGGATCAGTAAAGGACATGGGGACCCAAAAACCTGAGCTACCAAAAATAACTAGGAAGCAGAGTTAAGGTTATCCTGGAAGCTAGCTTTGAAATGGCAGGATTTCGCAGCACGGAGAACAATAGTGCACTTTTTTCGCAGGGCACTGTAATGGATGAGATCAGGAAGGGAGTGGGATAATTTACAGCGGGCCCATGCAAGATCACAGGACTTGCACGGATCAATGATTTAAGAGAAGATCCAGGGGAACTGAGATGATCTGACCCTGGATTTCCTAAGGGTTGGGGGCTCTTCATTCTACCACCCAGAAGACCCATTTCTAATACGAAGGTGTTGCTGTGTCACCCTGCACATGGGTATTTTACAGCAGATAAATTTGTGTTAAATGAGAATTGTGCTGAACTTGAAAGCCATTATTCCCCAGTAGAAGCTGTTTTTTTAAATGCTAATTCCAATTCTGCTATCATTCTACCTACACTGCCCTATTAGTAACCTAAGTGGGTGTTCATGGTTTACGCTGTGGTGTGAAGTACCATTTTAGAACTATGCAAAGTAGTTATGTCCCTCTCAACCACAGAGTTCTATTGTAGAACACGGATGCATTGTTCCAACAACAGCAGAGCTTGGCAAGGGACATAAACTACATCATACAGTTCTAAAATGTTACGTGCCACCGGTGTGTAAATCAAAAACATCCCCTGGTATAACTAAACAGCTTGTAGAGATGGAACATGAACAGAACTGGAGCCAGTATTTAAAAATCAGCTTCTACAGTGGAAAATGACTTGCAGGTTCAGCGCAGTTCTCCTTTAATCCTTGATGTACAGATAGAAACATAGAAACACAGAATTTGACGGCAGATAAGGACCACTTGGCCCACCCAGTCTGCCCATTTCCCTACCTAATGGACAAGTTGCAGATCCTAGTTAACCAGCAGCCTACTTCTTTCTACCCCAACCCCCTAGAATTGCCTAATGGCTGTCCCATGCATGCTTGAATTCAGTCACTGTTTTTGACTCCACAACCTCCTCCGGAAGGCCGTTCCATGCAACACCAATGTTAAGGAATAATTAATTTCTACACTATTCTTCAATTTCTGGCCCCATGATAGGATTCCGTCTCCCACATTTTGTCCCCATCCCAACAGCTTCCCACATTTTGATAGCAAAAGATTGACAGGTATGTTTTTTCCTTCCAGAGGCGTGGTTCTTGTTCCTGATCCTGCTTTGCCTATTCCCTTTGGGTCTATTTTTTGTTCCTGGCTGTTGTAAAAAAAAAATGACATGCTGTAAAAAGATGGCTCTAAAGATAATCCACACGGAAACTTCCAAAATCAGTTCCCAGTCCCATAAACCTTCTGGTACGTCAGGTATTTAAACCTTACAGCAGGAAGTGCGTGAAGCAGCTGCCTCTTTCAACGAAACAGTGGCTTGTCAGGCAGTAGCTACTTGGAGCATAAAATACTGATTTACAGTATATGGTTAGCCCCTATTGTGTATGGATTTTCATACACACAATGTTCTTGCTGTAGACAGTTCCATGGTCAGCAAACGTTGTCTACAGTCAAAAGTTGTAGTATAGTAGTGACATCACTACTATACAACATTTCACTTAGAAGTTTGTCCTAGCAGTCTCCCCTCATGATGCTTCCCTGCCCCCACCATCACCAGAAACTCAACTCAATTCATATTTTACATTTTATATTTAAAAAGGTAACTGTTTTCCTTGTTTTTACTGAGAACTGAAGTACTACAGCCCACTTAGTTGTGTTTACTCATACACTATAAAACCCATATTCTATGAAAGTACATGGGCAAACAAAACACCACTCGGCATGTGTTTCTATCTCAGAGCTGAGATGACATTAGTGACCCCCTAAGCTTCACTCTTGAGGTCCATAAGTCTTCTAAACCCCTCAATTTAAACACAGCTTTGTTGTGTGGGGTTGCCCACAAGTTATTCTGTATGTGCCAGAATGCATGCTCAGTTAGTGCTAAACCAAACCTACAAATAAAACAGGCAACAATGCACTGACAGCAAAGGGAAACTGAAGGGGACAAATAAAACACATGCTCCCCCCCCACCACAATAATCCCAAAACATTCTACAAACCTCAGTTGTTGTTCTTTGACGCATATCTTTCCAAAAACTACTGCAACATGTTTCATTATTTGAATGTGTTAATTAAGCAGCTTTGATTCTGCCATCCAAAGACAGCTTTCTGATAAGCTGCACAGAAGACCCATGCTGATAGAGTTCAGTCTACTGATTCATCAAAAACTAGAAACACAGCCGGTCTGCCCACACAGTGGTAGAGCTGACCTGTGACACTGAACAACCCAGGTTTAGGACCGGGCCTGGGCCGTCAGAGGGACGGCCATGGGGAGAAGGATTGGGCACCCCAGAGGATGCTCTCTTCCTCCTCCTCCTCCAGGAAGGAGGGCCAGCACTGCTGCTGTGATACCACCCCAGAGGAATGCCTTAGCCTCTAGTAGAGGAGAACAAGAAAAATCCTAAAACCGCAGAAGGTAGCCCCTGTATTCAGATGTTGCACTATCAACACTGAAAATATGTCTTTTAGGGTTTCTGTAATGGTCGTGCTTTCCAGCCATAAAACAGTACATGCTGTAGATTTTGAGAGGTTTCTGCCTAGGTCCAACGTGCTCCTATCAGGCCCCCAGAAAAAACCTGGACTCCCATTCTGGTTTTCACACTTGAAGGAGCACTGTGAGGCAGGAGCTAGCGGTCACGCAGCACAAAACTGCCACCGACTAAAGTTCTTCCCGTGCTCTGCAGTTAGGGCATCTCTCTGTGGTAGGAAAGTACAATGTGGGCCACAGAATGGTTGCAGCTCAATTGAAAAGGGCAGCCCGCCCCTCCCTAAGGCTAAAGCCCTGCTGGAACCCCTTGCTATGTACTCACATACACAGAGATGGTCTCGCAGCTGTGAGCACCCCTGTTCTGAAAACTGCTCCATGGGTGGTCTAAGTGTCAGCTATGGCCCAAGGAAACTGGCGTGTACTTGACCAGCACTTAAGTCCTGGATCCGATTGCAGATCTTCAGGCGTGAGGCTTAAAGTGGCTCTATGGGTGGTTTAAATGCCAGCTCCAGACCAAAAAACCTGGCGTACAACTGATAAGCACTGAAGTCCTGAATTTGATGGTAGATCTTTGGGCTGGAGCTTGAAGTCCCGGAAAGAGTACACGATTGGGGAAGGGGGTACTAACAACAACAAAAATGGAAAGGGACCTGGAGGTAGTCTTATCAGATGACCTAAACGTAAGCAAGCAATGTGAGAAGGCAGTAAGGAGGGCTGGGGGGGATGTATAGAGAGGCGCATCACCAGGAGAAAACAGGAAGTTATCCCTCTGTACAGACAGTTGCTGAGACCCCATCTGGAGTACTGCGTCCAGTTCTGGAGACCCCATCTCTGCAAGGACATAGACAGGATGGAGGCAGTACAGAGGAGGGAAACTAAAACAGAACAGTGACTGAACTTGAGCGACTCAAATATGAGCGATTCAGGTTCAGCACTCATTATGTGAACTACCCTGAAAGGGTAGCGATGGGCGAAGAACAAGGCGACCGGAAGGACAGGAGGGGGAACGGAACAGGATAGAAGGTAAGTGGGAGGTAGTAGGCGAGGGCTGCCGAGGCTGGCTGTGTGGTGGTGAGGCGGCTGGCTATAGTGGGAGGGTGCAGGAGTGCAGGGGTTGAGGCGCACATTGTTGCGATTTGCGGTGAGGTGTGTGTTTTTAACACAAGCATCACCCTCCTGACATGCACCCCCTGGAGTTGAGAACTTTTAGTTAGGAGATGTGGTTTTCGCCCATGTCTTTGCTGGGAGTGTACATCACCGTTCTGTTTTTTTAGCGATGTATACTCGCTATAACGGTGGTTGCTATTTGGCGATCGCCATTATAACATAGAACAGTTTAAAGAGAGCCTTTCCTGCTGTGTCACATTGCCCCCGTACTAGGAAGGACCCTTACCTGCCCCAAAGTCTGATCCTGCCAAAATAAGAATTTTTCATTGCCCCTAATCTGGAAGGGAAGGGATGGTAATTTTCGATTATTCCTTTCCACTTCCTAGTACAGTGGTCTGCTAATTTTTCTTGCGTCACTATATGGAGAGTGTGGGGACATGCTCCACAGACATGAATGGCAACATGTTTTAAACACACAAGTTGCATGTTTTAAATGGGTCACCATAAACAAATGAAGGGCATTGCTCAACTAACAAGGAGCAATAGCCCTACTGTTGTGCTGACAGGCCGGGTACCAGGAACATTTTTAAAAAGATAACATAAATCAGTTTATTTCATTCTCATTCTTTATTACAGAGGATATTTACATCAAAATTCGATCGTAGTTCCTCAGACGTCACAACATCCTCCTGCTTAGTCTCCTCTGTTTGTAAGCCAGTGACCATGTAGGGTCGTCATGGGGACGCTTTTACAGGCAGTAAAATAGGCAGACTGGATGGGCCTGGCGGTCCTTATCTGCTGACAATTTCTATGTATCTAATACCTGCCAGATTACCTGTAGCAGGTATGGGAGTTCTTCCCAAAGGGACTCCAGTACTTTTATCAAGATTAATTCTTGACCCAGAAACCTCAGCACAGGCATTAAATACCTGAGAAAGTGCATCTTCCCAAGTTCTAGAATCTAATGTGAAGACCAAATCATCAGCATATGCTAATATTTTGATGGGAGAAATCCCAACTGGCGCTAGTATGCCATGCACAGCTGGAGTGTTATGCACCAACCTAATAAATTTCTCAACAAAAAATGTATAAAAGGGGGCTCAGTGGGCACCTTTGTCTGACTCCACTACATCTCTCTACCCACCACCCATTAACATTTTGGTATAAGGGAGGTACCACTATATAGGTTTTGAATCCAAGTTACAAATTCACTAGAGATTCCAAAAGCTAGTAAAAACAAAAATTCATGAGAGATACGGTCAAAAGCCTTCTCTTGGTCCACCCCAATCACCCACCCATGCACTTCATTAAGTTCTCCATGAAAAAAGAGCTCCCTCAGTAATATAAGATTATCACATTGCCTCATTCCTGGGACAGCACAAGTTTGTTCAGGCCCAATTAGATAATTAGCAACATTACTAAGTCTAACAAGCACAATTTTAGATATTAATTTTCGATCAGTATTGAGGAGACTTAAAGGTTTCCAGTTTTTAATATCTTGTGTGTTACCTTTTTTATGAATCAATACCAGAATAGCTTCTTGTATAGATTTTGAAAATCTACTCTCTCTCAACATAATTAAATAATATTGTTAATGCAGGTACTAACTCAGCTTTAAATACCTTATAAAAAAACAGCCCCTATGCCGTCTGAACCAGGGGCAAAGTCCGATTTCAAAGAGTCTATAGCTTTAGCAACTTCTGTTTCTGAAATATCTGTTAGTATTGCTATTTTATCTTGTTCCAAAATCTGTGGTAGGTCCAGATTTTGCAACAATTGTCCAGCTTCCTTACAGTCATTCTTAACTCCAAATAAGCGTGTCACTTGAGATTGTATTATTTGCAAAATATCTACTGGATCCTTTACTACTTGCCCTTGTGAAGTGACCAGTTCTGTAATTACCCTAGATCTAACTCTTTTAGCACAATCTTTATAAGGATCTAACCCTCCCTTTGGTAATTGTGTCCTGAATTTAGCTTCCGTTTCTAAAGATTTAGCTCTATTATATTGCAAGTCCCTCATTTGTGCACTTATCATACAGAGTTGTTTCTGCTAAAGATATCAGATGTTGCAACTGATGCCTTAGCTTTAGATATTGTATACACAAGTCTGTATTCCTAATCTGCGATGTATTTTGGAATAGCTTTTTCCAAGAATCTTTAGTATCCTCCCACCAATCCTCCATTTTTTTATAACAATCCACTACCATCTAGCAGTCCAATGTTTCTGCCATATTTTCCGTATTTCGGGGTCTGTTAACATAGCTATATTCAATTTCCATTTACTTTTCTTAGATCTGGGAGTACCTGTCCAAGTGATCTTCGCTCGTAAGGCCACATGGTCCGAGCACTCACGTGCATGTGTTGCGCTATTCATCACTTTTAAAGCCTGCGTAATAAAAATAAAATCAATCCTAGTTTTTATAGTTCCCCTAAAGTAAGGGAATACCCCTGTGGAATGTAAACTCTGTTATGCATCCTTTAATTAGTGTAGATTATCTGTCTCAGTTTAATGGAATCACTAAACATCTTATCTGTTTTTAAGCCTCTATCAGTTAAGTGTATTCCACAATTAAACTCACCCGACCAGACGACTAGTCGAGATGTATGCAAATACGGTTGTATATCTTGGAATAGGGCAGATCGTAAGGCTTTTTGATTATGGAGCATATATGGCAATAATCCTAAACCTTTCAGTAAAAAAAGAAAATCTAATAATAAGGTTCTCCCAGGCCATATTTCAGTCAATCTAGATACACTCATGTCTGGGTTAGAAAAGAGAATTCCAATGCCATCACATTGATCTGTACCTATAGACCAAAATACAGTTCCCAATTTCCAAGCTCTTGTAGCTTGTTGTAGTTCTTTATGAGGTTTTTAACCTAGTGTCTAAGACACAAGTGATATCACTAGCGTTTTTTTGTAAAGACTACATAGAACTTAGTAACTTTCCTTCTCCCTTAATACTATTCACATTTAAGGAAGTCAATGTGAGAAAGTCCTGCATAGCATAAAGGAAAAAAGAAAGGACACAAAGACCAATCATTATGGAGTTTTAACTTTTCGACCCTGCTTGGTCCTTTCTGCAGTTGAATCAGACCCTCCCCGATCTTCAGCATCTGAGGAGGAAATTAATGATGAGGAATCCGCATCCTCATCTTCTGAGTCCCGATCGGAGGTATTGGTATTTAGGGCTGCAAATTTATTTCCTGTTGCTCATGACCCTCTGGGGGTAGAAGCTGTCTGTACTTTAGCTACTCCCTTCCCTGCCCTATTTCTGTTTTTTTTTTTTTTTTTTATTTTTGAACAGGTTTAAAATCCATATCTTTGACTTTGTCTGCCATTATATCTGAAGGAAGGAAGGAGGAGGAGGAGGAGGAGGAGGAGGTGGTGGCCCCATAACTGCCACAGTAGGAGATACTTCCTCAACTTTCGGATTTTCTGTAGAAGAAGTGGGTAACACAGAAGGAGCAATCCCCATAGTGTTTTCCTCTATTCCTACTCTAGAACTTTCCACAGGTAAACTACTTTCCTGCCTCTGGTCTGTACCCTGTGAGTGGTGCTGTGAAGTGTTCAGGCTAGCCCGTAGACTCTGTTAAGCTACCCTCTTGACCTGTTGTTGTTGGGCTTGATTAATAATAATACCCTCATGAGAAGGCCAATCCTCACGATTGTGAGGCCCATGGACAGCGACCATATGCATGCCCTGTGTCTTCACACAAACTACACATACATAAATTTAGACAAGCTTCTGATTTGTGTCCAAATTCTAAACAATTACTGCAACGCACAGATGCACATGCTGAGCTCAGGTGTGTTACTGCCCCACATTTAAAACAAAATACTGGCTGCCCTACGTAAAAGATACTCCCTCCATCTTTCCCCAAATAAAACATACTAGGCAGGTGTACTGGTCCTGTATTTGTAGTGAAGATCTTTACTTTTATATGCCACCCCCCATCCCCTATTTGTTCGCTGTCAAGGGTGGGCACAGGCCTGTTCAAAACTTCACACCTTTTCCTGAGCCAGAACAGAATATCCTCGATATTGACTCCTCCATTTTTGAACATTACAGTAATGTTCTTCACTGCAGGTTTATTTAGTGGTACCACAAGAAAAGGAGTCCATATTGGGGTACTCTTATATTTTGAATATTGAGCCCAGAACCTATCAAGACTCGAAACATTCTTAAAGCTCACATCAAAGTTTGAATTTCCCAAACTAAATAAGGCAAACATCTCCAATGCAAAGAACTTCACTGAACCTTTCAATAAGGTTCTGGCAGTATAGATACGATTTGGTGGGTCTTGTAACACTCCTCTATAGATAAGGCGCACAGCATTATGCTATGGGGCCGGCTCTCTACATCACCTGTTTCTTCAGGAGTTGTGTCAGTAGTTTCCAATAATACTGCTTCAGCCCCTCCCTCACCCTCAACAGAAATTACATTAGGAACAACAGTAGCAGAAGAGCTATCAATAGAAACAGCAGCAATGTCTTTACCCCAGGGTTTGTTGGAGCTCTCTTTGTTGGTGGCCACAGTAGTAGAAACATTCCGTAACATTTTTATATACACTGGGTCTTGGGAATCGGGAGTCCAATGTCCTGTGTGCGTCTGTTCCCAACCTGCATCGAGCAGTGCTTTAGTAGGAGTCCAATCCCCATCTCCAGAGATTTTATCAGTCTGTCCATTATCAGCAGCTTTACTCCAACCTTTTGTTAGTTTTGACTGGGGAAATTAAAAAAAAAACAAAAAAAAAACAAAAAAAAAAACTTGTTCTTCTCGCAGCTTTTGTGGACTAGCTGTATTTTCAAATGTGTGACTGTCCACCTGTATCATAGGCTCTCGGCACACAGAAGAAGTTCTGTTTAAACTGCCAGCCTGTTTCTTTGTAGTAGAAGTTTCAGCACATCGCCTCTGTCCCGAGCAGTTGTGAGGGGCTACTGCCACGTCAGCGCTCGAATGAATCATCGGACTTTTGACAGAAGCAAAGCCCGTTTTGACAGCTTCAGCTCTCTCAGCCAGTTCAGCCAAACCTTTTCCTACCTGTGAAACTTCTTTTAATAGATGCCCTTTCCTTTGTAACAAACTTGATTTGGTATCAAGCAAAACAATACCTTTTTGCGTTCTAGAACAGCGCTTAAGATTAAGCGCTCAACACTCCTTTACTTGCTGACGTTCTACTATTTCTTCCTCGTCCGTCTGACCAATCGCCAAATCCACCGATACCAGCACTTCGTCAGCGGCCTCTTGCAACACGAACACTGGAAATGAGGCCTGCTCTCCTGCACCAAACACATCCATCTCCTCCATCCTGGCAATCCTGCAGTGGACTACCAAGGGATCACCCTGCTGGCAAGTAGGGGAATTTCCCCAGTGTCCTAGCCAAATTTCCCACATTCACTAAAAAATACCACCAACAGCTTAATCTGGTTCAAGGTCAGCTGGCATTCATCTGTATCCCTCTCCCCCGGGTTGTGCCTGAAAATAGGTAGAATCTGTCTAGTGCACTTACCTGGTCAACAAAAACTAAAATAAAAAATAAATAAATAAAAACAGGAAGATCCCCTTGAAGGATCCACAATTCCCAAAAAGTCCTGCACAGGTAATCGACTGCTTGGTAAAACTGCAGGATATATATGGTTTAGGACATCAGAAATTGTTTGCCGAAGATGGACGGGGCCACGACGGAGACAGCACTGGTAAGGGAGTTAGAATCCATCTGTGCTCAGAGAAGGAGTCACTGTGAAGTGACTAGCATCCACCTCTGGAAGGCTGTGTATATGTGCTGGCCGCAGGTCAGTGGGAACAAAGGTTGGTGAGGAGATGAGAGAGGAGTATGACACCTAAAATGTGGGTCCCAGGGAGCATTAGATGCCGTCCCTGGGATGGAATGACTGCACCCTAGTGTACTATGGTTATCCTTAGTGCTACCCCTTCCAGTTTATGACATGTTAAGGGATAGTCAATTACATGTTATGTACCAACACTGCATTTATGAGCAGTGATAACAGGTCTGTGCCTCACAAACTGCCCAGTCTGTTCACAGTGTTATCCCACTCATGATTTGAGAGTGTGGTCACAACTACGTTTTGCACTTTGCCCTGCTCTCACATGTAGTATACTGGACATCTGTGCTTGAAACAGTGATTGCGCACTTCTTCCAATACACTTGCCAATGGTCTAGTGTGCACAAACAAACCTTTGTGCCTGGGTCTGTGCTGGTCTTGAACAGGCTGACCTGGATGTTCAAAAACTGCTGAGAAAACTGATAAACTGGGGAGAGACATATTAAAAGGAGCACTCCCTTTTATTATTTCAAATGTTAAAAAAAAAAAAAAAATAAATTACTGAAGCACATGCAAAATAAGGGAAGGGGAATCTTACAAAAGAGCAGAAAATAGGTACTCTAAAATAAAAGAGGCGCAGATAGAACACTTTCACTGTAACGTACTGCTGCTTTCATGGCCAGAGGACGTATAAAAGAGAAGAAAAACAGCAATAAAAAATTGCAAAAGAATCACTAGAATTATAGGTTCTTAAAGGAGAACTCTGATTTAGCTGAACTGCCCACCCTCCAAAGCCTCACCACCCTGATTAGGTTTTTTGTAATAAAAATGTTTAAAAAGTTAAGTGTTTACTCTTACTTTTATTTTTGTAAACTTTGCCATTAGGCAACATGACGGGTGCTGCACAGTGCCATCTCATGCTGAGAGTGCAGCGCCGTACTGCTCACTTGTACACTTCCCAATACAAGCGAGCAGGGCGGCACTACACTCTGAGACGAGATGGCACCATGCAGCACCAGCCACGTTGCTGGACAGCGGAGTTTACGAAAATACAACAAAGTGTAAGCACTTACAATTTTTTTTTTTGAATTGTGAAAAGTCTAATCGAGAGGTGAGGCTTTGGAGAGTGGGTAGTTTATCTAAATTGGAGTTCTCCTTTAAAGTATGTCTCAATTCATCACCCATCAGAAATGTCTCCACTGGTGCATCTACGGCACTGGTTCCACTTCTGTCATTTAAAAAGCAGAACAGGAAAAATTTCTTCATCTGACCAAAATAGCTTTGTGCAGTGCCATCTTTAACAGGAAGAAAACAGAGTAGGAAGTAAGCCCATGTGCAGAAACTCTCAATCCTGCTTACTCGGAATGCTCATCAGACGGGTTGAACTTAATGGCATTCCGCCCTGTTTTGCATACGAGTTTTTAAAGGCTGAATATCCTTTTTGTCATGCAGGTATGCAGACTGGAGTACCACTGTTGCCGCTCTGCAGTTTAATCTAGCACTGATCTTTTGAACAGGTGGACTACCATAGACAGAACATCAAATCTGGCATTTTGGTATTCTGCCTCCCACAACAGATCATTTTCTTAAGATCTACCCGTCAGTAATAGGGCTATCATATCACTTTGGTATTTTTCCTGTAGCTTAAGGGAATTTTCCTGTGTCTACTTGTAATTCCATTGGCCCTAATATTCATAAGATTAATGAGGTGCTAACCTGAACACCACCAAGTTAAAGGAGCACAGCATATCCAAAGGAATGGGGGTCATATTAAAAGGGCCCTGATGTACGCCACTCAACAGATAGCACGAACACATTTAATATACCACTGCACCCATACAAATGAGGGAATCCTCTTGCATACAGCGCACAGTAGTACATTTAGTGGATTTTGAAAGCAGTAAAAGGCTTTCATGTCTGTGGCATCTATTTATATTCAGCCTATTTTGAAAGTAGTAAAAGGCTACCGTGGTAGTAGTATTTACTGCTTCCAAAACCTTACCCTGAGCAACGCACACAGTGGTACTTTCAGCAGATTACAGAAGTGGTATAAGGCTGCAGTGGCAACATTATTTACAGCTTCCAAAACCTTTCCCTTTACAACCCCCCCCCAAAGTCCAAGCAGCAGTGCTGCCAATTACATGACCCCCTCCCCCCACCTGATCCCCAAGATAATGTCTGCTATTTCCTGGTAGTACAGTGCTGCTAGAACCCCAAGACAATGTGGAACATCAGAACATTCCCTCATAGTCTACTGCCCTCCCAACCCAGAGGTTACATCAGATATTGCCCTGATAATGTATCAGCCCCAACCAGATCCCCAAGTTAATGTTAGAACATTCTGTGGTAGTTTAGTGTCATTCCCCCAAGGAATGAACAGAAAAAATTCTTGGTAGTCCGGTAGTGCTCCCACCCGATCTCTGTTATATCTGTAGCTCCCAACCCCCTTACCAACTCACCCACTCGGCACCTACCACTACCTGTTCTCCTGGCTCCTCCATTAAGATCCCTTCCCCATCAGCTGGCAGATCTGCAGGAGTTACTTAAGCTGCCACTAGCCAAACTGCATTTTCTGTACCTAATTACAAATAGAACCGTTCAAGTACTCAAACTGCTACTACCAATCCATGTCATGCACATTTATTGGTTTTGTAAGGTTTGGCGAAGAGTTTTGACATTTGGCTAAACTGTTCAGGTGGCAATGAGGCAAAATGCTACTGCATTTAAGACTTCTATCTTAATGCCCTACTTGTGGCATATAGTATTTTCCTCAGTAGTGACTGAGATTTCAAAGGCAGGGGATTACAAGTGCAGTCCCAGAAAAAAAAAAACTTAATTGTTAGGAAAATGTAAGGGACATATATCTAATTTAATGTGGGCGTGCTTTATACTAAAGTACAGAATAGTACAACATTAAATTTAGGGGAAATATGTTCTGCTGATGTCAACTGTGGTTTGTCAGTCAGTGACTACAGACTCGCTAAGAACTTTAGATGTATTGCTACAGGAGTTCAAACAGCATGCTATGCCTTAGTGACTGAAGAAAAAAGGAGTGATTTGTTGCATTTCTTGTCAATGACACTGAATATTTAATGGAATCTGTGCAAATGTTTGGTATCTTTGCAATATATCTGGTACCATACCAAGGGGAATTCACATATTATTGATACAGTACTGATACAGTGGATGGATTCGGTGACACTGAACATGTGCATTAGCGATACTGAATTTTCCACACTAAACACACATATTGGTAATGTGTGTGTTTGGCTTTCCCCTTCCCACTGCAACCTTTCTACATAACTAGAAATATTTACAGTGGCTCTGATAATCTCAATGTGCAGGTATGCATCCTTGAGATCTATTGAAGCCAGAAAGTCAGCCTAGTGTATTGCAGCCACCATCAGCTGGAGGGATTCCATTCTGAGGTGAGAAATTTGAAACTGGCGATTGAGTCATTTGACGTTCAACATGACTCTGTATAGTGCAATCTTTCTTGTAACTGTAGTACAAGAGTGCACCACTGCTCTCATCTTGTTCGGTTCATGGACAAGGGGAAGGAATGATCAGACAGATTGGGGGTATAGGTGAATTCAATGGAATAACAACTGCAAACAATCTCCATTACTCATCTGTCAGAGGTCATCTCTGCCAACTTGCCTGTGAAGTTCAGATGCCAGGCTCCTAGCAACAGAAATGGCAAGTAGGTGGATGGTATCTCAGTAGGACTGGAAGTTTTTGTACTGGCATCCCCTTTGCTATGTTTTGACCCCTACGTTGAGACACTTCAAAAGGAGACAAAGGAGCTTCGCAGAGCTGGTCTGAAAATGTGTTTGCGCTAATGTGGATTCTTTTCCCCAAGTTAGTATTGCCTGGCCTTCTTGCAGCTTTGCTTGCCCCCTTGATATTTGTGTTGCTTGTCTTTTAGCAAAGCTAACCTGATGTATGAATCCTTATTATAGGCCTGCTCCAATACAATTCCAAGTAAAAAGTGTAACAGATAGGAGATTAAAGAAGTACGACTTGGGAAGAGTTGTCCACCGACCAGAGGCAGAGACAGTTGGTTCCGCATACTATGACTAAGTATGGAGCGAAAGAGAGTCTGATGAAGTCAAAGGCAATATGTCACAGAAATACTGTTGCCACTGCCAATAGGGGAATGACGTCTGCCACGTCCTAGTTTACTGGTATGTCACATTCCACCTTATAAAGCTATATGAGGAGGACTTTGGTGACACATACTGTGCAGACCGCTGCATTTAAGAGAGAAGTCCATTAACTCATAAGCCTACTTGAAGATTCCTTCTATTTTGCAATTTAAGAGATCCCTGCTGGTGCGCTGGAGCAGGGCAGTCTTTCTGAAGAGGGCTCTGATGGACGCCATCCGGTTTCGTGCAGTTGTCACAATGCCTGCCGCAAAGCTTGTTAATCTGGTACAGTACACTTAGGAAGCCTGACAATATCATAGACCTCTTTTCTGTTGCCTCCTGTTCTCCGTTCACAAGATTTTTAATTAAATCACAGACTGGGAATAATCAAGACATTTTACCAGCACCCAAAAACAGATCTGACTTCTCGTCCTCTTCTTCTGGTTTAAGGGTCCTCGAACTCCAAAGTGAGGGAAGTGTATATAATGAGGAATTGTAGGCTGATAACAGAGAAGCTCCTACACGCATACCTCATTTGATCATATACTTCCGAGTCTAATCACTCGCTCTCCTCTGTCTCAGAGCTTGAGGGCTTGAATGGTAAACTAAGTCTGGTGTCCTGTCAGGGGATCCGATGTGAGAAGTGTAGGGTGGTTGTCTCTCCCTTACTTTTGGGATGCTTGTCCAGTCTTCCTCCTCCTCCTCTGGATCCTTATGTCCATTTTTGGCTGGCTTTTCAGAGTGTCACAAAGAGAAATTAGAGAAAGTGGTCTCAGCTTTCTGGCATCTGCCTCTTCCATTTGGTGCCATGTTGCTGCCCCAACTGAGTAAGGGCATCCACAGCAGCAATCAGCTTATGAAGTATTAGCTGCAGGGATACAGGCTGGTTTTAAATGTTGCACTCTGATTCTGTCACTTGAGAGGCCCTATTGGGGATGTCTGTAGATTGAGAACACTAATTTACATTTTGATCTTTCCCCACACACAGAAGTGACCAATCATTTTTCTTGTTTGTTTTTTTGTTTTTTGCATACCATGGTTAAAGACAGTGGATCCTAAGTTGTAAAAGGTAATACACTGTGTTATATTATGTGCTAGATGTGTAGGGCTAGAACAATTTCTCAGTTCAGTCCTGTACACAGAAGTGCTTAGGAGGTTAGTCACTTCTATGCCTAAATGCTAGACCCGTGGACACTGGCATAATTAAGAGAATGGCTTGAAAAATGTATGAGGTGAGGTATGCCCCATGGTTGGGTTGTCCAGCCCTGCCTCGTGATGCAGCCAAGGTGAGGTGACCCAGAATATGCTCCACTGCTAGTTAGAACTGTCAAAGTGAGATATTAGGGAATTACATCTAAACCTTTGTTCATAATATGAAGAAGCCACAGATGCCACCTATTTTGCAGTCATGGAAGGGACTTCTGTAGTCATGCTGTGAGTTTCTCCATCTTGTAGATTTCCCAAACCATATCTTCCCAATGAGTTCATGTGGGTTGGAGCCATCGCTCGGGTAACTTTTTTTTTTTTTTTTTTAATCAGCTGTCAGGAGGATTCTTGCCAGGTAAATCTTAGTCTTGTCTTTACAATATGTAGGGAAGCAGAATAAAACTGCCTGCTCTGGGGTCAATTTACCAAGTGATGGAATTATAATGGCAAGCTAACTTGAAACTCTCTCCAAACATGTGACAGGAACACTGCCAAAATATATGGGTGTGGATTGCTACTGCTGCCCCCTGTAGTCTCTCCAGTATGTGGTGACTCTGGTGGCATGGAATTTAGCAGTAATCTGAGGGGTTCAAAAGACTCTGGTTACAACCTTCCAGCCATACTCTCACCATTGACAGGAGCTGGTGAGTTTAGGTTGGCAAGACCAGATCCTTTGATAAAGGATCTTATGATCCAAAATGCATCAGGCAGGCCGATTGTGCTGTGCTGCAAGACTGCCTACACTTAATAAAAGGACAACGTAGCCTATTCAGAGACTGGTGTCCTTATTATCAGAGGTGGTGAGTGCCCAACTTTTGCTGTGCTAAGTACCAGATTTTAGTTCAGTCTATGTCGCTGAGCTGAAGTGTTACTTCGGCCTCCCACTGCGTCAGTGGTGTTGAACATTGTGACCAAAGAGTTGGCCAACAAGACCGTATAGGACGCTGAGACAAAGTGGCCAATTATACGAACTCTCGACTGCTAGTGGTGCTGGAGTCTTGGCTTTCAGTGACACAGACATTGCAACGTGTACATACGGATCCCGTGATGGTGGCCCTTGGCTTCTGGTGACAAACTTTACACTTCTGGCCCCTTGCGCAGCTTTACTTGCTCCCTCTTGCTGTGCCGCTTTTTCAGCCGTGATTGAGGCCTGCACTTGGCATGCCAAATTCAGACACTTTTGTACCAAGTTCAGCATCAAACTTTCAAAATTTAAAAGGTTATACCTGTAGTTCAACAGGCGGGAGCAAATAGCCACACCATCTTCCATGAGCTTTGTAAGCCAGCTTCCGCCAGCCTCATTCGGAAGCTACTGTTTCTCTGCTGCAGCCAGAGGCTCTGCTGGGCTCTGCCCCCACCCCCGTGTCTGCTGACGCTTTTCCTCTGTGCTTTTGGGCTCACTGTTCAGTTTGCGCCTTCAGCGGCTTTCTAGGTTAGTATTCTGTCTTTCTGCCTTTCCTGGCTACAGCTTGTGCTTCCTTCTTTTCTTTTAGTCACTCCCGATGTAGTGATGCCCTCATGTAACTCCTGCATTTTCTTCCGTTTTGGATTTCTGTACTCGTTTCTACAGTATGTCCTACCTATGTCATTCTGCAGGTTTTGGCTTATGTTATACCAGCCTTTTCTGTCCGCTGTCCATACCAAGTCACTTTCAAACCTTCTTTTAGTTCCACTGCATTCCTCCTAAATTGATTTTGCACAGCTTCCTAGCAAAGCAGCTGCTCCCACTCCTACTGTGTCACTTCAGTCAGTCTGTGTCAGCACTCATCACCTTAGTCTTGTACAGTTTTGGAGGACATCTTGTAAAGGAAATAAGACAGAGTGGAGGCAGTTCAGAGCAGGGCAACAAAAATGGTGCAGGGGTCATATGAGAAGCCCTACAAGAAACGACTTGGGGATCTCAACATGCACACCCTAGAAGAGAACAGAGTGATAAGGGACATGATACAGATATGCAAGCATGGCTCTACGATGCCGGTTCGACAACCCTTTTGTCAACCAGCATCTCGCCAACAGGAATCATGTCGATTGCAAATTGCGGTTTACATGATTCCTGTGTGTCTCCGGACTGGATTGCACAATCTGTTGACAGTTCGGAAAAGTTGAGCCGGTCGATTCTGCGCAGCAGAAATCTCCCTGGACAGGAACTCTGCATTCTTATTGGTGATTTCTGATTGATTGCCTTTATAATGTTCTATCAATCTAAGTCTGTCAGCAGCCAGGCCGGACTTCCGCCATGCTCTCTCCAGCCTTCAACCAACACGCCTCAACTCCTTCAAGGACCCGTCATACCAAGGGGACCATGGGCGAAGAGCGAGTGGTCGAACACAACCAGGAGCAGTCAAATCCAGGGTATCTCCCACTGCCTTATTATAGGCTGGTACGCGGTCCCCTGGACTTGTGCTTTCACCCAGCAATCCCAATAGGTCCAGGACCGCCGATAGACCATCTGGGGTAATTCCCCCAAAGAGTGGTACCGGACCATTTCTGAAGGGGTAGGTCCATTTGGGGAGCCCCAAAACTGAACCCTACAGTGTGATGGTCAGACCAACTGACTGGTTCCACTCCCAAGTCAGAGATCTCCATCCCCAGGAGGAAGAGCAGATCCAATGAGCTACCCCCTATATGGGTAGAGGAGGTAACCACCTGTGTAAGGCCCAGCACTGTCATTAACTGGAGGAGATTTTGACCAAATGGCGAGAGTTCATCATCGATCCATGTATTAAAGTCCCCCAGAATTATCCATCTGGGAAACTCCAATACCATGTCGACGAAGTCCGCAATCTCCTGCAGGAATAAACCCCATCGCCTGGTGGACGGTAAATGAGAAGTATCCTGCAACCTACACCCTCTCCCATGATACACTCAAAGGATCTGGTGATCCCCACTGGAACATCCACAAGGCCCAGTTCGGTCTTAAAAAAAGATGGCTACACCCCCACCCCTACGATCCAACCCTGGGCGGTGAATCACCGAGAACCCAGCTGGAACTGTAGAAGCCAGTACTGGCCCTGCATTTTTGTCCAGCCAGTTCTCGGTGATGCATGCCAGATCCACCATTTCAACAAGATTAGCTATAATAGTAGTCTTGTTTTTGATGGACCTGACATTACATAACACCGCCCAGGTTGGGTGAGATGCTGTGGTAGACCTCGACTCCTGACGAACATTAATTGCTGGGCCCTTGGGTATGGGGACAAGACAGGGATTACCCCTGTCCTGGCACCATTTCTCCCCAGGGCGTCGCCTGGTGCCCACCACCCCAATACGTGCTCCCCTTTCCATTCCCCACCAGGCCCAGTTCTCACCCCTTTCCTGCGCCTTCTAGCAAGCCCAAGGGATTGGCCATGTTTATAAGTCTCGGCTGACAAATAAGGGCAGTCAAAAGTGCGCAATTCCCTGAGCCTGGTGGGGGAAACTGGATGGGCAGTTGCTTGGAGGCCTCACTTACTGCTGTCCATGTCGCTGGCTCACTAAATGTCTTGTCAGACAGACCAAGCCAGTCTGTGGTTCAGTCCCACACTTGGCAGCTGTGTCAGACAGTAGCCGAACAGCTGTTCAGCATGTGACAAAAGCCAGAGCGGTACCTTTCTGCATTCCCACAACAATGCAAAATTGCTGCTTTTCTGTTCACTCTGGACGTGGAATTATTTGGCAAAACATGAGGTCCCTCTGTTGCAAAGGGAAATTCAGAGGAGTCTGACCAACTTCAGGCAGGAACTAGCCAGAATGATCCTGGTTCCACCCTTGTGGCCCAGGAGATCTGGTCTCCACTACTGTTTAAGCAGGCAGAAAAGGTTCCATTTCCACTGCCTCTCCAGCCGGATCTCCTGTCCTGGAACAATGGCACACTACTACATCCAGATCTCCAGACTCTGTGGCTCTATGCATGGCTCCTGAGACTTAAAGGCCTCTTGGTTCAGAGTCTCAGTCAATGCCACATCTGTTCTTCTTGCTGCAAGGAAACCTTCCACAAGACAAAATTACTCCCTGAAGTGGAAGTATTTTACTATGTGGTGACAAGTGGCATCCCAGTACCCCATCACTTACCCTGTGGGTTCTGGACTATCGTCTGACTTTCTTGATCAGGTTTGCAGTACTCCTCATTTAAATTCACCTGCCAGGCATTTCAACTTTTCATGCCCCTATCAGATACAAGATTACAGCCCAGCTAGATGTGTTCCACAGCTTCCCGAAGTGCATGCTGCATCTGGCACCTCCAGTCAGTATCTTTCTGAGCCATGAAGTATTTTTCCTGGAAGATTTTATTTCTTGAAGCTATCACCCCTCTGCCAGATGTGTGCATAAACTGCTGGCCAAGGTTCATGAACCTCCTTCTCTGGTGTTTCACAGAGACAGCATGGCACTGTGTACTCTTCCTAAATTCTTCCCTAAGGTGCTGTAAAATTTCCCATTAAATGAGTCTATTGATTTTCCTGTATTCTTCCCTTCCCCTGAGAACCCAAAAAACATGCTGCTGCATTCTTTGGACAGCCACAGAATCCTTCAGTACTTACCGGACTGCACCAACAACTGTGACCAGTCCTCACAGTTGTTTGTTTTCTATGACCATGGCATCATGGATGAGCCAGTTTCCAAACAGTGCTCTCCCAATGGATCTCCTCCTGCATCCTGTTCTGCTACTGACTGGCAGGGCAGGACCTCCCTGATACTATTAAGGGACATGACACCAAGGGCATGGCAGACTATGGAGTCCGTTTTAGATCAGTTTCCGCCATTTGATGGGTTGTTACCAGGCACAGGATCCATACTTTCACTAAGCATTACAGTCTGGATCTGATCTCCCAAAGGAGAGCTGGATTTGGCCTGCTGTCTTGCAAAGCTTGCTTTCCCGAGGAGTCAGTCCACTGTTTTGCCAGACACCCAGTTGGGATTGCTACTGCTTAGAAATCGACCAATGTATTATGGGTCTATGGTGTGGCAGACCTTTGATTTCAGTTACTTGGCATGTCACGGCACATTCCGCTCACCATCCTACTGTGATGAGCTGAGGCCACTGCAGACTAAGGCACAGACGTTGGAAGAGTTCTTGGCGGATATCTCAGTCTGAAAAAGACAAGTTGGCCCTGAAGTACTATAGGTATCAACAGGCAATCGCCCTAAAAATAAAAACAGAGTTCCTGTCAAGGATGATTGCCACAGGAGGGAACAGGTGGGCTCAGCTTTTTTGCACTGTAGACAGGCTGATTAATCCCCAATGTCTACAATCCAAGCAAGTCTTTTACATGGAAGAGTGCATTTAGTTTAACCAATTCATTGTCCTCAGTTCTAACTGGGATCTCAAGTGGCTTGTCACGGGCAGACAGTACATGGTCATCATCGGGCCCAGATAATCTGCCATCCTGGTCAGAGATTCACCCACTTGCCAAGGAGGAGGCACTCTAGGTGAACTTGGGGTTGCGCCCCACCTTCTATATGTTGGACCCCAGGCATTTCTGGCTGCCGTTTGGTTGCCTGGAATTCCTGGGGCCAGTTTCCACTGAAACTGTCAGGTGCTCCTTGAAAGCCAGTTTTTCCTGCAGCTCTAAAAAGGGCTGTAATTAGACCCTCCTGAAAAGCCATCTCTGGACCCTGACAATCTTGTGAACTACAGTCCTGTCTCAAACCTTCCCTTTTTGGTGAAGGTTATCAAGAAGAAGGTGGTGGTGCAGCCTGATGTTCACCTGGTAAATTCTGACCTCTACAAGCTTCTCCAGTTGGGATTTAGGCCCACTGCAACACTAAGACTGCCCTCGTCTGAGTGTTCCACGATCTCCTCACTATTAGGGATCATCAAGGGTACCAGTCCCTCTTGGTCCTTCTAGATCTCTTGTTGGTATCTGACACTGTGGACCATGAGGTGCTGCTGGATCACCTGAGGCACAATGTGGTGCTAACCAGCACAAGTTTTATGCTTGAGTGCTACCTCAATGGGCAAGCACAGTAAATAGTTTTGGGATATGTCACTTCTAGAAATGCTGTGCTCAACTGTAGTGTGCTTCAAGGCTCAATCCTTGCACCACTTCGCCATTAACATGCTGCCACTGGTTAAGATAAGATGGTATGGTGCTGAATTTCACTGCTATGCCTGTCTTGTGTACAAGTGGCATGCAGCCTCTGTGTTGGAGAGATGTCTCTGGAAAATCAACGACTTGATGGCCTGTAACTAGCTAAGGGCCTTAACCCTGGTAGACTAAGGTCATGACTGTCAAGACAGGCCCTCACTTTTCAATGATCACAAGTATAGATGCCATATTTCCAACTTTAAATGGCAATACACTTGTCGGTACAACAGTAGGTGGCTGCTGGAGTCCACAATGGCCTTTTCCATTTACGCAAAATAGACCAAGACAAACTATCTTGTGTAGGGATGTCACCGCATGAGATTCTGATGGTATGATAATGTCAGATGTAATACCGCAGTTACCAATATACCACAGTATTACAAAGAAGTCATTTTTGTACAAAAAAAAGAAGCCTTCTCAGACACATGCATCACGTAGAGATGACATGGAAGGGAAAGCTGTCCATGAAAATAGAAAAAAATTAGCTGAAATATCTGAATACTGCATTATACCGTGAACCATGGTTATCACAGTATCAGAACTTGCCCACAGTATCAGTACAACTTCCTATAGTGCAGTATACTGTAAAACTATACCACCGTGACATCCCTAATCTTGTGCCTAAGGACCTGTGACAATAGACCATGCCTTTGTCACTTTGAGAGTGAACTACTGAAGTGCTCTGTACTAAAGGTTATCTGAGGGTTTCAAGAGTCCACTGCAGTTGGCCCAGAATCCTGCAGCCTGGTTGGTGGTTGGAACATCTCGAAGGGATCACATTATACCAGTGTTGCACACTCCACACTGGCTGCCACTTCGGTGGCGCATCACCTTCCAAGATATGCTTGCTGACGTACAAGGCTCTATATAGTTTTGGTCCCGATTACCCAAAAGATCTCCTTCCCCCTTACACTCCTGTCTGCACTCCCCGCTCCACCAATTCATGCCTGTTTAGTGGTCCCCTGATCTCAGCTTAGGTTATCAGAGGACAAGTTGTTTGGCGTGGCTGCACCGTCCCTGTGGAATTCATTGCACCTCAACGTTCATGGTGCCCACACAGTGGAGTCCTATAAGGGTGCCTTAAAAACATATTTAACTATGCCTATTGTCTTAATTAGCTTATTATTAGTATATTTGCTGTTTGTTTCATTTGTATTTAGTAGCTTTGTTCTGTTTAGCTGTATGGAGCCCTGTGGGAAGGGTGCCGTAAAAATATTATGCCTTGCTTAGCTATTCTGTTTGCTGTTGATATAAGTGCCTCCGCTAGCTTTGTGTTGGGCAGCGTTTGCTCTGCTCCCCCTGCCTCTCTGTGCATGACTTGTGGAAGTGATCCAAATCCTACAGTTGGGGGATGTCTGGAACTCCTTTCACCAACAGCAGGAAAATTATGTGGTTAGAACTTGCTCACAATACACAGATAATGTGGTGCACTGATGATGCGTGCATAGATAGGGGTTGCCCCATCATGCAAAAGCTTCCCACTAGGTCCTGAGGCCGATGGCTTACAGCCCAATGTATCACGGCTCAATGGAGAACCTCCTAAAGATCTTCTGTTACTCGTAAGTAACGAATATTAATCAGGACATTATTTACAGGTTTCCAAGTATGCAGCTGCATTTGTCTCTTTATCATGATGCATTTTTTACTGCTACTAGACGCTGCTATTCCCCTTATGAGGTATAACTTACCTACTGTAAGGTCTTCCTACAATATATTTAACGTTTTTCTACCCTGTGTGATACTTGTATCGGATCATTTTACATACCTAATGTAAGTTTAAAAAAATAAGGAGGGATGGCTAACGCAGTGGCAGCTCTACATTCTGCCATCCAGACAATCCAGGTTCAAGCCTTGTGGCCTAGACATCTGGTGTTAACCATCGAGGCGGTCTTCTGGCCGCTTTCTCCAACACCTCCTGTCTCAGAAAGGGAGAGTACCTCCTTCCACTGTATACCTGTCCTCAAGTGGCCCAGGGGGAAGGCATGTCATGTGAGAAGGAATAAGTGGTCCCTCTGGAGCAACCCTGTGCCGGCACACACCTGCTTACCTGGTGAGTGATGTGCAACGTCACACATCCGTAGCAGAGCCAACAAGGGAGTTCCGAAAGTAGTACAGGGCTTACCCACCCTTCAGACTACCGAGACAGGCGTTCTGCTGGGTCACTCACCTCAAGACCACGCCACTGGGGAGTGATATGGGAGGGCTTAGTTGGGGAAAAATACCACAGCAGCTCCGGGAAGATGAAGCCACCCACATGCAACAGTAAAGCTCACCGATTCCTACTGTGCCTCACCAGTTCATTCTTCATAGACTTTGACCACAAACTGAAATATCTTCCAGGGCTGGGGAACCATTGGCTTCCACCCACAGGGGAAAAGCTGTGGGTTATGTTCAGGATTCCCAAAGAGGATATCAAGCACAGTCTGAAAGGCTGATGGCCAGTTGGACCATCGAAGTTCGCCTAGGATAGCATGCACCAAGCAGGAAAGGGATCTTGGGGTTGTCATCTCTGATGACCTCAAGGTAGGGAAACAGTGTGACAAGGCATCAGGTAAAGCAAATAAGATGCTGGGATGTATAGGCAGGGGCATCACCAGCAGGAAAAGGGAGGTCATAATTCCGCTATACAAGACACTAGTGAGGCCCCACCTGGAGTACAGTGTACAGTTCTGGAGACCATACCTACGTAAGGACATAGACAGGGTAGAGAAGGTTCAGAGGAGGGCAACAAAGATGGTGCATGGGTTGCATCACAAATCCTATGAAGACAGGTTGAAGGAACTGAACATGTACTCCCTGGAGGAGAGGAGGGAGAGAGGGGATATGATAGAGACATACAAGTATCTTACAGGGAGGAACAGGGTGCAGGAAAACACTATTTTTAAGCGAAAAAGATGTTTCAGGACTAGGGCATGGGATGAAGTTGGAGGGAGAGCATTCAGAGGAAACATGAGAAAGAATTTCTTCACAGAGCGGGTGGTGGACAAGTGGAACACCCTGCCAGAGGAAGTGGTGGGGCCTGAAACAATCACGGGATTTAAGAATGCATGGGACAGACATCAAGGAATTCTAGAGGTCAGGGGTAAGGGGAAATTGACTTCTAGGAAAACAAACTGAACTTACAAGCTCAAATGGGCAGACTAGGTGGGCCATAGGCCCTTATCTGCCGACACTGTCTATGTATCTATGTAGGACAGATAGGAGGAGGACCTGGCAGCTGGCGAGGAGATGGGGGCAAAAACAGAAAGTAAAAAGAATAATATAAAATGCAAGTTAAAAACGGGAGGTACAGTAATGTCCACAGCCAGCGTCTGAAAAACAGAAACATTTTTTTTTTTTTTTTTTTGTATTATGTGTTTTTGTGCCTCTCCTACATCCCAGCCGGCCTCTCCTTCGAGCCGCCTAGGACCTACTCATCTCAGGAAACCCCATCGCCAACTGCCACCCCGTACTGCAGCCCCCCAGGCTAACCAGACATATCCCTTCGTTGGGCGGGTCCTCTCCTTCCAGAGGGAATGTGCCTTACAGCTTACCTGCTTAGCTCTGGGTGCTGCTGGGGTTGGTCCTGGCTGTCCGGTGGCTCCATGGCGGCGAGGGTCCGGCAGCCGTCATCCAGTCGGCTGAGATGCCATTTTCAATTTTTCTGTGCCCCACCCATCAAGTTCTCAGCCTTGCGTGGGTGGCGTCCTTGGGCGAGGGCGTGCAGGGGGTGTGTCGAGGCATCGTGTCCCCCAAGCACACACCCAATCCACGCAAAGGTGCCTTGGCAGTCCCCACCCCCGAGAGGGAAGCGTTCAATGGACGCTTGTGCATCCTCTCCCTGCCGGTCTCTGCTCCTGGTACCCGGGCTTGGGGTGCAAACCTGGGTCACCAGCGTGCTAAACAAACCCCTTCACTCAGCACCACGGAGCTGGCTACATCACTTTTTAATTAAGATGTCAGTCTGTTATGCAACAGTTGTAATCTTTCATTAAGATTCTGCACTGTTGCATCTTCCAGTACATCGTCTCTGTAAAAGCAGGAAATCAATGAGTTTAGGGCCATTAAAAACTACACTGATAAATCACGGCTTAAAATGTATTCAACCACGTGAATGCTCAGAGTCCCAGGGGTCAAAATTAGTAATTCCAAAGTCCAGGGTAACCAACATTTCCCTTGGGCTTGCGTTCCCTCAAAATCACATCTTTCTGATGAGTGACTCGAAACAGTTTTCAAGACTGCTTTCTGGCTTAAATATATTCCTACATGTGTGGAACCTTTATTAAATTAATGATTTACCATATTACATTCCATTACGGATCTAAATAAGACAACAGGGACAAAGTCAGTCACCACGACTGCAACTGTTTGCATCCTTCAAGGTGCTCTCTGTTTTACTATTTATTTATTTAGAAATCGGTGACTGGGAAGGAACACCATCAAAGGAAAGAAATTATGCAATCCATTTTTTTTTTTTTTGTACAGTCTCTTTCTGCACTGGGGACCAGGGCATCTCTTGGGAGTTCCCTCACAGCCACTGATACTACTCCCTGCCCGAAACCTCCATTCCCCAGGAGACACATTGCTGATCACCCCCTCCCTGGACCTGTCCAGCCCTCCAGATCACCCCCCGGGGGAGGGCCCGCCTCACCTATGTGGCGGACTTTCTGGGATTAGAGGGAGGGTCCAGGTTGAGGGGCTCGGGAGGGCCGGTGGAAGGCATGTGTGGCATTGAGATGTGGGCCTGGGCTCCCGGAGCCTCCGTCACGTAAGTCCACCACGGATTTTTCTTGTGGCGTTTCCTCCTCAGGACGTGGCATGCAATGACTCCTGCGTGGCTTCCACCACTCCTCTGCCGCTGGAGTCTGCAGTCATCCCACCCCCGATGACATCCCCTGCTTTTGTGCTGCCTCCAGTTTCCACTGGAGGCTGCTACAGAGCCGGGAACACCCTGCATCCCACCCCGGGAGAGGAGAGCAGTCCTCCAGATGCTCAATCCTCTCCTTCTCCTGCCAACCCCAGACGGCCGAGGTCCATTCCCAAACCCAGGTTGCCAGCGTGGCGAAAGGTGTGGTGTCCAGCGCCTCAACCCTCAGCGCCACTGGACCAGCTTACACAAACCATAATAAACAATGAAATACTGATACAGGTTGTGCAAAAACCAGCAGAGAACAACTGCAGGAAAGACCAAAAGCTGCTTCAAGAGCAGAGTCCCCAGCTCAGAAATGCGAGATGAGTGACTGTTGAGTACACAGCACTGTGCGGGAGAAGTGGGCCACAGTGACAGAAGGGCTAGAGTGGGATGTATGTATGTAAACATCTGTCTTGGGCTGTGTTCTTTCCCATTAAAGTCCTTTTCATTATGTAATCCTTTTTCAATTGTTTATAGCTTTCCTGTACGTTTTTATTTGTGCCTGCTTGTAGATAACACCAAGATCTACAACAGCATAGACACTTCAGATGGAGTGGAGAAAATGAAGAGGGACCTAGGAAAGCTGGAAAAAATGGCACAAAGTGTGGCGACTGAGGTTCAATGCAAAAAAGTACAAAATCATGCACTTACGGCACAGAAACCCTGCAGAAAGCTACAGGATGGGGGGGAGTTACTGACAGTCACCGGGGAAGAAAGGGATTAGGGGGTTATCATCTCAGATGACCTTAAGGTGGCCAAGCAGAATACAAAGGCTTCTGGGAGAGCCAGTGGCATGTTGGGGTCCAGAGGAAGGGGCATCACAAGCAGAAGAAGGGAGGTAGTAATACCACTGTACAAAACATTGGTGAGGCCTCATCTGGAATACCGCGTACAGTTCTGGAGGCCAAATCTTTGTAAGGACAGACAGGGTGAAGGCGGTTCAGAGAACAGCAATAAAGATGGTGCTGGGCTTGCACCAGAAGACATATGAGGAGAGATTAAAATACCTCAATATGTGTACACTGGAAGAGAGGAGGGAATAAGGAGATATGATAGAAACCTTCAAGTATCTTAAGGGCATAAACAAGGTGCAAGTGGGAGATAACTTTCAGTATAGCACAGATTCAAGAACGAGGGAGCACAACATGAGGCTGGAGGGGGGCACAATACGGGGAAATGCGAGGACTGTTTTTTTCCATGGAGGGCGATGGATGCATGGAATATCCTACCCCAGGAGGTGGTGGGAGCAAGCACAGTGGGGGGATTTAAACATGCATGGGATAGACGTAAGGGTACCCAGAGAGGCTAAAGACGATGATCAAGCAGGGTCAGTGGCAGCTGAAGCAGGTGGGGTACAAGGGCAGACTAGATGGGCCTAGCAGTCCTTATCTGCTGTCACTTTCTATGTATCTATGTATTGGGGTTGCAGTTATTTTTGTCCTGAGCCAACCCGCTCCTAACCTACCACTATATAAGCTAGTGCACCCAAAACATCACAGTAACCACTGCATTTCCTTCTTCTGCTGTATTTACAACCATACTCGACATCTAGAAGCAAAGTGAGATGAGCATGACATAAAATCTATGTGGTTTTATACATGAAAACACACGAAAGTACCCCACATTTTATGACTGCTTAGCAAATAAGCAGACTTCTTCTTAGCAGACTGGTGGGTGTGGCCAAAGCTTACGAAAAGGAGAACTGCACTATTTTGCTCCCTCCAAGGGACCCTCAGCAGCAGGTGACCTGTAATGTCCTTTCTGGGGGTTAAAACCTGGGTCGAATTGGACCCTCTGGTGTAAAAAATGTGGGCCTAAAGAGGAATCTACTGGGTCAGAACATAGTCAATGGCAGATTCTGAACCATTCACGTTCCCTTCCTTTAGATATTGTTATAAATTAAATAGGTGCATCAATTTGAACCCACTGGCAGAGAGAAGAGGAGTCATTTCTGAGCAGGATGCAACTTTTGCCCGTTTGGTGCATGTTAGCAGTGTCACTGAGTCTGTATGCAGCCATAATGCACAGCCACAGTCGGTGTAGGTATCTACAGCGTTGCACAGCAAGTTTAGGAACCATGTGTGGAAACCAAGCTGCTGGGAAATTGCAGTTACGCAAGAACTTACCATAACAGTAGATCTTCGAGAGGGGTTCCTACAGTAGGTCTTCACATATAGGACTGCGCCCCCTGGCGTCAGGTCTGAACGGCAAACTTGTAGATAGCAATCATCAGTGGGAACCGCCCCTGACGTCGGGCGTCGTGACGTCAGCCCGGCTATAAAAGAGGCGGTCCTGCGCAAGCTCTCCAGTCCTTTTCCACCGGAGACCTAAAGAAAGGTAAACAATAGCCAGGAGTGGAAAACTTCTAGAACCCTGCTTCCTCTCTAGACCCAAGGGCTAGGTAGGATAGAAAAATAAAGGAAAAAACATACAGAAACTGGGGGAAGGTGGGAGGGAAACTACACCTACTGCAGGAACCTCTCTCGAAGATCTACTGTTACGGTAAGTTCTTACGTAATTGCAATATCTTACTTCAAGAGGGTTCCTACAGTAGGTCTTCACACATAGGACTGAATACCAAGCAGTCCCCAAAATAATTATGCAGAGGTGCATCCAGGAGGAGGAGAAATTGCCATATAGAATCACGACAGGAGGCCTTGCAGAACTGCGAGACCAAAACCTGTTCTGCGCCTAGAGGCAATGTCCAGACTGTAATGTTTGCTGAATGTGTGAACAGACGACCAAGTGGCTGCTGCACAAATCTCTGCAGTGGACACATTCCTAAAGAAGGCAGTAGAAGTAGCCACGCTGTGGGTGGAGTGGCCTTTGACTGCCCCCGGAAGGGACTTCCCATATTTCGTGTATGAAGGTGAGAAGCTGTACTGGATCAAGGACAGATTTTGGCAGATTGAGAAGAAACCCCAAGAAACTGAGCAAATCCTGAGTGGTTTGCAGAGCTGACCTGACCTGGTCTGAAGACTACCCTACTAGGAGCCAGTCGTCCAGATATGGAAAAATGGTGATACCCTGTCTTCTGAGGTAAGCCACCACTACTGCAAGGCACTTTGTGAACACCCTTGAAGTTGATGTTAGGCCAAAGGGCATGGCCTCGAACTGATAATGGCCTGAAGGCAACTCGAACCCGAGGTATTTTATGTGGGAGCACCTTATAGGGATATGGAAGTAGGCATCCTTGAGGTCCAGTAATGCTGCCCATCTCCTGGCCTTAAAGAGGGAAGGATTATTCCCAGAGTTACCATTTTGAACTTGGGTTTTGAAATGTGTTTGTTCAGATACCTTAGATCCAGGATAGGTCGCCACTCCCGTTTTCTTTGGGATGAGGAAGTACCTGGAGTACAGGCCTTTTCCCCCGTGTTGAGTAGGAACCTTCTCTACGGCTCTGAGAGCCAGGAGAGAGGAAACCTCTGCCTCTAGGGCAAGGGTTTCTGAAACTGATGCAGGTGGAAAAGACTTGGCCCTCCTTATTGTGTACCTTCTGAAGCAGAGGGCTAGTCCCTGGCTTACTACTTCCAGGACCCACTTGTCTGAGGTAACAGACTTCCAGGCCTGAAAGTAGTAAGCCAGCCTGCCTCCTATTGGGATTGGAGAGTCGACCCAGGCTGACACCTCAGGGTGTCTGCTTGGCAGGAGTCTAAGACTGGGAGGAAGAAGCAGCCCTGCTCATCCCCCTTCTACCCCTCCCGCGGAGAAAAAAAAAACCTTTGTGGGTAAGACGAGGAGGCCTGGTCTTGGTAAAAAGGCCTGTGAAAAGGCCTGCCCCTTCCCCTGGACTGCTGTTTCTGAGGAGTGGCTTGCCTTTCCTTGGCCTGCGCACTCCTGTAAGTGGTTCTATATTCGTCCATTTTCTTCATGTAAGCCTCTGTCTGCTCCCCAAACAGAGAGTTACCAACTACAGGAAAATCCATAGCCTTAGACTGGGTGTCCTGTGATAGGCTAGTACATCTGAGCCAAACATGCCTTCTGAGAGACACAGATGTAGCTATGACTCTGGATGCCACATTGTTGTGAGTCGACAGCAGCATGAAACTGTACTTTGAATGCCTCAATTCCATCCTCAGCCACCTCCTCCAGCTCTTTGGCTAGCTGAGGGAGGCCTTTTTAGCCAGTTTCAGAAACGTATCCCACCTGGACTTCTGATACCTGGCTGTGAAGGCCATATAATTTGCCTGCCTGAGTCCCAAAGAGGATGCCAAGTATAGTTTCTTAGCCATGGCACCTACTTTCCTGGAGTCCTTGTCTGGGGGGGTGTGAAGCCAAAGGAATGTTTGCCCTGTCACAAGCTGCAGCCTGCACTACCCCAACATGGCTGCAATGTGAATAAAGGAACTTTGCAGCTGAGTCTCATAACATGCATCTCCTGTCCATTTTTTTTTATCGCCAGGAGATAAAGCGTTAGGAGTCTGTAGAATCTTTTTTGTCCGTTTCCCCAAGGACTTGTGAAGGGGAATAGACAACCTTTTGGACTCTGGGATGTCCATCATCTCCACAAAATCAGGCTCTTCTTCCTCCTCAGCAGCTTCTTCCAAAGGGAGCTGGAGGGTTTCAGCCATCTTCTTGTAGAACAGGAAGTGAGAAGGGAACTCAGAAAGACTGGGAGGGGAGACATCAGAGGGTCTGTCTGGGAAGCTGTCCGGTTCAATGGGCACATCCAGACCCCCACCATCGTAGTCATCGTCTCCCTCCCACTCCTCACAGAAAGCATCCGAAGGAGCCGGGTCCAACGGAAGCGACCGCCTAACCGGTGGCACCGGTTCAGATGGAACCGGACGAAGCGACTGGACAATACTAATCACTTTTGCTATCTCATCCGCGGTTGGAGTAAGTGGTACTGGATACGAACCGGTGGACTTTCGTTTCTTTTTTGACAGAACTGACCCCTCAGTCTGTTCTCCTTTTGCCCGAGGAGGTATCGACTAGGTCAGTAGGCACCTCCCCAGGTTCAGCCGCAACCGAACCGGGCTGGCCATCCGGGTCTACGGACTTCTCAGCCTCCCTTTCCTTCAACCTACTCAGTCTTTTTTCTAGAGTGGTTTTAAAGTTTTTGCAAATTTGGCAGTCTGACTGGAGGTGGTCAAACCCCAGACAATAAACACAGATGAGGTGGGGGTCGGCCTTGTCAAAGGCCTCCCCACACTCAGTACAGTGCTGAAATCCAGTGGGACCAGTTTTCTTTTTGGGTTTCCTCAGACATGGCCAACCTACCAAAATTACCCTATAGAAGAGTTCAAGCCAGGTAATACCAACCGATCGGTAACAACCATATCACGGGTTTGGAAAAGACCCAAGAAAAAGCCCGGTTCTTTTGAAACCAATCGGTACCGGAACACCACACTAAAATAATAAATTTAAAATTAGAAGGAAACAGAAGGTCGGTTCCTAACTGGAATGACCAGGAAGAAACCAAAGAAACCAACAATTTCCACAAGTTATTTAAAATAAAATACAGTCACTACCTATCTACCAGACTACCTGTGCCGTAGACAGAGGCTGGAAATCCGAAAAAACAATAAAGAATAAGTTTTAAACCGAACGCTTTAAGTTTACCGAACCGAGCAGAGGAATCTCCGGCGCAACTTCACTGTTAGGCGGAGTAAAGAATCTGACGGTTGCACTGGTAAGTACCACAGACAGAGGTATGAAAACCAAGCTCGAGCTCAACGTTCCATGCGTCTGCATGGAGTTAACTCTTTCCTCTCCGGGGCAGTTCAAGTGCTGGGGCTAACTGCATTATGTCTGAATACAGCAAAACTTCATGTTGTTTGAACAAGAAGATATACCACGTAGATGGTGGGAGAAGCTCAGCTTGAATTTGTTATGGTGACCCAACTGTCTCCAGCTAACTGCAAGCTGTACCTTCCTGTCATCAAGGCATAGGAAAACCAGGAGCAGTTATAAAATTCACAAAGTGTTTTATTTCCAATAACAATAAAATAAAAACATTGTACATAATTTTTTTAAACACAGGCAATTCAAACAAAACAAAGTCCTTCCTCTGAGGGTAGCTCTAATTCTAAATTTCAGTCTCTCCCACTCTTACACAAACATTGCTGTTGTTTTTATAAGAAGTCTTTGCCCGGCAATTAATTTCTGCATCATGAGCTTGTTAAGGGACATCCTGTTTCTCACAAAATGTATCAGAACTTTGTCAATTTCTTTGCAGGTCCAACAAAATACAGTATGGTGTCCTAAAACTAATCTCCTGTTGACAACTCTGAAAAAGGGTTTGTGGAGGTCAAACTGCATCTCAAAGTCCCTCCCAACCCCGAGTTCTCAATAGCTTTTTGCAATCATTTGAACAATACAACTACTTGTTGAATGCTTCAACCTACTGACCAGGCTGAAGCATTAAACAACTTTTTTGAGCATTTGAAAGGGAGCATCCTGGACTTACGCCACCACATATGGATACATTTAATATATCCATTTTTTTCTTTCCGAGAAATCACTGAAGATGAAGTAAACAATTACAAAAACTGGATGCAAGTAAAGGGGCTGGTTGTGATGGTATACTGTCAATTTTTCATAAAACAGCATCAAAAATATATCACATTGCTTATTTAATTTTTCACTCCAGATCTCAGAATTACCTAAAAATTGGAAGACCACATATATCACCCCCATTTTCAAGGGAGGTAACCAATCTGACCCAAACTCATATAGACCAATCTCAATTTCGAGAACGTGTATAAAGGTTTTTGAAAAATTGTTGCACGTGCAATTAACTCAATATTTCTCAAATTATAACAATTTATAACATAATTTCTCATTGACAATCAGGTTTTAAAAAAGGTCACACCACCACTGACATGTAATTTCAAAAGTAACTGACGATGTGTTTACATCTTTTGACAGAGAAAGTAGTGTCCCATCAATATTCTTAGACCTGTCAAACACACTCAACATAGTCGACCATATTATTTTGTTTAATCGACCGAAATCAGCTGCACTGGGTTTTTCAGCTCTGTCCTGGTTCTGCTCGTACTTGACCCAGAGGTTTTAATGTGTGAGGGTGGGAGGAGTATGCTCAGGTATGGCAACATTAAACACTGAAGTGCCACATGGCTCTGTGCTGAGCCACCTGTTGTATTTGCTGTATGTGAATTACCTTCCCAAATACTGCTCTCCTGATACCAATATATATTTATATGCTGATTATACAATCACGTACACACAACAAAACAATACAAGTTTGGCCTTAAACATATTGCAAAAGGGTTTTATTAATGTCCTGAAGGCTTTATTAGAATTGGGACTCCTTTTAAAATTAAAAAAAGACCCAGCAGATGCTTTTTGGGGCCGGGGGGGAGCAACTGAGGCTAACTGGTCCATTAAATCTATCTCTGGTGTTAACACTGACAGAGTCTATTCTCATAAGTATTTAGGCCTGATCCTTGACGGTCATTCAACTTTTAATTTGCACATAAAAATGTATCTGCCAAACTAAAAAACTTCTATGGTTCTTTTTAGGAACAGAACCCACTTTCAGTTTTCACTTAGGAAACTGCTTGTCACATTCTTGGTTTTACCTGCTCTCGACGATTATGGCGATTTTATAAATAAGAATACAACAAGTACAACACTTGGTACACTTGATCGATTGTATAACACTGCATTAAGAATTTTATCATGGGACTGCCATTTAAAACTCACATATGTATTTTGTATGGTAGCGTTAGTTCGACTTGTCTATCTGACAGAAGAGATTTACATTGGAGCTTTTTTGTATACAAGTTTATTTTGAAGGAATTACCCTATTTTTTATTAAAAGTACTACAACTAAAAACATCCTCCATGTACAGCTTAAGATCTGCAACTCGTCAATCATTCCAAATTCCTAGATACAGATCAAAGTATGGACAAATTACACTAACTGTTGCTGTACCACGTACCTGGGATTTGATACAAAACAAACAAAAAAAAAAACATACACATATTGTTACCAATGGCATGTTTTAAAGCTTCTTTAACTAGCTTATTTTTCAAACACTGTAACTGTTTTGGACGATTTAGTCATACTTAAATTGAGTGACTTGTATGATGATATCAATTTTTATTCATTGTATGTCCTTTGTTGTGATAGGACATATGTGGTATTTTATTGTACCTGTGTTTACGTTTGGACACAACTGTAAACGAGAAGTATATTTCTTGATTTGCTATCCAATAAATGCTGACTGAATTTTCAAATCAAGGGATCCCAGTTTCGTATATATTTTTATAACCACAGATATGCAAGGCGGAAGAAAAGCGACACAGCAAGAAACAGCAAGTGAAGACAAGGAGATAGTGGAAGGGGGAAGAGTTACAAGACTGTCAGAGTGATCAGTTCCAAGGTAGCACAAGAAAATTTGATTGCACGATCAGACAGACAAGAGACAGAAAGGAAGAGATAGGAACAGATACTTGCTTTAAATGTTTTCTGCATAGTAAGTGAGACAGGGTCTTGGTCTTATTCAACCCTGTCACGCGTCCCTATAGTGCTGTACACTGGGCCTCACATTTTTCCCCTGAGGCTGGCATTACTTCACCTCACACTTGCTGGTGACATTTCCCCTAACGCAGGACCCATGTCCATGCCCCCCTTAACCTCGACAAGCTGGAACTCTTGCGAAGCTTTAACGGTTGCCCACTTAAAACATCCACATCTTATTTGCTATCAAGGTGGAATTAACAGTCTGTACTGACAACTACTAACCGAACATCATCAGCTTAACTAAGACATGGCTTAACCCCACTACAGATGACATGGTCTGTTCCCTCCCATGTTACAATAATATTAGGCTGGGTCAACCAGGGACAGAACACGGTGGTAGATTACCCGTGTATTATAGATCCCACCTTAATGTCTCTCTCTCTCTCTGGTTCCGACCACCCATCCAGTGGATTCACCTACCAAGTGCTTACACACTATATTCCTCCTAGGAATATCAAGAAAATCCACCTCATGTGGGTGAATAACCCCCACTTGTGGCTTAAAATGGCCTATCTTAACTTCTTGCTCATGTCAGAAGCTCATCAGGTAAAAATGATGTTCACAACATGGGGGGCCTTAACCTAAATTGGCTGGGGTCTAGCCGCAGCCTCTCTGACAGCATGCTATCTGAGCTTGGTCTCACTCAAATCATATCACATCCGACCAGGCTGTCCTTCAAAGGGTGGTCCCACACACTTATTGACTGGACCATGACGAGCAGGCCTGATGGAAAATTAACCTTCCTAAAGAGTCAGCTAAAATCATAAGCCACTGTGTCGCGGCTGGAAATTCCCCTTTATTTGGTGCTGTATGCATACCAAAAATCATGCGTGGAACACCAAATTCAACCTACCAATAACCCACGTGGTATACCAAGTTTGGTGAATTACTTCAATTGGCACTGTCATTTTGCAGTTCGGTAGATGGACTGCAAACTAGATTTTATATTTTTCTGGCACCACATCCTGGATGCCGATTTCACACCTTTGTGCAGTAAACACCTCATCTTCCAGCCAATCACATCCATATATGGTCTGTTCTGCCCGGACACCGATGGAAATCTCGCGGTGATCCAGTCTCAGGCTGAGCTTTTGTATAATACGCAGTTCTTGCTCTCTCTCTCTCGGCGGCAACCAAGATGTAACATCTCCAAGCAGGGCTCTGTCAGACAGAAAATCACTGACTCTAACTTTGGTCATCACCGCTGCCCCTAAGCTGGCTAATGGTAATCAGGGTGTATGTGTTTGCAATGAGAATTGTGGAGAGAGAAAGATTTTAGGGAAGAAAATCTATTTTTGTAGTTTGCGTAGCAGGTGACATCACTGAGCTTGACAGAAAAGGTTATAAAATTGTGGGGGTTTTAAGCAAGGAAGTCAGAAATCATCAAATACTGGAGTTTGTGCCCTGTTGAAACAGACTGTCTTTTGACGCACTTATTAAATTTTTTTGACTTAAAGAATGTGGCTGACACTGCCCTTAAAAAACAGGGCTTAAGGCAGGGGATATAGATATTTTGCAATTTGGTACATCTGGTCACAAAATGAAGTGTGTGCCATGAATTGAAAGAAAGAAAAAGGGAGTTTTACAGCACTTTTCTCTTGCTTGGCAGCTAAACACAGTCTTTTCTGGTCAGTACATTCCCACTGCTGAAAAATAATAGCCAAGCAAGCCAGACTTTTTTTTTTTTGATTCTTTTATTAGACTTTAAAGAAAAAATAGAGTAAGATTATTAGACAACACATTGTAAAAATTTATAAGCAATATTTTTGCACAGGAATGATACTGCTTTGCTTTTCTGACCAGTTCAACCTGTGAAAAAAATAAGACTTAAGATTCTGCTTTTAACATTGCAGAAAGTGTAAGACTGTAATTGCCTAGACAAGTCCTGACCTCGCCTCCTGTCGAGGATACAGTTGTAAATACATGTTGCCTACAAAACATTAAAATCAGTTGGCCAATATGTGTATTTGTGGATAGTGCTAACCAATCTGCAAGGACAGACACCTCTGCTAACTACTCTGCTTCAGTTCTAGCAGCAAAGCACAACAACAACAAAAGTCATGTGGGCATAGCTTCTCATTTAGAAACTCAAATTTAACAGCATGATCACTGTACAAATCACATTTAAGACTACCTCGGAATTCTAAATTCTGAAAAAAAAAAGTGACAAAGTATTGGGGGTGGAAATTAATTATTGAGTGGTTAACTTACTCAACTTACCCAGAAATGTGTTACTTCCTCCTCCTTTGCTGGCTGTATATAACTTGGTATGTATTGTTGGTGAAATAAATCACCAACTTTAACTGAGAAAAAGAAATTAGTCTTCAGCCCACCATGAGGCAGTTTTGGAATGAAGTAAAAAACCCTAAAACTGTAGTAGCAGAGAAGGAGGCACTAAAAAACAAAACACAAAAGAAAAAAAAAAAAAAAAAAAAAACAGGCGAGAAACACTGTCCACGACAAAAATAAAAGACTGCACACTTTTCAAGAAAATTGGGTTATGAAGTACAGTTGGGTTGAGCTTAACCCTGAAAAAAACCAAAAAAAAAACAATGCTTTGTAAACCTTGTAGAAGCTTCCCAGAAACTGCTGATGATATGTCCTCACATTATGAAGGGGCTGTACTGATTTCACTGAGCAGTCTTTGCAAAAGCACGCTATGTGTAAGAAGCATCTCCTTGCTGACTCTAGATTTATGGCGGAATCCCAACAGGCATCTGCTGCTGAAAAAGCGATTGAAATGCTCAGTGCCAGGGTGGCACTCCATGTAAAGCTTTTAATCAGAAGCGTGCATGCCTTAGCCAAACATGCCAGGCCATATACAGACTTTAACTGGATGTGTGAACTTGACAAATGTAAAGGGGTCGATATCGGGGAAACCTATCAGAATGGCATTTCATGCAGAATGCTCATAAGTAATATCCCAGAAGTTGAATGTTTGAAGCTTACAGATGTGGTACAGTCATTTCAGTAATGACAGATGGAGCAACAGATACCAGTGTAAAAGAACAGGAAATAATTTACGCAAGAACAGTAAACAAGGGGGTGCCCAGTGTTCACTTTGTGTCCCTGAAAAATCCACATAAAACAGATGCAGCATCAATTTATTTATTTTTTTTTAGTCTTTGGTATCCGGGTAAAGCCCACTAGGCACAAGTGCCTGTTTTCAGGGCCGACCTGGGAGCACTAGGCGGTTAAGTGATTTGCTCAGAGTCACACAGTATGCAAGTGGAGGTTGTGAGAATCAAAGCAAAGTCTGGTCTGCTGGATGTACCAAGCTTGTTCACAGCTCAGTCTAACCTCTAGGCTATACTGCCAGCAGCTATCAATCAGGCCATGCTTTCACAGACAGGGTCAGCTGACTGATAAAACTGGTGGGGCTAACCATAGATGGGGCAGCAGTGATGACTGATAAAAATTGGGGAGGGGGGGTTAGCTGCTCTACTGTAAAAGGAACAACCTAATCCCTGAAGGATGTTTTAAAAATATAACCTATCACAAAAATTAAATGACCAACTGCTGCTAGGGATATACCTATTTTGTAATTTTTCACCACAAATCACAAAAACCTGAATGTGCCCTTGTCAGACGCTTGATTCCAACGAGAGTGGGAGGAACCAGATGGAGGCAACACACCTTAACAGCTCTTATTTTAATTGTCAACTACACTGGGATCCTGCTGCACTTCCAACAAGTAAATTATTTTTTTTCATAGGTTTCAATACCTCTGGTAAAATTACTGAATTGCAATTTAAAGCATGCCTCTTTTTTTTATTTCTAACAGATGCAACATGGCGGATCCCATGGGGACCAAGCAGCAAACGGTAAGGGCTTTCTTAAGGCCATGCAGACCTGGAGATGGCTACACTACATCCATCTTCTGGCGGACATCCTGGAAGAGTTCACCAAAGTCAGCCTTCTTCTGCAAGCAAATGATACTTCAGCTGGAGAGGTGTTTGAATCTCTTCAGGGCCTGAAGAACCACCTCTTAAAGCTGAAAACGGGGGGCACTGTGGAGCAGCCAAGATGGTGGACGTTACTTTTATGGCTCCGCATTGGACTTAATTACTTTCTACTTGCTAACTTAGCCAAACTATTTCTTGGAATTTTCCTGGCATACTATAGGGCTGTGTACTATCTTGTCTCTATTATGGGACCGAAAAAACATCATCAGCAACCGACACAGGGGCCAGATGGTTACGTTTCCGCACCAGGGACCAGTGAGTCAACTAAAGCAGGTGGGCCATCCTTGCTCAGCCACCCGGACCTGTCGCAACTTATGTCTTTGCTCACGAAACTACAGCCGACCGGGGACGAGACTAACAAACAACTGGCCTCCATGGAACAGAAACTTAATGATCTGGACGGCAAAATTACTGAAAAAAAAAACCAAAAAAAAACAGCAATTTCTGAACTTACAGTTGCCTCACAGCGTCAGTGGAAAGTCAGCGTTGGTCTCAGTGATGCATGTTTCCTCTGAGCTAAAGCTGAAGCGTTGGAAAATGGATAGTGGAAGCGCAATGTGTGCACTGTTGGGTTTCCTCCTCAGTTAGCAGGCCACTCGGAGTTGCCACCCTCTCTGGATCAGCTCATCTTTGATGAGTTAGCCCCGTTTTCTCGGGATTCAGGAATACAAGTGGTCCAGGCTTTTGTGATCCCAATCCAACCTAGACCACGAGGCAACTCTGGGGGCCGACCACTCATTGCAATCGCAACCCTCTCTACTCTGGAGGCCAGGATCCTGTTGTTGCAGTCTGCTCACTGTCACGGTCACATCTCATGGGAAGGAAGCAGGTTATGATTCTTCCCCTGATTATCATCCCAAACCCAGGAACGGAAGAAAAAACTGCAAGTTATTAAAAAGACCTTGCTGGGAAGGGGTGCGAGGGCTCAGTTACTTTTCTCAGCCAGATTACAGATCACTCATTAGCAGAAGACCCACATTTTTACAGACCCTGAGGCAGCTTCGGGCTATTCTGACAAGCTGCTCTCTCAACTGGTGTCCGAGACTCAAGGGCCTGATCTGGAACGAGACTTGGTATGACTATTAACGGGCACTCTTGTGCTGAGCTCTATTTCTTCTCCCATCTAAGTGGGATCAAGTAATTTAAAGCTCATTTATTTAGTGCCAGTGCTGCTCCACATTTGATAACCGTGTGCAAGCATACTTATTTTGTTCTACAGTTTTGTTCAATAGTTCTCATACACGCTTGCCTGGATGTTTCCTTCTATAGTAATGGGACTGTTAAAAAGTTATGGTGTTTTTCACACCGCTCGGTTTGTGGACTTTTGCATGCTCTTTTAGCCACTGGTTTCTCTGCACGGTGTCTTTTTTATTAGATGCCTGGTAGTTCAGGGTTTAAAGATAACTTAAATGAGCTCCGCCGCTCCACTGCTTATATCTGTGTCCTCATTACATTAGTTCAGCCTCTCCCATATTTTAACATACCTGCAAGGGGGAAAAGAAATCCAGTGCATAGACTGCGTTTCCAGTTTTCTGTGGTGAGAGTAACACCTCCTATGGTTTTATTTTCCTGAAATATTTAAATCCTGGAAATCTTATGGGGTCATGGTTTATTGTCTGATTATGCCTAATACTTATTATTCTTGGTAACTTGATCTGAACAGATAATACTCCAATGCCTTGGTTTGTTAGGCATATGCACTTATTGTGTATGTACATGTTGCTTGTCTCTGTATGTATAATCCACAACTAAAGTTAAAAAAGAAAAAAAAAATCTAAAAAAAAAAAAGGTACATTTTATGTTCTATATGAGAAACAGGAAACCTGTACTTTTCTCTTCTTCATACAGGTTCCATCTGTCATCATTGATCACCCCCCCCCCCCGGATCATTCTTGACAGATCAGCATCTGTACGAAGGTGGTCATGGGTAATCATGCTTTTTTCTTCTTTTTATTTGCTTCTTTTTTAGACCTGGAAAGCACTTATGAAATCTCAATGCTTTGGAGGGACAAGAATTCCATGGACACACCCTATCTAAAGATGATGTGGACCAGTTCTAACATGACAGAGAGACACTTTGGACAGCCATGATCTTAAATGTCACAAACAGATCTGAAGACATATCAGTTGGATTCCATTATGGTGGCTATGAACCACATTGTGAACTTTAAACAGTGGCCAACAAGCCATGTAGACTTGACAGGTGGGTTAGAGTAGTTATTTTATAGTGGTTGGGGAAAAAAAATAATTAATTAGAAGGTAATCGAACTTTAAATACCTGTAAATGTTCTTTCTCCGACGGCTGGTCTCCGGGCTTCCTTACTCATGGGCTGTACCTCCCGATGCTGATAGGAAGGCAGGAATCGGACCTCTGCAGCAGGGGACATCCAGCCCTCCACTTCCTGTCTCCCTCAGTTTACTTCCTGCCTTCAATGGAACAGGTACTCTGCAGCAAAGCCCCGTCACACATGGCAGGGCTGAAGAAGACTAAGTCATAAAATCCTTTTTTTCTACTTATGGATACAGCACTACTGTTAGGAGCGATTTAGATAGGCTACATGGTGGGATCCAGTCTCGGTCTTGCAAGCTGCACAGACTGGCCCCACCTCGCAGCGGCTCATTATTTTTCCCGCGATTTTGGCTTCCCCACAACGGATGCCTGGAAGCCTTTAAGGCTAAGGGAACTCCTCAATTAAGCACCAGAGTGCTTCTGGGGATGAGTGCCTTTTCATTGACGAGCGGCTTTGGGGAAAATTACAGCCACTGATCCCACGGTCTGGGAAGGCTTTAAAGCTAAGGAACTTCTCAATTAACGCGAGCTTCAGGGGACCAGTGCCTTTTCATCGACGAGCGGCTAGCGAAATTACAGCCGCTCGCCTACTATACAATTCGTCGGTGCAGATCTAAGTAAAGTGCCAGGCTACTCATCAACAAAAGCTCTCTCGCTGACGAGCTCGGAGGAGAACCAGGCTGCTCGTCGACATTCAGCTTTTTCGACAGGCGCGTTTGTTTCAGATAATGCAGAAGAGGAGATGGTTGCTGTTGCAGATGAGTTCAGAACAGTCCTAACAGAACACAGATCCAGACTTGTGTGTATGAGTGTGGACCAAACTGGGGACAAAAAAAAAAATCACATAAAGGGAAGGGGAATTGTACCACAACTAAAATCAGTCTTTAATGCTCTGTGTACTGTGAGGCAGGATGTAGTCATTTTTCCCCCTAAACAGGTGCGCCAATGCTGTAGAAGCTAAATGGCCAGATATTCATCAGGCATGCCAAGATAAATGTCACAACATTTTGGGACTAATAACTTGAATTTGAACTCTCCCAGCAAGTACAGCTGTTTGCGAACAAGGCTTTAACCAAATGAAAAGAATAAAATCCAACTGGCAAAGTTCATTACGTAAGGAGAGTATGATAGACAATCAGGATCTCATTACTCTAGTAGTTGAGTATTGCTTAACAAACGTAGACAGAAAAAAAGCCTTTTTAGCCATATGGTCTGTGGAACAAAAAACAAAGTATTAACGAGGAAGGAGGAGCGGGGCAGGCAGATAGCTGCGCAGATTCAGAAGTAGAATTTGACGAATCCTTCATAAAATCTAAAACGAATTCGGAAAAACTGTCTTACATTAATGAATCTTCTCATGTTATATCAAATGAAGAAGAGGAGGAGGGAGGGACGATGTCATGAACTCCATAGTTGCCATTGTGCCCCTCTTGTACAGTAGTAGACAAATACAAAGTTTAAGACTTTGGGGCAGGGTTTGACGACAAGTCGTCATCCTGATCTGTCAATAATTTTTTCTCCCTTAATACCCACTTACTACCCTATGGTTTAAGAAATTTGGCTTTTGCCCCCCTTTTTACCCCTGTTAAAATCATTACTGTCACCTGCCAAGTCAAGTCCAGCATGGACAATTTAATTCTAAGACGTTCTCGGCAACCTTTTCGTGCCCTATGCATTTCCTGTCCAGATCTCGCCTAATAACACCCAGGAAGAAATCCAGGCACTGGATCAAACTAGTGACCGTACTGTGGCACTTCAGTGGGGAATTGATGACGATGCAAATTCTATCATAAAATATATCTGCAGCCCAAAAGGGCACTTTTTTTTCTTGAAAGGAGGCTACTGGAGGTAGTTTAGCATTCCAACAAACTATTTAACAGTGCTTTGGGGGGAGCAAAGTGCTGCTGCTGGACCACTTATTTCAGCTGAAAGAATACTAATGAGATGAATGAACTGTAATCTGCTAACTGCATTCTGCCCTATTATAATGCAAGAAATATAATCTAAAACAGATATATTTTAGTTACAATGTAGAAGTGTATTTCTAAGATAAAATTTTTATTAATGAGCTGTATTCTGCTAACTGCATCCTGCTTGTATTATAACGTAAGGAATATAATCTAAAACACAGATATTTTAGCTACAATGTAGAGTGTGTCTTTAAGATAAGGAAGGTTTTATAGACAAGTTATTTTTTACTGTATTCGCTTCTCTGAGTGCATCTTTAAGACAGATAAGGTTTTTTTAACCAATATATAATTTTTTGTTGATTGAGTTGATAACTTAGAAGGTTAAGATTAGACTCCTTAATCTATAATAGAGCATAGCAAGTACATGCATGCTAAAAAACACAGCATTATTTTCTCAGCTGTCTGATAAGAAATGGACAGACTGTGAAAGCCAGGGGTTGTGACTTAATTAAAACACAAATAATGGGGCCAAGTCTTAGATTGTCAGTTTGTAATAGTATATAAAAAAAAAAAAATTAAGGCTTGAGATGGCAGTGAAAGTACCCATACCGTGCACAGAAACGCACTGCTAAGGACTTGGATTAACAAGATAAACGCTGAACTTCTCCTATAAAAAAGTCACCACAGAGAAAGGAAGAAGGAAAAGTCTTGAAGACAGCTCTGCGTGTGGACTTAGCTGCAAAGGATTTCCTTCAGGGCTTTATTAATCTGAGAACGGTCTTGATTAAAGGTGGTAAGATAACTGCATTTTTTTCCCGGCTTTATAATAAGCAAGGACAGGGTGACATATTAAAAACATATTTGTAGAGGAATACATTTCTGTTCCTAATTTGAACTTATTTTTGCTTGTTTTCTGCATGAGTTTGTCAGTAAAAAAACTGCTTTAATAAATAATCATTGCTTAGAAATGGATATGACTAATTATTTCAAAGATGTAGAAAATTAAGGAGCAGATTGTAAATTAAGTAACAGAGTTTTCTATGACCACTGTTATACTGGTCACTTGGGGACACTAAAGCCAACCATAGAGGCTTATAAACATTTATTGATTTGTACAGATCCCAAGTGTCCTGTCCCATTCCACCAAACAGTGGGTTGGTGTAAACTAAATTCTGGGTTGGAAGATGCTGAACAATGTACGATGTATAACTGCCCTAGACATGGTAATTTAGGTTTAAACTGCGTATTAGTCAGAATCTTTGCCCAATTGGGTAAAGACCTTTGTCCTTCTCCCTTTACCCACAAACATCAAAACCAGGGAGACTTCGATGAATACAGTGTTTACGCACACAAAAATAAAATACTTCTAATCAGTAAACAGGATCATGACATCATCGAAGCAGGGGAAAGTACTGGCTCAGAACATCATGAATTACCAGCCTTGTGTTTAGCGACACCAGTGGGAATGTATCCTAGTATAAGTCAATTACTGGCTATGTCTGCTTCTCCCGAAGGTCATGAAGGTCAGGAAATTGATTTCCGTGAACACAAAGTAAGCTTAAAAGGCCATGCCCATGAAACAGCTCCAAACCTGGGCAGAACATTATTATTAGCTTGCATTTTTTACAGTCTATGATTTTCATCCATGTTTCATGCAGCAACTCGGTGTTTACCTGGGTCCTGACATAAAAGTCAATTTTTGCTCTCATGTTGAAAATCAGAGTTTTACAAATCTGTTAACATTTGTAAGCTTAGATTCTAAATTTCAATGTTTTTTGTGACAGTGACATGGTCATTCAGTTTCTGCTTGAGTAGTCGCAAAGCTCATCATGCAACTTCTAAAATTCAAGCAATGCTAACACCCACCACAGTCAAACCTGCATGCAGCCGGTGAGCCTAAAAATGAACACTGAAGGTACAGTTTTATTTTTGTTTTCATCACTGTATTGTGCAAGGATGAAAACCACAGGCACCACAAAAAATAAGACCAGACCCTGGGTATGTGGATTTTCTTTGCACAAAACTGTTCAAAAAACTTTATTTATAACATTGAGTCATCATTTTTCTGTCTGCACATTATTTCCCCATCAGACTAAAATGGTCCCTGTACCCTGACCAACCAATGCACTGCACTGGCAAAGCCCTTTAGTGGGATACTGTGTTTATGCACAATAAAGCAAGGCACTAAGAGACCTCTGCATGGTACTGCCACAGAAAACCTGACGCAGTACTCTACAGATCAACTGGTACTGCAGTGGCAAAGCACTGCGTACTGAAAGAATGCAGAGTATTCTAACAATGGAAACAATATATTCTGTTGTATGTATCTGGCCAAACTGGATAATCAGATCTAAGATTACTTTTTAAATTAGATATTGGTTTGTTTTTTGTAGTCTGCGAGCGTTAAGACAAGACATAAGATAAAAACTTGGATACTAAAAAAACAATACTTTCACCAAATCAGAGCTGCTCATAAATATTTTATTTCACTCCATTCAACTGCAGGATCTTAAGAAAGCCTACTTGCCTTTGCTGCTTGTGTCACTCATGACTTGTTTTGAAACACTGCTGCCCTGCAGCTGCATAGTGATCATACCAAATGAACAGCACTAGTACTTATGTGACCTTCTGCATCTTTAATTACCCGTGCAGCTGCCAACTTTTCTGTAACGATGCACAGAAAAACACAGCTTAGCAACATAAATGGTAGGGAAAAAAAGAGAGGAATAAATATCATGAGGACCAAACTAGTTGTACTTTGCTTTTATTAACAAAATGGTAATCTACAGTAGTACACCAAAATAGGGATTGTTCACCAGTTTTCCAGCCGAAATACCAAATCTTGGGTAATGGTATTCTGTGTGGAACACCACTTCTTAAAACCAATTTCTAGCCCTGCATGACTATGCGAAGTTTGACCCAGGACTCTTCCTTTCAGACCTTGCAAACACAGACTGGTTCTGTCTCTTCTCCCCTCCCGTCACCCCTGTCCTGGCTGCTCTCACCCAGGCCTTTTTTCCCCTTCAGGAGGCTCATGCTCCCTTTAACGGAAGGCGGGTAAAGGGCGCAACAACAAAACGGCTCCACAGCAACCTCCTTCAGCTTCTCAAGCAGAGAGACAGGACGTGGTACTGTTATATAGCATCCCAATCCCTATCTGACAGAGTACAGAAGGTTGCAGAAAATTTGAAAGCATGGAATACGCACTGCTAAAGTGTTTTCTGCTGTGAAGCACTGCCTGCATCTGCAAAAGATTCTAGGTCGTTATGGAAAAATATCTGGGGCCTGGTAGCAAGCTCATCTAAGCAGCATCCCAGTGAAATACTGGTAGGTGGAGTATACTGCAGAAATACAAAGACAAGTGCTGATGTCTTCCACCAGCAATTAACAGACCTTACAGCTTCCTCCTCCCAGTTCCCATCTTCCAGTGAGGACACCACCCACAGCTCAATGCCCCCGATTACTCCTCACAACACTCTTTTTACCTCAAGGTTGTGATGACCAATGCCATCTTCAAGCTCCTAACTAGACTCTCTCTCTCTCCACATTCGAAGCGTTGGCTGTGATGGCCTTGAACGTAAACTACTGAGGATCGATGCCCCCATCACAGCCTCTGTGGTCAAGCATATGCTTAACCTCTCGCTTGTGTCTGGCACTGATCCAGACAGTTGGAAGCTCGCCAGAGCTGTCCCTGTCCCAGTCCCAGTCCCACAGGCTGAAGACACAAAATGTCTTAAATTATCTCCCTTACCGCGGTACTCCCTGCCCTTAGCAAGCTACATGAGCACGCTGTAGCCGACCAACTCACTGAACACGTCTATACCTAACAATATCTTAATGCCTGGGCAACATGGTTTCTGCAAGGACCACAGTACCACCATTGCTTTCACTGCTGCGATCACCAGCGTTAATCTGCCATGGACCAGGGTCAGCTCACTGGGGTATTTTCATTGATCTGTCAAAGGCCTTTGAGTCGTCAACCACAGTCTCATATGTTCCAAACTGGATGATATAGGACTATCCATGCATGGCGTCACCTGGTTCAAGCACTACTTGTCCAACCGACAAGTGGTCAAGTTCATCTTTGAACCAGTCCCCCATTAAACTTGGGGTCCCACTGGGCTAGAGTCTCAAGCCATTTCTCTTTTCACTGTTTATAAATAGCATCCCTAGCATTATGACTACACGTAGCGGCGCACTGTGCGTGGATGACCTGGTGCTCTTTCACAGTTCAAGGAACGCAAATCTTATCAACTCCCATCTAACAGAGTATTTCCACAAACTACAAGCCTGGTTTATCCAAAACAAGTTTGTAAAGAATGCTGAAAAAAAAAAAAGACTCAAACCATGCTTCTTGGGTCACCTGCCAGACATAAAAACTGTCCTCATCCCCTGCCCATCAGGTACCCAGATGGAACTCTCCTGAAGGTAGTACCATCCTTTTTTTTTTTTTGTTTGTTTCTTTTTCTGCCTACCTCCTTAGCTGGGGTGTTTCCTTTGGTGCCCCATATCGGGTCTCGACTAGTGGCTCCTGCACTGGATGCTGTGCCCGAGCTACACCTCCTGCCCCTAGGTCACTTTGCGTCCCCAATCACAGAAGACCAAGGGGTCGGAGCCACAGGGAGCAACTGGTATATTGCCGCAGCCAGACCTTCATGTCCCACAGGATTCATCTTGAGTTTTTGCCCCAAAGTCCCTACACGGCATGGATGTGCAATGACATACATGACACAGTAGTATGCACTCCCATGCACCGCACCTTGCTCCGTGACTCGCCCTAGCCCCCAGCCACTGTTAGGAGCCAACACTTGCATGGGTGTCCCTCTCCACCCGCCCCAGAGGAGGAGAGCAGTCCCAGGGATACTCAACCCACCTCCCCCCAGCCAACCAGAGTCTGTTCCTGAACCTAGGTTTCCGGTGTGGTGTGAGGTGTGGCATCCAGCACATCAACCCTAAGCGCTACCAGGCCAGCAGATAGTACCATCCTTTAAATACCTTGGAGTTACTATCAATCCACACCTCGATTTCTCCCTTCACATTCACAATGTTTGCAAGACCATCAATGCCAAGCTTGGTCTAGCATATCGGGTTAAGAACTGCCTCACGCCCAATGACCGATTAGCCCTTGCCAGGGGAGTCCTTCTCCTCTCCTTCCTCAATTATGGTCTCATACCCTTCACTGATGCCTCCAAATCACTACTTTCAAAGTGGGAGACCACCTACAATAACATTTGTACTCTCACTAAACCAAGCAACCCATCACTGTGACCTCTACAGCTGCCTAGGCTGGCTATCCCCCTGTAAATACTCGTCACTTTGTTCTGCACTGCATCACTGACAAATTAATTAGTACTGGACCCCGTTTCCAATGTGGCCCTGCTCAAGCCCTCCCACTTGTCCTGCCCCCTGAAATCCAAATGAAAAATACTTTCTCATTGTCCCCAAAACATCCACCCTAATGGGGGACCAGACCCTTAGTGCTACTGCACCCAATCTTTGGAACTCTCTGCCATGCGCAATCCATGCCTCCCCCTCCCACCTTCAATTTAAAAAGTCTCTTTGGGCTCACCTTAAGGCCAACTTTAGCTGTACCTACACATGATATTCTCTGGCCATCACATGCCCTGACACTGTTTAACTTTGCCATGAGCAAGGTCTAAACTGAACTAATCTATGCATTTTTCCTTTCTAGGCAAACTGTGTTAGTTGATCGTACATTTTCGCTGCTTCCTCAGTTTTGCTGTCCATGCATCTGAGCTAGTATGTAGCTTACTAGCTCTTCTAGCCAGCTTATGTATTTTCATGAATTTTTGTATCTTGTATTTTTTATTCTGTCTCGTAACATGCACTGTTATACTTGTTAATGTGCTGCATCAGTACTTACTGTATTACTGTACAATGCCCTACTTCTTGTTGTAATGATAGTCTTGCAACCTCCTGGGTTGTACCTGAAAATAGGTGCAATTGTGTCTAGTGTACTCACCTGGTCAATAAAAAGCTAATAGTAATGAGTGTGGATAGTGAACTGCAGTCACGATTTTAGAATCGAAGCTGTTTTAGTTCCCCCTGAATGAAGCCTCGCTGTTTAAATGAGACTTGGATGAAGAAGTACGCCTAGCGCGCAGAAGCGCTAGCCCTGTGCCTCATTTGGCGCCAGAAACAAACCCAGGAGAGAGAACATAAATATTTTAGTTTACCTTTACTACTAATTCATGGTGTAGCCAGTTGGTTCACATCCCATTCCATACAAGAAAGTTGTTTACATTGACTCCTGTTAGCACACATCCTCATGCCAGGCATGTTAGAGAATTTGCTTTCAGGTCAACCAATTTTTTTTTTTTATTAGTTTTTGTTGACCGGGTAAGTGCACTAGACAAATCCTGCCTACTTTCAGGCACGACCCGGGGGAGGGAGATGCAGATGAATGCCAACTAACCTTAAACCAGATTAAGCTGTTGGTGGTACTGCTAGTGAACAAGGGAAATTTGGCCAGGACACCGGGGAAATTCCCCTACTCTTTTCGATAAGTGCCATGGGATCTTTAACATCCACTTGAACTACCACCAATCCAGGCAGATGGGACCTCGGTTTAACGTCTCATCCAAAAGACGGCACCTCAGAAGTGCAGCACCCCTCTCATGCTGCACTACAGTGTCAGTACTGGGATATTAACCCAAGTGCCAGATGTGGGAACTGAATCCACAGCCCTCTGATCTCCCGCCCTCAGAGGTGAGTGTGCTACCTACTGAGCCACTGACACTTTTCACTATCAGGCTTAAAGGCCACTGGTTAGGGGCGCAAATGTGGAGTTTGATTCAGATTGGCTGCTTGGTACCACTCGATCAATGAATAAACTTTTTTTATGTTGATAATTACGAAATAGGCCTACCTGTAAAATACCATTATTTTCTGTCTTGTTTCCTTTATGTACGAGTCTTCACTAAAGGTTGCTATACCAGTTTTTATGAGTTCAAATGAAATTTTGTTAACTCAAACTTAAATTCGTGCTTGTTTTATACTGTACTGTCTTAATTTACAGCAGCTTGAGTTTAGTGAAATGAGCACATGAAATAACAGACAAGCATTCTAAGAATACGCGAACGCCACCAGGCCCCTAATCATTTCTGTCCCTTGGGTTTACAGGACTGCCATTGATGAGAACAGAGTGCTCCTGTGGGCAAGCACAGAGGACCCTCTGTAAAGTACCCACTGTGTCTCCCCTTTCAGGCTCAGACAGTTGGAACTCGCCTCAGTGAGAATTTTATGGCTCTTCTGGCGACCACCTAGGATCTGGAAGCTAGACTTAAATTCACTTTTGGCAGCAGGCAGATTGTCCCACAAGGGTCTTAGAAATAGGGGGATTCCCAAAATTTAAGGGGGGCATTAAGAAAGGTATTATTTTTTTGCTTACTTCTTCACTTTCACACTTGTTTCTTAACTGTACTGCTCTTTTCCTGTTCTGCTTTTCCCCCTCTCTTGTCTTCATTTTACTGCATATTCTCTATGACTGCTAGTTAATTCCCTGAGCCCTCTATTACTGCCTTTCTCATTTGCCTCTCCTTTTGTATTGTGTCATTGGTCTTTCTACTTTCCTGGCTTTCCTCATCAGTTCTCCCCGAAGGTGTCATTTAGGGGCAAAGCCAGTGGTTGCACTAAAGATCCCTACGATTTCTTTGCAACCATGTGTCTCTTGCAGCTGCTAGGAACCCCTGAAATAAGGTCTCTCTAGGGTTTGCTTACATAAAACGTGATGGGTGAGCGTACCTTGAAACGCTTATGATTCTATGGAAATTAAACTTTGCAACCTCCTACGATTCCTGAGAAATACCTTAATGGAGGATAAATCATTCATAGGATTATTATAGATATATAAATAGATATATATATATACATAGCACAAGACTACCCACATCATAAATGAAGCTAATTATTATTATTTTAATAGATATAAAATACCAAGAACACAGACTTCATGCAATATTAGTTTTGTTCCAAGGTTACTAAGACCCATCACAAAACTGTGAATGTTTTTGCCTAAAAGTTTTTTACCAACACATCGAGAGCTACATCCTGAAATTGTAGGAGCAGAGATAGCTGCCTACTGAAAATTGAGACGGGCGAGTCTGTACAGCATGCAGGGCTGAGACTGGGGCCCCTAAGAGTAGAGAGGGGGTTTTGTCGTCGGATCCTTCCATCCCTGCTCTCTGAGCCTATCCAGAGTAAAAATGCCCAAATCCAGAGTAAACGTGTCCAGACTTACAGTCCTGAAGTCTTCAGCCATGTCACCACAGTGACTGAGCTCTGCTGCAGAGTACCTGCTCCCTGCAAGGCAGGAAGTAAACTGAGGAAGACAGGAAGTGCAGGGCTGGATGTCCCCTGCTGCAAAGGTCTGATTCCTGCCTACCTATCAGTATCAGAAGGTACCGCCCAGGAGTAAGGAAGCCCGGAGACCAGCTTAGGAGAGAGAAGTTAGGTTTTGCCACAGGTCTTCGTATCCATGCAATAAAGCTGAACTGAACTCATTATAGCAAAATGTCTGTGTGCCTTGTTAATTTAAATCTAAAATACAGTCCCAGCAAGTGTCTTCCAAGCCACTACTAAAGCAGAAACCTCAGCAAATGAATTACTTTAGATGATGCAAGACTCAGTCCTACGTTTTTTTATCTGGTTGCCATGTTTGGTATTGATCATCTGTCAAAGTTACATAAATAAAAGAAAACAATAAAAACCTGCATTTGTACGCTGATGGAGTTCGGGGCCAAACACTCCTTTTCCCACCTTACTCATCTAGATTCCCAACCCCTGAGATCCAAGTGCATACTGTGCTCTCAGATGTCAGTTGCACAGGGTGAGAGATAGCAGTCTCCTACAAGACCCCACCAAGTCCCACTCATTACTTGCCAGCACAGCGCTACAGTCTAACGAGAGCGAGAGAAAGGGTGCACATCTACAACCTCCATCACGATGTGCCCTCTGCACCAGCCCAATCAGCAAGCGATCACCAGTCTCCTACTGCATCCAGTTCTTTTGTGAGACAGTTCAGTACACTGCTACCAAGTCACAGAGCTGGCCTAGGTCTGTCTACTTAAAATGTAACAGCATACTAAAACCCCACTTCCTATAGCAGGGCATCAGACTGCTGCCACTAGCCAAATAGCATTTTTCTAGGCAAGTCTGTTGTTTACCTAAGAAACATTAACAATATGGTTAAAGTAGCAAAATTACTACTGCAGTCCCACTGACTGCAGATGAAATTCAATGATGTTTTTAAAGGGAATAGAAGTACTGCAGTATTAATTCATATCTGCTTAACCCATGTACTCTGTGTGTACACTTTTCCTTTTCTGTTTTGTCTCCCTGTCTTTAAAACCAGCTCTGTATATTCCCCCATGGTGACATAATCGATGCTCCAACCAGTGATCTCATCAGCTATAATCCGTCAGAGGCTCCTCATGCTGGTACTGCTACTTGCATGGCCCCTGCACGGATGAATTTGGAGCAGCTTTTCAACATGCTCAGTTTTCAGCAACCCATGCAAGTACTGATATCAGCAGCATGGCTCTCAGGGGTCCCCTATATGCCGGCGTAGCTTCGTGATGCAACACATTTATCAGTGTGTTTGTCCCTGGGACGTGCAGTTGGAACATCAGGATGCATGCTGCTACCAGCCCGTCACACACCAACACTGCAGCAGGATGCAGGGAAGGGCACCAGAAGACTTTGACAGGACTTCCAGGATTCTGATCCAGAAACCCAGGAAAGCCCAATCTGCCAAGAGCCCTGAGCATCAGGTGCAGCTGACTGATAGCACCTGATGGTGTCAACAACGAGAACATTTCTAATGGCACCATGGAGGAGAGCTGGTTTTGAAGTGCAGGGAGACAGAAACAAGAAAAAGATGTACAGAAAAGAACAGGGGTACACACCAACAGGAATCGGGAACAATGCAATGTTTAGTTATGGGTTTGTTCATTTGGCTAAAACACTCGAACCAGAGTTAGACAAAAGGTTACAGGGTTTTAGACGCTGACAGACGGTCTAGCAAATCACCTCTTAAACCTTTTAGCTAAATGACAAAGCATTTTGTCAAACCACACTAATAAAATTAACTGCCTATAAAACAATGGTTTATATTTACAGACTTAAGCAATGGGGTCTAGCACTTACAGTGGCGTGAAAAAGTATTTGCCCCCTTCCTGATTTTCTCTATTATTGCATATTTGTCACACTGGATGTTTTCAGGTCTTTAGACAAAATATAATATTAGATAAAGGGAACCTGAGTGAACAAATAACACTTTTTTTTTACTTATTTCATTTATTTAATGAAAAAAGTTAACTAACACCAACAGGCACTGTGTGAAAAAGTAATTGCCCCCTAGCTAAATCAACCCAATTAAAGGGATAATTAGAGTCAGCTGATTGAACACAGCCAGGCTTGATTACAGCCAGCCCTGCTCAATATAAATCTCACTTATTTTGACCCTTACCATCAGAGTCCGTTGCCAGCACAAAGATTCAACAAGCACATTATGCCATGATCAAAGGAAGTTCCTGAAAAGATCAGAAAAAATGTGTTGCCCTCTATCAGTCTGGAAAGGGTTACAAAGCTATTTCTAAGGCTCTGGGACTCCATCAAACCACAGTGAAGCCATAATCTCCAAATGGAGAACACTTGGAACAGTAGTGAATCTTCCAGGAGTGGCGGCCTGCAAAATTACTCCAAGGGCAGCGTAAAATCATTCAGGAAGTCTCAAAGGATCCTAAAACAACATCCAAGAACTGCAGGCTTCTCTTGCCTCAGCTAAGGTCAGTGTTCACGATCCCACAATCAGAAAGAGACTGGGCAAAAATGGGCTTCATGTGAAAGTAGCAAAGCGGAAACCACTGCTAACCAAGAAGAACATAAATGCTCGTCTCTCATTTGCCAAGAAGCACCTGGATGATCCACAAGCCTTTTGGGAAAATGTTCTATGGACAGATGAGTCAAAGTGGAACTTTTGGATGACATGGATCCCATAATGTCTCGCGTAAAGCAAACACAGCATTCCACAGTAAGAACACCATACCAACAGTCAAACATGGTGGTGGTAGTGTGATGGTGTGGGGATGCTTGCTGCCTAAGGACCGGATGACTTGCCATAATTAAAGGAACCATGAATTCTACTCTGTACCAGAAAATTCTTAAGGAGAATGTCCGGTCATCCTTCCGTCAGCTGAAGCTGAGCGTGGTTGGGCCATGCAGCAAGACAATGATCCAAAACACAAAAGCAAGTCCACGTCAGAATGGCTAAAAAGTAAAATTAAAGTTTTGGAGTGGCCTAGTCAAAGTCAGACTTAAACCCAATAGAGATGCTGTGGCAGGACCTGAAGCGAGCAGGTCATGCTCGAAAACCTACCAAATGTTACTGAATTAAAGCAGTTCTGCGAGGAAGAGTGGGTTAAAATTCCTCCACAGCGATGTGAAAGACTGATATTGAATTATAGGAAGTGTTTGGTTGCAGTCATTGAAGCTAAATGTGGCATAACCAGTTATTAAGTGTAAGGGGCAATTACTTTTCACACAGTGCCAGTTGGTGTTGGTTAACTTTTTTTCATTAAATAAGTGAAATTAAAAAAAAAAACAAGTGTTATTTGTTCACTCAGGTTCCCTTTATCTAATATTACATTTTCTCTAAAGACCTGAAAACATCCAGTGTGACAAATATGCAATAATAGAGAAAATCAGGAAGGGGGCAAATACTTTTTCACGCCACTGTAAATGCAGAAGTGCTGTGTCAAAAGCGACTTGACAACTGGCAGCTTTAGCACTACCATTGTCAAACTGGGGAAGAGAGATTTTTCTCCGAGTCTTCCCCCTTTTATGACACAGCTGGATGAACCATGACTGCTGCAGACTACAGTCAGGATATGAGACCATTTGTAAGCATGATGCAGTCTCTATGGTCTATAGCTGCAATTTATATTTAAAATTGCACTCACTGTGGATAGCAGCATGCAATCCAATTTATTTTTCCAGCATGCACTAGTGGTCCCCTTCATGCCGGCCACCCATCCCCACCACTCAGACTTCTCCCAGGGCTTAAAATTGTGCAAAGGAACTGTGGCCAAGGTCACTGGGTGCAGGGCATGCAGGTGGCCAGTCTTGTATTTTGTTTTTTGTATTCTTTATGTGCCCAACCCCCTAAATTCTCCAACCGGAGGTTGGCCTGTACGCATGTGAACCCCCCCATACCCAGGATGGGGTCGCCGGGGAGAGCTCCCCCCCCAGTCATTATAGGCTAACCCTGGCTTACTGCCCTCGGGTTGGAGCCATTGGAGAGGGACCCCACTGCCAGAAATCTAAGGCAGTGAGGACAGCAGTAGGGCAGGGACGGCAGTTTTTGCATACGTGCTGATGCCCCAGGGGCGGGGACGTGTAATGACGACCAGTATCTGCTCCCCTACGTTCTGGCACCGACCATGCAGCACCCCTAGCCTCCGCCAAGTGTCAACAAAGCACCGGACACATCCCCCCCCCCCCACAAGGAGATCAGTCCCAAGGACACTCAATCCCCCGCCAGTCAGCTCTCAGACTCCCAGGTCTGTTCCTGACCAGGGATAACCAGCATCAACCGAATTCCAACTGCTGCGCCAGCAGCCAGAGTCATTCTACTGCATGGGGCCCACATAACAGCAAATGTTAAGTTACACTATCATTCATGTTGACTGGGAGAGGCACACTGAATCGGTGATCATTTCTAGGTGTGACCTGGAGTGGGGGTTGCCAGTGATAAAAAATTCAATAAAAAAGTGACAGTAATGCAACGTGTAATATACACACACTAATGAACAGCAGAAGTAATCAATATCACATGACAGGGTTGAGATATCATGAAATTACTAGGCAAGCTCAGTCTTCTGCCTTCAGCCATACCAGAAGTCTACAGTAGTAATTTATAGCATTACCACACTCTCCCCAGAGTGTGTTTTTGTGCATGTAAAACGAAGAAGAAAAAGAAAGACTATGAGCCATGCAATTATGGGGGGTGGGTGTCAGGCCAGAAGAAGGCCAGAGGGTAGTGGAAGAACACAAGCAGGACGGGCAGTGTCCTAGACAATTACTGTTGCTCAGTTTTCCCAGTTGAGGACAATGGGCCTCTACCAGAGAGCTAGGTCACGGCAGTCACAAGAGGAGTACAGGAAATGGGGGGGGGGGTACAGGACATGGGGAGGCTTGTGTTTGCAGCTGAATGGATGAAACAAGGGCTGGGAACCCTAAAGGTAGATAAGACACCCAGCCCAAATGGCCTTCAACCAAGAGAACTTACAGAACTGGCCTCTGAGCTGGCAGAACTCTTGACCAATCTATTTAATGTCTCATTGGAGTCTGGAATGCTGCCAGGGGATTCCAGATCTGCAGATGTTGTCCCACTTTACAACTGGAGGGAAGGGGGGACCCAGGCAACTACAGGCCGGTTCCTCTCACATGCATTTTAGGTAAGCTGATAAAGAGATATTGGTAAAGGAAAACCTGGGGGATTACATAGAGGAAAATGACCTGTAGTACGGCAAACAGCATGGGTTTGTGGCAGGAAGGTCGTGTCAGACCAACCTGATAATGTTTTTCACTTGGGTCATCAGGACAGTAGATAGGAGAGCAGAGAGTACTGAAGATTTACTCTACGTCAACTTCAACAAAGCCTTCAATTCAGCGACATGTAGGAGACTGCTGAAATAGCTGGAGGATATATGAGAAGGTTTTAGTCAAGTGGGTGAACTGGCTACGGTGAGGCAACACAGAGTGCCAATAAACGGGGTCAAATCTGGGTAACAAATATATTCATTAGTGACATAAGAGAAGGTTTTCAGGGCAAGAGATGCCTCTTTGCTGATGACACTAAGCTCTGTGGCAGTGTGGACAGCAAGGAAGGGGTGAGGGAACTTCAGCAGGATCTATGATGGCCAAAGATTTGGTAGACAAGATTCAGTCACTCATTTATTTTTATTTGGTTTTTGGTAACAGGGTATGTACACTAGACAACTGAATTTCGCCTATTTGCAGGTACAACCCAAGAGCGTACAAAGCATGAAATACAAAAGGGTATAAAGCACAAGTACATCAAGTCGACAAGATGCAAATTTAGAAAGCCAACAGTTCTGGGGTCACAAAAAGTACAATATGAAATATTACAGGTTTTTATTTTATTTATTTAAAAAAGTTTCACCAGGAAGGCACACTGAGCCAAGGCCAATTTCCAGGTGCGTCCTGGGGAAGGGAGTTGAGGGAAATACAGTTACATATATACACATATACATACATACACACATACACACACACACACACACACACATACAGTATGCAACAAGTAATATGTAACATAATACAACAGTTAATAAGTTTAGAACGACCGGTACAGTGATTGACGAATGAGATACACAGACAGGGCAGATGTTACTGGTACAATCAGGGGGAGGTAAGTAATGGGATTGAGAGAGGTGAGCCATGAGGAGAAGGTGACAAGAGGGTAAATTTAGGAGCAGGTGCAGATGTGGGGAGGGTGTTTGCGAAGGAGAGAGGATAGCTCGGAGGGGAAAGGGGCATGACAGAGGAAGGGAGTTCCACAATTTGGGTAGGCGGTAGGAGAGTGCAGATTGGCCTTTAGAAGTAGATCTTCTGGGAATAGTTAGAGAGTGAGGGTCATAACTACGGTGGGAGGGAGTGGAGGGGTAGGGAGATGAGGAGAGATAGGAAGGGGGGAACCAAACCAATATTTTGCTGTGAAGGAAATACAGTGGGAGCGTCTCCTAGAGGAAAACCAGAGAGTTATAGAGGTCACAATGATGGAAGAGAAGGGGGCAGCATCAAGTGCAAATGGCAGAAGGAGTTGTAAAGAGTGTCCAGTCTGGCTAGGCAGGTTTTGAGAGTGTCACTGAAGACTACGTCACAATAATCAAAAAGTGGGAGGATCACCTATTGACAAATCAGTTGACAAATAATTAGATAAGTAACAAAATAGGTTAAGACAAGTATGTTCCGAGGTGTGAGACTCAATTAATGTACATACGGTTATGGTCAGGGTGGCTGGAAACTGGTGCAGCTCATAGACTGGGTTAGGTAGGTCGTCAGGGTTGATTTGAAAGATGTGGTGGGAGAGCTGCGGACATTTTTTTTTGGGGGGGAGTTACAGTACTTGGGTGCAAAGGAAGAAAATGCCTGTTCATCCATCTTGGTCCAGCATTTGGGTGTAACAAGTGAGGTAGAGTCCGAGGGCGTGAGGAAGTATGTGCGTCAAGAGCTGTGTAGTAGCAGAATGTGGGTGGCTGGGGAGTTGGCCTGGATTTCTTTGTGTATAAAACAACCTAGGGCATAGGATCAAGAGGCAGAGAAGGTAGCCATCCTAAGGAGGATTAGCGAAAGCAATAGGTGCGTGAGACGTGGGGATGGGAGAGCAAAGCCGCATATGTTATTGTAGGTGATGTCCCATTTGTGTAAAGAAGATGAGGAGATCATTTGTGAAGAGAAGAGAGCTATACTGTAGGCAAGGAAGAAGAATGCCTTGGGCGATAGCTAGGCAGGCATTCGGGGTAAGTGTCTGCGACAACAGGCTACACCAGTTTGTGAATTTGTGACTTTACATTGGTTTGAGATGTGGAGGTGAAAGTCAAGAAGTGCAAGGTGATGCAGTTAGGGAAAAGCAACCCATGTACAAAGTACTAGATGGGGGCGGGGTTGGCTGGGAACTACATCAGAGGAGAGGGATCTGGGTGCCATCATCAGTGATGCCCTTAAATAAATGAGTCAGTGCAATAAGGCCTACAGTAAGGGCATCAAGTTTGCTGGGGTGTACTGAGAGGGGCTTTGATAGCAGGAGGGTGAAGATACACAGACACACACACTATATATATTTACATATTATACCAGCACAGAAGTGCCAGTAGTTAGGGTGAAAGGTGACTTCTATGTTATACCCCGAATGTTATGAATGTTAACTTCTGAACCGTTCAACAGATTTGCATGAAAGTTGTCACACACAATGTCTAGTGGTAGGTCATGTGACCTGCCAAATTTCATGGGAATCCACTGTGTGTTTTGAGATATAGAGTGTTGAAAAAACAGAATAATCCATGTTTTTTGACATTTCTTTGTCCACCTGAATCTCAGAAAGGGCTTTAGGTTGTGGTTTAAAGTTTTCAGGGTAGAAAGCCTTTGCCTCACAGGTGTGCCTTTTGAAGGTTTGGCGAAAAAATATTAATCCGTTCAAAAGTTATTAAAACTCTAAAGTTTCCCATAATAGCCTACTGGAAAAAAAATATATGCTCTGAAAATGAAAGCAGGTAAGCAGCCCCAAAAAACAGTTTATTTGCCACTTCATAGCAAGAAAATGGTTAGGACCTTTGAGCTGAAATTTGCAGGAAGGCAAGCCCTTGCCCCACAGATGTGCCCTTTGCTGAAAAATGGACATCGGTTCCATAGTTACAGCACTCCAAAGTTGCAAATGTTCCTATAGGATTACATTGTAGCGATCGTGGCACCTTCCGGTGGCTACATCTTGAAAACGGTTCGAGAGACAGATTTTTCGCTAAGTGCAGCTTAGCACACCCAGGTGTACTAAGCATGTGTGGAAGTGGCCAGGTCGTTAATACAACTCCAAAGGAATTTTTTTTAGATGGGCCTAGCGGTCCTTATCTGCCGTCAAAGTCTATGTTTCTATGTTTCCAAAGTTGCTATGGTTACTGAGATACTGCTTCATTTACAGCACAAGGGTTACTTGGAATGTCTCTAGGCCTGCACTGTGTGTCTGCACTTATGGGTAGGTGGGAGCGCAGGGCCCATGAGCCACGCTCCCACCAGTGCATACTATTTATGCTAAAATGGGAGCACTGGGCCCTCCCACACTATGCCTCTACACTCATGGGTGGGTGGGAGCACAGGGCCCAGAGAGTCCACGCTCCCACCTATGGATACCATTATGCAAAACTAAAAGCACAGGGCCCTCCTGTACTATGTTTCTATACTTACAGGTAGTGGGAGCGCAGGATCCAGAGGGCCCACAATCCCACCCATGGATACCGTCTGGCAATACTAGGAGCACAGGGCCCTGAGGTGCTATGTCTCTACACTAATGTGTGGGTGGGAGCACAGGGCCCAGAGGGCCCGTGCTCCCAAATATGTATCCCATTATGCAAACCTGGGAGCACAGGGCCCTCCTGCTCTATGCCTCTACACTGATGCGTGGGTGGGAGCGCAGGCCCACCCATGGATTCTACAGGAGTAACATTTCACTTTCTCAAAAAGAAGGGGAAATTCATTGCAAAAAACTCTGTTAATGCATCAGTTAGGGCTGATTCCACACCAACAAAAGTCTGGAAATTCAATGTTAGGGTTACCAACCCTACCCCCACAACCCACCATCCACAAACCAGGGTTTTACTTAAGTCTAAAAATTGATTAGCGTTTTGCTCATAAAAGTTCTAAAACATTGTGAAAATGCATAGCACTTGCCTCACTGTGTTTAGCAAACATAACATTTCTAGAAAACCTATATAAATGCTTTCTGTACAGTTAGAATTGTCCCAAGAAAAAACTGCTAATCAATTATTTAAAACCCTGCAAACCAACAGGCACCAGGGTGTGCCTTAGGGTCATCTGGCCTCTCACCCCATTCTCCTATACTGTATCATCTCAGCTTGTTTACACAAGGAATAGGGTGAGAGTTAGGGCCGACAACCCCAAGGCACACCCCGGCACCTGTTGGTCTGTGGATGGTGGGGGGGCGGGGGGTAGGGCTGGTAACCCTACCAGACTTTTGTCAGTGTGAAATCAATCCTAACTGATGCATTACCGGAGTTTTTGCAATGAGTGTATATACATTCATGGCAAAAAACTCCATTGCCGGCCCATCGGCGCAGCAGTTGGATTTCCTCTTGCGACGCCAGCGACCCAGGTTCAGGAATGGACTCGGGTCACTGGAGGGCCGGCCGCAGAGGAGGAAAGGCGTCCCAGGACAGCTCGCCTTCTCCGGGGAGGTGGAATGCACCTCTGTGCATGCTGGCCCCTGGTGGAGACCAGAGGCACAGCACTGACACCTGAGATGGAAGCAATGGGGAGTGGCAGGGACGTGGCGTGCATGCTGTGGCACGTCACTCCCAGGAGAAAACAGGAAACTGCCCTGGTCTACGGATGGCCAGTCTCTCCGGTCCCCTGACTGCTGCCAGGCCTCCTAATGGCACATACCTCAGTGACACCCGGGCCCAATACAGATCGCTGGACCACCCCTACGGTGCCTTCCCCTCGGAGGAGAGGGACCAGTCCAGCGAAGGGACACTGGGTTACCGGGGGCCGACATGGTGTGAGCGGGCAGCCGGGGACGCAGGAGAGCAAGCGATCCAGGACAATGACAAGACCAAGGAGTGGCGGCCAGGGTGGCAGGTGGGGGGGGGGGGCTCCATTAATGCATCAGTTAGGGTTCATACCACAGCAACAAAAGCATGGAAATGTGGTGTTAGGGTTATCACCCCTACCACGCCACCCTCACCCCCCCACACACACTCTACACACCAACAGGCATCAGGGTGTGCACTGGTGTCGTCGGCCTAACTCTCACTCCATTCCATGTATAAAGAACCTGAGGTGGTGCAGTGCAGGAGAATGGGATGGGATGAGCAGGGCTCTAGATAAGATTTTTTGGGATGAGTACCTGTACTCATTTTGAAAGTGAGGTGAGTAAGACGAAATTCAGATGTGTACAAATGTCTTGCTAGAGTGAACCAAGGAGTACATTTATTAAACAAATGTAGTTTTTTTCCCCTAGATAAGACTTTCAGGTGCCAACAATGCTCCAAATAATGTTGGCAGGTTGGAATTTACTCACCAGTTTTAAAACACAGCGAGTAAAACAAAAGTGGAATGCATACAAGTGCTGTAAATCTGGCAAAATAAAAACTGTTCCTTTTGAATCTCCAGTTATGTTATGAAGCACTATTCTTTGGCGTGTGGAGTATTTACAAATGCTGGGTGAGTACTGATACTCATTAAAAAAATTTCTGAAGAGTATTTCCTAAAATGAGGTGAGTAAAATAGGCCAGTACACACCTCATCCAGAGCCCTGGGGAGGACAGTTAGGCACAATGACCCCAACATACACCCCGATGCCTGTTGGTATGTGGAGTGTGGGCAGGTGAGGGTGAAGTGGTAGGGGTGGTAACCCCAACACCACACTTCCATGCTTTTGTCACTGTGGTATGAACCCTAACTGACGAATACTTATGCTCAGTATTCACAATGGAAAAGTAGGGGAAAATACCTAATCTGGTCAATAGAAGCACTCACAGAAGAAAGGGTTCTGAAAGAACTCTTAAAACTGAAGGTGGATAAAGCAATGGGGCCTGATGGGATTCACCCCAGAATTCTAAAAGAACTAAGGGAAGAACTAGTAACACTACTGACTAACCTTTTTAACAAATCATGGGAGGATGGTGTGGTACCTGAGGACTGGAGGAAAGAGGATGGGATTCCCCTTTACAAAAGTGGAAGCAAGGCAGAGGCAGGAAACTACAGACCTGTCAGTTTGACCTCAGTGGTAGGGAAAATGATGGAATCACTTCTGAAGGAAAGAATTGTTGAGTACCTAGAGGCCAGTGGGGCACAGGACCCAAGGCAGCATGGATTCACAGTGGGAAGGTCATGTCAGACAAATCTAATCGATTTCTTTGACTGGGTGACCAAAGCAATAGACCAGGGAGGGGCTGTGGACATGGCCTACCTAGACTTTAGCAAGGCATTTGACACAGTCCTGCACAAAAGATTAATAAACAAAGCAGCCAGCCTGGGAGTGAGTCCCAGGGTGGTAGCCTGGGTAAACACTGGTTGGACAACAGGACACAGCGGGTAATAATAAATGGAGTCCACAGTGAAGAAAGGAGGGTTACAAGTGGGGTACCGCAGGATTCAGTACTGGGGTCTATCCTTTTTAATGTCTTTATAAGTGACATTGTGGAGGGACTGGAAGGGAAAGTATGTCTCTTTGCAGATGACACAAAGATCTGCAACAGGGTTGATACACAAGGTGGGGTGGAAAGGATGAAAAGGGACTTGTCAAGGTTGGAGGAATGGTCATAAAACCTTTTATAGGTACATCAGGGGCGAAGGAAGAACCAAGGGAGGGATAGTGAGGTTTAATAAAGGGGAGGGAGGGTGGGCAGAGGGAGACTGTGAAAAGGCAGAGATACTAAACAAATATTTTGCTCAGTATTTACAAAGGAAGAGGGTACATAAAACAAGCAGTAGTAACACGCTGGATACAGAAGTTGATACCGCCCATTTACAGAAGAAAGGGTTCTGAAAGAACTCTTAAAACTGAAGGTGGACAAAGCAATGGGGCCTGATGGGATTCATCCCAGAATTCTAAAAGAACTAAGAGTAGAACTAGTGACACCACTGACTACCCTTTTAACAAATCATGGGAGGATGGGGTGGTACCCGAGGACTGGAGGAGGCAGATGTGATTCCCCTTCACAAAAGTGGGAGCAAGGCAGAAGCAGGAAACTATAGACCTGTTAGTTTAACTTCAGTGATAGGGAAATGATGGAATCACTTCTAAAGGAAAGAACTGTCGAGTATCTAGAGGCCAGAGGGGCACAGGACCCTAGGCAGCATGGATTCACAGCGGAAGGTCATGCCAGGCGAATCTGATAGATTTTTTGACTGGGTGACCAAAGTAGTAGATCAGGGAGGGGCTGTGGACATGGCCTACCTAGATTTTAGCAAGGCATTTGACACAGTCCCACACAAAAGATTAATATACAAGTTAGCCAGCCTGGGAGTGGGTCCCAAGATGACAGCCTGGGTAAAGAACTGGCTGGAGAATAGGACACAGAGTAATAGTAAATGGAGTCCACTCAGAAGAAAGGAGGGTTACTAGTGGGGTACCGCAGGGTTCAGTATTAGGACCGGTCCTCTTCAATGTCTTGAAAATGGAAAGGGACCTGGGGGTAGTCATATCAGATGACCTAAAAATGGGCAAGCAATGTGAGAGGGCAGCAAGGAGGGCTGGGGGGATACTGGGATGCATAGGGAGAGGCATCACCAGTAGAAAACAGGAAGTTATTATCCCTCTGTACAGACAGCTGGTGAGACCCCATCTGGAGTACTGTGTGCAGTTCTGGAGACCCAATCTCCGCAAAGACATAGACAGGATGGAAGCTGTCCAGAGGAGAGCAACTAAAATGGTGCAGGGTCTACACCGGAAGACATATGAAAAGAGACTTAAGGAGCTTAATATATAGCCTCAAGGAAAGGAGGAGAGGGGGACATGATAGAAACTTTCAAGTACCTCAAGGAATCAACAAAGTCAAGAGGGTAGCATCTTTCAAAAAAGGGTGTGCAAGAACAAGAGGGCACAATTTGAAGATAGGGGTGGCTCAGAGGTAATTTAAGGAAGTATTTTTCACAGAGAGGTTGTGGATGCATGGAGCAGCCTTCGGAGGAGGTTGTGGAGTCAAAAATCAGTGGTGGAATTCAAGCATGCATGGGATAGTCATAAGGCAGTTCTGGGGGTGGGGTAAGAAGAAGTAGGCTGCTGGTTAACTAGGATCTGCAGCTTATCCAGTAGGTAGGAAATGGGCAGACTGGGTGGGTCAAGCGGTCCTTATCTGCCGTCAAATTCTATGTTTCTATGTATGGCAGCTTAGATTCAATGCAAAGAAGTGCAAAGTAATGCACCTGGAAACAAAAACCCAGGGAAGTGTACACAGTGGAAGCGAGATACTGACAACAACAAAAATGGAAAGGGACCTGGGGGTAGTCATATCAGACGACCTAAAGGTGGACCAGCAATGTGAGAAGGCAGTAAGGAGGGCTGGGGGGATACTGGGATGCACAGGGAGAGGCATCACCAGTAGAAAACAGGAAGCTGTTGGCCCTCTGTACAGACAGTTGGTAAGACCACATCTGGAGTACTGTGTACTGTTCTGGAGACCCCATCTCCGCAAAGACAGACAGGGTGGAGGCTGTCCAGAGGAGGGCAACCAAAATGACGCAAGGTCTGCATAAGAAGACATATGAAGAAAGACTAAAGGAACTAAAGATGTATAGCCTCAAGGAAAGGAGGGAGAAGGGGGACATGATAGAAACTTTCAAATACCTCAAGGGAATCAAAGTCCAAGAGGGTAGCATCTTTCAAAAAAAAAAAAAAGATGTGCAAAAACAAGGGGCCACAATTTGAAGATGGGGGCGGCTCAGAGGTAACGTGAGGAAGTATTTCTTCACAAAGAGGGTTGTGGATACAGCCTTCCTGAGGAGGTCGTAAGTCAAAAACAGTGGGGGAATTCAAGAATGCATGGGACAGACATAAGGCAATTCTAGTGGGGGGGTAGGAGGAAGTAGGCTGTTGGTTAACTAGGATCTGTGGCTTATCCGTTAGGTAGGGAAATGGGTAGACTAGGTGGGCCAAGCGGTCTTTATCTGCCGTCAAATTCTATGTTTCTCTGTTTCTATGATGCATTAACAGAGTTTTTTGCTATGAATTTCCCTTCTTTTTGAGAAAGTGTAATGTAACTGGTATGTGGTAGTGGGAGCGCGGGCACTCTTCATATTGCCCATTTTTTACATAATAGTATGTGTCTGTGGGAGCGCAGGCCTCCACTTACACATAACTACGGAGTCATACAGCAGCCCTACAGGGCAAGGAACCCTCGTAACACTAATTTGCTAACATCTCAGCAACCCTAGCAGCTAGGAAAAAAAATTCCAGTGCCATTCTAATCATGACAGTGAGTACTTCACACAACTTATACTGACTGAATCTGTATCTTGCATCGTTTCTGAGATAAGGGCACCGAAATGGCACCCACAGAACCCTTGGAACATGTTTTTGCCAATATCTCTAACTGTAGCAAGCAGGAAAAAAATTCCCCTGCAGGTGTCATCTATGATTTCCAAACTTGTTTCTGCAGCTTAGTTCACCAGTAGCGAAAACTCTGCATCTCGCTTTGTTTTCAAGATACAAGCACTGAAAGGCGTCATGGGCACTGCAATGTTATCCTATGGTAAATTTATCAACTTTGGAATGCTGTACTTTTGGCCCCTTGAATGTTTTGCCACCAAACCACCAATAGGCACATCCGTATGACCAGGGCTTGCCACCCTGCAAATTTCAGCCCAAAAGACACAACCATTTTTTTTGCAGGAGGATGGCAAAGATTTGCAGTTTCTTTTAAAATTACATTCACAAAATCACAAGTTTCACAAAAAGTAGCACAAAACTTTTGCATTTGCTAAAATATTTCAACCATTTCTTTTTGTGATTTGAAAGTATTTCCCCAATGTTTAAGAGAGACATTTCTGGGGGTTACTAAAAAAGACAGTGCTTGGCATCCTCAGGACCCGACTAGGTAACCCAACAGTCAGTGTTTAACTAGAGGGTCCCAAATTTAAAAGCCAGGCATTTTTCTCTCTCATTAACTGAAAACAAGATGACCGAATCATGAAAGTAAAAGGGCCATTTGCGAAAGTAAAAGTGCCTTTGCAAAACTTTCGTGATGCACATATATTTTTCTCCCATTGACTCTAATGGGAAATTTGTTTTTTTGAGTAACTTTTGAACAGTTTTATATTTTTACACCAAATCGTTGAAAGGCTCATCGGTGACCCAGACTGCATCTTCAATGAAGATTTTGGACCGAGTGGACAAATCGTGCAGGCTGTGAGCACGAGCAAAGAAACATGCAAAAAGTCCTTTTTCTTTGCATTTTTTGGGCATTCTGTAGCTCCACAATTGTACATCCAACAGTAACACAACTTGCCAGATCCAGAGAGCTATGGTACCAGACTGCGCATACCAAATTTCAGGCAAATCCATCGTACGGTGGCAAAGTTATTAAGGTGCAAAATTTAAGGTTTAACATTAAAGTGCTTACTCAACCCTAACTATACTGGTGCTACCGTGCCAGTATAAAATTATATATATATTATATATATATATATATATATATATATATATATAAATACATACACACACACACACACAGAGCAAAAAACTTCGTTAATGCATCAGTTAGGGTTGCTTCCACAGAGACAAAAACGAGGAAATTCAACGTTAGGGTTTTCATCCCTAACTCCAATTCCCTCTATACACACACATACAAGCATGGGACAGTACAAGACAAAACAGCCAATCAGAAACAGACACCATAAGGTAACAAAAAGTACAACTCTGTAAACATACCACAAGAGGCATCCATCATCGTGTTTCAGCAACTGGATCACTTCTGCTGCCATCCCAGTGTCTTGGGGGGGGTTACACCCTCACGCTGTGCAAACATGTGGGTAGGTGATAAAAAGGCTATGTGCAACCGTTTAGATGAATGTTCTTTAATATGAGAAGGTTATGACTATTTCATACTATTTTGCTAAACCTGCTCATAACTTAATGAGTTGAAGTATATGGGCCACACTCTTTTATATTTCCAGAGATGGATACATACTGTATGTCCACCTATGGACGGATAGTAATGCAGGGTGTAAAGCAACCTACTGTGTGACTGTGACTTATACATACATACTGTTCTTTTGTGTGGATGGAGGTATGGAAACGCAGGATGTGAAGTATCATGTGGTTCTGCTGTTAGCTATGTGCACTCTTCTACTGTCTACATATAGGGATGCAACTGTACGGTGAATAACTCCACACTCCAAACCTGATCTATGCAGACTGTTGTAGTACCTACATGGACCAATAGTGTTCCCAACATTTCATAAAGACACTGTTTCTATTATGTGAATGTGGGATGGGAGTGCATTGTCTTTTGGACCATGGATTCTCATCTGTATATTGACACAGTATGTCAGAATCCATAGAACACAGTGTACGTGACTGCACTCCTAGTCCTACATCAAGATACTGCAACACTATCCATATGTCACATTGTACATACGTCAATGAGAACACAGGGTAGTTTGGACCGTGCAGTATCATACCTCTATTGAAATAGTACAACACAATCCATGTGTTATGCTATCCATTTGTTGCACTTTTCTCATTGTGACATATGGGCAGTGTGACGTATGTACTGTGTTGTAGTACGATGATGGAGGAATGGTACAGCAGAATACGAAGCACCTTGTACTCATTGTAATATATGGATAGTGTGAAATATAACTACAACACAATCTATATATTGATGGAGGGATGGGAGTGCAGTACCTGAACAACCATGAGGAGACACTGTGACATATGGACACAGTGATACATAGATAGTGTTGTAGTACGCTAATGCAGGGATGGTAGGGCAGGGTACATAGCACCCTGTGTTCCCTCTGTGACACATGTAGATTGTTGTTGTATCTCGATGGAAGAACAGGGTCCAACTCACTACGCGGTCCTGTCATGACTTATGGGTGCTGTTGTACTATCTGCACGGAGATATACAGTTCATGCAGTGGCCATCTTACGTGGTAGCACAGCATGTGGGTGTACCCCCACTCCCCAAGACACTGGGATGGCAGCAGAAGTGATCCAGCTGCTGAAACATGATGAGGAATGCCTCTTGTGGTATGTTTACAGAGTTGTATGTTTTTTCTGTTACCTTATGGTGTCTGTTTCCGATTGGTTGTGTTGCCCTGTACAGTCCCATGCTTGTATGTGTGTGTGAGGAGGGATTCGGAGTTAGGGTTGAAAACCCTAATATCGAATTTCCTCGCTTTTGTAGCTGTGGAAGCAACACTAACTGATGCATTAACAAAGTTTTTTTGCAATGAATTTCCTTACTTTTTGAAAAAGTGTAATATAACTAGTAAGCATGTGCTGGTGGGAGCACGGGGCCCACCAAGCTGCCCATTTGTGCATAACAATGTGCACCTGTGGGAGAACGGGCCCTCTGGGACCTGCGCTCCCACTTACACATAGCTACGGAGCCATACAGCAGCCCTATAGGGCAAGGAACCCTTGTAACACTAATTTGCCAATATCTCAGGAACCGTAGCAGCTAGGAAAAATATTCAAGTGTTGTTGTAATCATGATAGCGAGATGTCCACACGACATTATATCGACCGAATCCATATCTTGCATCGTTTACAAGATACAGGCACTGAAAAGCACTGTGGGTGCTAACTTTGAGGGTGTAATACAGGCCCACGGACCTGAACATGAGCAACTGGAATACTATTTTCCAAATATCTCAGTAACCGTACAAGGTAGAAAAATAATTCAAAAGTCATGGTATTCATGGCTTCCCAACCTACTTCTGCACTTACGACAAAAAAAATCCATATTTTGAACCGTTTTTGACACACAGGCACCAAAAAGCATTATGGGTGCCGCAATATTATCCTATGGGAAAAAAATCTCAACTACGTGATGGCATATCTATGGAACCGCTTAACTTTCCAACACATAACTAGCCTAATTCACATCTCTAGGGTATCCTTTTAATACACTGAAAATTGCAAGTCAAAAGACCAAACCATTAAGTTACAATGCAGTGGGAAAGTTTTTAAAAGTTTAAAAATTCCTAGTTCGTGATGTAGTAAAATCCCCAACCGTCAAATCAATCCCCGTTCACAAGCTGTCAAAATCCTAGTCCGCGAGAAATCCTCGACTGTCAGATTTTGGCCATCCGGTCCCTAACGGTCGAGGATTTTGCTACCTCATGAAAGCGGATTGGCTCGCGGACTAGGATTCTGACAGCTCACGGACTGCAATTTTGTCACCTCATAAAAGAGGATTTAAAAAACTAACCCCTTTCGTGAGCTGACAAAATCCTAGTCTGTCACTCGATCCTCTCTTGCGAGGTAGCAAAATCCTTGACCGAGAGTCAGTCCTTGTATGTGAGAAGGTTCATCTGGTCACAAAGTGACGGTCAAGGATTTTGCTAGCTAGCGAAGGAGAATCAGCTCGTGGACTAGGATTCCGACACCTCGCAGACTAGAATTTTGTCACCTCACGAAACAGGATTCAAAAGTCCAATCCCCTCTCAAAAGTTGACAAAATCCTAGTCCGCGAGCCGATCCTCATTCGCGAGATAGCAAAATCCTTGACAGTCAGCTTAATTCTGATCCATGAGAAGGGCAATCTGATCACAAAGTGACAGACAAGGATTTTGTAGCCTCGCGAAACAGGATCGGCTCATGGACTAGAATTTTGTCAGCTCGCGAAACAGGATTGTTAGTGAGTCGCAGTCAAGGAATTTTTAAATTTCAAAAGGCTTTTTTTTTTTTTTTAACAAAACAAGGCAAACCAAAGGCATGGGTTTGTAGAGGGCATCACCCTGAACAAAACCCATGCCTTATTACAAAGAAAAGTCACCCGTGGAGGAAGCTACGGCATTTTGTTTCAGGGAAAAAAAGCAAAACAAGATGACGGCTCGTGGACAAGGAATTTTTCTGGCTGACCAGAAATTTTTTTAAATCCTCGTTCAAGAGCTGACAACATCCTTGACCGTAAGCGAGTGAACCGAGCATGCACAGAACCAAAACATTACAAATTAAATAACTTTGGAACAGATTAATATTTTTTAACCAAACCAATGCTGGATTGTTATTTGACCCTAACTCTTTCTACGTTCCAAATTTCAGACGAAAAGACCACACAGTGTGGTCGCAGCACCATGGGCAAAAAAAGTGTCAAAAGTGGCAAAAAACGCATTTTTCAGCGCTTCACTGCGCAGAAACCGTAGGTCCAACCAAAACAAAACTTGATAAATCAAGAGATCTACCATACGACACCGCGCATTCCATATTTCGTGCAAATCCGTTGAACGGTTGCAAAGTTATTAATGTGCAAAAACTGAGGTTTAACATTAAAGTGCCTACTCAACCCTAACTATAGGCACGCAACCACATCCCTATAATTATATATCAAAATGCTGGGGTGTACTGAGAGGGGTTTTGTTAGCAGGAGGGGTGAAAATACTGCACATATAGTCCCTAGTTCTGGAGCCCACATCTGAGAAAGGACACAGACAGGCTAAAGTACGTGCAGAGAAGGGTCACCAAAATGATCCAGGGCCAGCAGGGCCCTATGAAGAACGGGGCTCCACTCACTAAGGGCCAGACATGAGGAGGGACATGACAAAGACCTACATGTTTCTACAGGGTACAACAGAGTAAGTAAAAAAGACCTGTTTGTTAGATACAGGGATGCAGTCACTAGGAAGCACAAGTGGACTAGGTTAGTGGCAGTACATTCAGGAGATATGTAAGGAAGTTCTTCTTAACATAGAGGATGGTGGAGTTGTGGAACAAACTGCCCACAAAATGGTAGGGGCATGTACCCTAAATGGGTTCAAACACAGCTGAGACACAGCAAGGGGACTCATAATCCCACAAGGAGAGGCGGGGAATCCGGGGATCCAGGAAGGGGTGTGGGCAAGGACACGAGGATGGGAGGGTGAGGTAGTTATACAGACAGACTTGATGGACCATCGTTCTCTTTCTGCCATCAGATTCTAAGTAAACTTGTTACACATTCATGTGGCCAGTTTTACCAATCCTATTTCTTTAGTACAAAGATGTTAAATCTGGTTAGGGCCAGGTGGAAGAGAGGGAATAAGTAGAGAACAGTGGGCCATAAGTGCAATCCTTCTCTTGTCTCCAGTGTGAGCTCCTTTGAGAAAGTATCACTTTTATCATTTTAGTGAGTCAAATTCTTTTTTGAGGGAGGCAACTGCCCCCACAACTACATTTTCTTCATAACCATTAATAAAAAGGGTATGGAAGGTACAGTCCTCCAAATAATTTTAAAAAAAGGTCTCCCATCTCTTTACAGTGCTTGAGTAAATCCAAAATACCTCTATCTACACTCTATCCTCCTGGGGGGGCCCCGCAGGCGCTGACCTCATTGTTGCCCCTGCCACAGCACTGCAGCGCTAATAACGCTCATCAACGAGAAGGATGATCGTTGATGAGTGGCCTGGCGCGTTGCTGAATCAGCACTCAGTTGCACCATCGATGAGCGGCTGAAATTTTCACAAGAGCTGTTCGTCGATTGGAAGGCACTGCGTGACTGCCTAGTTCCTGGGAAGCACTGCAGTGCTTAAATCACTTATTCCCCCCTGCCTCAAAAGGTCTGTAAAAATCGTGGGCAAAGGCAAGCCACAGAGGTGGAGCCAGTCTGTGCAGCTTGCAGGGCTGACACTGGATCCCACCTTGGAGCGTTTGAATACAGTTCCTTATTGCTAATCCTGAATATCTGTTTGTAAAAATAAGATTTTATGACTTGCAGTCTCTTCAGCCCTGCCATGTGTGACAGAGCTCTGCTGCAGAGTACCTACTCCACTGAAGACAGGAAGTAAACTAGAGGAAGCAGGAAATGGAGGGCTGGATACCCCCTGCTGCAGATCTTTGATTCCTGCCTGACAACCAGCATCAGGAGGCTCAGCCCAAGTGTAAGGAAGCCCGGAGACCAGATTAGGAGAGAGAATGGAACGCTGCCTTCCTGAACACCTTAAACTTGATCCTGCATAACTGGAGGAAGCAAGCCGGAAGTTACTAGCTATGGTAACATTCTTTTCTACTGTACTGTGTTTTCCCATTTTTCTCTGTATTTCATTATTTTTAAATCAGAGACAAAATATAAAAAAAAAACAAAAAAAAAAACACACACCACTTTGGGCTTTCAAGCCTTGAATTAGAATTAAAGAGTCACTCTCAGACTCCAGGTTAAGGGGAGGAGGGAATGCATCGGCTTCCACAGAACCTCCTAGAGTGGATATCAACACTGTATTGAACTGCGTTCCCATGCAGATGAACCCAGTTCAAGATGACAGCCCACCCCATTGCTGGCTTGTGGAGTACTGGGAGCATTGCAGAGGAAGCACTCTCAGACTCCTGGGAGAGGTAGGGAGGACACCAGCTTCCACAGTGCCTCCTGGAGTGGTTATCAACAGTGCCTTGAACTGCATTCCCACATAGAGGACCCAGGTTCAAGATGAGATTACGACCCCCATTCCTGACCAGTGGAGTACGGGGAGTACTGCGGAGGAAGCACTCTCAGATCATGGGAGAGGGAGGGAGGAAGGACACCAGCCTCCACAGGACCTCATAGAGCGGATCTAGACACTGCCTTGAACTGTGTCCCCACATAGGGGACTCTCTCAGAATGCAAGCCTGACCCCATTCCAGTCTGGAGGAGTCCTGGGAGCACTGTGGAGGAAGCACTCTCAAGACTCCATGGGGAGGAAGGGAGAACATCAAACTTCCATAGCACCTCCCAGAGTGGATGCCAAGAAAATCCTGTCAGTGTTGTGATCATGCTTCACCAGCCTAGGGCATGCTCAATGGACAGGCATGGCGCAGTGTCCCTTATCAAGTTATCAGCTTGTGAGCAGAAAGAAAAGGCAGAAATAAGCATCTCCCTGCCCAGATGATGGAGACACACACACACACACACACACACACACACACGTGTCAGCATGGCCTCAGTCACCCTTGGTACTCCCACCAGCCACTTCCCTAAGCAACAATGCTGCTTCACTCTGGAGGCAACAGGGGGAGCTCTTTCAGCATGGGATAGATCAACAGCTTCTAGTGGTAGTGAACCTACCTGGAGGCCTGTGAAGAGTTCAGAAGGAAAAGGGGATTGGTTTGCCCAAAGGAGTGAGATGCCACAGGCAATGGAACAAAAAAACCCTACAAAAAGAGGTTTCTCATGTGCCAGTATCATCCCTTAGGCTGGTTAATGTTAAACAGTAACCATCAGCCTAATAAATGGTGCAGGTGAGAGTTACACACTCAGGGACATAGGAGATAAACATTTAGGAATATGAATCAAGACAGGTAAGGTACCAGTCACCGTCACCTGGCATTATATAACAAGTTGAAGAATATTCTAGCTACCTGACTGGCTAAAAAACGAATAGAAGAGTATAATTATCTGGGACTAATTACACTCCTGTACTTGGTCAGCCTGTGCACCAGGTTTGGCCACAGCATCAATATGTCTCAAGTGGAATTATGCTTTGTGTTATGTTCATACTGTATTTCTTACACAAAATAATATGTTCTTATTAAATATAAACAAAATCATTTTTATAAACATTTTAAGTAGAACCCATGTTATAACTGCAGTAAGACATTGCAGGGATAGTTAATTACGGTCAAATAATAACTGGCTTCCCCTTTTTCCCATAGGGAAAACGTGGCGTAATTTGCCGTTATAAAGGAATGTTTATAACGGCAAACATGCACAGTTTCCCTCACAGTGCGCATGCAGCAGTGCAACCGCTCACTGCTTCCATGTCTCCTGAAACAGCACCGCCAGAACAACTCGCCGTAAGTTGTTTTCTTGTGTTATTTTTTCCCCCGCTATAGAGTAGCAACCGGGGTAGAAAGTTTGGAATCCTGACAGAAAAAAAAAAAAAAGAGAAACCATTTTTAAAACATGACGATTCAAATCTGGGCAACAACTGAAACTAAGCCAAACTGTGGCCACCCTGAAGGTGTTTATTTTATATAATTGTTGAGACGAAAAAGGGAACCCTAGCAATTACATAAAATAAAACAAAATATGGGTCTCGGTGTGTGTGTAAACTCGAATTTACACACACCATCGGGGTTAGATGCTATGCATAAACCCCTCGGGTGTGTGTAAATCCTTGTTACAGAACCAGAGCCATACTTTATTCTCTATTTATCGCACTTTCCTATTGTGTGCCTAAAGGCGCCCGGCACAAGCACCTAGTGCCTAACAACACACGTGAGGAGTGCGAGTACTGATGCACAACACATCCAGTTATGTCTTACTGCATTCATATCCACCAAAACAAAAAAACATTCCATATAACTCTGCAAAACCTGAAAACATATTCTTCAAATAATCTGATAAAACCTCTTTTTCAGGAGCCAGCCCAGTGGGCTAAGACGCAGAGTGCCTTACATAGAAACACAGACCATGACGGCACAAAAAGACCAGCGGTCCATCCAGTCTTACCTCCTGCTACACCGATGTCCCGTGTTCATGAACAAGCACAGTTTCAGTTTGCCAGGGGTCACCGGGGGGGGGGGATGAACGGCCACCTGGCAGCTCTCCTCTTCCGGATCGGGTTGGTTGACCATCTTGGCTCCTGGCTGCCCTCCAGGAGGAGACCTGCTGGTAGCATATGGGACGCCAAGTGACAGATAAAAGTCACGGAGGGGGTCACAGTCTCTGGATGCATGGGCCCCTGCCTCTGCAAGTTGCGGCTGGGACAAGAGGAAAAACAGAAGGCATGGCAGGCATAATGATGCCCACCCAATGAGCCGCCACATCACCAGGGTACCAAGACAGCAGCACGGGATTCAGGCACGGGGACAGAGATGGCTCTCCCCCTCTTGACCCTGCCAGAGAGGGAAATCCGAGGGGTACTAGCTGCCCAAGGTAAGCCTGGGGAGATGGAAGGTGCAAAGCAGGAGCCAGGGGCAGCCAAGCTTGCTGTGACCAAGAGCACAAACAGATTACAGGAAAAAAAAATATTTTTCAAACAATCCTGAGTGTGCAGTTTTCTCTTCTATTTTCATGTTAGTCTCTGATTTTCTCCCCAGATGGATGAAACATGTTAGTTCACAATACACTGTATGGAGTAGAGTGCTCACATCCCCCTCCAGATTTGACTTATTTGTGATTGTGTTTGCACCTTACACAGTTTCTTATATAGTTTCTTTCTGATTAATAAAACACGGTTTGAAAAGAATGGCGTCCTTCCCAGTTTTGTATCCAATTTTAAAGCAAAATATCATGTTCTGCCATGCTTGTGTGCCACGTTAGAAACCCTCCCCTGTACCACCACTCTGCTCACTTATTTTTAGTGCTGTTCTTTTAGGCCCATGGAATCCCACTGAATACTACGTTTAGGGTATTACTGGCATTCCACCTCCGCGGCGCCTGTATTTCTGGAACACACACTGCAGCCAGAGACAAACAATGCAAATCCACTGGGAACAGAAACTAGCTCCCTGGGATAAAATCCCAATGCCACCACCGCCCAAGCAACAGGATCATCCTATAGCCACTCAACTTCTTGTCTTGGTTGGTAGAAAGTTGGGCGGGCGGTGCAGCGCCTGGGCTCGGTTCCCAGTTTGGTCACACTGTTTCTTTCTCACTGCAGTCTGGATTTCAAATGTTTAGAGTTGGCTGGTACCCTATTAAAACTGCCTTTTTGTATTTTTGGAGGAGTTTCTAACCTTGGAGGGCAACCCAACATGCATGTGGCTAACTGTCTATCAGACTGTGACCTGTAAGCCAAAGCTATCGATGGCGGTTTGCCGCTGGGAATTATTTATTTTTTCCATACAGCTTTTTCTCCCTCTGCCACATCGTCAGAGATATCACCTGGTCCCAGAGATATGCTTTGTGCATGCCTGATGTTCTCTGGATCCAGCTGCCACCTGACAACTCCTATGGGCTTTCCCGATGTGGGTAGGGACACTGGGGAGGGCCATCCTCCCCTCAAGTCAGTCCACAAGGTGGTCAGGATCCTGTGTTGGAGGCCCTAGGAATAAGGAGGAGTCAGGAACACTGCCCATCACTTAAACGGTTTGTGGAATTTTATTCTGTTTTCACCCTGTCCTTCCTCCTCCCCTGGTGTGAGTGGAGCCTAATGATGGCCTTGGACACATGCAGAGCCCACCAAAGGAGTTTCCGTGATACTGGGTACCCAACGCTTTCCCTCCTGACCACAGCGGACATACCTGCCTCCAAATGAAGACACTCAATTTCATTCTCAGACCCAGGTTGACTGCATAGCAGCATGATGCGCTGTTGCAGGATTTGGTCGGCCCTTACTGCTGGGAAACTTGAAGAGCTAATGCATTCTCACATACCAAAGTGAAAATTGCATTAAATGTCACCTAGAGGGACAGTCCATTAGAAAACTGACAAAGGGCTGCTTGCTATTCTAGCAAACTAGGTTTGTACCCTGTGCCCAGGACATCATGGCAGCCAGCACAATGCTGAAGTAGTGTTGCGCAGACAGTCACAGTCTCCAGGGGAGGAAGGCTGGTACTCCCGCCATTTTTCTGCCTCCTGGTTGCCCAGGACTCGAGATGACTGTAAATTCTGGATGTGGAAGATACTGGCTAGCCCTACATCTGCACACCATTTTGGACATGCACTAGGAGCCTTTGGTGCTGGTGTAACGGGGGGGGGGGGCAGGACATGGTGAAAACCTAAAAAAAGATGTGAAGACCTCAGATGACAGCAGGGCACTCTTAAGCCCTGTGTCCTGCCCCAACAGCTCTAGTCCTATACCACTGCAGGGCAGCAGGGGTACACCCCAGCTCGAATGGAGGTTGTTGTTGGGGGGGGGTCCAGGAGTAGGAGGTTCAGGATGAAGCAACACATTATAAGTAACAAAAAAAAAAAAAAAAAAAAATACAAAATTCTAAGACTATAAGGCTCAAGGTCTGCAGCCCTGGTGTAGCAGAAGTAGATACTACATGGTAGCACCTTAGCCCAGGAAATTGCTGGCCAGGTCATGCAGACAAATTCCTTTACTGGAACCACTGCCACCAACTGAAAAATCCACTTGCATAAATCCAAGTAGAAACATAGAAAATTGCAGCACATAATGGTCTAGTGACCCATCCAACCCGCCCAAGCCTGTATAATTTTTGAGACTGCGCTCCCATCTGCTCCCTTACACACTAGTCTCACGTGCCTGGCTGCTCATCCTCCTTCCTAGACACCCTAACATTATATCTGCCTTTCCCACTGCTCCACTGCATTATGCTGTTGTGTCTAGACTGTGCAAAATTATCCCCCCAGTCCCTCTCCTGTGCTTTCCACTACCAACCCCCAATTTTGTACTCAGTTTTCAAATTTTTCCTCTGCCATACGTTTAGCCCTCTCCCCAATGTACCCCGATCCTTTTTCATAAATCTGACTCCCTCTTCACTATCCACCCTGCCACAGATCTTAGTGTCATCCACAAAATGGCACATCTTGACCTGTATCCATGCCGACTTGCTGAAGGGGACCGGTCCCACCAGGACCGATCCTGGCTGTGGCACACCACTAGTAGCCACCCTGTAACACTGTGCCCTGAGAATTCTTTATTAATTACCACCCGCTCAGTTCTGTAACTCATCCAGTTTCCACCCATGTCGTGGAGTTGTCCCTCACTCCCAGGTCATGCATCTTCTCTGCCAACCATCCATGTGAGGCAGTGCAGAAGGCTTTACTGAAATCAAGGTACAGTATGTCTACCCCCTGCCCTTTGCCCACTACTCTCATCACCCACACAAAGAAATCATTCAGGTTTGTTTGACATGACTGCCTTCCCTCCCATAAAACCATGCTGTCTTTTGTCCTGCAGTCCCTTTGCCTCCAGGAAATTTATCAGCCTCTCCCTTATTGTGGTCTCTAGCAGCTTGCCCACTATAGACATTAAAGCCCTGTATACACTGTCATCAGTGTTTAAAAACGTTTTTACAATCGTTTTGCGTTCAGTGCTTGAGCACGGTAATACGGAGCGTCCACATTGTGCTCCGATACCATGCTTGCCTGCTGAGCTTCCTAGGCATGACTGCGGCAGAACCAGGTGCCATAATGCTTGCTGGAATACTCAAGTTCAGGCGTGAGAACTGATTCAGGAGAAAAATGGAGCATTTTATTCTGGCGCTCGTTGTGAGCTCAACAGTGTAAGTAGATTATCCTTACTGCTGTTGTCAAGCTGAAAACAGCGACAGAAGTGCAGCAGAAGTTGCCTTAAACCATATTACAGCACCATTTGCATCCACATTACTGTTAACACGGTTTAAGGCAGCTGTGCTGACCAAAACTATGCTAAAACCTTGGTCTGAGCAGGGTTTTAGCACAGTTTGAAGCACAGTTTTACCATGCTACAGTGTGGACACAATTCTTACCGTTTTTACAAAGTTGTGTCAGACAGTGATGTGTCCAGAACCATTCCATTAATTCAACAAGGGTGTTTTTTTTTTGTTTGTTTTTTATTTGCCAAATCTACCGCAGTAGAGCTGTGATTTTAAACAACACTTCCGTCCAGGGAGCTCTAACGAAGGCTGCATTTACAGATGACAAACACCTGAGAGATAACTGAGTGGGCGTTTCTGTAAAGAAACAGCTACAGTCTTTGCTAATTATAGCATTGGTGATCTGTGGGGTGGGCATGTGTGTGTTTTCTTTGTTTTTTTGTAATGGTTGTGTTTTTTTTTTTTTTTTTTTTAAACAAACTAATTTCCAATTTTAGGTACATAAAGACAGAATGGTATACACAAACAATGAAAAGCTTTAACAACAATACACTCACTCCTGCTGACTAAACCTAGACACATACCTAGAAGAAAGACAGTCTGGATTACAAAGAGTAATTTAGTTGAAGCCAGAATATCAGGGGCACGATATTCAGAAATTTGCACAAGCGCCAACGAGTCTTTACCCATGCAAACTGGTGTTTGTGCTGGAGCACCATATTTAAAAGGGCCTTTTGCGCAGGCAAAGAGGGCTAATACCCTCACAAAAGATAATGTATGCGGGCAAGGGAAGGGGTGTGGCCATGAAAATGCGCACAACCCCATATTCAGCGGTTTTGCACTGCGCAAAGGGGTTTACCACAGTCCTTTTGCACAGCACAAATACCACTGAACAAGACCCCAACTTAATTCCGGGCAACCCTAACGACTGCCGGAGATAATGCAGCCACATAGCCAGTTCCCGAGGAAGGGGTTTGAGACCCTGAAGCACAGAAGTTTTGCACAGTGTGGGAGCTTAAACTGTCTGGCATTTTGCAGTTTATCTGCACTACTGACATGGTTATGGATACGTAAAGTACTTTGTAAGTACCATCCTAACACAGTAAAAAAAATCTGTCCACTTGAATTTTAAGTCTGGAGTGTGATTCTTTCACTGGTGACTGTTCATATATTTTTTCCTGCATCCTCGCTAGCTCATGAGTGCTGCCTTCTACTACAAGGAGAATACAGTCCAGCTGGCCACTGGGGAGCACACTCGCCCCGTGGTCCTTGCACCCCCACCCCACCCCGACTGTTGGCCCGCTCTTTCACAAAAAAGATCCCTGGTGCTAGTGGTACCCCCGGCCGAAAAGCTGGCCCGCTTATTAAAAGAAACGGATCCCTAGTGCTGGTGGTACAACCCCACCGATCACCAGCCTGTTCTTTAATATAAACAGATCCCTGGTGCTAGTGGTAACCCCCAACTGCCATTTCCGCATCATGTATATTATCTCTGGTGCTAGTGGTAACCCCCATCCTTCCAACTGTCATCCCCAGCTTCATGTATAGTATCTCTGGTGCTACTGGTAACACCCCCCCCCCCACATCGACTGCCATCCCCAGCATCATGTGTAGTATCCCTGATGCTAGTGGTAACCACCCTCCCTCCGATCCCATCCCCGGCATCACATATAGTATCCCTGGTGCTAGTAGTAACCCTCTCCTTCCGATCCCAGTCCCAGCATCATGTATAGTATCCCTGGTGCTAGTGGTAAGCACCTTCCCTCCCTCTGATCCCATCCCTGCTATCACATATAGTATCACTGGTGCTAGTGGTAACCCTCTCCCTCCGATCCCAGCCCCAGCATCATGTGTAGTATCCCTGGTGCTAGTGGTAATTCCCTCCCTCTGATCTCAACCCTGGCATCTCGTGTAGTATCCCTGGTGCTAGTGGTATCCCCTCTCCCTCCGATCCCAGCCCCAGCATCACGTATAGTATCCCTGGTGCTAGTGGTAACCCCCTCCCTCCGATCTCATCCCCGACATCACGTGTAGTATTTCTGATGCTAGTGGTACCCGCCCCTCACTCTGATCCCAGCCCAGGCTTCATCAATATTATCTCTGGTACTAGAGATGCCCCCCTTTTTGATCCCAGCCCCCTCTTCACCAATATTATCCCAGTGCTAGTGGTGCCCTGCCCCCCAATCCCAGCTCTTTCGTACACTCTTATATCCCTGGTAGTAGTGGTGCCCTCCCCCCCACCGACTGCCAGCACCAACGTACAAACAACCCTGCCCTGGCATCCAGTGGTCCCTCCCCCTCGTTGTTACGAGCACCAGGGTTACTACACATGATGCCGGGGATTGCAATCCGAGGGAGGAGATTACCACTAGCACCAGGGATATTATACATGATGCCAGGGATGGCAATCACAGGGAGGAGGGGTTACAACTAACGCCACACTATACCTGATGCGGGGGATGGGATCGGAGACAGGGATGTTACCACTAGCACCAGGGTTCCATTTATTGTATAGAGTGGGACGGCAATCGGTGGGGGGTGGTACTACTAGCACCAGGTATCCTTTTTTGTTAAAGAACGGGCCAGCGACAGGCGGGGTTGGGGGCCACTAGCAACAGATATCTGTATACATGGCTGGGACCGGGCAATTGGGGGGGGCGGGCAGCGCAGCACCAACATGCCTCACTACCCATACAAATGAGCCCATAATGGGACTGCAAATAGAAACACAGACTTTGACGGAATTAAGGACCGCTTGGCCCACCTAGTCTGCCCATTTCCCTACCTACAGGATAAGCTGCAGATCCTAGTTAACCAACAGCCCTTTTCTTCCTGCCCTCCCACAAGAATTGCCTTATGTCTGTCCCATGCATTTTTGAATTCTCCCAGTTTTAGACCCCACAACCTCCTCAGGAAGGCTGTTCCATGCGTCCACCACCCTCACTGTGAAAAATACTTCCTCACATTGCCCCGAGCCATTCCCCCAATCTTCAAATTGTGTCCCCTTGTTCCTGCACATCTCTTTTCTGAAAGATGCTACCTCTTGGACTTTGCCGATTCCACTGAGCTGGCCATGTGGTGTGGTGGTGAGGGTCAACAGCTGCAGTGACAGAGGTTTAGGGTTCAGGGCTGGGTTGGGTACTATTTCTTGGGGGGGGAGGAAAGCCGAACAAGGACAGTAGTAACCGACTTTAGGGGTGCAGACTTCAGGGAGATGGAAAGGATCCTTAAAGATCGTTTCAACAGGATAAGGCCGGATATGGATGCTGACAGCAGGTGGGGGATCATTAGGAGGGGAATACAGGAGGTTACCAGATCCTGCACAAGGGAAAGGCGTAAGTTTGGTAAAGCCAGAAAACCCTGCTGGTGGACCCGGGAGGTACAGGAGGTGGTGAGGGACAAGAAGGCAGCCTATAGGCGCTTCAAGTGCTCAAGGAGTGAAAGGGACCAGGAGGAATATGAGCCAACAGCCAAGAGAGTCACCAGGGTGGTGAGAGCAGCTAAGGCAAAAAAGGAGCAGTCCTTGGCCAGTGGGATTCAGAGGGGGTACAAGAGGTTCTTTAGATACATAGAGGCAAAAAGGAAAGTAAGGGGGCAGATCAGCAAGATAACGATAGGGGATGTTGGGGCACAGGAGGCGGGGAAACAGGCAGAAGCCCTAAATTAGTACTTTGCCTCAGTTTTTACCGGGGGTGGAGAGACTATGTCTTGCGGGGGGAGCAGGGGCAAACCGGAGGAAGGGGTGGGACCAGTAGAGACCAGGGGCCCTGATGGGTCTGGGGAAACGGAGTGTCCACCACAGACAGGTGGGGGACCAGCAGCACAGGGTGAAAAGGGGGAGGACATGGAGGCTGAAATCCCGGTAGAGAGAGTGAGGGAAGCCCTCAGGTCCCTTCGGATGAAGAAAGCACCTGGGCCAGATGAGATACATCCCAGGGTGCCGAGGGAACTGGCAGATGTCCTGGCAGTCCCTCTAGCGGAGCTTTCCAACATCTCTCTGACGACTGGGTGGATGCCCCAAGACTGGAGGGTGGCCCATGTCGTGCAGATCCACAAGGGGGGTATCAAGAGAAGAGGCGGGAAATTACAGGCCAGTTAGCCTGACATCGGTGGTTGGCAAGGTGATGGAGGGTATTGTCAAGGAAAGGCTACGGGGGTTACTGGAGCAAACTAGGTACTTGGACGATAGGCAGCATGGCTTTGTCCCAGGAAGATCGTGCCAGTCAAACCTTGTTGAGTTCTGTGACTGGGTGACGAGGGCCCTGGACCAGGGTAGGCCAGTGGACGTCCTCTATCTGGACTTCAGCAAGGCATTTGATTCAGTACCCTGCAGTGGCCTGCTGGCTAAGCTGAAGGAAATGGGGGTAGGGAGACAGTTGATAAGATGGATAGGAAATTGGCTCTCTGAGCATACTCAGAAGGTGGTGGTTGGAGGGTTAGCCTCATCCCCAAGGTGGGTTACTAGCGGGGTTCCCCAGGGGTCAGTGCTGGGGCCACTCCTCTTCAACGCCTATGTCTCACACATCAGGAAGGGGATCAGGAGTGAGATGAGTCTCTTTGCAGATGACTCAAAGCTGGGTGCAGTGGTGGTTGAGGAGGAGGGGAGGGTGGCCTTGCAGGAGGACCTGGAGGCTCTGGAAAGGTGGTTGGGAAAATGGAAACTAAAATTCAGTGTGGGTAAGTGCAAGGTTCTGCATCTGGGAGTCAGAAATCCAGGCCAGGGGTGTACCCTGGGAGGAGACACGATTCAAATCACGGAGGGTGAGAGGGACCTGGGGGTAGCGGTAGATGTCAAAATGAACAACTCAGAGACCTGTAGGAGGGCAGCGGCAAGAGCAAATAGGATGCTGGGATGCATCACCAGGGGGGATTACCTCCAGAAAGGCGGAAGTGATCCTTCCACTGTACAACTGCTTGGTTAGGCCACACCTCAAGTATTGTGTGCAGTTTTGGAGACCACATTTAAAGAGGGACATTACACTCCTAGAGAGGGTCCAAAGGAGGGCAACCAAAATGATCTGGGGCCTGGGGCACAGGACCTATTAGAAGAGGCTCAAGGAGCTCGACATGTACACCCTGGAGGAGAGGAGGGACAGGGGGGACATGATAGAGATCTTTAAGTACATGAAAGGGATCAGTAAGGGTGCTCCAAAGGAAGGAGGGTGGGGCAACGAGAGGGCACGGGTGTAAGCTGGAAGGGGGTAGGCTCAGAGGGGAGAGGAGGAGATGTTATTTCACTGAAAGGGTGGTGGAGCCATGGAATGCACTGCCCAGGGAGCTGGCAGAGGTGGAGACTGTGGACAGGTTTAAGAGGCGATGGGACAGGTACAGGGGGAGGGTAAATCTGACCAGGTCCAATCCAGGTGGAACATCTGGGACTGGGGACGGTATAACCAAAAGACAGGGTTTTAAATAATTGATTAGCAGTTTTTTTTCTTGGGACAATGCTAACTGTACAAAAAGTATTTATATAGGTTTTCTACAAGTGTTATGTTTGTTAAACACAGTGAGGCAAGTGCTATGCATTTTCACAATGTTTTAGCACTTTTATGAGCAAAACGCTAATCAATTTTTGGAGTTAAATAAATCCCTGCAAAGAGGAGGGGGGGACACACCAAAATCAGCCCTCACTGCACGTGCTGAAAATCGAGCAGACTCGGGAGACCGTTGGGCCTATTCTGCTGGCATTCTAGTATGTTAGTACTTAAAAGTTTCTATCATGTACCCCCTCTCCCTCCTTTCCAAGGGTATACATGTTAAGCTCCTTTAGTCTCCCTTCGTATGGCTTCCCTTGCAGACCCTGCACCATTTTAGTTGCCCTCCTCCGGACTGCCTCCATCCTGTCTATGTCCTTGTGGAGATGGTGTCTCCAGAACTGGATGCAGTACTCCAGATGGGGTCTCACCAACTTTCTGTACAGAGGAGTAACAACTTCCTGTTTTCTGCGGGTGATGCTTCTCCCTATACATCCCAGTATCCCTCCAGCCCTCCCTACCACCTTCTCACATTGCTTGCCAACCTTAAGGTCATCTGATATGATCCCCCCCCCCGGTCCCTTTCCATTGTCGTTGTTACTACCTCCCCCCCATTGTGTAATTCTCCCCTGGGTTTTTATTTCCCAGGTACATTATTCTGCACTTCCTTGCACTGAATCCAAGCTGCCATACTTCTGACCATTCCTCCAACCTTGCCAAGTCCCTTCTCATCCTTTCCACGCCTCCTTGTGTATCAACCCGGTTGCAGATCTTTGTGTCATCTGCAAAGAGGCATACTTTTCCTTCCAGTTCCTCTGCAATGTCACTTACAAAGACATTAAAAAGATTGGACAGCTCCACACCGGTGACCGGGTTGAGAACGAGCCGGACCGCCGGGGTCAGCAGGGGAGAGAGGATTGAGCGTCAACGCGGCTCTCCTCTCTGGGAGGGTTCTGCGCACTGGCCTGCTGCTTTACTGCCACCTTTCGGGTGAACCCGGGGTTGACAGTGCAGATGAGGGTCACGCAAGTGGATGGGAGCAGCATCGGCTGAGAGCCCTGGGAGGAGTTGCGTCATTACGCATACCTCCCAATTGGCTCTCCTAGAGAGCAGACGACTGCGGGAACAGAACACGGAAAAATGGTGGCCCGTCACCTCTAGGTGATGACCCCTCAAGTGCTGAGCACACTGGCAACCGCCAAAGACAGGAGCCGACTCCGCTGTGTAATACCCGCTCCACCGTTGTTCGGGGAGAAGGTAAGGGGGGGGACCTATCCTCGCCCCACCCAGGGGGTTATCTGGATACCTAGGCTACTGAAAGGGTAAGCACTCTAGGGGCAGACTCCTGTGATGGGACACAGATGTAGCGAGGCATGCAGGGGATCTGAATGAGTGGGGTGATGTGGCAGGAAAGAGGCAAAAAGTGAAGATTAAAAAAAAAAAAGGATTGAACCCAGTACTGAACCCTTTGGTACCCCACAAGTAACCCCCCCCCCTTTCTTCAGAGTGGACTCCGTTTACAATTACTTTCTGTGTCCTGTTGTCCAGCCAATGTTTTACCCAGGCTACCACCCTGGGACCCACTCCCAGGCTGGTTAATCTGTTTAACCTTTTGTGTGGGACTGTGTCAAATGCCTTGCTAAAGTCTAGGTAGGCGCTGTCCACAGCCCTTCCCTGGTCTACTACTTTGGTCACCCAGTCAAAGAAATCAATTAGATTCATCTGACATGACTTTTCCCATCAGAACCTATGTTGCCTTGGGTCCCAGCCCCACTGGCCTCTAGGTACACAACAATTATTTCCTTCAGAAGTGATTCCATCACTTTCCCTACCACAGAGGTCAAACTGACGGTCTGTAGTTCCTGCCTCTGTCTTGGTCCCACTTTTGTGAAGGGGAATTACATCCGCTTTCCTTCAGTCCTCAGGTACCACACCATCCTCCCATGATTTGTTAAAAAGGGTAGTCAGTGGTTTCACTAGTTCTCCCCTTAATTATTTTAGAATTCTGGGGTGAATTCAGTCAATCCCATTGCTTTGTCCACTTTCAGTTTTATGAGTTCTTTCAGAACCCTTTCTTCTGTGAAAGGACTGGGATCGACCCCCCTATACAGAGTGCTTTTGTTAATTGGATTAGGTACCTCCCCCTCCTCCTCTTTTGTGAATACCGAGCAGAAGTATTCGTTCAGTATCCCTGCTTTTTCACTGTCTCTCACTACCCACCCACCGTCCATTCTATTCAGCCTCACTATCCCTCCCTTTGTCTTTCTATGCTCCCTGATGTACCTATAAAAGGTTTTATCCCCCTTCTTAACCGAGTTGGCTATCTTTTCCTCAGTTTTGGCCTTTGCTATTCTGACTTCCCTCCGTTTCCTTCTGCCTTAACTGGTACAGTTCTCTGTCCTGCTCCTTCTGTGTTTCCTTATACTTCCTAAATGCTATATTTTTCTCCCTAACCTTCTCTGCCACCTCTTTTAAGAACCATAGTGGCCTTTTCTTTTGTTTTGATTTATATGCTTCACACAAAGGCTTGCTGCCTGTGTCATGGCAGTTGTGATGTTTCCCCATTGTTGCTCCATCCCTCCTTCTAGCCTGTTTGCTAGTGCTTTTCTAAGGCACGCTCCCATCTTGCCAAAGTCAACCCTCCTGAAGTCCAATACCCTCACTTTTGTATGGCTTGACTCTGTAGCTGAGTTTATCATGAACCACACTGTTTGGTGGTCGCTTGTTCCCAGATGGCCACCCACTTCTAGATCTGAGATCCTCTCACTGTCCCCATTTGAGAGTACGAAGTCTAAGATTGCTCCCTCACAAGTGGGTTCCAAAACTAGCTGTCTGAGGCATGCCCCCTGTAGGGCATCGAGAATGGCCCTGCAGCAAACATGCTCCAGTTAACATCTGGCATATTCAGATCCCCCATCAACAGTATCTCCCCTTTCTCTGACATCCTAAGGATGCCTTCTATCATATCCTTGTACATTCCTTCCCCCTGAGATGGGGGTCTGTATACAACCCCTGTGCAGATTGGGGTGCCATTTCCAGTCTCTAAGGTGATCCACAGTGCCTCCTCTCCTCCATGTTTACTCTTTGTTCCGTTGCCTTTATCCCTTCCCCTCACATAGAGAGCTACTCCTCCCTCTTCTCCTCCCTCCCTCCCTGTCTCTCCTGTAGGTTGTGTACCCTAGTATGTTAACATCCCAGTCATGGTTCTCTGTGTACCATGTTTCTGTGACTGCTACGATATCCAGATATCCTCTTCCATCAAGGCCACCAGTTCAGGGAGCTTGTTGCCGAGACTACGGCATTGGTACTCATTTCCTCCATTTCTTGATGGCCTTACCCCTTTGCCCCATCCCTGTCCTTACTGCCTTTGTCATTTTCTCCATTTACCCCTGCCCTTCTCCCTATTGACATCTCTATCTTGGTGTTTACCTCACTTACTACCTAATTTTTTTTTGGGGGGCTAGGATTTCCCTGCTCCTTTCCAGTGCCTCCCCCATTGGCTAGTTTAAATTCTTGTCAATGAAGCATTTAAACCTATCACCTAGGATCCTAGTTCCCCTCCTGGACAGGTGCAGACCATCATGCCAGTATAGGCCTGCATCACTCCAGGTGGACCCCCAGTCCCCAATGAAGCTAAACCCCTGAGCTCTGCACCAGTTGTTCAACCACTGATTGAATCCTATGGTGTGGAGCACCCTAGCCTCACCCATGCCACAGACAGGAAGCACCTCCGAGAAGGTTACCTTTCATGCTACTTGTCTAATGCCCCTCCCCAACACCATAAACTCTTCCTGCACTGCTCTTTGCAAATGGCCCCTTACCGCCTTGCATGACCAATGGACTCATTTGCATGGGTCCCTTTGAATACTGGAAACAGCACTCCGGCACTATCCGTTCTGGCGGTGTACTTCGGAAGCTCTCTCGGGTCAGCACTAAGTGGCTTAGCGCTGGGTGGACATGGCCCTATATTCAGTCGACAGCATTTTCGGGCACCCAGGCAAGCACAAGGCGCAGCGGACATTTTAGTGCTCTGCTTTGCACTGCTTGCGCATATCTGAATATTGAGCCTAGGCTCCTAACAACAAATTGCTGCTGCTGCTGCACCAGTTGTTAATTCTCTGAATCAATGGTCCTGGATGCATCACTGTCACATGGGACAGGAGACACTGCAGGAAAAAGAAGCTCCACGAAAAATGCAAACATGCAGTTCCCCAGGGGCCATAAAACTAGCAAATTAAAAACCAAAAATAAAAAACCTGACAGAAAGGACACACCAGGACCACACATACAAATCAAAACGCTCTGCACCACAGAGGATAAGCCAGAGATGTTGCCATGGTGATCGTTTAAACCTTGAGAGCAAAGCTTGAGAGGTCCAGTCGCCATGGCTACCTCGAGATGGCAACTCATGCTTGTGCATAGTGGACCATACGTTTTTTTTTTTTGTTTGTTTTTTTTATAGAATACACCACACCACACACACACACACACACACACACACACACACTAAACAGCAGGAGTCTAGACACTCGTGGTATTGAACATTTAAAAAAAAAAAAAAGGCTTTCACAATTGCTGATGCTCTTTAGTTTGTATCACTTATTTATTTACTGAAACGTGTCACCAGGAAGGCACACTGAACAAGGTGCTCATCTCCCAGTGGGACCGGGGGGAAGAGGGTACAGGGGTAATTGCAAGCAGAAATAGAAGAAAAACAATTTCAGCATTGGCGATTGGAGCCGCAGGTTCTGTGAGGCGAGCACACGCGAACGTTCGAAGTTGTGTTGCAGTAGCTACATATCTAGTACAACACAACAAAATGATGTAGCTACTGCAGCACAAGGATATTCTAGGGATGGATTTCCATCCACAACCACATTCCACCATCCATACACTATAAATCTGTAAATTTTAACTTTAGCTCCCCCTTTAATGCCTGTCAGCTAGCCCAGTGTATTACTCTCTCTACTGTGGCAAACATCATGCCCTGCTGGCTTGCACTGGAGAATGTAACATAGAGAATACTGGATGGGCAACTATGCACAACCAGTGTGTTCTGCCACATAGGGGTTCTGATTCCATGTGACCTCCAGAGTGAAGCTCAAGAGGTCCATGGGAATCAAAACTCCAAGGTAGCAGAACACACTGGTTATGCATAAAGCTGCTCATCCTGTATTTTCAGATGGTATTATGTGAAATGTGTGCATTGTGTTTTTTCTCTTTCACAATGAAACTGACTTGTGCAGTCCTAGAGGTTCTAGAATGCTTCTACCACATAAGGGTACAATCACATTCCATGACCTCTGAACTGTGGTACAACAGCATTTTGAAAAGGATGGATTTGTATACAGAACAATGCTCTACTATACACTATGGCCTGGATAGTCAAAAGGGTTGCGGATAGCGCATAACAGAGGATGCCATCGACTTAACCCATAATGCGCCCGGCTTACGATAGTCAAAGGGACAAGTTGCGATGCGCAACTCGGCGATCGGGTGAATGTATGCGGCGCAAGTGCGGGCTCGCCCATGATATGTGGCACATCCCCGATATTCAGCCCGGATGTGTGGCACACATGCTGGCACACCCGCCTTGCGTCACTGCTGGAGCGCAAAGATGTGCCTGGCAAAACCAGGAACAAATCCTGGCCACCACAGGTGAGCTGCCATATTGCAGGGCAACACAGCAGTCACCAGCTGCGGGTGCCCCCACCCACCCAGAACACTGTCCACAAGCTCCCTGCCCTGGAAGTGTTGTGTCTCCCCTCCCATCACAGGCATATGTATCAAAGGCCTCTTTGGTGGTCCAGTGAACCCCCCCCCCAATCACCTGATCACGGGCATATGAGTAAAGAAGTTCCCTGGTGGTCCAGTGGAACCGCCCCAATCGCGGGCATAAGTTTAAAGACGTTCCCTGGTGGTCCAGTGGAAACCCCATCATGGACATAAGTTTAAAGACATTCCCTGGTGGTCCAGTGGAGCCCCCCCCACACCAATCACCTGATCGCAGGCGGAAATAGTAATAGAAACCCTGGTGGTCCAGTGGTACCCTCCCACCCATCCACTGAGGTCCGCCACCCAGCATCCCCCGTCATCGCAGGCAGCAGCACCCTACCCGCTGGTCAACAGCGCACACTACAGTTCAGAAAAGACTTCATTGCTCACTGCGTGACCAATGGGCGTGCAGACCATATTGTACCACACAGTGGACCAATAGGCATATAGACCATACTGTACGCGGTCATTTGGCAGGGGGCATGCAGGCGGGTGCTGCCACCCGTGATGACTGGGGGTGCTGGGTGGCAGGGGACCTCAGTGGATGGGTGGAAGGGGGGATACCACTGGACCACCAGGGTTTCTACTGCTATTTCCGCCCGCGATTGGGCAATGGGGGAGGGAGGATTTCCACTGGACCACCAGAGAACGTCTTTAAACTTATGCCCATGATCGGGTGATGGGGGTGGGGTTCCACTGACCACCAGGGAGTCTAATTTTAGTTATGCCCGCGATCGGGCATACAGGAGTGGGGGACCGCCATGGGACTGCAGGGCATCGGTCCCCGACGGCTGCAGCCTGGCAGGGTGCCAGGCGCAAGTCACCAGGGATCGACGCACCGCATGCAAATGGCCCCATTTGCGTCTTGCATGCTTAATGGCCTCATTTGCATGCCCAGTGCTGAATATCACGGGTGATCCACCTAGCGCAACTGCACTTGTGCTGGTGCATCCCCCTGCTCCCGTTCTGCCACTTGTGCTGGTGCAGTGTGTACGCCCTCAGTGCCATATTCAACGGTGCTGAGCCATGGCGCACCACCGCTGAATATCGCCTGGTCCGTGCCCTGGCGCAACCCAGTTGTGCTGCGCCCAGGCCCCGCGCAGTCTGAATATCCAGCCTTATAGTTCAATTGTATACCAGTTGGACCAATGTGATGTCTCTACGGGCCAGAGGATTCTTCCAGCTAGAAACTATATAGGCTAATACTGCAACTAACAAACCCAGGTTTAAGCCCCGAATGCCCACAATTATGTTAACTCACCTTACTCGGCAGGATTAATCTGCAGAGCAATGAAACTCTATAATGGCAATATATCTTCAAAGGAGAATACAAGGATGTAAACAGGAAATCAGTGTTTTACAGTGACTGAATCCTTAGCGCAAGGATAGTGAAGCAGATTTGCAGGTTCACATGTCACAATGATTGGAAGTCAGGTGTACCCTATAGAACTTCTGAAGCCCAATCCTCTTGATCCGTTAAAATTTCCTAATGCAATCAAGTTACACAGAACGGGAAACTAATAATTTGTGGTAGCAGCTTATTGTTCTGCTGGCATCATCTAAAACTGTCTAGCTCATACAAATTCATAAGAAGTTAAAGTAGCCTTGTCCTATAAAAAGTAACGGCAGTATATGATACAAAAAATACAAGTTATAACTAAACTGAAACTTAACGACCAGCTGTCACACAGCTACCCCCACAGTTCTGACCCATTATAAAGCCATCCAGGGAAACCATAGTCCATCCGGTTGAAAGTACGTGCCGAAAGAACACAGTTTCAACTTTGATGAGGATTATTCTTAACAGCTAAAAGTCAAAACACAGAAGATTCCAAGCAATCGATCGACCCATATATTACTTAAACGTGAGCTTTCTTAATTAAAATAGCCAGCAGCATTCACAGCAAGTCGCCTACACTTGCCTCTAAATGTGAAAGTTTACAGTTTGAAGCGCCGACGGATGTGCAGCCCCCCGAAACCGTCTTCAAACAGCGCCGAGCAATCTCAGCCTGCCGTGCCCACTCGTCGGTTTCCTGGCGCCAGACACCGGCTGTCGGTTACACACACCAAATCTAACTTCCACCAAAACGAAGCCCGCTGTACCGCTTCTCAGTATCCCCAACTCCCTGGTCCGACAGGCTACGAGTAACCGCTGTATTTTCCCCCAAACCATCCCAACTAGCGTTGCCTCGACCAAAGTCTGAGACCTCTCTTATTCCTACGGATTTGCAGTCAGTTATACTCGAGCCACCTCAGATTTCCGTACACACAAACACCGCTAATTTCTCTCTGGCTCCCAAGCCTGGCACGGGGACGCATCGCGGCATACCTGCTAACTTTCAGACAGGTTTTAGGATACACATTTACTTCTACATGGATGGAGTTTGAGACAAATTGCCTACCCATCTGCTCTCGCAGACCCTTCAGAGACGTCGCGCCCTCCGCCATCTTTAGCGAAGCTTCAGCCAGCAACGCGCAGGCGCGCCAGCTCCGCGGGGATTGATGCTCCGAGAGCCGGCGAGGGGGAGAGCGGGCGCACAACTGTTGCCGGGTGAAGTCTGTGGTAGGAACGGCTTCGCTTCGCGGGTACTGATGTGACAGCTCAGTCACAAGCTCGAGGTTTTGACGCAATAGCTGAGTTTTCCTATTTTAACCATAGTGCTACACCTAAAAAAATGATGTTCCATTTTCTAGATACTATACCGAGTGCTGCAGATGGGCAAAACTTCACTGGAGGAACCGGGACGGGAACCCACTACCTTTCACATGGTGCGATCGAACATGTCCTCATTATTATATTGTATTTTAAAATGTTATTTACGTAGGAACAGACTCCCATTTCACTCCCGGAACTGAGTTTCCCCGGGTTACCCCCCCATTTTCACCACTGACTGTACCCTCGCTCTCAACATTTAATTTCCGAAATGATGAGCGTGGAAGTGTAATCTGGAAGTCACCAAATGTGGGGCACGTTATCAGTCATACAGTGCGTTTATATGCAGTTTTTCTAACCGGCAAACTGAAAATTCTTTGGGTGTATCCCCGTAACAACAAGCATTTGTCAATGCCGAATGTTTGCTTATAGATTCATAGAAGTGTGACGGCAGAAAAGGACCGAACCAGGCCCTCCAAGTCTGCCCATTTGCCTAGCTATGTGCTTGGACCTGTGTCCCCGCCCAACACTCCCATGTGGTTGTCCCATGCCCTTTTGAGTCCCTCCACTGTTTTCCTCTCCAACGCTTGCTGGCATTAGTATTGGTAGTGTAGGAGTTACAGAGCTGCATAATAGGAATGGCAGTAAAGTATTGAAGTGAAGCCAACCCCACCACCACCCTGCAGAGACTGACAGGCATTGGGGTGTGCCTTTGGGGCATCAGGCATAACGGCCACGCCATTTCACCACACCCTACCCTGCAGACACCGACAAGTGTCACGGCGTGCTTTGGGCCTTATGCTCACCCCATTCCATAAGGAAATACAGTGAGATGGGTTCAGTATATGAGAATGGGGTGAACTTTGGGGCCAAAGAATCCAAGGCACTACTTGGATGCCTGTCAGTCTTACAGGGTGGCGCTATGGTCGAAACCCCATGTTTTAGGAGTGTTTCACCCAATTTTCAACATGGTTTTCTGTGACTTCCCCACCTCATGAACAGTGGCAATATCAGTTTGTTAGCCAAAAGCTGATTTTGCACAGTGACCATGCCATTCGGTACCACAGGTGCGAAAACACATTTCGAACAGGATGTGAAAAGTTAACAGCTGTACTGTTCATGAGGAGGTGTAAAAATGGCAATGTTGAAAATCTGGAGTGAAAATATAAAAAACTGGTGAAGTCACACGCGTGTGTAGAAACAGTAATTAGTTTGCGGACTGTTTACAGCAGATTGTCAACACAGGCATTTTGGCACCTCCACTCATGAACAGTGTCACTGTGATTTTCGTAATCTGTCCTGAACACTGATTTCCCACAGTGACCACGCATTTCTGCGCCGGAAGTGCAAAAACACATTTCGACCAGGGTGTGAAAAATGACAGCTGTACTGTTCATAAGGAGGTGTGGAAAAATGCCACTGTAGAAAATCTGGACTGAAAATATTACAAATTCGTGAACTTACAAGGGTGCATGGAAACTGCGCAATGGATGCTTGTAACACAGTCATTTTATGGACTTTTGTCACCAAATATTAAACATAGCCATTTTAAGACCTCTGCTCATGAACAGTGTCACTGTGATTTTCCTAATCTGTCCCGAACATTGATTTCGCACATCAACCACGCCATTGTGTGCTACATGTGTGAAAACACATTTTGGGTGAGATGTGAAAATGACAGCCGCGCTGTTCATAAGGAGGTGTGGTAAAATGGCAATGTTGAAAATCCTGGGGCAAAAATATTAAAATTTGCAAAGAGATTCTGACGTGCGTGGAACTGCATAGCCTGCCTTCATAAACAGTCATTTTGGGAATTTTTCACCAAATTTTCAAAATAGGATTTTGGGGGCCTACCTCATGAACTGTGACACTGTCATTTCGTTAATTGGTCCCGAAAGGTGGTTCCGCGCAGTGACCGCAAAATCACCTTTCGGGACCAAATAACAAAAATGACAGTGACTGAGTTCATGAGGTGGGGTCTCAATAACCCCATGTTGAAAATTTGGTGAAAAAATTCCCCAAAATGGAAAAGCTCTGAACCAAAGTTGAAACCCCCCCATTTATGTCATTATACAGCTTACCAGCATTTCTTCAGTTCGCGGTCAGCTTTGAACAGTGCAGATGTGTTCCCGGTCCACCAGAGATCGCTGCGCGGCTCCGGAGGCAAGTATGGGGTGGGGGTGTGGGGAGTGGGTGGCGCGGATTGGGGAGTGGTGAGACAGTCAGTGAGGGACCGTTTTTCTTACAGGTTTTTTTTTTTTTCATTTTACAGGAAGACGACGGGACTTTTGCCACGCTGGGGTTGGCTCCCAGCGTGGCAGTTGGAAGGTTGTTTGGGGGGGTCAGTGGAGCTGACGGGTGATTGGACACCCCCATTGGCCATATGGACAACAGACTGTTGCCGCGCTGAGGTGGGCTCCCAGTGTGGTACCTGAAGTCTGTTTGGGGGCAGTGGAGCCGACAGGGGATTGAGCACCTCTGTCGGACCATGATGGTGTCAGGGTGGAGGGATGAGCACGCTGGGGTGGGCTCCCAGCGCATAGTAGGTGTTCTGGTCGGGAGAGAAGAACTGTCTATGACAGACAGTTCAGATACAGTGTGACGTGCAAGCAATTTGCATACTGCCAACGACGGCAGTATGTAAATTGCCTACATGTTACCACCGCTGATTGCAGCGGTTTTTCACTTTCAGCTGTACGCCACTGCATCTGAACTGCTGTCATAGACAGCTCAGACATGTATTGGTGTGGTGATACAGCGCCTGCAAACGGGAGCAGGGCATTGGAAGCTGAGTGGCACACCTACAAAAAGTTGTATGGTGGCACTATGTTTCTTGTACATGCGCACAAGCAAACATAAAAACCTGCATATAAACGCACGGTTTGCTGGAAAACCAACGTTAGCCAGTGAACGCGTTCTCGGGATAAACTTTCCCGGCAACATTACGTTTGCCAGCTAACTGGATGCATGTAAACATACTGATTGAGAGACATGCTCAGAAGAACAAGGGGCAGTTTCAACTAGTCTTTTTATGCAAAATGTAATTTTGAGTTAGTATACAGATTATGTTAAATATTGGGCCAGACATTCAGAGCAGTTGCACATGGCGCAACCACAGAGCGATATTCAACCAGTGCGGTGCAAGTCTCATTGCGCCGTGGCACAAATGTGATGTATGCAGAGCAAGGGGGGCATTCCCATGAATATGCAGCACAATGGCATATTCAACCCGAAACCATGGCGCAAGTCAGGAGCAAACCACAGGATGCACCAGGTGGACTTGAGCCTATAAAAACAATCTCAAATACAGACACAGCAGATGCACAACCCTGAGCAACAAGCAGAATGGGTTGGCTGCAGCGCCATTTGTACTGGAGCAGGTAATGAGGGGTGTGAGGAGGTGGGAGGAAGAGCAACGTGGCTAACGAAGGGCCCGTTGGGGGCATGCCCAACACAGACGGTACCATGCCCGCCTCTCATTCGAGGACTACAGTGATGTGGAGATCGTGGGCCGGTACCACCTGAACAGGGCAATTCTGAGGCAGCTCTATGAGCTGTGCACTGATGGGCCGCAGGCACCCTCCAGACGGAGTCACAACATGTCTGTGGAGGCCAAGGTGATAGCAGTGATGTGCTTACTCACCACGGGCACCTTCCAGAGACCAGCGGGTGCCACCACAGGGATCGCCCAGTCGGCCACGTCTTGCCTGCTCACACAGTTCCTCAACACTCTGCTGCCACATGCTTCGGAGTTCATACGATTCCCAAGCACACGGCGCACAGCAAACATGCAGGACTGCCACAGGGTGGCACTCATGCCAGGTGTGATAGGGGCCATAAACTGCACCCACGTGGCCATACACACACCACCTGGCCTCGAGGGAGTGGCCTATATCAACAGCAAGGGATATCCATCCATCAACTGCCAGGTGGTGTGCAATGCCATGGGGCACATCATCAATGTCTGTGCCACACACCCCGGGAGTGCACATGATGCCTACATCTGGCACAGTTCCATACTGTGCCAGATATTCGAGCATGGGGAGATCCCCATGGGGCATCTGTTAGGTGAGCAAGGCACAGGGATGAAGGTGGGTGCAGCAAGGCTGGGGGAGGAAAGTAAGGACACAGGTGGGGTGGGGCGCAGAGGGCAGCATGGGCCAGGGGTTGGAACAAGCACAGCACAGAGATAACCATGCCCTCTCCCCACACAGGTGACAGTGCATACCCATTCAGGCCCTGGCTGCTCACCCCCTACCGGCGACCGTCCTCCCCCACGGAGGAGAGGTACAATGAGGCACACTGCAACATGCAGTGTCATTGAGCGTGTCCTTGGCATGCTGAAGATGTGGTTCCGTTGCCTAGACAGGTCAGGTGGTGCCTTACAATATAGCCTATCAAAAGCCTGTGGCCTATTCCTGGCCTGCTGCATCCTGCACAACATGGCCATTGACCGTGGGATAGCTGTCCAGGTGGATGAGGGCAACAGCAGTGAGAAGGATGGTGAAGACAGGCCGGAGGGGGTGTGCAGCCACCCATGGGGAGGCGGGACCCCAGGCTGGCAGCAGAGGCCAGGAGGCATAAGGCCACCATCACACAAGAGCATTATGGAGAACGCAGGTAAGTGTAACGACACGTGTGCAGGGGCTGCACGGACAACCACCCCACTCACAGGGCTGAACGGGAACAGTGGAATGCATGTAGGGATACAGGCACACAGCATGCATGGTGGATGCAGTACCAAACAGACACAGCACTGGCACACACAGGCTGCAGGATGGCATGGATCAGATGCAGGACACCAGTGCACAGCCACAGCCGGTGCGGAGCTGTCCTCATCACACCCATGCCACAAGGCCCAGCAGCCCAGCCAGCACACACAGGGCACGTGTGCCACACCACACATGCACAACACCATATGCATGGGGCACCACCACCACCACCACCACCCACGCGTGCACTGGGCAGCAGCAGCGGACAGCAGGGTAGGGCAGCACACACATCAGTGCAACCGCGCGGTACCACGACCGCCACGGCCATATGGGTGGCCACGCCCAGGCCGGTCAGCAACCGTGGGCTGCGTAATGGGGGAGTGTCCAACTCACTTGCAGGGATGGAGGACTGAGACTGCGATCGGGTTGTCGCTGGGGTGTAGAGCCGGCCAAACAGGCCCACTCCGGGGGTGTCAAGGACGGCCACATCAGAACCCGGCGTCTGCCGTGCTGGGGTCGCCAGACGCTGGGTCCGTGGAGTTGACAGTGCACTGCGGGGGGCCCTATGCACACGGCCGTGCCCAGTGGCTGCCAGCAATGCAAATCCGGCCGCAGTGGTACCGGTCATGCGGTCATGGCCACCCGCAGCTAGCGGAGCTCATCAATCAGCTGCGCACGTCCACTGTCCTGACGCCCGGCCAGCCAACACACCTCTGCCCACAGTGCACATATCTCCATGGCAAGCAGTGCCTGGTTCTCCACGGTTGCCCGCAGCAGCTGGGAGTGCTTTGCCAGCTGGTCGGCATCCTGCACATCCTGTGCCTGATGTCAGCCTGCTGTTCAGCGCCCCGCTCAGGAGGACACTGCACAGGGGACCACACAGGGGTAAGTTGGCAACAGGCGCACCAGCGGTGGCCACTGTGGCACGCTGCCCGGTGGTTACTGCATCCTGCCGCCGCAGCCCAACTGTCTGCTGGTCTGTGCCCAGCACAGCCACGCCTGCAACAGCACCCCCCACCAGGCACAGTGGTGGCAACGCACAACACTAAGCCAGTGTGGACAGGGGGCGGCTGCGCAGGCGCAGCACTGGGACCCAACAATGCCTGTCCCTGGACTGTGGCTGGCAGCACATGCCCTGCGCTGTCCAGGATCAGAGTTATGTCATCATCGGAGTCTGACATGCCACCCAGCTGGGTGCCTGCACAAAGCACAGGCAGGCTGTCGCCCAGCAGGAACTCTGACAGCATGTCATCTGACTCCAGCCCCAGGGCATCCAACAGCCCCACATTGTTGTGTTGCGGCTGGTCCCTGCCACGGATGCCCATGGATGTCGATGGCACAACCTCCTCCGGGCCCATGTCGGTGTTCTCCTCCACCACCTCCTGGTCCGCTCCGCAGAGACATGCTGCCGCTGGAAAGGAGGAACACCGAGTCAGCGTTGCTGTAGCACCCATGCAGGTGGTACCCACAGCCAGGTGTGCATGCTGCCATGGCTGCCATCCACCAGTGCACCATGCACGGCCGCAGGCATTGCACACACGTGCCATGTAGCACGGCCACAGGCCCTTCTGTATGGTACAGCCCATACCCGCCATCCAAGCATGTCGTGTGTTGACTCACCATGCTGTGAGGGGCTGCCACCCATCTAAAATCCACCACCAGGAATGTCCTCTGTGGCAGCACGGTTGATGGTGGCTGCCACCATCTCTTCCGTCAGTGCTGGTGCGGTGGATGGTCCTCCGACCGGTCCTGCTGCGAGACGACCTGATGGCTGCCATCTTCTCCTTGAAGCGGCACTTGTCTGTCCCCACCTTCTTGCAGCACTGCTGGGCGCTCCTCTGGTGTCTGCCCTGGGCATTCACATAGGTTGCCACTACATTCCACCCGGCTGACCACTCCTGTGATGTACCCGTGGCACCACTCAGCAGGTCCTCCCTGTCAAGGTAGGCCTCGAACAGGGCCCGCTGCTCTTCTTTCATGAAATTGGGCCTGCGCTTGCGGGCAGGCCCACGCTCCTCCTCTCCCTCTGCCTCAGACATTCTGCTACCTGTGAACAGTGACAGCACAGCTGGTCAATGGCAGCATGGTGCACTGCAGCACTCTGTTGCAGTGTTTATTTATTTATTTATTAGACTTTGCTAACCAGGTAAGTGCGTTAGGCAAAATACCTGCCTATTTTCAAGCACGACCTGGGAGAGTACAACAATAAAGGAAACAATATAACAATGGATAATACAGGTATATGCACAGAAACACTAGACCACCACGCAGGGCAGTTGAACAAGGGTACAGAGTAAAAAAACATCCATGTGAGAGTAGGTTACAGCAAAACATGCAGGTCATAAATACAGGAACTTTGTATGCCTAAAATTAGCAATATTTGAGATTATACAGGATCTTGGTATTACTACTAACAATAGTGACATGAAACCTCAGCGAGGTAGTTAGGAGCAACTGCAGGCACCAGGAGAGATCAAATAAGAAACAAGTGTTTTTTTGAATGAGTTGTGAGATGGGGAATGCTTCATGTCAGTGGGAAGAGAGTTCCAGAATTTGGGAGTAAAGTGGGAGAAGGCTTGCTCACCCATTCTGGTGGAGCATGGAGGAACAGCAAGCAGGGGAGAAGTCGAAGACCTTAGATGATGAGTTTGGGTAACAGGTTTAAGCATAGCTGCAAGCGCATTGGGACGTGGTAGACAGGATAATGAATCAATAAGGTTACCCAGAGTGTAGGAGCGTAGGCCAACAGGAGACAGCCAGTTCAATGCAGAGTATAGAAGGCAGTGATGGGTAAGACGGGGGGCCAACAGTGCAAATCTACAGATGTTGTTGTATGTGGTGTCCCATTTATGTAGATCCACTGCTTTGGTATGAGAGAAGACAGGAAGAGCATATTTCAGCCTTGGGAGCAAGACCCCCTGGGCTACGGAGACCCGGGCTGAGGTAGTGAGAGAGTGATGTACCCTGTAGGCGGCTCCAATCTTTGAGTTGACTTGCTGACAAATCTCATTGATATGCGAGGTGAAGTGGAGTTGGGGGTCAAGAGTCACCCCCTAAATATTTAAAGGTCCTTGTGTTTGATAGTACAGATCCATCAGGGCATTGGACCTGCAGGTAGTGGGGAGTCGACACTGACTTTCCTTAGTGACCCAAAGAGCATGGCCTGAGTCTTGGAATGATTGAGAATTAATTGGTTAGTGGAGAGCCAGGCCTGGATCTGACTGAAAGAGGATAATAAGTGCATATTGATATCCATGACAGACATGGAGGTAGTATAAAGGAGCAGGTTGTCAGCATACATGATAGATTTACAGTTGGTGGTAGAGGCCAGGATAGAGTTAACAAAGATGGAGAATAACAATGGTCCCAGTATGGAGCCCTGAGGTACACCACAGAAGATGGCAGAGGGAGAGGACTGGACTTTGCAAAAGGAGGTAGTTTGGGAACGACAGTCGAGATATCTTTTGAACCAGGATAGGGTGGGATTAGAAGCACCAAGACCCTGCAGTTTGCAAAGTAGGAGTGGATGGTTAACCAGGTCGAACGCTTTGGTGAGGTCTATGAATACGGCATCAGTGAGTAGTCCGTTATCCATGTTTGTTTTAACATCACTGGTGAACAAGGTTAGAGCCGTGGTGGTGCTGTGTCCATGCCTGAAACCGTGTTGGATAGGAGACAGAAGATTGTGGTCAGTCAGGTGAGAGAGGACCTAGAGGACCTGGCCATGAACTAATTTTTCGAGCAATTTGCTAAGGGTAATAGTATAGCAATGGGCCTATAATTAGTTAATCTGTCACCTTTTTTGAACACAGGAATAATCCTGGCAGATTTCCAGATGAAGGGAACAGCAGAGGTGAAGATAGAGAGGTTGAATAGTCTAGTTACTGGTGTACCTAGTAGGGAGGCCGCCAGCCGAAGGATCCTAGGTTCAAGACCATTCATACTCGCACTACCATGGGGAGATATAGATCTGAGAAGTTTTAGGACCTCAGATCTTGTGATTGGAGCAAGCTTCAGAGGTGCTGGGGCATCAGAGGTGTCCTGGAGGGAAGTGGAAGAGCCAAGAGGAGAAGCCTGTGGGAAGGTGGGGAGCATTGTGAAGACTGAGTTAAAAGCTTCCACAATAGTAGGGGGTGGTTGCAGCTGACTTCATTTACCAACATTTCCCTCGGAGTCTGCGGCCTATTGTTCCCAAGGATTTCATTTAGTTTTTCCTGGCCTCTCAGTCCCTAGCATCCCCTTACCAAACAGGCTGCAATACCAGGTCCATGACCCGTGCTGTGTCGTGGCACTTGTAAGGTGCAACGCATGCAAATGAGCCTGTGCGCAACGGTAATTTAGTTATTTATTCATTCATTACAAATCCGGTTTACAACCTTTGAGTCACAGGCTCATTTACAAAGGCACCTCGTCGCAGGGGGGCAGACACCAAGACAGTTATTACAGTGCAGATTAAAACAGAGGATAACATTACAAGTGCAGTAAAAGGAACATTTAACATAGGTACACTTAGGTTACGTAATGTAGTAGTTTGTATGCTACTAAGGTTACATAATGTTACAAAATTGTAAGTTACACTCATGGGTATAGTAGGTCCTCAGAGAAGACAGTGGGTTACATCCCTGTTTTGACCTAGTAGGGAAGGGGTAGGTCTGGGGGAGGGAGAGGCTGTCCAGTGGACATTGTCGAGCCAAGGGGCAAGGCGGGCGGGAACCACAGGTTACAACAGGGGGGGTTAGTTGCACCTACAACAGTGGATATTAAAGATATGGTTCTGAAGGGCTGTTTTGAAGGAGCCAGTTTTTGGCAAGTTGGAGATGTAGTTAGGGAGGGAGTTGAACCAGGTGGGGGCTCGGTAGAGGAAGGATCTATGGGCAAGAGAGGTCTTGGTTCTGGGCACCTTGAAAGTGGCCTTAACAGAGCTACGGGTAGTGATGGACGAAGATGGCTGCTGTACGGAGGTGGAGACCCCCGGGGGGGGGGAAGAGTCCTAGCAGAGATTTCTTAGTGAGAAGGCAGGTCTGGTAGATATGCTAATGCATCCCATTGCGCTGTGCATAGGCTTATGAGGCAATATGCATATGGCGATTGAATATTGCATTATTGCGCTGTACTCAATCATTGTTGCACCGGAGCAATCGTGTGGTGCAAGTACTGCGCATGCGCAGGCCTGCAGTACACATGTGCGCACACTATTGCAATAGCCTATTGCGCGACCATCTGCATTACACGATGTGTCCCCAGTGTGCATGCGGTGCTGGGTGCACACATCACAGCGCACTGGCCTATAGTGCAGATGCCCGTGATGTGCTATGCCACATGCCACACATGCCAGTAACATGCATGTCGCTGCGTGGGGTCACGCCCTGTGCCGTCGGGGTCAGGGACATGACCCCGGGCACCCACCAGGCCACGACGCTGTGTGCATGTGCAGTGCTGTGCGATGCATCCCAACAGCATACGCCAATTGTGCATCCACGTGCTGCGTGGATGCATACAACAGTATGCTATTGTGCAATGCCCGCGTGACGCAACATGTGCGTGCTATGTAGGCCATAATGCCTCTAACAGTCGCAGAGTACAGGAGCCATGGTGTGCACCGCGGTCTCCCAGAGAGCAATGAACTGGACAAAGGTTGAAATGTGCAACCTTGTTGCACTTGTTCAGCCATTCGTGCCCCAGCTGTTTGGGCAGGTGCCTCTGCAGCAGCCCCGTAGTGCGATGTGGGACCGTGTGGCCACAGAGCTGGAGTGGCGCACAGGGGTGGAGTGCACAGCGGAGCAGTGCAGGCACCAGTATGGTGACCTGCGCCACCGGGACCCTCAGAGGCTGCGGTGGCTGCAGGCATGCATGGGGCAGTGCCGCAGCCAGGTTAGTATGCGCATGTGTCAGACATTCACAGAGCATGACTGTTGTGGGTGCATGGTTGCGCAGCATATGCCGCTGCCAGGGGGTCGACATGGTCCTGGTGGTCGCTGCATGGCTGCCACGCACTACACAGCTGTGTGTGTTGCGGTTGTGCAGGCAGCAGGGTCACCAGGCAAGCATTGTCCCACCCTGCGCCATGCAGTCTGTGTGGTGGGGGAGCTGTCTGTGCATGCCTGTTCACTCATATCCACCTCTCTCATTGCCTTCCACAGGACCAGAGGATCGCAGGAGGGCCAGGGAGGCCGCTGCACAAGGGCATGTTGGATCTGCAGCTGGGCCGGCAAGATGGCGGCAGCAAGGTAGGCATGTTCACATTACATTACTGTGTATCTGTGGGTCTGTGTTGGCTGTAGGGTCCAGATATGGTCACCACAGCCATGTGTGGACACTGACGTGGTGGGCGTGCTGTCCGGTGGGTGTGCCGGTGTTGCGCTGCATGTGCTTGCACTGTGCCACCCGGGGGGGTACGCGTGGCATCCACCATGTGTGCAGCCACGGGTGCCTGCAGTCTGCATCATGTGCCTTGCCTGTGCACCAATGCGCCCACTGCGCGGCCCTGTGTAGCTGTCTGCACCAGTGTGGTGTGCTGTGTGGATGGCTGGTGGGGCCCTCCGTGTGCGGTACCTTTGTGGTCCGTCCACTGGTGTGTGCCTCCGCTATCCAGTGCACACTGTGGGTGGGCTGGGGATCATTTTGGCATGTCGCTTATTGCCTGTTATGTCCCTTCTCCTAGGTGTTACCAGGATACAGCTACGGAGGAGGACAGGCAGAATGGTGCGGGCCTTGGGAAGCCTGCTGGTGCAGCAGCGAAGAACGGCGACTCTCCTGGTGCAGCTGCTCTGAGACAGATTGGGAGGTGCACCAGCTGGTGGTGGCAGACCGTGGCCAGCATTAGCCCCGTATACCTGTAGCATAGCCCCTGTTTGTCTTAAACCTTCCCCTGTTGCCCTGCCCATCCCCACATCCCATTGTTTAGCCCCTTGACCCTATCCCCCGCCTTCCGTGACCTCCCCTGTACCATATGTGCACTGTATATAGTTGCCCTGTTGGCCCACTTTTCACTAGTTTTGTATTAAAGCCTTTTCATTGCTACATTTCTGTGTCTGTGTTTCCTTTGCAGCTAGCATGTGGAGCCATGCTGCAGGTGTCTGTTGTGCTGTGCTTGGCTGTGTCCCTGGTGTCCTGCCGCTGTCCCCTTGGGCCACTGCGCATGTGTACACCAGGCATGTGTCCCATGTCCCTGCCCTGTGTGTGGCCCTCTGTCATGTTTCTCGCAGTGGCCTGTGACTGCCCATGCACCTTGTGCCCTTGTCGGCCTGCCCTTCTGTTCACCTGTAGTGCTACCCATCTCTGGTGTGGCCCACAGTGCTGTGCCCTTCCCCACTCCTGGTGGTGGACTGTGTGCCCCTGGGTGGCCTGTGCTTCCCTCGCCCCTGGACCATGGACCTCTGTGTTTGTGTGTTCTCCTGGCACCATGGCCATGGCTCCCTGCGTCATTGCCTCATGGGTATCTCATGTGTAGCTATTCCGTTGGTGTGCCAATGGTGCCATTGTGTTGGCCTGGTGCTTGTGCCATGGTTGGTGAGCAGGGGTACTGTGTGCACTGTCCCATGTTGCCCTGTGTTGCCTCTGGGATTGTGCGCCACTGTCCTGTGCTGTGCCATGCTGGTGGGGTACTGTGCCCCTGTGCTTCCTTTCCTGTGTGCCCCTGTAGCCTTTGCCCTTGCTCAACCTACTGGGTTGTGTGTTCTGGCCTGGTCCCATGCATTCATAGTTGCGCTGGTGCAATTGTGGTTGCGCCGCTTTACATCTTTGCTATATTCAGCCTGGTTGCGCTGGTGCATTTCGGTGGCACATCTTCTGAATATGGCGTCCATTCCCACATGGGGCATCTGCATTGCGCCATACTTGCACAATCCTTGGACACAAGTCTGAATATCTGGCCATTATACCCAACCCTAGGTGCCAGTTAGCTAAGAGGGGGGATCTTATTGGACCCAACAACCAGGTGATTGGCCCAAACAGAGGCCGGTCAGCACCAGCAACTGGTATTTTTGAGAGAGGCAAAACAAAGGGGAGGCTCTGTTTTCTTACCTAGGTACCAGTGGGTGTTCCAAAAAGAGACAGACACGAGAGAGTTAAAACAATTTACTGAGTTCAAAAAGGGGTAACAATTATATGGGGAGAGGGAAGCCGTATCTCTAAGAAAGAGTGCAGTAGTTCTATTGAGTGAGAAATAAGTCCAAAAAGTGGTACTAGGGGGGTCCCAAAAGGCAATGGCTGGAAAGTTAGGCCATCTGGCTTCTGGGAGGAGACTGGTTCTTGGTCCCGAAGCTCAGAACTTCTTCGATAGGGCAGCTACTATGACATTGGCCTTCTTCTGACCACCTCAGATGGTTTGATCTTGACCCCGTAGTTCTGGCTGTCTGTGGTGGGGTAAGTTGCTACAGCGTTGACCCGATTCTGACCACCCCAGATGGTCTGATCTTTACCTCATGGTTCTGACTGTCTGCGGTGGGGCAAGCTGCTATGGCATTGACCCTTTTCTGACCACTCCAGATGGTCTGATGTTGACCCCGTAGTCTTGGTTCTGGTATTTCTAGAGACATTTTTCAGAAAATGGAGAAGTCTACAGTGAAATTATTACCAAAGTCTTTTATTGCAAATACAGATATAACCGTACCCCTAGTGGTTGGTTGCTAAGGAGCCCTCCATCTTGGGGAGGAGGTTTTCCAGAGTTTTAAAGACTGTGGTGTGGGACCACAGCTGGGGATCAGAGTGACACCTTTTACACAATACCTCTCTCAATAAAGGAATGTCCATTTGGACATAGCGTCAAGCAGTATTATAGAAATATTAACTGGATTTAAGGATATAGTGGGAAAATATTGACCTTAAGAAATTAAATATTGACTAACAGTAGTTTTTCTGAAGCTGATGGCTGAGGGCAATGTAACTATTGTAGTTCATCCCAAAGAATCAAGATTTTCTTACCACAGTTTATCCTGAAAACTCCAGCATATATCTGTTTTATTAAACATTGTTATAGGTTTTTCTCCCCCTCCCCAAACTACAGTTGTGGGTGGCAGGGGTGTCACTAGGGGTGGGCATTAGAGCCTGGAGCTCTGAATCTTTATTCATTAGCAACAAATAAAAGATTCCTGGTTCCTAAAACTGACCATGTCCTAGCTGCTTTTTTTCACTGGGCAGGTGGAGTTGGGGCTCAAGCACCTCATCTGTTCAAACCCTAGAAACGCCCCTGGTGAGCAGCTGGGAAAGAGGGTGAGGGTCCTACCTTATTTTATGGGGTTCATCTCACTGTTTCTCAGCTAATTGACCACAGCCTCTACTCAGGAAGAGATCTAGAGTGGGTGTTGGTGAGGGATAGCAGCGATCCTGACAGTTTGTAGTAACAGCATAGATGGAAGATGCCTGGAATAAAATTACAGCTTGTGGTGAGGAGTAATAGCGGCAGTCCTGGAGTGTTTTAAAAAATAAGTCACTTCACTCCCGGTGAAGCAAATAGTAGGAACAGTTCCATGCTGCATGGGTTGCTAGTCAGGCCCCAAAAAGTATATGGAGATGCAGCAGGAAAGGCGTGCACAGAAGGATGCTGTCACACACAAGGATGTGTGCTGGCACTAGTCTTTGAACTTGTCACTAGGAAATATTGCCCATCGTTGTGGGGTTAGTTGAGGAGGTATTAGTGCCAGCTACATAGAAACGTAGACAGTGATAGCAGAAAAAGTCTGCCCATAGTATCCTATCATCATCGTTGTTCCGGTGTTCCGGTGTGGTATTCGTTTACCATATTCTCCTTATCGTTCTCCATGTTTCCACATCTTTCTGAGTAGCTACTGTACCTGTGGCTCTAGCACAGCCATATTTGAAACTGTTTATGGTTTTGTCACCTACTTCCTCTGCCGTCGGACCATTCCATGGTTCAACCAGTTAAAATAATTCATCCTTTCTATACTTTCTACCCATTAACCTCCACTGTTGATCACGTTTCTACCTTCGCTGTTCCTGGTAAATAGCTCTTCACAGTTCACCTTGTTTGTTCCTTTCAGGAACTTGAAGGTCTCTATGATGTCTCCGATCAGGTTTCGATTAATTAATGTTTAGCACCTTCAGCTGATTTTCATAGGATCTGGCTTGGAATCTTCTTGATCACCCTGCGTTTTAGCATCTTTAGTCTGTCCCTGTACATTTTCAAGTAGGCACTCCAGAACCAGGCATAGTACTCCAGTTGTTGTTTTTTTTTTTGTTTGTTTGTTTATTTATATTTTATTTCTTTACACAAAAACAACAGCATACAGCATTTTCATGCAAAATATCACATTGCAAAAGGAAGCATCCAATGTATCAATAATATAAAAATGTATGCAATCTGGTTTGCAAATATAGGGGTATTCCCAGTTGGTAATTAAGTTCATGGTTAGTCCATGATATGCTGCACCCCTCAAGACTTTTGGGTGGTCAACTAAAAAGAAAAAGTCCATCCCGAACATAGTATGCACAACAACTTGTGTCACTATGACCCCCATACCAAACATATTGAATCCATAACATTGGTAGCATTTAGAAGAGAATTACTCTAACACAACCAAGAAGCAATGAATAGGACAGACTGCCACTGTTTTAACCAAAAAATAGTGAACCTAGCTACTGAGCTAGAAGTTACGACAATGCACGGTTAGCACTAACAGGCAATTTTTGGGAAAGAGCTGAACAGTAGTTATCCTGTAATTAGCTAGGTGAAGAGTTACTGCACAGTTTTCCTCCATGAGGCACCCACCATTACAAAAAGACCAGTCATCCACTCCACGTTAGTAGATAAAATAAAACATTAACAGAGAGTGTAAATGCCCCTATAACTGTCTGAATAGTGTATCTGAAGGACTACCTATCTCTGTACAGCAACATGCAACAGCGGTAGAAAATTAGGAGCGAGTTTTCAGTTCTAAAGTAAACCTTACTTGTAGTCAGACAATACTTGCCAGGCAATGTCCGATTCATGTTGCTTCCTCCGAATCACACGATCCATGAGCTCAAGACAACTCAGACTCCCTGGCAATAGCCTCTGCTTTTTTCCTAGCTTCTACTGGATCTGTGTACTGAAAAGTGTGCTCACTGTACTAAATCCTCAGACAGGCAGGCATTAACAGAGAATGGGCCACCCCCATACTCTGTAACCTCGCTCAAACCACATCAAATTTTTTTCTCCTGAATCTCGTGTCATAGGAAAGGTCTAGGAAGATATGAACTGTAGTGCCTTGAAAATTCAGTGTCTTCAATTCCTTTGTTGCCTGCAGAATATGATCGTGGACTGTAGCACATGCGGTCACCAAGAGAACAGTCCAAGGCAGATTGCTGTGGCCCTCAGCAATCCTGGGGGAGATACAGTAGGCCTTGACAAAACTATTTAGCAGATGTTCAGGATAACGTTTTAAAGCTCCTGGCAGCCAACCTTGCAGAAAGATCAGGAGATTATCTCCCTTCACAATTCTCTGAAATCTAGATTTAGTAGTTGCCGTATTGGTCCTTGCAAGAATAGATCCTGAAGCAAATGATTTGATACCTTTACGGACCTCACATAGATGAACTAAGAATGCAGTGCCCAGCCGATTACCAGCTTCTCAGCCCGCAGGTGCTGTTTAGCAAACAACTGCCATGAGCTTCTGAAGAAGGACTGGTTGGTCCAAAAGCTAGAGCACTTTGTTCTTGTTGTTACATCTATGTTGGTCCATTAAAAGGTATCAAATCATTTGCTTCTGGATCTATCACAATTCTCTGGTAAGCCTAATAATTGGACATTGGAAGCCCACTGTGCATTTTCAAGAGCTTCAAAGCGATACTGCAACTGTGTGTTCTCTTGGGCAAGTTTACTTGTGGTCGCCAGTACCTTTGTCACAGTAGACTCCGTTGAGGTAGTTGTTTTTACAACTTCAATCTTAGCCTCCTGCTCAATCATTCTTTGGAGGATCGAATCCACTTTTGTGTCAGTTGCTTGCATAGACAGTTGGAGGGCCTTCCATGGTGACTCCGTCCCCAACGAGGGTTGTGCAACAGCCGCGGAGTACATCTCTGCTGGCGGCTGAGTTTTGGATCCACTACCCGTACCTTTATTGGAGAGTCCTATCATCAAAAAAGATATGTAGCTGTGCAGCACGACGAGAGGATTTCAGTACTGTCCTTGAAATGTTAAGTTTTTGAGGTTAAACAGTTTTCTTTTTTTTTTTTTATTATTTAGATTTTTCTCACTGTTTTTTCCCCTGTTTTTCTCCAGGCCCCTTGTCCTGGCCACGCATGCACATGTGGAGGCACACGCACGCCGCGGTACTGGGACACCCTCCTACTGCTTTGCCGCCCATTCACCTGCACTGCCTGTGGACCTCTATCTGGGGGCAGTGAAACTACAACGGGTGACAGGGTCCTCCCGGGAGAGGAGAACTACTTTGCAGTTGCTCAGTCTTGCTCCCCGGTGCCGGCTCTCTGACAACCCAAGCTTGTTCCTGAACCCGGGTCGCTGGCGTGACGCGAGGTAAGACATCCAGCTCATCGGCCCTCAATGCCACCGGGCCAGCATAAACAGTTTTCAACTTTAAGTCTCCTAGTTATGTAGAGCTCCCTCCAAACACATCTTTTCAGCAGGCATGCTCAACAGCACCCCCTCTCTAGTACTCCAGTTGTTACCTCACAGGTGGCCTATACAGAAGTAACAGTACCTCTTGTTTCCTGCTGTCAAATCTCTTCCAATGAACCCTAGCATTCTGTTAGCCTTGCTAAAGGCTTTGTTATATTGACTGGTTTGGTTATTTTTTTAATTTATTGTACTTTGTCCTCTACATCCCTGACCAGCCCCTATAAGTTGAGCTGCCTCACCCAGCCCCGTCACCCACTATCTCTGGGACTTATCTCTACCTCGCTTTGTTCCCCCATGGGAAGGTATGCCAGGGGACAGGCCCTTACTCCCCTGGCAGAGTTGAAGCTTTGGTTGGTGTGGCGGAGAGCCCAGTTGGCTGTGTAGGGCCTGCAGCGGATGGTGGATAGCATCCTGTGTTTGGTTGGGGGGGAGTTCTCATTTTTCTGTTCCACCCATGACATTGCAAGGGCCTTGCCGATGCCACCGAGGTCCTCTCCCTCAATCCATAGTTCCAGCTACACCTCCACCTGTGGTCACCCTGGTGACAGTTTACAGTAGGGACCATTCTCCCTCCCAACCCAGAGGAGGCGAGGGTCCCTGGGATGCTCAGCCATCCTCCCCCTGGCCAACCCTCCAGTGACCCAGGCTTGTTTTCGAACCCAGGTCATCGGCATCGCAAGTGGTAGTGCTACAGCTGTGCTGACAGGCTGGTTTATTAGCTGGGTTGTTTAATGGAGTCACTAATGATGACTTCTGGTCCCTTTCCTCTGATGTTGTGACCAGCTGAACCCCTTCCCTTCCAATACTCTTTCCTGGAGTTTTGCTCCCTAAATGCATTATTTTGCACTTTTTGGCATTTTTTAAATTTCTGTTGCCATAGTTTAGACCACATTTCCACCCTTTGCAGCTCTCTCTGCAATTCCTACAGAGTTTAGTGCAATCTGTGAATAGCCACAACCTGCTCTGGATTCCCTCTTCTATGTCGCTGATGAGCTTGTTGAAGAGGAATGGGTCCCAGACATATCCTTGTGGTACTCTGCTGGTGAACATTCTTTCCATTGATCTGACCCATTCACCACAATTCTCTGCTGCCTCCCCTCCAACCAACTCCCTACCCATCTTACTACAGTATTTCCTTAGCTGTTCCGGATCCCATCTTCTTCAGCATTCTTCTATGCGGCACCAAGTTGAAAGCCTTGCTGAAGTCAACTTTCCTGGTTACCCAGTCAAAGAATACTATACAGTTGGTCCGACAAGACGTCCCTGCCATGAACCCATGTTACTTACTATTCCTGAAGCTCATTTTTCTCCAGGTATTCCACTAGGCTCTCCTTGACTAGTATCTCCATCAGTTTTCCTACCACTGAAGTAAGGATGATGGGTCTATAGTTTCCCAGCTGCACCGTGTCCCCTCCTTTGTGCAGTGGAACTGCATCTACCATTCTCCAGTCCTTGGGAACCACCTCTTGCTTCAAAGAGTTATTGAAAAGCCCTGCCACGTGTTCAGCTAATACTGATGCCAGTTCCCTTAGTACCCTTGGATGCAACTCATCTGACCCTAGCACTTTGTTGACATTTAGGGCTGCTAGCCCTTTTCGGACTCTCTTTGTATTCTCTACAGTCTCATTTTTGGGGCCCTTCTATCCACTGCCTTTATTCCACTCTCTGGCAAGGGCCACTGTTCTCCCTAGTGAGTACTGAGCAGGGGTAGTTGTTCAGCATGTCTGCGTTCTGCCGTCGTCCTCTATTACCCTACCCCTACTTTAGCCTGACAAATCCCAGGATTGCCAGGGAACGGCAGAGGCACAGTGGGGAAAAGTAAGGACAGCATGAGTAAGGCAACCAAAGTCTGCATGAAACAAGTGAGTAAAAGTAGAAGGAAAAAAGAGACTGTAAAGTTTCTGTAGAGAAGTGGCCATAGTAGTGAGGGAATAAGGGTGGCATTCAGGAGCTATAAGGAAATGCAGGGGGAGGAAGACACCGCCCACCACCCCATGATGTTAGGCATAGCCTCTGCTGGCCTTGGACATCAGCAGCACACACTGGGCTGATGGCACCCCCTGCAAGGGAGCAAGCTCCCCAGCTCACTGCAGGGGGCCTCTGCTGTGCCAGATCCCTGTTGTCTCCCTTCTGTCTGTTAATGTCTGATTAAAATGTTTTATATAAATTGTTTTTTTTTTTTATATGTATATGTGTCATAAGTGTAAACTGGCAAATTGCTCATCTTGCAAGTGTAAAAATAAATACAAACTGTAAGATATGTTTTAAGAATAGAAGTAAACTACACAGAGGTAAGTCTAGCAGCCCAGTCTCTAAGAGCCTCAGCCCAGTGAACTTCCCTTGCCCCAGTCAGTCTCCGCATTCCCTGGGTCCCACCATGGGGGAGGCAGTTTTTGTACAGTGGTGGGTGGCAGAGCATTTATGGGGACCAGATGGGATACATTCTAGAATACTAAAGGAGCTTAGGGAGGTACTGGCAGCCCTGTTCAATGAATCACTGGAAATGGGAGGACTGAAGGAGAGCAGATGTAGTCCCTCTACACAAAAGTGGGAGCAAGGAGGAGGCTGGAAACTATAGATTAGTCAGCCTAACCTTGGTGGTGGGGAAAACAATACAATCAGTGCTAAAAGAAAGGATTTTGGATCATCTTGAATCCAGCGGAGCACAGGATCCGAGGCTGCATGGATTCACAGTGGGAAGGTCATGTCAAACTAATCTAATAGACTTCTTCGACTGGGTGACCAAGCAAGTGGATCATGGGGGTGGGAGCGGTGGATATGGCCTACCTGGATTTCAGCAAGGCCTTCAACACTGTGTCACATAAGATGCTTGTACACAAGCTAGGCAGCCTAGAAATGGGTCCCAAGGTGGTAAACTGAGTTAGAAATTGGTTGAGGAATAGAACACAGAGGATGGTGGTAAATGGAGCTCAGTCTGAGGAGAGGAGGGTGACCAGTGGAGTACCAGAGGGATCGGTTCTGGAGCCAGTCCTATTCAATGTCTTCATAAGTAACATTGCAGAAGGGCTGGAAGGAAAGGTATGCCTCTTTGCAGATGACATGAAGATTTGCAACAGGGTTGACTTTCTGGAAGGGGTAGAAAGAATGAGGAGGAACCTAGGTAAACTAGAGGAATGGTCAAGAGAATGACAGCTAAGATTCAATGCAAAAAAGTGCTAAATTATGCACTTGGGGCAAAGGAGCCAAGGGGAGGCTTACCAGATGAGGGGGGCAGTTAATGATGGCCATCAAAGAGGAAAAAGATCTGGAGTTAATCATATAAAATGACCTAAAGGTGGCCAAACAATGTGCCAAGGCTATGGGGAGAGCCACTGGGGTGCACAGGGAGAGATATCACCATCAGAAGAAGGGAGGTGGTGATGCCTTTGTACTGATCTCTAGAGATACCTCATCTGGAGTACTGTGTCCAGTTCTGGAGGCCTCATCTCCACAAGGACATAGACAAGGCAGAGGCATTTTAGAGAAGGGCAACTAAAATGGTGCAGGGCCTGCACCAAAAGTCATATGAGAAGAGACTGGAGGACCTCAATATGTATACTCTGAAGGAGAGGAAGGGGGAATATGATAGAGACCTTCAAATATCTCAAGGGCATAAATCAGGTACAGAATAGTAGCATCTTTCAGAAAAAGAGATGTTCTAGAACGGGGGTCATGATGCAGTTCTCAAACAGGTAGCTCACCACTGGCAAGGAATAGTGCCAATAGAAGTGAGTTAGAATCCATAAAGCTAGTACTTCAGCTCTGAAGTCTCCACCTTGAATCAAAAGACACTAAATGTTGTGTCAGGTTAAACTTAAACTTTTATTATTCATACTAGGAGGAAGTAGGCATACAGGGGGCCGTAGCCCATATGTGTATGTCTCCAGCAAGGATGGTTCATTATCCCATACTATAAAGGAAATGATCAAGATTCTGTTTGAATTTTAAGTGAGTTGTATTTTCCAGCATAGTTCTAGGAAGTGCATTCCATAATGGAATAATTATTTGAATGTAAAAAGATCCTCTTTTAGTGGTTCTAGGAAATGTCAATGCCAATTGATAGTTGTGACTCCTGAGGGTACGATCTTTATGGCTATAGGTCATTCCCAGCTGTGTCAGTAACTCCGTATCAGTATGGCTTTTGTAAATTATTAGCAAATCCCCTCGCTTTCTTCTCTGTTCAAGTGTAAACAGGCCAAGCTCTTTCAATCTTGTTTCATAATTCTTGTCACACATATTAGTGACCAATTTGGTTGCTTTCCACTGGACCCCCTCCAGCCTATTAACATCCCTCCTGAGATATGGACTCCACAAGGGTGAGCAGTAGTCTAAGTGTGGTCTCACATATGATCTATAAAGTGGCATGATGCATCTTCTATCTCTTGTGGAAAAAACCCTCTTAATACATCCAATTAGTCTATTAGCTCTACTAATAATGTAGTTGCAATGGCTCTGTGAAGTTAAGTCGGAGATGATTATAGTACCTAAATCATTATGCTCCTCTGTTCTTGTTAATACTTGTCCATTTATTTTGTACTGATTCTGTAAGTTTGTATTTCCCAGGTGCATAACCACACACTTTCCTACATTAAAGGCCATCTTGTTTTCTGCTGCCCATTTCTCCAAATTTTCCAGATCTTTAGTGACTTTACAAATATCTTCCTGAGATTTTAGTGGAGACACCATTTTTGTGTCGTCCGCAAATTTAACCTCAAAACTATTAATATTGTTATCTAAATCTGATATAAATATGTCAAAGAGTATTGGACCCAGGACAGATCCTTGTGGGACTCCACTGTTTACTGATCGCGATTTAGACATATGTCCTCTTATACATACCTGCTGGGTGCGATCATTTAGCCATTCCTCTACCCAGCTGGTAATGACATTATTTATCCCTAGTGATCTCATTTTATTAATTAAATGATCGTGCGGTACCTTGTCAAAAGCTTTACTAAAATCAAGGTAAAACACATCCATAGGAATGTTATCTTCTAGAGATCTACTAATGTATTCTTAAAAAAATGAATTTCCAGTCATGCAGGATCTATTCTTTCTAAAGCCATGTTGTGTGTGATCCATCAGACCTTTAGTGATTAAATCCGCCTCCAATCTTCTTTTAAGCAGGGACTCCAAAGATTTTTCCTATAATGCTGGTCAGACTGATCGGTCTATAATTGGATATCTCTGCACAATTTCCCTTTTTGAAAATTGGTATAATAATTGCCTTTTTCCAGTCATTTGGTATTTTATAAGTTGATAGGGACAAATTAAAGAGTGTATAGTGGGGACCCACAAGCCAGTCTTTTAATGCTTTTAATAATCTTGGTTGGAGTTTGTCAGGCCCTGGTGATTTGTTTGTGTTGATTTTATTTAACTCTATCATATTCTCATCTTTGGAGATTTCCCATCCATCGCATGTCATATTAATAGTTGGGTTACTGTGAATTTTATTGTATGTTTTATTATTGTAGACAGAACAAAAATATGAATTGAATTCTTCGGCAAGGTCCTGGGGGGCTGTCACAACTTGTGAGTTTATTGTTAAAGGTCCTACATTTCTTGGAGTTTGTTTTTTATTATTGATGTACGAGTAAAGACTTTTGCCCCGGTCCTTTATATAAGGCAATCTATATTCAAACCTCTTTTTTTCTTCGTTTATTTTGTTTTTACATTTTTTTAGTGTCATCTTATACCTCCATTTATTGAAGCCATTGCCATCTCTCTCCATGCTTTTATACGCCTTCTTCTTATACCTTATTAATTTGAGTATTGCTGGTGTTATCCATGGGGGGATCTTTCCCCTTTTGTTATAGATTTTCTTGTTAGGCACATATTTAACTTCTGTCTCCAATAGTTTATGTTTAACTCTGTTCCAAAGTTCATTTACAGAATGTGTCCCATCTTCCCAATTCCCAGTTAGCAAATCTTGTTTTATCAGATCAAAGTTGGCTTTATTATAATCTTTGAAAACCGTTTTCCCTGTTACAGATTTAACTTTTGTATTTATATCAAAAGTTATAGTCATGTGATCACTATTGGAGATGGGTGCCTTTATCTGGATGTTACTGATTTTTTGTCAGTGTCAGTGGCTCAGTAGGTAGCACACTCACCTGTGAGGCTGGGAGATCAGAGGGCTGTGGGTTCAGTTCCCACATCTGGCACTTGGGTTAATATCCCAATACTGACACTGTAGTGCAGCATGAGAGGGGTGCTGCACTTCTGAGGTGCCGTCTTTCAGATGAGACGTTAAACCGAGGTCCCATCTGCCTGGATTGGTGGTAGTTCAGGTGGATGTTAAAGATCCCATGGCACTTATGGAAAAGAGTAGGGAAATTCCTCGATGTCCTGGCCAAATTTCCCTCATTCACTAAAAATACCACCAACAGCTTAATCTGGTTCAAGGTCAGTTGGCATTCATCTATCTGTATCCCCCTCCCTCGGGTCATGCCTGAAAATAGGCAAGATATGTCTAGTGCACTTACCCAGTCAACAAAAACCAAATAAATAAATAAATACCAGGGATATCTGTTAAAAGTAGGTCGAGAATATTATTTTTTCTAGTAGGTTTTCTAATTAACTGATTCAGACCATTTGCGAAACATATATCCAAAAAGGAGTTTTCCTGGTCATTACTTCCCTTATTGTCTTTGCAGGAAATACCTGGAAAATTAAAATCACCCAGTAATATGGTTTCTTTGTAGTCAGATTTATTGCAAATACTGTAATACATTTTCTGGGTTAGTACTGAACTGGCATTTGGAGGTATATAGCATAGTCCTATTAATAGTTTGGGTTGTTTTTCCCCCAGTAAAAGCATAAAGATACAAGGACAGCCAGTCCCTCAGCTGAACATTTTCGCATCCCTTTGGACGCTTTTTCAAAGCTGGTGAATGCCTCAAACAGTGCAATATTTATAGTGCGTCCAATTAAAAACAATTGATAACAGAACAATACATTCTTTACAAATCACATGTTGGAATTTAATTAGATGATTAAAATTAATTACTTCAAGCAAAGTTACATATAGGCACACCAATGCACCATGTAATTAGCATCCTCAGAAGATAATATTAGGACCCCCCACACACACACGCAAAAAGAGCAAACACATTAAATGCTTAAATACATGCTATAACCCTATTTAAATATGTGCACATACACATATGCTGTCACAACAACAGATCTAACAGGCAGAATGAATACAGAATGAAAGAAGGCAGCATCATGAAAAAATATAGATAGATGAAGTACAGTACTCAAATACTTAAAATTAGTTTTTTTAACTACGGGGTTAGTTGAAAATAATCATTTAATCCAGGGTACTCATAAGATTTTAACTTAAATGCCAGAAAGTTTCTCTTTGTAACAGCTGAATATCCAAATCCCAACCCCTAACACCAACATGTACTCTCTCTATGCCTTGAAATCAGAATTGGTGATCAGTGCCTTTAAGTTGTATGTTGTGCTAAGGCACTGATCCCATCTAATTTTTCAATGCTTCTAATATGCTGTCCAATCCGTTCCTTTAATTTTCTTCAAGTTTTACCCACATGAAAAGCAGGACATTTTTTACAAGTGACTAAATAAATTACATTCTCTGTAGTGCATGTGATGAAATGAAAAATACAAAATTCCCTCCCAGACATTACAATTTCCACATCTGTGTGAACCATTTGTACCAACTGGCAGCATAGACCTCAAAGTGGCATTGTCAGGAGCAAAATGTCTAGATGCCAACCCGGACCTAAAAGGCATGGTTAGTGACTCCCGAGGGTGGTCTATGGAAAGGGAGAAAGCATTAAGGATAGGCTAGTCAGGAGTCATTTTGCTCTTGACGATGCAACTTTGAGGTCTGTGCTGCCAGTGGGTGCAAATGTTTCACACAGATGTGGAAATTGTAATGTCTGTAAATATATGCAACAAGGTAAGGTTTTTACTAGTCCTACTAACGGCATTTAGATTGAGGTCCAACATTTCTTTACTTGTCATACCACACACATGTTGTATATGCATTATGGTGCAGCTGTTCAACTGTTTATATAGGAATGACGACACACACTTTGAAAGAAAGAATTCAGGAACACATATGTTCCATTTTACATGAACACTGTGACACCCCAGTAGGGACACATTGGTGTTTGAACCACCACAAGAATTTGGATTCTTTTAGATTTATGGCCACAGATCATGTACCCAGTAATTGCCGAGGGGGTAACAGACGCAGTACTCTACTACAGAGAGAAAGTAGACACATATACTCCTTGGGGGCCATATCTCCTAAAGGGCTGAATAATGCATAGGACATATTGCCATTTTTACTGTATAACTGAATCTTCTATGATTAATGCGTTTGTACTCATTTTATGTGTTTTGGTATGTTTCACCTCTGGTTGAGGTCTGTTCTTACTGCAACTTTTTTTTTGAATTCAAAACATTTGTTTGATAATTATTTAAGTTAATTATTAATTCTTTTGAACAAGTAGCCCTTTTGAGCATCTGGTCTTGTCCTATATGTTAATGTTATCTGTTTGACCTCCTAGTTTTTTAGTCATCATTTTGCTTGTATGTTAATTTTGGTCTTGCTCCCTTGTCTTTTTCCAGGTGGTCTGGATTTACTTCTGAATTTGAGGGTTGATTTGAAGTTCGGTCCATCTGATAGATTGAGATTTCACATTGCTACCACAGCATTGAATGAACTAAGTACAGTTATAAATTAGCTTTTGTATTATAAATGTTAAGCTCTTTTTATATTAATATCTCAGCCTGCTAGTACTCCTTCTATATTTATATACTTTTATCAGGATACCAGTATCTATTTAAGTATTAACTTTATTTGTTACTGTCTGTTTAAATTCTTCCTTTAAATGAAGTTGCTGGATTTGTGGTCCCCCCTGACAAACAGCCCGCACGAGTTTGAGTTTGAAGAGCTGGGGCATTTTGTTTTCTGTCCATCCTGTCGTTTTTTGCACTGAATAAACACTGAGCATCTGACCTTTGTGCCTTTGCTGCTTTGTCTGTGCACTCTTTTCCTGTTGGGTATTCCTCAGGCAACTAGTCAGTGAACCCACTCATGATGGGGCAGTACTGGACCTGGTAATCACTAACAGGAACAGTGTTGCAGACATCAAGGTGGGATGTCACCTGGGGACCAGTGATCATCATATGGTGTTGTTCAATATAAGGACGGCCACAGAATTTAATTACACAAGGCTTGGTGTCCTGGACTTCAGGAGGGCAGATTTTATAAAGATGGCTAAACGTGGGACAGCCTGCTGGCACAGCTTGCAACGCTGATGACCGGGGTTCAGCAGCGAGCCTGGGATCTTGGAGAGTCAGCTGGGGGGGAGGAGGATTGAGCCTCCCAAGGACTGCTCTCCTCCACTGGGGGGAAGGGTGGGGAAGCAGCTGGTGCTTGACTGACCCCTGGTGGAGACTGAGGGTCTGACAGCTGGTGCTTGAGACTTTTAGGAGGTATGCTAGATGACCAGCACTCAGCATGCCACTATGTCATTGCACGCCACTCCTCCCTGGGGGACAGCATCTAGAAAAAGTCATCGGCTGAGCGGGAGGATGTCCGCCCTCCACCAGACCCCATGCAGCCAATGGAGGCACTCCCCCAGATAACAAATCGATCTCCATTCAGGGAGGCCCAGCTCTGGGGGGGTAAGCAAGGGTGCACTCCAGTGGGGTCGGTAAGTCCCAGGAGATGGTGTCTGGGTGGCAGGGATGGACAGATAGTAGCTAGCTGGTGACTAGAAAAAAATGGGTGAATGCATCAGGGATGACCTGGCAGGGGGGAATGGCCTGGGTGGAGTGGAGTAGTAGTGGGCGAAGCTAAAATGGAGCATAGTAAAGGCAATAGACCTCTACATCAAACAAGTGAGCAAAAGCAAGAGGAAAAAAGAGACCCCTGTGACTCTCGAAAGAGGTGGCTGAAAAGGTGAAGGCCAAAAGCATAGCATTCAGAAGGTATAAGAAGACACAGAGTGAGGAGGATAGGGAGGTGTATCAGGGGAAATGGAGGGAAAGCAGTATGGAGTGCAAAGGTGCAAACTGAGGAGAGACTAGCCCAAGAGGTAACGAAAGGGGACAAAACATGTTTTAAGTATGTGAATGAAAAGAGGGGTGGGATTGTAATGTTAAAAAGGGAAGAGGAGAATGTGCAGAGGAAAGCCAGGAAAAAGCAGACATCCTGAACAACTACAGTACTTCTGTTCAGTGTTCACAGAGGAAAGAGAAGGGGAGGGGCCACAAAAAATGTAACAGAAGCTTTGGAGAGAGGGAGGTGAACACTAGTCCTTTTGTGGAGGAGAGAGTCCTAAAGAGACTGGCTAATCTGAAGGGGGACAAAGCAATGGGGTGCATCCAAGGTTATTGAGGGAGCTCAGGGAAATACTGGCTGCACCTTCGACAGTTTTATTTAACAGCTCACTGGAAACAGGAGTGATTTTGGAGGACTGGAGGAGGACGGATGCAGTCCCACTACACAAAAGTGATAGCAGGGAGGAGGCTGGCAATTATAGACCAGTCAGCCTGACATTGGTGGTGGGAAAATTAATGGAATCACTGCTGAAGGAAAGTACTGTAGAATATGTTGAATCCATGGACTGCAAGACTCAAGGCCGGGGGGAGGTCATGTCAAATGAATCTGATAGATTTCTTTGATTCGGTGACAAAGGATTTAGATCAGGGTAGAGCAGTGGATGTGGCTACCTATACTTCGGTAAGGCTTTCGATACTGTTCCACACAGGAGACTAGTAAGCAAACTTGGTAGCTTAGGAGTGGGTCCAAAGGTGGTAAACTGGGTAAGAAATTGGTTAGGGGATAGGCTACAGAAGGTGGTGGTAAATGGAGTTCACTCTGAGGAAGGGAGGGTGACCAGCGGGGTGCCTCAGGGATCAGTGCTGGGACCGGTCCTCTTTATTGTCTTTATAAGTGACACTGCAGAGGAGCTGGAAGGGAAGGTCTGCCTCTTTGTGAATGATACCAAAATCTGCAATAGGCTGGACAGTCCAGGGGGGTGGAAAGGACAAGCAGAGACCGGAAAAAACTAAAGGAGTGCTCAAGGGTATGGCAGCTGGGTTTCAGTGTGAAAAAGTGCAAAATAATGCACATATGGCACAGAAACCTAGGGACGGAGTACAAAATGAGTGGCGTATAATTGATGACCACCAATCAGGAAAGGGATCCGAGAGTAATCATAACAGATGACCTAAAGGTGGCCAGGCAGTGTGACAAGCTAGTCAAGAGGGCTAGTGCAATGCTGGGGTGCATAGGGAGGGTATTGCCAGCAGAAAAAGGGAGGTGGTGTTGCCTCTGTATAGATCGCTGGTAAGATCCCACCTAGAGTACTGTGTCCAGTTCTAGAAACCATATCTCGAGAAAGACATAGAGTAGAGGTGGTTCAGAGGAGGGCAACTAAAATGGTGCAGGGTCTGCATCAAAAGCCCTACGAGGATAAACTAAAGGACCTAAATATGTACATCTTGGAAGGAAGAAAGAAGGGAGAGGGGAGATATAATAGAGACCTATAAATGCCTCATGGGAGCCAGCCCAGTGGCGATGAGGGCTGAGGCGCTGTTACAGCACCTTACCTTGCACCACGCTGGCGACCCAGCTTCAGTTGAGCCTGGGTTGCTAGGGGCTGGCGGGTGGGGGAGGGCAGGAACAGGATTGAGCATGCCATACAGCAGCTCTCCTCTCCTTGGGAGGGTTCCAAGTCATCCCTGTCTTGGTTGACACCTAGTGGTGGCTAGCTGTCAGAACACAGATGGCCAGAGGCTGATGTTATGTCAGGGAGGGGGAAGAGGAAATGGGACAGAGTGCATGTGTGCTTCCACACACGTGTCCTCCATAGCTGTAACCTCAGGCCAGGGAGAAAAGCAGGAGGAAAATAGCCACATAGCAGGAGTGTATGTTGCCTTCTCACCTCACCTCTGTCTGCAGCATGGCTGGCACCTGCAGCAAATTCTGGATTGTGCTTCCGAGAGGAGGATAGCCTTCCCTCTCCTCACCCCACCATGGGGGGAGATCTGTGGGGGTATATCGCCATCACATAAGTTAAGGAGATGGTGGACAATGGGGGAAGGGTGGAGTCGGCTGAAGGGAACCCACTCTGCCATGGCCAGGGAGCATAAACACCTTGATTAAAAAAAAAAACAACACAAAATACCTCATGGGGGTAAATAAGGCACAGGAGGGGAGTATTTTTCAGAAGAAAAAGTGCTGAAGAACAAGGGGACATGCTATGAAGCTGGAGGAGGTATATTCAGAAGAGATGTGAGAAAATACATCTTCACAATAAGTAGTGGATTCCTGGAACAGTCTTCCAGTGGAGGTGGTGGGGGTGAAAACAGTGGTGGGGTTCAAGAATGCATGGGATAAGCACAAGGTAATCATAGTGGAAAGGAAGGGGGGAGGGAAAAAGAGCTGTAGATTGGGTACATTCTGTAGTAATAGTCTCGATAGGGAGAGATGGGCAGACTGGATGGGCCAAGCGGTCCTTATCTGCCATCAAATTTTATGTTTCTATGTATGTTTCTGTGTATCCAGCCTTTCCCTTCCCTAGTGCTCCCAGAGGAGACAAGAGAGACCTTCTGCTGTGTGCTGGGAGCCCCTGTTTCAGTTCCTCACGTGTGGATGGAATCATTTTTTTGTTACATTTAGGATGGTGTAAGCATGGGGCACAGCGGTTGGTGCCATACATCCAGAGCCCCAAGTACAAGCCACAGCTGCTGGAGAAAGTAGTGTTTGGCTGGCCAAGGAAGAAGGAGCTGGAACAGCAAGGCAATGTAGAAGACCCACCAGCAGTTGAGGTACCTCAGTGTGGCAGGTGATACTCCTGTTCGGAGAGTTCTTACCCCAGGAGTCCTTTAGCATCAGTAACTTTTTGCACTTAGCTGGCTAGGTGCAATGGCCCCAGAGGTGTGCCTTTAAGAGATTTTTTAATGAGCGTATAACATAACAATGGGTGGATTACTAGTGACCTTCTAGATGACATGAGGGCAAGGGACAACCTTTGGTACCAAGCCAGGGCCTCCAGTAAGCCCAGTGACCTTCAAAGATACAGGGCAGACAGAAACAAATGCACACATCTCATCAGGAATGCCAAGGCTAATTTCTACAAGGATCAATTTGAAAGAACCTGGGGTGATGGGAGGCGATTTTGGGACAATTTAAAGACACTCACAGGGAAGGACGACAAAACAAATACATCACTGCTAAACATTAATGGCACAAATGCCATGGACCTCCACACCATTGCTGGAAAGTTCAACTCCACCTTCACGGATCTTAACTCTGTTCTACCGGCTGAATACCTCAAGCCTATCAAAGCTGATAATAAATGCCCACCGGACATCAACTCACACCCTCAATTTTACTTCAAGAGAGTCACTATCAAAGCAGCACTGGGTTATGTAAAAAAAAAGGTCCTGGGGAAAACCAGAACGGGGTCTGACAACATTGACATGAAACTGCTGGCGCTGGCAATCAATTAAGTCATTGCTCCCATCACTACGATTTTCAATAAATCCCTCCAGCTCACCAAATTCCCTCCTCCTTGGAAACAAGCGCAGGTGACCCCAGTGCATAAGGGAGGTGATAGGTCACTGACTGCAAACTACAGGCCATCTCTATCCTCTCCCCCCCCCTCTCTAAAGCACTGGAAAGGATTGTGGCAGACCAATTTACTGACTGTATTCACAAATACCAGCTGCAATGTTCCCAGCAGCACGGCTTTAGGAAACTCCACAGCACGGACACTGCACTGGTGGATTTCACTGAGTATGTCCATAAGGCATTGGATGAGGGAAAACTGGTTGGGTCCATCTTCATTGACCTAACAAAGGCATTTGACACAGTCTGCCACCCACTCCTCTTGTCTCAATTGCATGCTCTTGGTGTTTCCCCAAATGCCACTCTGTGTTTCCAGGACTACCTATCCTCCCCGTCTCAAAGGGTCAAGATAGGTCACTCCGTATCTGCATCCAAGTAAATCTCGCTAGGGGTGCCTCAAGGGTCCATCCTGGGTCCACTGCATGTTCCTGAATGACCTACCCGATGCCTGCACTAGCAAAGTCATTCTATACACTAATGATGCTGTCCTGCTTAGCTGTCACTCTCGCATAGAGCACCTACAGGCTGAGCTATAATCATCCTTCCAGCAACTGGAGACCCGGTTCTACTCCCAAAGGTTGCTACTAAATTACAAAAAAAACATGACAATGCTCCTCTCTAGCCCCCAACTAAAAAGGAGAAGCCCAGAACTAACAATCACAAATCAACTGACTGTCCCACTGGAACAGGTTTGCTCCTTCAAGTACCTGGGTGTCATTGTGGATGATACCCTCTCATATGTTCATCACATTGACATGGTGGTGACAGCTGTGAACACTAAATTAGGGATCCTGTTTAGGCACAAGAAATGCCTAACTGCTGAAGCCCTCCGGCTCTCAGTCTCCAGCTCTGTCCTCTCCTTGGTCAACTACGGGCTGGTGGATTACGGCGCTGCCATTGATACGGCCCTCAAAAGGGTTGCCACTGCCCTTAACAAGGCTTGCAGACTGTTGCTAAATGCTGACTGCTTCATGCACGCTTGTACCCTGTATAGTCTGGCCCACATACTACTGCTTCAATTCAGACTCAGATACCAAACTTGCCTGCTAGGGAGAAAGGCCACGCTCTCCCTAACCCCTACCTGCATTGCAGACCTAGAAAAGGAAGCAAGCTCCAAATACAACACACGAAGAACAGTGACAACACAGCTTGATGTCCCATTTCGTAGAACTTCCCTAGGACAAAGATCCTTCATGTACTGAGCTCCACTATGGCTAAATGAGATCCCTGCTGCAGCTCTTAATACAACAAATGTTCGGTCCTTTAAAAGAGAACTGAAGCAATACCTGCTGAACTCAAACTCCTGCGACTGCCTTGCCTGAATCCATATCTTCAACCTGGATACCCCCTCTTAAACACTTCGGACTCCCTTACCTGAGTCCATATCCTCAACCCAGATACCCCCTCATCTGTCTGAGCTTTCCTCCTGTTTTACCTACCCTGACCCTCACCTGCCATCCCTTGCCACCCCCAGCTCCCTCCCTCCATACTCCCAACACCTCCTTTCCACCCACTCTCCCCCCAAATATTCTCCTTCTTTCTAATCTACCACTCGCTCGCACTGTCCCCCCTTTCTTTCTCTAACCTTTTCTGATACTGTACCTTGACAGGCCCCCCTGGGGCAGCTGTGCCATACGTTGCTAATTGGGAATCTCCTCCTGTTGTTTAATTTCAGTTGTCTAGGTTACTCAAATGTATTATTTATCTATTTTCTGTATTACATAGCAATCTTATGTTTTGTGTTAACTGTCAAGTTTTTGTTTGTCTTTGTTGTTTTACATCCTGACATGGAACCTTTGTAAAAGAGTGTATACTCAAAGGTTGTATCCGAATTACCAAATAAATAAATAAATATTGAGCTTAATCATGGCCTCATCACTGCTTCATCCTTATAGCTTCCCAAAGGCTTGAAAGTTGCCCATTTAGACATCTGTAGCAATCTCCAAAAAATTGACCAACTTCAGCCTGTCATGCTGAATGTACAGCTGGATGTTCTAGTTGTATCTGAATCCTGGCTCTCCTCCAAGATACAGAATTCTGCAGTAACTATACCTGGCTACACTATAGCCAGGCAAGATCACACAAAGAGACGCAGTGGTATTGCAGTTTATGTTTCCACTGGAATCCTTTTTGTGACTGTTCTTGCTGTTTCTTCTCACTCAGTCTATGAGCTGTTGCTTCTTAAACTCTCTTCCTTTTTCTGTCTCCATCTTTATTGCTGGGGTTTACTGTTTCCCCTGCCTGCTTACTGAGCTTCTTTGAACTCTATGTTCTAACTTTTCCAGAGGTGAGCTTTATATTCTTGGTGACTTTAATATAATTTGGTTCTCCCCTAGTGCAAATAAAATTGTTAAAAATGTTAAGTCCCTACAATTGGCTTAATTGATTTCTGACCCCACTCATCTAAATTTTAAATCTTTAAATCACTCTCTGATAGACTGGATTCTCTCATCTCATCCACACTATATTGTGGATTCAGGAATCTTTCCTGACACTCTCAGTGACCATCATATGGTTTACTGTGTTGGCAAGACACATCATCCTAAGGCTGTCCCTAAATTTATCCATCTCAGGTCCTTCAGGTCACTGGACTTGCCACTCTTCTAGCTGACCTTATGTCTACTGATTGGGCCCCGATCTCAACAGCTGACAATATTAATTCTGCCCTACAAAACGTTCATTCCAAATTTATGGCTGCATGGGATCATCAAGCTCCCCTGAGAAAATCCAGAGTATGAGGCTCTCATCTTTCTTGGATTACAGGTGAGGTGATGACTTACCTTCATTCTAGACATCTTGTCAGGCATTCTGATAATATCACTGGCTCCCCAACTGCTTTGACACGCTACTGTTTCTTTCATAACGTCTGCACCAAAACCATAAGACTTGCTAAGTCTGAGTATTTTGCATCTACACTCGAGAACAACCTTTAATCATCCCTCCAAGTTCTGGAAGGTAATTCACTCCCTTTTCTCCACTCTGACCCAGTTTCCTTCTGCTATTCTTAAAGAGCACCATTCGTGCTCTGTTACAGAATATCCTTCCAAATGCCACAAAGGAGACTTACCTGGCTCCAAGTCCAACAGTATATATATATATAAAAAATATATATATATTTTGCATGCTGCCATTTTCGTGAGTGAAGGGATCGTATTTTTGCTTTGAGGAGCTGAGCAGCTGATCCCTTCCACGTCCCAGTTTAGAGACATGCCCCCATGCTGTTCCATATTCTGACATCACAATGTGCTTGCACAGGGGTGCACTCCATAGGCATGTTTCCCTGTATTTCACACCCTGGATGGTGCTATGATTGAGGATGTATTCTCTTTTAAGTACCTCAGAGTTTGGCTTGACCATCATCTTGATTTCTTGGTTCACATTGATGCCATTCACCAAAAGCTTCACCCCAAGCTTGGGGCACTGTACTGGAGCAAAATGAGTATCCTGCTCCCTGTCCACTGTGACATTATGTTAAAAATGATTCTCCCTATCTTTGATTAGGGTGTCATTGTCAATTATGGTGCACCCAAATACTCCCTTGCCAGACTGGATCCCCTCTTTCACTCTTTCTGTCATTTTGCTTTCGACTGTTCTCCTCATACTCACCACTGTTCACTCTGCTGTGCCCTTTCTCTCCCCTTTCTTACTGCCAGGTGCCGTTCTCATTGTGTTTCCTTTCTTTCTAAATTCTGGTTTGATGCTCTTCCCTCCTACCTTACATCCCTGTTATCCTCTCCCCCTGAATCCAGCTACCATCTCTGCAGTAGTACTTCTTTTTCCCTCTTTATTCCTTCTAGAAAAACTACTGTTGGTCAATCTCCTTTCTCTTATCGGTTCCCTAAGTTCTGGTCCTCTCTTCCTCAGTCAGTTCACTCAGCTTCTTCTGCTTTCTCCTTAAAGTTTCTTCTTCTTGATTTTTTTTCTCTTCCTCCTGCAACTGTCCATGACCCTCTTACTCTGTACAGCACTTTGTTCTCAGAGCCCTTCCCCCCAAATAGTTTGCCTGTTCCATTAATCTGTTCTCTACTTGAATTGTTTTACTTGGTTTCTTGCCAGCAGAACTCAGTTTTTTACCTTACTAGTAGTAGCAGTAGATTTTATTTATTGGGGGTGCCCTTCCCGGAAGGCTAAAGGCACCCTTACAGTAAAAAAATATGATCCAACATAAAATCCAGACAAAAATTATTAACACTGTATATCTAATAACAATTAGTCTCATCTAGGCTAATATTCCTTATAATCATTACAAAGGTAATGATTACACTATTTATTCAGTCCCTAAAGGCTTGTAAAAACAGAAATGTCTTTAATCTTCTCTTAAGAGTCTCAAGAGTCGGGATCTTTACATACATGTCTTTTATACTAATTATTTAAGCAATAATGCATGACAGGGTGTGGGTTGTGCTGGGATAACCTCACACCTGGGTGGTTGGGCACGAGGCTGCAGGCCGAGTGCGTCCAGCATCCCAGAAGTGAGGTTATCCCAGAACAACCCACACCCTGGAGTGCGTTATTGCTATTATAGAATGGACTGCTGTTATAATGAAATAAAAAAAAAATAATTTAGAAAATGTTTTTAGTAGATTTTTAGTGTAGCAATATATCTCTGTTTCTTAAGACTAGCTCCAAACAATCATCTGACAAATCAATACAGTGCGGTTGTGCTGGGATAACTCACTGTGCCAGGGACACACTGACCAATCAGAGTCCAGGAAATTTTCTTGCCATTGTATAATATGCGTTTATTGTATTATATATGATTTTCCATATTTCCCTTTCCCCAGGATGCATCTGGAAATCAGCTGTCATCAGCTCAGTAATGTCTTTCCTGGTGAAACTTTTTAAATAAATAACCTGAAAAGTGACTAAGTCAGAAGAGGAACTCTTTTGGTTCATAAGAAAGGGCTCTGCATTATAAAGTTGGGCTAGTTTTTTTTTTTCTACCTTACAGGTCAAGTGCAAGGGCTCGAGTACCAGAGTCCAATCCATGGTTCAGAAGTTCTGCATCAGAGGCCCAGCATTAGCGGTCCAGAAGTCCAGTGCCAGAGGTCAAGCAGCAGATATCCAGCACCGGAGGGTACTGTGCCAGAGACTGAGAGGTCCAATCAGAAGTCCTGTGTCAGAACCCCAGATACCAGATTCCTTTTAAACTTTACGCCTCTTCCATGAGAGATGGTACTTAATTTAATCATTGACTAAGTTATAGCTACATAGCACTCAAACTATTTACACCTAAACTAGGACAACACAATATACTGATGTTAGTTGCAATATTTATTTAGTTAATTAATTTTTGTTGACCGGGAAAGGAATAAGAGTATGAATATGAAGTATTATACAATTGCAAGAAAGAATCCCGGATTCTGATTGGTCAGTGTGTGCCTGAGACAGTGATGATATTACAGTATAACATCACTGTCACTGATTAGCATTAGCTTTGCTTGCCATTACCATACATCACCTTTACCTTTTGTTTCCTCTTCTCTTAAGAAACTCACTAAAAATCTACTACAAACATTTTTAAAATATTTTTTTTTTATTTTGTATCACAATGAGCCATTGTATAATAGCAATAAGGCACTCCAGGGTGTGTGTTATTGTGTAATAACGTCACTCCTGGGGTGGTGGAAGCATTCGGCTTCGCCTCGTGCTTCAACCCACCCCAGGAGTGACGTTATTACATGATAACACACACCCTGTCGTGCCTTATTGCTTAATTACTGCATGTGTACAATCTGAGCTGGTTACTTATTGTTAGATGTAATATTAAGTTTATGGTATTAGCTAATTGCATAGGAACATGGCATATGCTGGCAGAAAAGGAAGGCTTGCCCACATAGTCTGCCCAGGTGGTCCCTGCCTAGTCTAGCTCCACAGACCCTACCTGGTCTCCTGTGACCCTCCCGTTTCCCTGTTTATTTACTAACACATGCTGGAAGCCACTTACTGTTTTTGCTTCCACTTCCACTGGTAGTCTGTTCCAGGCATTCACCACTTTTTCAGTGGGGTAATACTTCCTCACATCCTTCTTAAACTCCTTCTCCCCAGCTTCTTTGCATGCCCTCTGGTAGTGGTGTTCTTTCTCATTTGAAAGAGACTCCCCTCCTGCACCCTGTTCACCCCTGTGAGGTATCTGTAGGTCTCTGTCATGTCCCCTTTCCTCTCTTCCAGGGTGTACATGTTGAGATCCCTCAGTTCTCTCTTTGCAGGGCTTTTGATACCGCCCTTGCTTAATTTGAATTGCCCTCCTCAGGACTGCGTCCACTCTGTCTATGTCCTTTCTGAGGTGTGGCCTCCTGAACTGGACACCAGGGATGTAGCCAGGAATTCTAAACTTGTACTCGAGAGTTAACGGAACTGTTACCCTTCCCCCCATAAACACAATCTAAAAGATGTGCTGCCTCACCACAGAAATATTGCCCCATCCCCACTTCAGTCAACAATATGTAGCAAGCCAATGATCCCTAATAGATTAACAACATTTTATTTTATCCAACAATGTTTAGGGTACAGTAAATGCCTCTGTACCACATAAAGGTAGTCAGCCTTACAGAAGTCCATTCACAACAACATTCATGCATACACTGTCAACTGGGTCACTCATATAATCATGCTTTCTAAGTTTAGCACCCCCACATCTTCATTCACAAACTCACACTAAAGAATTCAAGGAGGGGAAAACGGTTCTTCAGGCACATCAGGCTTTGTTTGTGTTTGTTGCCCTGACCTGAGGCTCATGTTGCCCCTGGATTTTTTTTTTTTTTTCTGTTTATGCTCCCTCTGCCCCTGGACTCTGCATCTTCGGGAGTCGCCTATGGCATCTGCCCCCTTGTTTTCCCTCTTACCCGGAGTCTGCGGTAGTCTCCCCCATGTAGCCTTGGTTTGTCCCCCAGGTATCCTGATTTTGTCAGGGCACCAGTCTGGGACAGGCAGGGGAGCTGAAGATCTGCACTGGACGTCGGTCTCCCTGGAGTGCAGGGAGCCATTTTTCCATAATCTGGGCATGATGTGTGCCCTGACGTCAAGGTGTGGCTGCTAACATATGCCATGCCTACCCTTTCTACATGAAAGGGTGCTTGCTGTATCCCAGACCTCCACCTGGGGCTGGTCAAGAGCCGAGCCTCATCCCCTCTCCCTCCCTGGCAAAGGCAAACGGTCTCCCAGATGCTCAAGCCTCCTCCCCTTGGCTAGTCCTCTGACTTCCCAGGCTCATTCCTGAACCTGGGTCGCCAGCGTCATGAGCGGTAGCACTACTGCTGCACTGGCAGGCCAGCTGCTCCTGGATTTTCCAGATTTTACTGTACTCAGAAAAGTACACTGAGTATGCCTGCCAACACCCATGCCGGATACAATACTCCAGGTGGGATCTCACAAGCAGATGATGTAGTGACAACACTACCTCCCTCCTCCTGCTGGAGATACTTCTCCCTGTGCATCTCAGCATCCCAATGGCCCTACCCACTGCTTTGTCATACTGCCACTTTGAGGTCATCAGATATAATCCCAAGGTTCCTTTCCTGCTTAGTGACTGTCAGTGCCTTCCCTATACTCAACTCCTGGGTTCCTATGCCCTAGGTGCATGATTTTGCACTTTTTGGCACTGAACTCCAACTGGCATGCTCTTGACCACGCCTCGAGTTTCCCAAGGTCCCTACGCATTCTTTCCACCTCTTCCTGATTATCCACCCTAATAGCAGGTTTTGGTGTCATCTGCAAAAAGGAGTACCTTCCCTTCCAGTTAATCTGCAATACCATTTATGAAGACTTTGAAGAGGACAGGTCCAGTGCTGAGCCCTGCACCACCCCACTGGACACTCTTCCCCTCATTAGAGTGAGTGCCGTTAACCGCCACCCTCTATTGCTTATCCATTAACCAGTTCCTTACCCAATTCACCCCCTTTGGATCCCACCCCTTGGTTGCTCACTTTCTTTGTCAGTCTCCTGTGTGACACCGTGTTGAAGGCCTTGCTAAAGTCTAGATGTAGGCCACGTTCACTGCCTTCATCTGATCAATTTCCCCAGTCACCCAACCAGAGGAATCAATTAGATTTATGTGGCAAGACCTCCTCCATCCCCAACCCCCCATGAATCCATGTTTCCTTTGGTCTTGCAGCCCATTGGATTTAAGAAACTACAATTCTTCCCTTTAACAGGGTTTGCATTTATTTTCCCATCACTGATGTGAGACTGACCATACTGTAGTCACTAGTTTCCTCCCTGCTGCTGCTTTCTTGGAGAGGGCCCACATCTGCTTTTCTCCAGTCCTTGAGAGCCATGTCTGTTTCCAGGGAGCTGTTGAATAAGGCTATCAGTGTGGCAGCTAGCACCTCCTTGAGTTCTCCTAGTACCCTTGGGTGTATCCCATCTGGTCCCATAAACTTGTCCACTTTCAGAGCTGCAAGTACCTTTAGGGCTATTTCCTCTGAAAACTGACTTGTGTCCACCCCTCCTTGTTCCTGCTGCTTCCTGGTGGTCTGTCCCTCCTCCCTCCAATGTGAAGACTAAGCAGACGTCTGTTCAGGATGTTTGCTTTTTCTTGATCCTCTTCTGCACAGTCTCCCCCTACTGCCCTTCTTATTCTGACTATCTCTCCCATTGCTTTCCTCTTCTCACCTATGAACCTCAAGAAAGTTTTCTCCACTTTAGCTAACCCATTGGCTAGCCTTTCCTCTGTGCCTTTGCTCCCCACACTGCCTTTCTTGTTTTTCTCTGTTTTACTTGGTGCTAATTTCTGCCTTTCTCCCTCTGCATTTCCTTATACTGTACCTCCTACGTGCCACTTTTTAACCTCGCCACATCGGCCAGTTCCCTAGAAAACCATAATGGTCATTTTTTCTTTCTACTTTTACTTACTTCCTTCACGCAGAGGTTGGTTGCCTTAATTATGCTGTCCCTTTTCCTTTTTTTGCTCCCCTTGCTCCCTGTACCAGTCAGTCATCCTTCCTGCCAGTCCTCCCAGCCCCATCACCTCAGCTTCCCCTAGGGCTTACCTCTCGTGTAGTCCCCCACAGCTTGCCCTCCATGGTAGGGTGGTGGGAGACCCCAACCTGCCAGGACTGGATCTAGATTCCGGGAGGTGCCTGAGTTGCCGGGCTCGGCACATGCAGAGGCTGGCAGTCATCTTGCATGACCGGGAGACTTTCAGTTTTTCTCCTCTGGGAGACATGGCGTGTGCTCATGTCAAGGCGTGTGCTCCGATGTCTGCCACATCTCCCCCACCTCTCTTAACTCGGGCTGCTTCTCCTTTGGCTTCAGCCAGGGGCCAGTCGAGTACTGAATTCTCCCCTCCCCACCCCCTGGAGGAGGAGAGTGGTCCTTTGGATGCTCAATCCTCCTACCCCTGTCTGGCCCTCCAACACCTCTGGCTCATTTCTGAACCTAGTTCATCAGCGTGCAAGTGGCAGCATTATCACTGCACCAGTGAGCTGGCCTTGCCCACTCTTATTTTTCCCCATTCTGCCTCTACCCTTCCCTAGCAATCCCCCTTCCCCCACACAAGGCAGTTTCTGAGGCAATCTCCCATTCCTTTAAAATCTCCCCTCCTAAAGTCCAGGACATTTGTCCTCATGTGGTTTGCCTCTCTTCCTGTCTTATTGTTAAACCAAACTGTACGGGGATTACTCATACCTTGGGGACTTGCTCCTATGATGCCTGTAATGTCATCTCAGTTTGTAAGTACCAGGTCCAGCACTGCCCAATCCCATATGGGTTCCTTGACTAGCTGCCTGTGAAAAGCCCCTTGTAGGGAAGTCAAGGATGGTCCTCCTCCTCCTTGCTGAAGCTGCAGCTGGAAGGCTCCAATCCACATCTGGCAGACTGAAGCCCCCAACGAGAAGCACCTCCCCCTTACTTGCTATCCTGATGATGATGATGGAGTGCCTTATCCAACTCCCCTGCCCCCATGCTGGAGGTCTGTATACCACCCCTGTATGAATAGCAGCCCCAGTACCCATCTCCAGGATGACCCGCAGCACCTCCAGCCCTTTTTCCTCCAGGTGCCCCTGTACTTCCATGACCTTGATTCCTTCTCTCACACATAGTACAACTCCGCCTCCCTTCCCTGTCTCTCCTGAACAGAGAGTAGCCCGATATGGCCATGTCCCAGTCGTGGCTGTCAGTGCACTGTGACCCTGTTATGGCCACCAAATCCAGGCTAGCCTTTGCCATGCTGGTCTCCAAGTCCAGAATTGTATTCCTCAGACTCCTTGCACTGGCACACATTTATTTATTTAGTTTACGTTTACTGGGTAAGTGCACTAGGCAAAAACCTGCCTATTTTCAGGCACGACCCAGGAGAGTACATTACAGGTTACATACAGTAGTGCAAAGAATGGAATACAGATAAGTAACATACAGTAGTACAAAGAATGCAAATACAGGTAATTTAGGACAACAGTATAACAAAGACCAAGATACAAAAAACTGCAAATAACTACTTCCTTTTTTTTTTAAATTCCGAACCCCTGAGTGGATTTCAGCCCACTCCGTAATCCCCCATTGCTCAGGCTTGCCCCAGTGGGAGTCGCCAGGCAGCACCCCCCGATGGACACTGGGGTAGGCGAGACCAAGCTTACCTCCCAGGTCAGGGCCATTTGGGCAGGACCTCCCCAGCGGATATTAGTGGGCAGCGGGGACAGTGGCGGAGTTGGCATCATACGTGGGGGGGGGCTGGCATTTTCCTGATGCTAGAGCCCCGGGGGCGGGGACGTGCAATGCTGTCAAGCATCTGCCCTGCCCCCCATACATGACAGCGCCAGCCACTGCGGAATCTCGACCTCTGCCAGGGATCCGTAGTGCACCAGAGACACTCATCCCCCCTCCCCCAGAGAAGGAGAGCAGTTCTTTGGATGCTCAATCCCTCTTTCCCCGGCGGCCCTCCATCTCCCGAGTCCATTCCCAAACCCGGGATGTCAGCACCGCAGACGGATGCCTTGGCTCTGTGCCAGTGGGCCGGCCCCAAATAACTACTTCCTAAAAATAAATTGAGCATACAGTTAACATAAGTGGTATAGGAGCAAACAAAAAACTGCAGGCAATAGAATAACAGCTATCAACGGCTCTTCATACCTTACTCCCTCCCTGCCTGCTTCCCCTTCCCCCTGTTTCTGCTGCTCCCTGAAACTTCCCCTGATCCCCCTCTTCCCTTGTTACCTTCTCTGTTACCTGTCTCCTTTACACCTTTCTTTTTTCAAATATACTTTAGTAGAATTTTCACACAACCACAGTGCAGTACATATGATTACTAATATATATTCCAGTCCATCGTGTGGAGTTCTTCTTACATACACAACCATAACACTTAACTCAATACAAAACAGTCAACAAACAACAGTGCAGACATCCATACATTACAATGTTAACAATCTGAAATTCCATTCCCAGGTTATCCAGCAGAGTTATCACAAGTTTTGTTCACTTTGATGGTGAGAGGAAAGGGACAGCGAGCCCTTTAGTCTATGTCAACACCACAGCTGCAGTCTACATACTGTATATATTCCTACCCCAGGTCACCTTTCCGGGTGCTATTTTCCTTTTCCACTTATCATGGGTGATTGTCCTCATGCTGTTCAAATGGAGTCAGTATAGCTTCATAGGTAGTCAGCCGATCTCTGACCCCATAAATCAGTTTTTCTGAGGACATGTTTTCAGCAAAGGCCCTCCTCCAATAGTTAAAAGTGGACAGTAATGCCTGCTTCCAGTTGATTAAAATACCAAGCTTAGCTGCAGAAAGAGGAGCTAAAAATATCAATTTATGTTGTGCTGCGGACAGCTTGTTCACATCCATCGAATCTCCCAAGAGCACCGTTCTCAGGTAAGAGACACAGGTGTGGCCTTAAGCTCTGTAAGAGCTGTCTCAATTTCTTGCCAACTGTTTTAAAGGGTGGGGGAGCTAAACATCATATGCATGAGAAATACAAAACCTCACATACCCCCTAATGCAAAGCATCATGGGATATACTAATCACCATGAAAATGTAGGCTGGTTCTGGAATGCATGGTACCAAAGGGCCTCTTACACAGTCTGCAAAGGGTGCAAACAGAAGACACAGATACATGTTTCATGCTACACAGGACTCATCAATGTGCCTCGTCTGTGTCACATCCCAGGGAAAATGAACCACTAAAGACTGTGATCTCCCTCCTGGAAAGATGCAGGCTGTCTCTCTCATAAAGGCCCATATCCTCTCAGATTGGCCCTCAGTCCCCAGTGTAGCCAAAGATCTCCTCCATGCACCATGCCTTCAACCAGTTGTTAAAACCCCTGGTGCTGAGTGTCCTATCCTCTCCCAGGCCAAGTACAGGTAACACTTCAGCAAAAAGTCACCATGCACGCCCCCTGCTTGAGCCCCCCGCTCCCTGAAATTTACCTGCACTACCCCTTCCCTGTCCCTGTCTCTTGTCAGATCATTTGTCCCCAGGTGGACAATGATTTTTAGCTCCATCCCATCTCCTGCTGTTCTTGTGATCCCCCAGATCCACTCTCTATCCTTCCAAGCCAAAGCACCCCTCAGGCATTTCACCTCTCTCTCTCTCTCTCCTTCTCCCTTTCTCCCTCCACTTCCAAGTCTATCGCAGTAACAATAGAGTCCCCCACCAGCAGCTGTTTTCTCCTTGGCTGGGGGTCTCTTCCTCCCTCCTTGGGGCCTCACCTTCTGAGGACCTTCACTTGCAACTTTCCCACTGCTATGGGTGTCTCCTCCTGGCAGCTCTGTCCTGTTAGTACAGCGAAGGAACTGTGCAGTGGTGCAGGCTGAGGAGTGTGTACCCTACCCACATCCCCCACCCTCCTGGAACCCACCAAAGTCCAGCTGCTCTGCTTGTGCCTCATCATTCTCTAGGGGAGTGGTGGCAGACTTGGTGGCCCTTGGGTGGAGCAGAAGGTTATCTGCACCCTTGCCAGTTTGGCTCAGAGTCCAACAACTTCTGTCCACAACCCATAGAGGAGAGTACAAATGGGTCAGCACCTCAGTCTCTAGTCTTGCATAACATTAGGTGCATTGTTTAGTATACAATCCTAGTTAATTGTGTATCATTAAGTGAATTATTAAATATAAAGTATTAGCTAATTGCCTATTGTTAAATGCATTTTAAGTATACAGCACTAGCTAACTGCATATCATCAAATGCCTTAAGTATACAGTATTAGCAAACTGGATACAGTGACGTGCATTATTAAGTATACAGTATTAGCAAACTGGATACAGTGATGTGCATTATTAAGTATACAGTATTCGCTAGTTGCGTACCATTAGATGTAATATTAAGTTCACAGTATTAGCTAATGGCATAGTGTTAAGTACATTATTCAGTACACAGTATTAGCTAATAGCTTATCATTAAATGTATTAAGTGTACAAAATGTTAAATTCATTATTAAGTATACAGCATTAGCTAACTACATGGGGCTCGATTTTCAAATGACCCGAATTCCGCAGGTCGTGAGTGCACCGAACATGTGGTGCATGGGGCCTGCAGCATTCTCCCAGCCAGCGAGCAGGATTTCTGATTCCGTGCGTCAGCTGCAGCAAGTTGCATTAACTTTTTCTGGTCTAGCTTGCAGTAGTCCTGGGTACCTTTTTTACGGTGCGTGTGCCAGATATTTGATGCAAACTACCGTAAATTGGGTAAAGTGTCTGAGCTGCTCCCGACCTGCCAAAATCAGGCGCAGTTGCAGCGAAGGTCTCGGGTGCAGCTGCACCAAGGAGTGGGTTTGATGCAGGGTCTGATGCAAGCCCTGCGGCAGCATTTGAAAACTGAGCCCAAATAGTTAAGTACATAATTAAATATGCGATATTAGCTCATTGCATATAGTTAAGTACATAATTAAATCTATGTTATTAGCTAATTGCATATTGTCAGGTGTAATATTAAAGGGAAACAATGGAAAAGACAACGCTTTCCTCAGACACTGCAGAAACTCTCAATTAGTGCTGTCAGACAGTAACAACTTTATTTAATGATTTAGAACAGCTACCCACAACTTCCACTTCCTGTTCCTGTCAGCAGCCATTTCATGAGCAGCAGTGAGATTCCTGAGCTCACTGTATGCTAATATGCCTGTTTGCCCTCAGCGATTGGTGGGCAGGACATATTAGCATAAAGTGAGCTCAGGAAGCTCTCTGCTACTCATGAAATGGTGGCTGCCAGCAACAGAAAGTGAAAGTTGAAGGCCACTGCTTAAATCACTAAAAAATCAGTTAGAGTAATTTAAAAAAAAAAAATGTTACTGTCTGAAAGCACTAATCAGGAATTTTTGTAGTGCCTGGGTAAAGCTGTGCATTTTCCATTGTTTCCCTTTAAGTATACAGATTTAGCTAATTGTGTATTGTAATGTACATCGCATACCAACTACGCACATCTTGTATCAGTAAACAACTTGCACAATAATATAAATGTAAAATAACATGCAGTACTGTGCACACTGGTTTACGTACTTGCCTTGAAAAATAATCCCTTGATTTCCCTGTACCTTTAACTACCATTCCAGATGTTATCGTTATCTTAGAGAGCGTAGAATTACCCAGAATTCCACTTTAGCAAAATTATTAATTTTTTTTTCATAACTTACTTACTCAGAAAAGCCCAGCTGAGATGAAACATCCCAAAACCAGCAAGATCCTGCTGCTACTCCTTTCAAATGCTGGGTGGACTGGAACACTGGGACACTAAGTGGCTTGCCCAAAGGGACACAATGAGTAATTGGACTCTGGAGTGGTTTGAACCTGTGATCTCCTGGTTCCCCAGCAGGTGCACTAACCACTAGACCACACTGCCTCTTCCATTTAAAAATGTAAAGCACTTTTGTTATGGTTGAAACATCCCTGGGGCAGACTCATACTGAACCTTGTAAGAGAACCTCAGAACCCGAGTTCTAAAGCTAGCTTGTCCACCAGTCAGCAAAAGGAGAGATTTTCTTTAGTGGATAGCAGCACCAGAGGGCTATTTTAACGCAACCTTTCACCACTAGGAGGCTCCTCTTTCAGACTTCATTTTACGTATTCATCTGTAGCTTTATTTTGAATATATGTGTGTGTGTGGGGGTTGCACGTCCCACCCATGCATGACCTCTGAACCTGAATGGGATCTATTCTGGTCAGTCCCCATATCCCTGCTTCAGGTATCTGGACCACGCCCCCAGACTTTATCTAGTCTAGTAATGCTTCTGGTGAATCACAATCCATAAAAGCCTGACCGAGGCTTTTATCTTTCTGCAGACCCGGCAAGTACCCAAAGAAGGATTCAAGATTGACTTACTGTTTATTATACATAATGAGAGATGAGATGCTGCAAATTAGGCAAATCTCATATCCAACAATCTACTTTAGACCTATCACTTATCATCTGGGGAATTTTAGAACAGCTGCGCAGCAGCTTTTATGCTGGAATAACTCCAAAATTCTTCTTCATTTAAACTGAAGCCAGTTTTTACTACCGCAATTGTTTAAAAGAGAATCCAGAGAAACTCTAAAGAAGTGCTGTACGACCAGCATCAAGCCCTCCATTAAGTGGCTTTCTTTTAATTTAGAAACAGTTAATTTGTTTATTCTCTTCGTAAGTTTTAACCAAGAAAGGCACACTGAGCGGTAAACAGCTCATTTCTGGGGTCTTCCTGGAAGGCGGGCTGCTTTACACATGCATGGCCTTCTGTTCTCCATGGCACTGCAGTACTAACATCTGCAGCAGGGACTCTGAATTTCCACAGAAGTTACTCAACGTTCCACGGCAGTTAATAAAGTGCTGCAGCACATTAGATAAAGGAACCTACACCCCTAAATTTATTTTATGTTCATCCCCCCCAACAACAGAGTAGCTGTTTAAGAGGTGAACTTCTGGCTGTTCTCTTTTTTTTGGGGGGGGGGGTCACCATATCAGTAGAAACTAATGTCCGCCCCTAAATACTCAGGTTGTTTGAAGAGGGGTGCAGAAGAAGGAACATTCAGCACAAAGGGCCCCAACACTTAAGTGTGGGACTAGTCCCAATGTGCATTTTGTGTGCAAAAACAGTTTGGTTTGCTTACTGTTCACTGTAGTATAATAGATTATATCAGACTAATTTTGCTTATCTCCAATCAGATTTTTTCCGTTCTACTTTTCTCCTGGGACTAAGTACAGTCCTCTGCGAATGTACTTAGCGCAGGAGAATAGCAGGACCAGTAAACAAATGATCAGAACTTATATAAAGTTACATGCACTGCGGGCTATTGAATCTCCCACCGCGACCTACTACTCTGATGCCAGCTGCAGGGGATTCTGGGATTTGTAGTACCAGAAGATGTCAACCTTGAACTAAGCCAAATTAGTCTGACACAATCACATATACTACAGTAAACAGTAAGTATACCAAAATGTTTTTTCACACAAAGTGCACATTGAGGCCAGACCCACACTTGAGGGTCCTTGTTGCTGACTGTTCCTTTAATATGAAACAGACGAAGTCTTGGATAGAAAGTCTTGTGGAGGGCTAGAATCTACAACTTTCCAATCTTCCAGCTCTAGAGAAGAGTGTGCCACCTACAGAGCTATTGATACTGAGCAGTGTTTGTACGGGGATGGGGGCTGTACCCAAAAGATATTGGTTGCCCTTTGTCACTTTATGGACCGATTTACAAGTCAGCCTAGACGTTTCTGAAGCAGATGGTTCTCAAACATGTGAAGGGAGCTTGTGAAAGGAGAGAAGGCAGTGTGGTCTAGAGGTCGGAACACTGCACTATGAAACAGAAGACCACAGGTTTGAATTTCACCACAACCACTGGCTGACTGCATGAACTTGAGGAAGTCCCATGACCTCCATGTGCTCCAGTCTTCCTGGTTATATAACTGAACAAAGAATCCCACTAAAAATTAGATTTTGCACCTGAGACGGCATATTCTGCATTATTAAATGGTGAAAAGGGTGAATTGTCTGTGTAACAGCTGGGTGATACCAAAAAAGGGCGTGGCAGTGCCTGACATACAGTACAGGTTGAAACTAAATAGCTGGAACAGACAATGCTCAGTATCTACAGCTTGCTAACCTCCACCTACTCAACTTTCTTCATCAGACTCGGGAAGATCTAGAAATGTTTTAAAGGGGAACGGGGTTGGGTCTATAATTTTTTTTTTTTTTGTTAATCTTTGGTAACCGGGTAAGGCCCACTAGGCACAAGTGCCTGTTTTCAGGGGCGACCTGGGATCACTGGGCAGTTAAGTGACTTGCTCAGAGTCACACAGTATGCAGGTGGAGGTTGTGAGAATCAAACTCAGGTCTGGTCTGCTGGATGTATCAAGCTCGTTCACACCTCATTCCTCAAACCTCTGTATAGTAGGCTCTTGAGAGATGAACCCTCTAATTTAGCAGAAATGGAAGTTTAAAGGGGGGGGAACTAACCCCATAACCCCCAGTCCACCATTATTTTATTTATTTATTTATTTATTTAGAAGTTGATAACAGGAAGGGCACACAGAGCCTAGGCCCATTTCCAGGTGCGACCCGGGGCAGGGGAGGAGGACATAGTATGCAGTTACTACAATAGAATAAACCATGATGGAATTTACAAAACATTTACAATATACAAGCAATTACGTCATTGTCATTGTGCAAGCATTTTAGTTACATTGTACAGTTAATCTGCAGTAAATAGATACGTGGGATGAGAGACAATGACACTAGGAAATGTGCCTAGTGAAACTAAACTGCAAGAAATAATACGTACAGTGAGAAGTGAAACACACTTTTATACAAGGAGCATTACGCAGGTGAGCCGAGCAGCAGTGAGTTTGTGCGTGAGGCCCGGGAAGGTTTAGATGTGGGGAGAGGGGGAGCAAAGACAAGGGGGTAGGGGGAGAAGTCTGAAATATCTCTTTAGGGATGTTGCAGTTGGCAAACGGCATACTGCGAGAGGAAGGTTGTTCCAGAAAGCAGGGAGCCGATAGGCAAAGGCTTGTTTCCCAGAGAGTGAGTGAGTTATGGTGTATATTATATATATATATAGAATAATGCATGGGGAAATGTGTATAATGAGGATTTTATGCACATCCGAGGTGTATGATGCCCCATAAACCCCGAGGGCAAAGCCCAAGGGTTTTATCAGGGCATCGCACACCATGAGTGTGAATAAAATCCAAATTTTAACACTTCCCCATGTTTTATTTTTTATATTTACTGGTTCTTTGACTCATGCATTTTTATTTCTGTTTCTTGAAAGAATTAGTGAGTCGGCAGTATTGAACTGTAATCTAAGTTTATTGCAATACAAGGAACAGAATTATCATTTTTCTGTAAGGTAATGTTTAACTGTACTTTTTTTTAAAAAAAATTTTAACATTTTGTAACAGATTTTGAACATTTAAAATACTATCAGATACTCCCGCATTGCCATCCTCAGTCTGAGACAGTGCTCCTGTAAATCGGTATTAGTACAAGTGAATCTGCATCAAGGAACAACATTTTTTTTTTAAGTTTTGCAACTTTTTTTGTTAATTATAACTATTTTCTACTCAATAGTCAAGTGTCACTGTAGCTTATGAATCTCTCTCTCTCTCTCTCTCTGTTGTCTTTCTGGGCTGCAGCACATGCGTTGTCTAAGATTTGTTCTGGTTGATAAGAAGTCAGTTTGTCGTGCTGGCAGTTTTCCATCACAGTGCAAGGAAAGGCACTTGTGAAGTTGTTTCCCTGGCGTAGAAGCTCTTTTCAGAATATTTCTGATAAGTGGTTAACCAAACTCCATTATTCACAGTTCATTATTCACACATGTGAATAACGGAGTTTGTAGGCTTCTGCCAGCAGTTGATAATTGATGGTAACCAGTAAATATTATAAATTACTTGATTTCAGCCAGTCTGTATACAGAACCACCTTAACTCTTAACCTCCATACAGTGGTCTCTTGTGCAGGAGCCTTACAACTGGAGTGCTCCATTTCAGAGTGGGGGAGGACAGCTAAATACATTTTTGAAATGTAAAAAACTTATTATAAATCACTCTATAACACCACAACAGAGCTTCCAAGGGATGTCTCTTATGGTATAGGAGACTGCTGTCATGAGGTTTGGGCAGACAGAACTACCCAGTGTCACTCTGCAGTACTCTGGCCTAGATATCATGCTGGAAGCCTCATATACTATAACAGATACCCCTTAGAGGCCTTATTAACTTATAAAATAAGTCTTTGAAAAGCACCACCTAGTGTTAAAGGGCAACCAACACTTCCAGAACTTTGAAATATGATATTTAGATACAATTTAACTTATATTTCACATTCGTTCTGTAAATTTCTTCCAATCTGTTATGGCTGCAGTTGGGCAGAGCCTGCAGCGGTCTTGCAGTAGCTCTAAAAATGAGCTACTGGATTGACGTTGGGGAATGCTTCTATTTTGGAGTTTCGGAACTATCCTTCCACAACTCCAAAACAGTGCACACCCCCCCCCCATGAGTACACTATTTCTCCTAGCAGTGCACGGCCAGTCCCCGCCATGTCCAAGATGGCTGCTGGAGCCCAGTGCGCATGCATGACGACTCATGCATTTGCACTGAATTTGGACACGGCGGACAGTGCCGTGTTCTGCTGCGACTTCAGTCAGCTTGAATGCAACCATACCGGCTTTTCCCAGAGTTTGTTTATTACTGAAATCATTTGTATGAAAACATGATTGTTGTTTCTTAAAGAGCATCTGACACCTTCAGGAGAACTTTAACAAAATATAACATGTAGACAAGGGTCAGCATGTATCTCATATTAGGTCAGTATTTCTCCTCCCCCATTATTCATTACTAAGGTAATTTGTATGAAAACAGGATTTTTGCTGTTGAATATTTCATCTGTTCGTGTTGCTTTCTCCCTACCTGAGGTAATAATGCATCCCTTGTGACATCACAGTTACTCCCATGGCAACACACTGTGATGTCACAACAGAGCATTATGACTTGCTGTAGGGAGTAAGTTGTAGAGGCAGATGAACTCTAAGGGATAAAGATCGTGTCTAGATGCATATTTCCTTAGTAATAAACAATGGGGATCACAATTCGATAGACCGTATACGGAATGCAAGCTGAATTGCACCTAAATGTTATGTTTTTTGAAGATTTATTTGTGGCGTCAGCAGCTCTTTAAGAGTTCTTCTGCTCCAGCTGTTTATTTCCCACCTGAGGTCACAATCCACTGCTTGTGACATCACAGTCATTCCCATGGCAACAGTTTCTGATTCAAAACATAGGATTATACATAGATACATAGACAGTGTCGGCAGATAAGGGCCTATGGCCCACCCAGTCTGCCCATTTAAGTTTGTAAGTTCAGTTTATGTTTTCCAGGAAGTCTGTTGCCCCTTACCCCTGACCTCCAGAATTCCTTTATGTCTATCCCATGCATTCTTAAATCCCGTGATTGTTTCAGCCCCCACCACTTCCTCTGGCAGGGTGTTCCACTTGTCCACCACCCGCTCTGTGAAGAAATTCTTCCTCACGCTTCCTCTGAATCGTCCTCCTCCAACTTCATCCCATGACCTCTAGTCCTGGAACATCTTTTAAGCAAAATAGTGCATTCCTGCACCCTGTTCCTCCCTGTAAGATACTTGTATGTCTCTATCATATCCCTCTCTCCTCCTCTCCTCCAGGGAGTACATGTTCAGTGCCTTCAACCTGTCCTCATAGGACTTGTGATGCAATCCATGCACCATCTTTGTTGCCCTCCTCTGAACTTCTCTACCCTGTCTATGTCCTTACATAGGTAAGGTCTCCAGAACTGCACAGTGTACTCCAGGTGCGGCCTCACTAGTGTCTTGTATAGTGGAATTATGACCTCCTTTTCCTGCTGGTGATGCCCTGCCTATGCATCCCAGCATCCTATTTGTTTTACCTGCTGCCTTGTCACACTGTTTCCCTGCCTTGAGGTCATCAGAGATGATAACTCAAGATCCCTTTCCTGCTTGGTGCATGCTATATCCTCACCCCCAACTGATATATTGTGCCAGGGTTTTGTGCCCCATATGCATTATCTTGCACTTCCTTGCATTGAATTTCAACTGCCAAACCCTGACCATTCTTCAAGTTTCTGCAGGTCCCTTCTTATTCTGTCTACACCGTCTGGTGTCTACTCTGTTACAGAGCTTTGTGTCATCAGCGAACAGTGAAATTCTGCCTTCTAGGTCCTGTGCAATGTCACTGATGAAGATATTGAATAGTACCGGTCCCAGCACTGATCCCTGTGGTACCCCACTGGTCACTCTTCCCTCTGTGGAGTGACAGCCATTTACCACCACCCTCTGTGTCCTGCTGCCCAGCCAGTTACCTACCCACCGCACTACTGTCCTGCCCACACCCATATTCCCCAGTTTGTGCAATAGTCTTCTATGTGGCACAGTGTCAAAGGCCTTGCTGAAGTCCAGATAGCCATGTCCACTGCCCTCCCTGATCCACCTCCTTAGTCACCCAGTCAAAAATTCAATGAGGTTGGTCTGACATGACCTTCCCCTGGTGAAACCATGCTGCCTTGGGTCTTGTAGTCCATTGACAACCAGATGTTCCACCAATCTCTCCTTCAGTAGTGCTTCCATGATCTTCCCCACTACCGAGGTGAGGCTGACTGGTCTGTAGTTCCCCGCTTCCTCTTTGTTCCCACTTTTGTATAAGGGGACTACATCTGCTATCCTCCAGTCTTTGGGTACCTCCCCTGTTTCTAGTGATCGGCTAAACAGGATAGCAAGAGGTTCAGCCACCACCTCTCTTAGTTCTTTAAGGACCCTGGGGTGCACCCCATCTGGCCCCATTGCTTTATCAACTCTTATTACTTCCAGTTCCTTCAGGACCCTTTCTCGTGTAAAGGGACTTGTGTCCATTTCTGCACCATTCTCACCCCTTGTACTCCATTCAGACCCATTACCCTCCTCTTCCTTAGTAAAGACTGAGCAGAAATACCTGTTCAATATGTCAGCTTTACTGTTGTCATCCTCCACACAGCCCCCATCCTCCCCCTTCAGTCTCACTATCCCTCCCTTTGCCTTTCTTTTTTCACTTATGTACCTGTAAAAGGTTTTGTCCCCTCTACCCACTGATTTTGCAATGTGTTCTTCTGTCTGAGCTTTGGCTTCCCTTACTGACCTCCCTGCCTCCCTTTGCTTCTCCTGGTACTTCTCCCTATCCCCTTCTGCCTGTGTCTTTTTGTATTGCATGAATGCAATCTTTTTGGCTTTCACTTTCTTTGCTACCTCTTTGGAAAACCATAATGGTCTCCTCTTCCTTTTCCTCTTGCTAACCTGCTTAATACATAATTCTGTTGCTCTTGTAATCCCCATTTTAAATACTTCCCACTGTTCCTCAACCCCTGATTCCTGCCCCATTCCCCTTAATGCCTCTTTCAAGTATCTCCCCATTTTCCCAAAGTTTGCCCCCCTAAAATCCAGGATACGTGTTTTTGTGTGGTTAGGTTCTGCTCTTTCTGTGATTTCAAACCACAGTGACTGGTGGTCACTGTTCCCCAGGTGCTCCCACTCTTACCCCATCACACTGTCCCTGTTTGTGAGCACAAGGTCCAGTATTGCCTTCTGCCGAGTTGGTTCCATGACCAGTTGCTTGAGGAAGGCACCCTGAAGGGGTCCAGGATAAATCTGCTCCAGTTGATGCTGCTGCTGGGATGCTCCAGTCCACGTCCTGGAATATTGAAGTCTCCAACCAGTACTACCTCACCCTTGTCTGCCATCCTCTGGATGGCTAGCATCAACTCTATCTGTTTCTTCCTCCTGGGCTGGTGGTCTATAGACCACACCTGTCTGGATGCTGGCCCCATTTTCCTTTCCAGCTTAACCCACAGTATCTCTCCCATTTTGTTCCTCCTGGATCTCTGTGGCCCTTATGTCATTTTTTCACATACAGTGCCACCTCCTCCTTCCTGCCTGCCCTGTCTCTTCTGAATATGTTGTAGTAGGTATGGTAACTCCCAGTCGTGGTTATCATTACACCAGGTTTCAGTGATGGCCACAATGTCCAGGTCTGACTGCACCATGACAGCCTCCAGATCTTCCATCTTGTTGCTAAGGTTCCTGGCATTTGCACACATGACTTTCCATGATTTGACCTCCCTAGACTGTTTCGCTGTTCTACTCCAGCCCCTTCCTTGGTTGTCCTTTATCCTGGTTCACCTTGCTGTCTGCCTTTCTGCTGAATTTTGCCCTATTCTGCCTATCCACCTCCTGGGTGCTAATCTCCATCTTTTGCACTTGGCTAACCTCCACATCCTTTCCTTTCATTTCTCTGGGTACCTCTATGTGGTTGTCCCTGTTTGGCAGTGTGGCATATGAGTTCTTGAGTGGAATAGGATCTGGGATGTGCCTCTGCCTGACTGGTCTAACCCTCCCTGAGCCCACTGTCATCCAAGTACTCCTCGTTCTCTGCATCCTTTGAGGCAGCTGCATTGGACTATATTATATTATATATTATATTATGACTTTAAGTTGGGAATGGGTTGAATGGGAAGATGAACTCTAAGAGATAAAGATCATGAACTTCCAAGAATCAATCTTCTTCATTGATTCCCACTTACAGGTCTGGGATGAAGGCACTAGGACCCCACGCCACCCAATAACCGTTGCCAGCTCCCTCACAAAGCTCAGTTCTGTTCTTCCCACTGTCGAGCCACCCTGTAGGAGCACATCACCTCAGCTTGTCTCATCACTGCTTATTTTTCTACAGCTTCTGTTTTGTTTGCTGTGCCACCTGTCTTTGTTATTTTACCGCGATGCTGAAGGCAGACAAAAAAGGGTCCAAGTCATTGAAGAAAGTCCGACAACCACCCATTATGTGTCATAGCCCCTGTGGGAAACTGATGGGTGTTCCAGTCCAGCATTATACCTGTGTGACCTGTCTTTGAACGGAGCGGGCTATAGATGCGTGTGATGCCTGCTTCTACATGGACTGCCATACCCTTGAGAAACACATGTTGAGGTAGGATCTTCACATGTTGAGGTAGGATCTTCACATGTTGAGGTAGGATCTTGTAATCTCCACCTTCAAAAGCAGACCTCTTATGCATGCATTCAAGACCATATTTCTATGCCTTTCTCCTGGACCTCTTCCTGGGACCTCTATTTCCAGGGAAACATAGACTCGCTTACAGCAGATAAGGACCACTTGGCCCACCCAGTCTGCCCAATTTCCTACCTATTGAATAAGTGCAGAGTTCTCCTTGACTCCACCATGCTGAGGGCCGGTCTCCCCATGACCCGCACTGTCATCTGTTTTTTCCAGGGGAGCATTTTTACTTTGTAGCTGGCCTTTCCTGGTTACCCTTACTGAAGTTTGTCTCTTCTCTGTTTTTTTTCCTTTGCCACACAGTGGATTCATTTTTATTTTCTCAGTAGAACATTATGCCAAATGCTTGGTAAGCCTTCCGATTCTTTTTTTGGATTTCTTCTTTGTAGGAGGTAATGTCTTTACTTTGCATACCTAACTTGTCCGGAACACCCTCGTTCTCTCTATATAACTTATCCACTGGAAGACACAGCTTCTCCAGACCTTCTACAGATGTATATGTAAAATTTAATCCATGTGAGGAAAGCAATCACGAAAAACTTTTTCAACCAAACCAAATACCTTAGAAGCTAAATCGGTAGACAGGGTTTAGCGAGTGGTCTTATCCATATTTGGCCGCATGGTGTTTCAGCAAAACACCATTGTGCCTTCTCCTCCTCCATGAGCGGAGCTCCAATTTCTTAATCATTCTCCTGACATACAGTATTTACCGTAACTGTTCATCTTCCAGAATATCTTCACCATTGATTATCATACCCACCCACCGTCCCCTCGTATAGCAGATCCAGGGCCTTTGGGCAGCACATCCTGATAGTGCTGGCAGACACCATCAAATGCTGTGGCATCTCCCCAGTTGTACTCCCTATAAGGTAGTTTTTTATTTAGGGGGTGGGACCCATTATTGAGTTCCCACTGCCACCAAAAAGCCACAAAACTGGGGTTAGGATTTTTTAGGGCCCTCATACCTAACTCCATAAAAAAATGAAAGAAGGCAGCTCCTTCGTCCCTTTTCTTTCTTGTTATTTTTATTCCTGCCTGGGGTGTATTCCTTTCAAGGGAGTATATCCCTATTAGTTGCTAAATACACTCTGTAACTCTGGGGACTATCCAGTCTACCTCTGGTAGGGAGTTGCACTGCCTGTGTGAGAGTTCTGTACACTGGATTGAATCAAGTACACTAGCTCTTACAAAGGGTATTCCCTCTTGTTGCAGGAGAAGCAGGTTCTTTTCTCTAATGGTTTTTCTTCTGCCTATGCCGATGTGTCCTTTTGGTTGGTATGCCTTCTTCTTCTTCTTCTTCTCTTATGCCAACTGAACTACTGTAACAGGTGCCTGTGGAGATAAACACATTTCAACTTCTTTGGGCTATTTAGCCTTGCAGCTCCACATGCACCTGAGATTCCTCCCTTTTTTTCCTCTGAAGGGAAAAAGTGGTCATATTTTGACCAATGATTCAGCCAATCTGTCATCAAGTAGCATGGGGTTTGACGTTTCCAGTAATCTATGTAAATAATTCCTATTTGGTACATTGTGCCATCTCAGTTGCAAGGGGTTCACAGTTCTGGGCATCCCCTCTTATATTTTTTAATTTTTTTTTTGCCAGAGCCACATGTCTCAGGGCTGCTGCCTTTATGATCACTATCCATCTCCTGTCTGGCTAGTCTGTGAGGCTGTGGTTCCAAATCCAAACACCCCTTTAGGCCACCTTGTATGTCCTTCTTTTCCTTTATTCGAAGGTTGGTAGACAGGTTTTCTTTTGTTATTTATTTGTATTTCCGATATCCTTTCCCTACCCTTTTTATTTATTTATTCTTGGATTACAATATCTTTGAGCAATACAACTCTTTTACAAAGGTTCCACGTCAGAAGAGTAAAACATTAACAAACCAAAGGTAATCAGCTGGCCAGCCGGCTCAGTGGTTGGATTTCCACTTGCAACGCCAGTGACCCGGGTTCAGGAATGAGCCCGGGAGCTGCCGGGCCAGGCCGGGAGGAGAAGGGTTGAGCGTCCTATGGACAGCTCCCATTCTCGGGAAGGGAGGGGAGGGCAGAGCGCAGTGCTTGACTGGCACCAGGTGGATGCCTGGGGCATAGCAAGCTACTGTGCAGGAACTGTGGGGGAGGATGTCATGACATCTGCACTTGCGCCTAGATGTCTGGGCGAGTGACGTCCTAAAGAAAAATGGAAAAACACCCTCCGGAGTCGGGGGGATGGAAGTGCTGAGCCGAGTCCCGATTTGCCTCTGCATGCCCAGCTGCCTCGGAGCACAACAAGATTTGAAGGTTCGGGGGTGGTCCCACCCTGACCCCGCGTGGGGGGCTAACCACAGCAGGATGCGACTCCAGAGGGATGTAGAAGGGATAAAAAAAAAAAAAAAGAAAGAAAAAAAAACAAAGGTAATCGACAAGCAAAGAAAATAATGAACATCATGAAAATACTTTGAGGCAAGTATGAAAGAGGAGGGGGAGAAAATAGGAAAAACAAAAGGAGTGCGACCTGGTAGGCCTTGTCGAGAATCCAGGATGGTAGGTAAGGGGAGGGAGGAAGGGTGGGTGGTAGAGAGAAACAAGAAGCTGAGGTAAGAGTAAGGCATGAGGAGTGGTAGGGGTTAGAGAAAAAAGGTGGGAAGAGAGGAGCAGAGACAGGGGGTGGGGGGCACTGGTGGGAGGAGGTGGGTGACAAGGGAGCAGAAGACGGAGAGGATGAAATGTTACTCCAGACAAGGGGTAGCTGAGTAGACCTCGTCAGAGACCAAGGGAGTACAGTAATAGAGGGAGGAAGGGTGGAAAGAGGTGGGGAAAGATGCAGGAAGGGGAAGAGAGATTGCAGGAGTGGTGGAAGGGGAAACAGGGAAGAGGAAGGGGTTGGGGGAAGGTGATGGAGAGCAAGAGAGGAGCTCAGAAGGCAAACCGCGACGATGCAAGGATACGGGGAGGTGGGAAAAGAGGATGTGGGTTGGGTAGAGATAAAGTGTCATGGGGTAAGATATAACTGACTTTGGACTAGGAAAATTCTTAGCCCTCTCTTATTTTTTCTGCACTTTGTTTCTCTATTGACTAACAGAGCTGAGGTTAGTGAGAGAGCTGGCAACGGTTATTGTCTGGTGCGCAGCACCATGTGGGGGTCACATAGATGCCTTGTCCAGTAGCTGTGGCTGGTCCCCTGGCAAAAGTTTTGCTACCATGCGGTCCTAGTGCCTCTTGCCCAGACCAATCAGTAGTGAAGATATTCTGGAAGATCAACAGTTATGGTAAGTACATAACTTTTCATTTTTTGTTCAAATGTTCTCAATGATAAATGTGGAGAAAAAAAATCTATAGAAGATAAATGAAATACAAGCTGAATTGTATCTAAATGGTGTTTTTCAAAGTTTTCCTTGAGGCGTCACTAGCTCTTTGAAGAATGATGAAACAGGTGTTTTTGAATAATACCTGTAAGCAATAGGCAGACATAGGCACTTAGGCGAAAACCATTGCCTGTGTAATAATGGGCTCCTTTTGGTGCATTGCTAATGTTTAGTACTGTTTTGTCAAAGTAGAAAAAGTAAACAAAAATGTAAACAAACTGCCCAAAGGTGTATAAATCAGTGCTTCTAACCATGGCTGTAAAATTGTGGAACACAATGATGTCATCAGAGTGACAGCACTCCAGTGCAACCACGGTATCTTAATGGTAACTTTTTTTTTTTTAAATTACTATTTATCCCCTCCGTACTGCCTGCTAGCCCTGACCCCTTGGGACATCCAATGAGTCATCCTCCTACCACACACACACCCGGACTCACCCCTCGCGCCTCCATGGAGCTCCGGTCCCCCCCCCCCGGAGTGGGGACGAGGCAGGGCCTTTCACCCCATAATCCTTCATCTCGTCAGGGTGAGGTGGTGGTCCTGGTGAGCGGGGCACATCGGAGGCACGCTCTGGGAAGTCCATCTTTCTGGAGCCAGCAGGGGTGTTTCCTGTTTTCTCCCCTCCCCTACAGTGCGTAACCCCTGACATCAAGGTGACAAGCGCCAACGTCCGCACTGTAAGGTGGCCACACATTCCCCCGCCATTGGGGCTTCGAGCCTCCGCTCGGAGTCAGACGAGTGTGCGGGTAGTGGCGTAACCCTCCCTTAAGAAGGTGAGCTGTCGTCGGACGCCCAAGCCTATCTCCCCCCGGCTGACCCACCAGGGACCCGAGTCCGCTCCTGAACCCAGGTCGCCGGCATGGAGCAAGGTGTGGCGTCCAGCACCTTAACCCTCAGCACCACCAGGCTGGCTCAATGGTAACTTGTTAATGTACGTAAGGACCTGTATATTTTGTTAATCAGCCACAACCTTTAATAAGCAGTGTGACGCAAATTCCTCCACAGGGACTTCAAGTTTACCACCACCACCACCATGGGTTTTTACCAACAGGACCTAGGGAACCTTTTTTTTACCTCCTCCTTTGCACAAGGCCAAGAAGGTCAACACACTAACCGTGGGCAGAGAGCCCCTTCAGAGATGGACTGCAAACAGAGTCCAGCAGAAATAGTAGAATTATCCTTTTAAATAAAACAAGCAGTCACTGATTCCTTAAAAATAGAAGCTTTACTAAAATACTACAAGTATTTACAACAGGATTTATGTACAGTCAGACAAAAGGATTACAGTTTACTAGAAATTAAAATAAATGGAAGTTATACAAGACAGATTGCAAATAGAAGAATCTGCGCTATTCTCACTTTAAAACCTATGGGCCGGATTCACAAAAGGTTGCGTATGGTGCAAAGTGACTTACGCCAAAAAAAATGGTGCAAGTAGCACTTTGCACCATGAGTTGCAACATTTGGGATTCAGGAAAGCAGCCTGTGACATGTCCTTGAGCTGCTATAAGAGTGGACGGTGGCCACCATTTGCACCATAAACCCCACTGCGACATGGCGCAAGGGGGTTTATGGCAGCAGTTGCACCTTATTCAGGAAGAGCAGCTGCCAAGTCCCCAAACTGGGATTCAGAAACAACCCCCAGTGGACAGCCGTCAAAGAACATTTATGCCAGTTACGAGCTGGCGAGCGTGGTCTTTGCCATCCACCGAGGGTTGCCAATGTGCCCCTATTGTTGCAGAAGATCTAGCCCTCATGGGCTACAGCCCCCCGGCAGCCTTGTTCCCCAAGTCTATATCACATGAAGCCCATATGGGCATGCGGACCCTCCCACATGCCCAGATCCCCAACAGAACTGGTAGAGGAGCCTGTGTGGGCCATTGTCTCCCCCAGTCCCGAATCCCAGATTGGCATAACATAGAAGCCCTTATGGGTAATCAGAACCCCCCCAGCCCAATCCTCAATCCCCTTTCCCCGCCCCCGAAATGCTATCCCGGTAATGAACTAAACAATACTGTAATTCAGCATGCCCAGTATAGCCCTGGTGGTCTAGTGGTCCCCCACCTGGCAGTGCCAGCCCACCCTGCCCACCACCCATACCCAGCCAGGGACTGGCACAGCCCACCTCTCACCACCATGGCCAGCCTTCGACTGAGCTCTGCTCTGATCATGTACTGTAAACATATGTGCTCACTGAATGATGACAGCTATCAATCACTGAGCGACATATTTACAGTACTCACCAGAGCAAGCTCAGTCGGTGGCTGCCATGGTGGTGAGAGGTGGCTGTGCCACCCGCTGACTGGGTAGTGGGTGGGGGACAGGGTGGTGCTGGGTGGGGGCCACTAGACCACCAGGGCTATATTGAGCATGTTGGATTACAATATTGTTTAGTTCATTACTGGGATGGCATTCGGGGCGGGAAAGGGGATTGAGGATTGGGCTGGGGGGGTTCCGATAGCCCATAAGGGCTTCTATGTTATGTCAACTGAGGTTTGGGACTGGGGGAGGTGATGACCCACATGGGCTCCTCTACCAGTTCTGTTGAGGATCTGGGAACATAGGGGGGGCACAACTCACTACCACGCTCACTTCCGCAAGCGCATCTGCCGCCTGCCCGTCCATCCCAAGGCTTGCAGCATTCTTGGGGGCTGCACCCTTTGTTGGACTGATGCCACAAGCCACAGGATGCAGGCTTCGGGAGCCTGTATGATTCTGAATCGGGTGCAGGGTCCAGGACATAGGGGCAGTTGATGCAAGCTGCCATTATCGCAGCTTGCAGCCAACATTTGTGAATCCGGCCCTATGTCTTTACCTCCTGCTGTCTGGAGAAAACACTGTTCCCTAAGCTGTCTTTCTTACCAGACTTCTAGCTGCAGGGCTCTGGCATTTTCAAATGTTCCAAGTCCAAGAGAAAGAGCTTTCTAACAGCCTCTCAATATATTTCTCACTCCCTGTGAGGAGGGGTCTCACTCACTTTGAGTGACAGTTTCATGTTGTCCCAGCCCTCTTTAAGTGTGTGCATATGTGTGTGTGTCCTCATCCTTCAGCACCTCCTTCCTAATATTATGACATGCAGTTGGGTCCTTTGTCTAACATGGGAACATCTCCAAGAAGGACTCCCCACTGGGGTTATTGCTTTATTGCCTCCTCCCTAGCCTTCCTGTTAACTTTTCCATGAAAACATCAGTCCTTCCACCCTCACTGACATAAGCTGTCATATACTACTTGATCATGTGATCTGGTAGCCATCTTGGACCTGAAGCAGATGCATATTTAGAAAAGAGTAAATTAATCAAATTAATACATGGCTTTGGTCCCCTTTTCTGTCACAAGCAGGTGACACACTTGCTTAATACAGACTGGGAAATCACATTGGCTAAAAGTGCACAGGGCTATGCGCTGGTAGAGCTAGTTCAGGAGTGCCTCTTGAGCCAGGAGATTAGGCAGCCTATAAGGGAAGGGGCTACACTGGACTTAATACTCTTTGGTGGGTATAAAATAGGAGAGGTCAGAGTAGAGGAGCATCTCTGAATCAGCGATCATAACTCAATGTGGTTTACATTCATGCTGAAACCTATCACTGAAATACAAGGCAAGAATCCTGGATAGTAAAAGGGCAGATTTTGGAAAGGTGGGGCAGTAAATTCAGAAGAAATTTGTAGGGTGAGGAAAGCAGAGGGGGTTGAAGCCATCTGGGAAATTATAAAGCAGAACATTGCAGAAGGCACTAGCTCCTGTCTGAGGCAGGTAGGAAAGAAAAAGAAACACAAAAGACCATTTTGATTCTCTAGGAAAGTGATGGAAACAATAAGGATAACAAGGGCAGCTTTCAGGAAGTGCAATGAGGAGACCAGTAAATGGGAAATGTGGAACTGTATGTTACGAAAGCAAGGTAGGATAACAGAGGGGAAAGAAAAGCGAAAACAGAGGTTGAGCTGAAAATAGCAGAGTGTATAAAAGAAGAGGACAGAGCTTTCTCCCACTATATTAAAAAACAGCAGAGGATGGGGAGTCGTCAGATTGAGCAAAGAAGAGGAAACTGAGGAAGATGATATGAAGAAGGAAGATACTCCCTTTTTTTAAATTGGTGTTTATGCTAAGGCCCATCTCTTCTGCCAGGCTTTTGGAGATTGTCTTCCCCCACCCTCAGTTATTTCACATTTTATAGCTAGACTTTTAAGAATGCTGTTTTAAAGTTTTTAGTACTGCACAGATGTTATTTATGTATTTTGCTTTCTTGTTTTTATTGTGTATAGTGCCCAGAGCCTTCGGGATTGGGCGCCTTAGAAATAAAATTGCCTTGCCTTGCCCTCTTCTCTCACCTCCCTGGCTGCTTTTGCCTGGAGGCACAAGTCCCATCACCAACTATCCTCGGACTTACCACATGACTGCTTCCTCCATGGTTAACCCCGCCCCCCCATGTAAGGGTGATAGGGGTCCTCAAACTACTCCAAAGTCCAAATTTTGGTGGAGAAAGGTGTCAAGTTGCTTGTGCATGGCTTGCAAGCCACCAGCTTCATCCAACCAGGTAAGGATGTTTTCTCTATTCTTTTTTGTAGTCCTCCCACATCCTTGGGATGCTGGTACCTGGAGCGCTCATGTGCAGATGTTTAGGAATGTGCTGGCACATGGCACCAGCTGGTCTTATCCCCCTCCCTCAAGGCATGATGTTTTTCTGCTGCTTCTGCCCTGGGTCCCCTAGGTGGCACTCAAGGAGTGGTATCAGACAGTCTCCTGCCCTGGAGAAGGAGCGCATCCTATGGGATTCTCTATTTTTCTTCCCTGGTCAACCTCAACAACCCAGGCTCATTCCTACACCTGAGTGACCAGCATCGTGATTGTTGGCACTACCACAGTGCTGACAGACCTGCTAGAAGCCAGATACCTTAAATAAAATAAATACTTTGCTCAGTCTTCATGAAGAAGAAAGAGGGACTGCTCCAAGAGTGTGGGATTCAAGTTAGGGTTGGTGATATGGATCAGAAATAGGAGTGATAGCTGTGGAGAGAGTGCTCAAAAGGCTTGGGACCCTGAAGGTGAACAGGCCACCAGGCCCTCATGGTGTGCATGCCAGGGTGCTTTTGGAAGCTGTCCTGTTTCTGTTGGAACCACTAACCAACCTTTTTAACTGCTCCATTGAAACAGGTAGATCCAGTGGATTGGGGGGTGGGGTCAATGTGTTCCCACCCCACAAAAGTGGGAGTAAAGAGGACCCAGACTGGTAAGCATGATCACAATCCTGGAAAAATTGCTACAAACCATTCTAAAAGAGCATGCAGCGGAATGGATGGAGCCCAGTGGGCGCCAGGACAAGAAGCAGCATGAGTCTGTATCAGGCAGATAATGACAGACAAACCTGATGGGCGTCTTTGATTGGGTCATGAAGGCAGTGGATAAGGGCCAAGCAGCAGACATACTATATCCGGACTTTACACAGGCCTTTGACTTTGTGCCTTATAGGAGACATGCGAAACAGCTGAGAGTTCTGAGGATAGGAGATAAATTAACTAGATAGATTAGTAACTGGCTAGGGGAAAGAATTTGGAGGGTAGTTGTGAATGATGACTATTCAGGGGTTAGAGAGGTCACTAGTGGGGTACCACAGGGGTCTGCACTGGGGGCATTCAGCAATGTATTCAACTGCAACATAGATGAGAGAAACAAGGGTAAAATCAATCTCTGTGCAGACAATGCCAAAATTGGAGGCAGGGGAGATACAGCGGAGAAAATACAGGGAATAAAAAAATGGACTTGACCACATTGAAAAAAGTGGCCCAAGATATGGCAACTCAAATTTAATGGCAAAATGTGTAAAGTCACACATACTGGAAAAAGAAATCCAAAAACAGATACAGGTTAGTGGGAGTGAAGATGGAGCAGACGTCAGAAGAAAGGGGCCTGGGGTTCATTATTACTGACTGAATGAACAATGTGAGAAGGCTACAGGGAGAGCAAATAGGATGATGGGATGCATAGGGTAGAGGGGTTTCTGGCTGAAGGAAGAATGTGACTCTGCCCCCTGTACAGACCATTGGTGAGACCTCAACTGAGTACTGTGTGCGGTATTGAAGCCCATACCTGAAGAAGGACTGAAACCTCCTGGCATCTGTTAATAGGAGGCCCATAAATTGATTCAGGGGCAGAAGGGGAAGGCATATAAGGAGAAGCTAGAGAGTCTCAGTTTGTACACACTGGAGGCCAGGAGGGAGAGGGGGACATGACAGAGAACTTTAACTACCTAAGGGAATTAATAAAGTGGGCAGCAGTGCCCAGTTCACAAGAAGCAAGGGCAAGGTAAGAAGAGGCCATAGATGGAAACTGGGGGGGGGGGGAGTTTAGAAGGAATGTAAGGAAATTATTTACAGACTGGTTTGTGGAGAGGTGGAATGCTTTGCCAGAAGTAATCACCATGGAGCCCTGTCTGCTGCTTCAAATAGGCGGATTAGGCTCAGAGGAATAGTTCAGTCTATTGGAGGGAGAGAGGGAGGGTGGACAGTTGAGAGAAGGGGAGGTGTGCCAAAATACAGACAAAAAGGTGGCTAAAGCGATCCCCATCTGGTGCTGTATCCAGCTAGACACATACACCCACTAAAAGGATGGCTCAACAGATCCTGGACCTGTACGAAAGACCAGAGCTTGGTTGTAGGATAAAATATTAATTTATTATTATCATTTGGCTTGGGAAAGCACACATGTGTGAAAATGTTTGCCGGGTCTGTGGTGGTGAGTACTACTCTGAAGCCTAGCCCTGGTCTTTCGTACAGGTCCAGTGTCTCAAGCCATGCATTTGGTGTGTGTGTGTGTGTGCACATGCGTATGTATGTACGTGAGTGTGTGCTGAAATACAAGCACAGCCATCAATAGACTAGCTCTGGTCCAGCATTCTGGTGGGTGCAGGTGCAGGCAGATACTCTGTAGACTTAATGGGCCATTGGACCTTTTTATGTTGTCAACATCAACAGCTATATAGTTAGCTATAAAATGTTTCAAAGAACTCCCTGCATTCGTTTCTGGCCAAGATTTTGTGAACTAGTGTGACCGGGCGGGCTGCCTATCCCCCAGGCTGAACATGGTAGCAGCAAGTATCTTTCCTGCAAATACTAAAAATAAAAAAGTTAAAAGTGAGTTTTAGGTACAAAACAGAAGATGGAAACAGGAACACGGAAGTGCCAGGCTTCTTTTTGTGCAGTTCACCCTACTGGGCAGCATAGTTGGCTGCGTAAGCTTAAAAGGAGTAATGCAGTAACAGTGGGGCTTTGCAACTCTGAGCTCTGTTCTAGTAATAAGAAATATTTTTATGAACACTAAATATCGGCTAAGAATGCCGAGTTATCTAACAGGTAGCATGAGTGGTATCTGTTTTGATTTAGTATGTCATTCTGCTGCCATCTGGTGCTTATATTGTTTTGCATTCATAAAAGCCAGAAGAGTAATATGATGATACAGCACAGACATACTTGTGATTTCAATTTACATGTACACTAATTGGCCATAACCAGCAAGCTGCCATTGTCCTACTTGTTTGTGCTATGTATTTACATTATTTTACCAGGGCGGGGTGACATCATCCTGTTTCCATGTTTGTCCTTGGGTAGAACAATATAACACAGGAATTATAGTACAATAAAGCACGTTCTTGAACTCAGGCCAATTAACAGAAATCTAGCACAATTATATATATATATATATATATATATATATATATATATATATATATATATATATTACCATGGGCTCAATTCTTAGTTACTAGGGGAGTTGGAGCAAAATGAGGGTGTGGAATGAATGCCCTGGTTATGTAATCACCCACAAACATCCATAAATGTAAGCACTTATCAAAGGGGTGAACCCCCTTTGAAACAGATATGCAATACAAATCACTAATCCAGATATTAGAGGGTGCAAATGGGGTTTATAACCACTAATCTAGCTACATGGCGTAATGGACAAGAGCCCCAAATCTCAGTGAATTAGCCAGGGTTGAGCTTGGTATGTCTTTAATGAGTCAGTGAATAGGAAAGGTGCAGCCTTCTCGTATTTAGGAAACTCCCCACTGGCCACCTGTGTGAGCTGCTTATCGGCCAGCAGCACAGAGTACAGAAAATGTAACCAGAGAGTAGATTCCACACAGGACAGATATAGAAAGCAGTGGGACCTCAGCTCACATTGGCATGTCACAAATGAAGGTGGAGGCATCTGACCTGCGAGGGGGGGGGGTCACCTTGCTATCAGTGGCCAGTCTAATCATGAAGGATGAGACCAAGAACCCCTTAAATATGATGGAATGAAGACAGAAAGTGAGAAAGAAAATGGAAAACTTTGAATGATTTGTAGGCTCTTATGAGCAGCATGGGGGGGGGGGCAGCGCTGTTTTACTTCCAAATATTTAAAATTCTTAATTTATTCTTTTCTACCTCCCCTAGTCAAGGCAATATTTTACTGAGATGAATCACCTTGTTTGTTTTCCCAAATAAACAACAGCCTTTTTGGTCTTTTTGATATTCATAACCAATTCATTACTCTGTAACCTAATTTGAAACTCATTGAAGTCCCACTGAAAATGCCAGACAGAGCAGACTGGGAAATGTTACTAGAAGAACATACCAACATCTCAGCATTTCATAATTCACGACATTGTTCTGAAACAGAAACGCAGTAGCACTGTAACTGCATTGATCGGCCAGCTAACAATAATGTTTTCAATTGCCCAATTTTAAATTCAGAGCCAAAAATTCACTGTTCACACAGATTTTACTAATACTAATTTTTTAGACAGCAATTCTTTTCATTACCTATATTAAACAGCACCCCCCACTATGTTGCTAACTTTGTCTTTCTGAAATACATTCCAAAAAATTAATTGTTATAACATACTTATCAATTTCTGAAGTCAGACATGTATCTGTTACTGTACATATGTCAGGAATAACCTTTTTAACCCAGACAAAAAAAATCATCCAATTTAACCAAAAGGCTAAAGATCTTGAGATAAACTATCTTAAGTTGCTCCAAATTTTTACTCATAGGTTTACAATTCATAAAACCACCCATAGGACCTGGATTAGTGAACACATTTCATAATACTAGTACTTCCAAAGTCCTTACCCCACCAGGAGCATGGCCTGTGGTACCCTTGCTGCGCCATATTGCAGACCAAATCTGGCCAAGCACTCATTTGCGACCAGAGCCCCACAGTGGCTGAACAAATTGCCAGTGTCACTGACGGAACTTACTAAATTTGGCCATTTCAAAAGGTAGCTACTGAAGGCACTCCTACCTGGCACCGGCTGTGGCTGCTTCAACCAATCCCCTTCCCCCATTCACACTCTGCACCTGCACCTGCACCACTGCTTGCCTCATTTGAAGTACCTTCTTGGCCACTTGCTGATGCGATGCCTGCTGCCAGGTTCTTAACGTTTCCCCTCTGATGCCCCTGTGTATCTTCTGTGCTCATTACACCCCTTTGGTTCATATGGTCGAAAACCTGCGCCCCCCCTGACACTGCTCCATAATGCTGCTACTTCTGTATTGCACTGGCTGCTATTACTGTATTGCACTATTTAACTGTGAACTATGTTGTCCTTGTGTTGTACACTATTTAACTGTGAACTGTTATGTCCTTGTGTTGTGCTTTATTTAACTGTGAACTATAATTTCCTTGTGTTGTGCACTAACTGTGAACTGTGACGTCTTTTTGCTGTAAACCTTGCTGCTGTAAGATTCTGATGAGGAATCTTTGTAAATAAGCATATTGGTCAAAGGTGTATATCCGATTACATAAAATAAAAAAAAGAAAGTAAATTTCTTTCTAAATATACTGTATAACAAAGAAGTATCATTTCAAATGAACGTGTTTATTTATTTGTTGACTGGGTAAGTATGTTTGTCCAGGGCACTCTTTCTGGAATCACCCTGGGCCTAGGCAGGCAAACAAGCCACTAAGTCAGATTGCCAAATTCCACAACAGTGCAGTCAAAAACTGCGCAGGAAAAATGGCGCTGTCAGAAACAGCACCCAACCAACACAGTGTAGGCAAAATCAATGCCAGTGGTAGCAGTCAAGAATAACACCAGTGACCACTACCATGGCTAAGATAAATCAACTACTTTCTGTTTTTGGCTTTGCCCCCACACCCCACAGTATTTATATAATCAACTCCACGGGGGGGTGAACCATGGAGAGAAACTTGAGGCAGGTTACATCAGTGAGGGGAAAGGATAAATGAAATAAAACTTGGGGGGGAGCGCAATACAAAAAATATATCTGGAGAGGACGGAAAACGTAACAATCGGGAGACTGGGAACAGAACCCTGGTCTCCGACTGTCCTCTGCCATCGCTGCTTATCGCTTAGCCTTCTCCACCATGGGAACAGCTCAAGTGAGCACCACGCTGTTTGGTACTTGTCTACCTCCTCCCCTCCAACGATAGCTGCAGGGGTAGCGGTACCTGACTTGTGCTATGCTATCCCTGTAGCTGTCAAGTCATTTGCAATTTTGGCAGTGCAGTTCTGACAGCGCTATTATTGAAATGTTGTATTCACCCAGTATGGGCAAAGAAAATGATGCAGATGAGAGAAGCATGGTTATAAACATGCTGTCAAATACATTTTCAAGAGTAACAAAGTACAGATAAAAACAAAGTAAAAACAAAATTGTGTACAGTTTCAATAAAGTGGCACATAAAACACAAGTTAAATGATTTGTTTTGTAAGAGTGCAATACTGATGTTAATATAACATGTTAGTAACAAAAGCCCTAGAAGTACAAGTTATAGACTTTCACAATCTAGTAAAAAAAGTCAGAAGAACTCATAATTTCTACTCGGAATATTTAGCCTAGGAAGCACAAAAGAAACAAACTGAAAATCAACAGCAACATAAAATATTGGAGAAAATGTACTGAAGCCACAACCATCAGGTACTGGAACAACAGAATTATGCAGATAAAGTGTTTGACCAATAAAGCATGAAACCAAAACAATACAAATGAGCATCATGAGTATTGTCACAAATAAAACAAATAGCAAAACAACAGAAATACGCAAGCAAAAATTGACAGAGTAACAATCCAAGGTTCTAGTTGACTCTAGCCAACTCAGTCAGCTGTTCTCACTCTGCTGTTGCCACTGGGAGGCTGCTGTGACCTGCTGAGCAGGATTTCAATAGTAACTCTGCCCACATGTTATTATGAAGGTATATGTGCATTTTGTTTCTTGCAGGGCAGCTGGGGGCGGAGGGAACAGATTTGCATAATGAGATGTTGGATTGTGGGAGGTATGGATGATTGGCTTTTGTCAGCATACCTCTCCAGCAAGGCTTTATTACCCATTAACTTGGCCACATGTGAGCAGATTTCAGCCAATTAGGCCCCATTCTATAAGACCCAACAAATCATGGATCAGGACTGTTTGAACAGGTGTGAAGAAGACAAGTTGTTTTGAAGTATTGCTGCTTGCCCTGGTCAAATAGAACACCAGTGCACAGCATTTAAAAGAAGAGGTTTAAATTCCTGAATGTGGGCACTAAAGATTGTCATACCCGAGGATGCTGGCCCACTCATTGCTTGCCAGATTTAGAAACCGACTTCATTTTTGCCAGGCAATAATTACTAAGAGCAAGTTCCAAAGAATGACACTTCTTGATTTTAGTTGCAGGATATTGCATGCAAATCATAACTCTCCAGTTTATTAAACTGGTTATAAGCAGAGCAGAAAATAGTTATAAAGTCCCAAAAAGACAGCTTTTTCAGTATGTGCAATATATATATATATATACTGTATCTGCTATGAATCAAGGGAAGAGTGAACATGGACATAGCATAGGTTTACATCAGATATAGGAGCAAAAGTTAGGGCTATACGCTTGTCATGCTACAGTATTTTTTTGAACAACATTGCCTGGTGATAGAAAAAATGACAAAAGTAATTGGAAAATGGTATATATCTTTACAAATCATGGATAAGAGCAACCCAGTGGGCTGGCAGCTGGTGCCGTACGTGGGGCTTAGGCTTGTAAGCAGCTTTGAGTCTCTGACTGTTAGGATTGGCAGAAAGCAAATCTGTCTGTGTGCAGATTGGTTCCTCTTCAATCTTTCAACTGATGTTGAGGCACTAAGCTACTTCCAAGATAGGCTCTTAGCAGCCTGGGACTGTCTTGCCTCCCTCCAGGAAACCAGAGTTCAACGGACCTCACCTCTCCTCGGTTTCATTGCCCACTTTAAGGCCTGTGATACTGATTGGTGTTTGGTTAAGGCTGCAGGCAAGCCTGAAGTTTTACTTCAGTACAAACAGCTTCACAGTGCCTGGCTAGAAAGCATCAGCTCTTACAAAGCTAGTTATTTCACTTCAAACTTCCAGGAAATTCAATTCAATGGGTGGTCACCAGTGATATGCCTGTGTATTGTGTATTGTAGTTCTTTTTGGCTAGCCTCATTCTTCTGGTTTTCCACCCTCAGTAAAGGTGCCAGGAGAATAGTCTCAAGGCCAAAGGAAATTTGGTAGGTAAAGAGCCAAAAGGTGAAATGGAGACCTAAAACACAGAATAAAGGGGAAAAAACAGGTGGAAGAAACCCCCCTGGGGAACAAAAGTTACTGGGTTAGCCTTCCCTCCAGGTGTTTAAGAATCATGATGTTGCTAAGCTAGGCGGAATTCCATGTTTGGTTCCCTAACACAGGTTTCAAAGCATGAAGAAGACCAGTGACCCATGATCTTGATAATGTGAGCCGGAATATTCTTTTGGGATGCTGGAGTGGCTGCTCCGATCTTAAACGAATGACCAGAGAAGGGAGAGGCCTCAAGACCCAGATGAGAAAGCAGAATTCTGACATGAAGGCTGTACCAGGAAGTAGTCATGATGGAGTAAGGCTCAGTATACAGGAGAGGATGACTAGCATTAGGATGTCTGTCTGAGGATTTAAGCAAATTGTGAACTTGAATAGGACACCAAGGCCCCGATTCACAACAAAATCGCAAATCACAAAAGTTTACACTGCGATTTATGATTACCCAGTCTTAAAAATGTGCTATTCATAGTCGGATAATGCAACAAGCTGTCCAGCTGTGACTAGGGATAGGCTGTGCTGGCAGTAACCACATTGCCACCAGTACCACTCCACTAGCGCCACTGCGACCTGCAGCCAAGTGAATGGCCCTGCAACGGATAGTGTGCTATTTCTTATTTACTAAGACACTTACGCAAATTAGGCCATTGGGCATGCAAGGCACTAGGTGGCCATTTGTATGCCTATTATGGGCCCATTTGCATAGGCTGCATGTGGTTTAGTGTGGCCCCCTCAGCCCCTGCCCGATATGCAGCCGCAGTCCCTGGTGGTTAGTGGTCCCTTCCCCCATGATCACCAATCGTCGGCCCCAGGACAGTATAGTTAATTCCCTGGTGCTAGTGGTCCTCCCCCCATGATCGCTGATCACTGGACCAAATATAAATATAATGCCCTGGCGTCCAGTGGCCTCCTCCCCCCACTGATCACCAGCCCATTATGAAAGTAATAATTTCCCTAGTGGTAGTGATCGCCCTCCCCTGATTGCTGGCCTGTACATGACACAGAAGTGTCGCTGGTGTCCAGTGGTCCCTCCCCCACCCGATCCCTCACCCGCTATGTCTGTACATATTCCTGATGTCCAGTGGGGTATCCAGTGATATGGGCGAGCCAAGTTGAGTGACTGAATATGAGCGACTCAATTTGACCACCTGTTAGATTAGCGAATGGAAGAGGATAGCGAGGCGAGGTATGAGCTACACTGTAAGGGGAATAATGGCAACTGAGGATTAAAGCAAACGGTAGAGGGAGCTATAGGGAAGAAGTATATGGGAGATAGTTGGGCCAGGCAGTTTCGAGCTGGCCGCTTGGTGCTGTGGCTTGAGTCAATGCTTCCATTGTGAGAGGACCCGGGTTCAGACCTCGCTAGGTGTGTGCAGATTTTTTCCACTCCCTTCTATTGTTTGCCACCTTATGCTGTTTTTCTTTTTTACCTCTAGGGGTGCCATTTTCACATGTTTGTTAAAATATTTGCTTATTGTTTTGATTTTAACTTCTATTAATGAATGTTGGCTTTCTGGTTTACGCACTACTCCCATGTTAATGCATTGTGGTATCATATTAATATTTGTCCAAACATAGTCTGTTGTTGAGGAGCCATTTCCTCCCAGATAAGTAAACTCACCCTGTTGATCACCATTTAGTCTGCCATTCAATAATACACCGTTTTTGTTTCTTATAATTCTATGCCTCTTATTTGTTGTTAAGTCTCTAGAGTTCCTGAGCACAGCTATGTCCCCTATTTCCATCTCAGTCAGAGCATTAAGAGCATCTCCCAATATCCCCTGAAGATTCCCTACCTTTGCATTAACCCCCCCCCATTATAATGATATTCCCTGTGGGGTTGTTTTGTTGTATTATGTCCATCGGCAAGTCCAACCGAACTAGCCATTCTTTATCCCTATATTCACTGTTTTCAGGTTGTGCATAGATATTTATTAGAAAGATTGCTTCCTTACCTACACCTGTTATCTTTACTACTAATATGCTCTCGCTCTCAGTAACAATTTCTTCTGTCCTTATTTTGTTATCCAGTCTACAGAACGTTACCGGTCCCCCCACATTTCTGCCATATTTTTTATGTTTGATAGCCTTCAAATGATGTGACCTGTATCCTCCTAGGAATATATTTCCTGTTACCCATGTTTCCTGTATGCATATGAAATCAAATTTATGCAAGTTTCTTTCGACTTCTGGATCCTCCAACTTATCACCTATGCTTGAAGGATTCCAAGACAATATCCTTGCTGTTCCCTCGTCCTTCTCCTGCATCTTGTGCTTCTATATTTTTGTTGGTATTTGTGTTATACAGAATCCCTGTGACCTCCTTCCCTGAATTGTTAATGGTGATTGTCACTGCTTCATATTTGACAAGGCCTCAAATTTATTTGAGTTTCTACCATTATTTCCCACTTTGATCCTTTAACATGGGGCAATATAATTTGCTCTTTTCTTTTTCTTCCTCAATACATACAAAAATGCTTAATTCATCCAGTATTTTTTGTTTATTCTTCAGTTCCACCATTACCCCCCCCTTTTGCCCATAATGCAATTTGACCATTTGTTTCCCATCTTACTGCTTTCTGGATTTCTTGGTTGCAGACGTGTGTGTTCAATAATACATTCAGAGTATCAATCAATTTTTCTTTTATATTCCCTTTATTTTCCTTATGCATCTGGTTCAGACCAAATATGGATATCATTATATTATTCTTGTCCCTTTCCTTCCCTTTTGTTTCATAAAATTCCGGAAGAAGTTCTTTCAGCGTTACTTCTTCTCCCATTTCTATTCCCATTTTCTTTAACTCTTCTGGTTTATAAAATGCTGCCTTAACTCATTACTTCCAGTAGCTCTGTATGAAGTCTGAACTATCCATTGTTTACCTGACACAAAATGGCTGCCCAGGTAATGAGTTAAGTATATAAAATTGATCCAATGCCAGCAGAATTCGTTCTGATCCAATTATTGGTCTCACTATGCCCACATAATCCAACACACATCTGCATCCATTCATGGCAGTCCACAATATTTTTTTTTCTTTTTTGCATCATGTGTTATTCAAATTTTTTATTCTGACAAACAAACAAACAAAGAAGTCAGTTACACAGCAGACAATACAAAAAACATACAGAAACAGTTCATAACTTATACACAAAAAGATCCAGTTTCCTTAACTATAATAATTTATGTGATGCATTGAAAATAAAAGGAAGACATAAACCCATCAGATATAGTATGAGAAGAATTACTTACAAGGACAAAAAAGAAGGGACTAATTTGATCTAAGTCTGCCCAGTTTAGCACCATCTATAATCCATTCCTCCCCCTTCATGCCCAACCTTCTTCCAATGTCAAGTTCTCTGCAGGTGAGAGGGCATTAAGATAAGGTTGCCATGTATTACAGAATTGCTCCCCCCTATCCTGCATTACATAGGTGAGTCTTTCAAGGGTAAGAGCCTGCAACACCAATTCCTTCCACTGTTGTATAGTGGGCTTAGCTGCATTCAGCCATGTATTCAGAATAAAGTATCTGGCCATTATAAGTATGACCCAAAGCCATCAAGGAAGGGGAGCCCAGTCTGCCTCCCCTACTTCCTCCACTCCAAACAACATTACTATAGGCAAAGACAAAGAACCTCAGCTGTGGGAGCCTTCTGCCTGCAAGGGTCTGAGCCTCCGCCATCACTTCCTTCCAGAATTCCTGAAGGATAAGGCAAGACTGGAAATAGTGGTAATAGGAGGCCAGGCCAGTATTGCAGTGAGGGCACATCAGAAAAACCGTAGGATTAAATTTGTGAACAATCGAGGGTGGGCAATATAGCCTATGGCAAAACTTATAAAAAGATTCTTTATACTTGTTACAAATCAGGATGCCCTTGTGTAACTGAGTCATCATCCTCCAGGTATCCTCCACAATGGGGATCCCCATATCTCTCTCTCCCACAGTTGTCTGGTTTTCTGGGTGATATCTACGAGACGCTGCCTACCTGCCCTAGCTACTCTTCGTATTGTACCTTTGGGGTTACGCTGTCCATCTTGTATTAATTGCTCCACTTGTCCCAATATAGAATCTGTATCATACCTTCTCCCTAGGGTTCTACAATCTGCCCTGATCTGCAGGTAACAGTAGAAATGTTGGTGCCCCAGCCCTGTCTTAGCGCGAATGCCTTCAAAAGAGTCCAACCCCTCCTTAATATGCAGGTCCCTTAAACACATTATGCCACCCATCTCCCATTCCTTAAATCCAGAGTCTGCCAGGCCTATGACATAAAAGGGGTTTCCAGCTATTGGAAGAAGCAAGGTCTCCTCCATTTGCTCCCTCTCCTGGTGGGTCAGGCATCCCCAGCCATCCAGGACTGACATAACCAGTGGGTTCGGTCTAAGCAAACCCACATATGCCCTGTATCCTTTCCTTGAGAGATAGGCAGACACCCGACCTGGACCCCCCTCTCTTCAAGGTCCAACCAGCCTGCTTCCGAGGTCTGTCCACCCAGTCCTGTAAGTAGTGACATTGTATGGCCAAATGATAAATTCCTAAATCAGGGAATTGTAGCCCACCCTTTTCTGTTGAGGCCTTTAAGCGAGCAAGGCTCACTCGTGGTCATTTGCCCTGCCACAGAAATGTCAAAAATGCCCTTTCTAAACATTTAGGGTCTGCTCATGTAAGTCCCACATGAAGTATTTGCATACTATATAAAAGCCAAGGCAGTGCATTCATTTTAAGCAAGTTTATTCTCCCTAGCCATGTGAGGGGTAATTTAGCCCATCTCCCTAAGTCAGCTATAATCACCCGCAACAATGGGGCATCATTTAGCTCATAGAGAGCCTTTATGTTATTCCCCACTCTAATGCCCAAGTAAACAAAGGAGTCTTGAACCCTTCGAAATCCCCAATCCATATTCCCCTCCTCCTTTCCAGCTGCAGGTTCCCTATTCTAAACTCTTCTGACTTATTTAAAATTCATTTTATAACCTGAAAAAGTAGAAAACTGATCTATTAGATTTAGAAGTGGTGGCATAGATTGAGATGGCTTAGTAACATATAGGAGCATGTCATCAGCATACAGAGAGAGCTTGTACTCTCTTTCCAACTGGCCCTGAACCCCAGATATTTCAGGGTGCTTCCTAATGGGTGGCAGCCAGGGGTTCCAGAGCAGGGGCAAATAGGGGTAACAGAGGACACCCCTGCCTAGTTCTCCTCTGCAATGTAAAGCTGTCTGTACGGGTGCCATTAACCAGTACCCTGGCCGTATTTATACATTAACTGGATCAACCCTATGAAATCTTCACTCAGACCAAACCGGGTCAGAACCTCCATTAAGTATGGCCATTCAACCCTATCAAACGCTTTTTCTGTGTCCATTGACAGGACATGAATTAGTTCATATCAATTCGATGCTCCCCAAATCACATTTAGGAAGGTTCTCATGTTATGATAGGAGTATCTGTTCCTAATGAACCCGGTCTGGTCTGGGTGAATCAGCCCCGGGAGGAGCTTATCTAAATGACTTGCCAAAACTTTAGCAAAAATCTTGGAGTCGCAATTTAGCGAGGAGATAGGCCTAAATGATGCACATTCAAGCAGGCTCTTGCCATCCTTAGGGATCAGGCAAATGATCGCTTCTTTCCATATATGAGGTAATATCCCCTCCTCCTCCTCCCGAGCTTCATTCAGTACTGCCTCCAGGTGACTAAGGCTATGTGGTTTCATAACCTTATAATACTCTGCCAAGTAGCCATCTGAGTGACTAGCTTTACCTCTTTTTAGCCCTGCAATAGCCGTAGCTATTTCCTCCCCTATTATTTTAGCATTTAGCCACACTCGTTGTGAAGCAGGTAGTTTAGGCAATTCCAAATTGTCTAAAAAAAACTTGCATATTGATCCTCGTATCCTCAGTCTATGTTCGGTACAGTTATTCATAGAACCTTTTAAACTTGTCCCTAATAAGCTTCTTATCTATCTGCAGCGGACCCTCTGGCCCTTTAATCGTGGAGATCAGATAGGCACTCCGCTTCCCCTGAATCAAATTTGCCAGTATAGTGCTGAGCTTATTCCCCCATTCATTAAATTGTTTGCGGACGAACAGACATGTTTTCCTGGCTTCCCCCAGCAACAAATTATTTAGGGCCTCCCTTGTCACCATTAATAAATGGGGATCAGCGTCTCCCCCTCTCCCAGGGCCACCTGTCTCTCTAACACCTTAAGTCATCATTCCAGGTTCTCCCTCTTCTCCTGTGTCTGCCACTTATGGTGCACCACATAGCTAATAATAGAGCCCCTCATGTACGCCTTCCCAGTGTACCAAAATGTGGCTTAAAAGGAGCTGTATCTAAATTATCTTGCATGTATTGCTTCCATTGATCCTGCAGGTATTCCCTAAAGGTTTTATTGGCCAGGAGGTAATTAGGAAACCTCCATGATGGAGATTCAGCCCTTTCCTCCCACAGTGTAGGGGACATAAACACCATGGCATGGTTAGATATGTTAATTGGACTATGTTTAGTCTGGGTCAGCCTAAAGTACCATGCTCTCGGAATATAAAGGCAATTTAACCTCAATCACATCTTGTGAGGGTGTGAGAAAAAGGTGTACTCACACAGGGTAGGGTTAGCTGTTCTCCAGGCATCAATGAGATCCAGGTCAGCCATTTTCACCGTCCAGCTATGAATGGCCCCCCTACTAGTACCCCTGCCCACGGAGTGATCCAGCATGGGGTTCATCAAGCAGTACAAATCCCCACCCAGGATTAACCCTGGGAACTGTTCTGCTATGAGTAGCTCTGTAAGGGACTGGTAAAACATGGGGTCATGCACTGCCAGCGCATATACACTCCCAAAAGTTATCTTTCCCTCCAAGAGTTTACCCACCGCAAACACATAGCGGCCATGTTCTGGGTCTGCCACCACCCTATCCAGTTTAAATGGTAATCGTTTGTGCAGGAGAACTGCCACCCCCCACTCATAGGAGATGAAGGATGCTACATAGTACTCTCCAACCCTTTTTCAGTTTGACATGCTCTTTGGCAGTGAGGTGGGTCTCCAGCAGCAAAGCGACATTTACATTCTGATGCTTGAGAGCCATTAGCAACATAGTATGTTTAAAGGCGCACTGTCAGCTTTTCCCTTCGATTTGTGCTCAATTTCCATCTGACATTCTGCAAGCACATAATTGTAAGTCGGTGACTGTAAAATGCCTCCAAATAAAACCAAAAGTAAACAGCTTACCAATTTTCATGACTTAAACACTATTTACATTACTGGCATCCCAACTTTAAACCTCCATGCCCCTGGAAGCCGTTCCTCGCCGAGAACACACATCTACCGGGACCACAGTCCCGACTAGCACATTTTAACATCGGTATGCCACAAGATATTACATCCATAAGAGAAGGGTATGCTAAATCATTCAGTGGATTTGCAAATAAAAACCAAGGACTTGTTCCAGCACAAAATAATTTGAAAAGATGGTGCCCAAATCCCGCGCATGCGCAGTTGCGGCACTTTCTCTCACATGCGTGGGATCTTTTTCCAAGCCGCTGCTGGGCACGCACAGGATTTGGGCACCATCTGCTCTGAAAGCCACCACCACTACCACAGGTCTCATAAAAGAATAAGACCCTTCACTACTATCCTGTATGTGGAAGCCATAGAAAATATGGCTTACAGCAGCAAATCTGATCATTTTTGGCTTGCCAGAGACAACAGAAGGGGACACCCCGGTGGCATTTGCTAGGTCTCTGCTGGGTGAATTGCTTCACCTCAGGCCATCTCCAACAGCTTACTGTGCCTGTTGGATAACACCATGGAGGAAGAAGGATGATGAGAATTCCCCATGGACCTTTCGGTGACTTTACAGGGCCCATATGAGAGAGACCGCATTCTTGATGTGGCATGCCGTATGGGTCCAATGATCACAGAAACCTGGGAAAAACTGTCTCTTTCCCATAACCTTAGCTTTGCCACAAGTGAAAGACACAAAACATTTGATGCCACCAGGACTATGCTCCACCCCTTTGGGGTCTCCCACAACCTGCAATATCCTGCAAAACTAAAGGTTGCATATGATGGAAAGCAATATATTTTTACTGACCGAAAAGATGTGGGTGTTCTCGTGCAAAAGACTAAAACAGAATTTGGTGCACAAAACATGGTGGAAGAGGGTGAAGATTCAGACTCAGTTTGTGTCCCATGCTAAATATGTAAGTACTTTCGGGGACTGAGGAGTTGATGGGCTTGAATGTAGTGCAGTTGGTGCTGTTGCACACGTGATTTACTAGATAAGCATCAGGGACTCGGACTTACTGTTGGACTTTTGATATTTGGGTTAAACATTACAGTATTGAGCATTCCTGTAAACTACGTACTTTACAAAATTACACCTGCCTTGAGGCACTCGTTCACATGGCTCAGTCTCTTACAGTCCTGCCATCATGATGGTCATGCGCCGTATTTGACATCACTTGGAAGCATATTGAACTGTGAGTCTGCATATTACTCTTGGCGCTTCCAGTTTAACATGAGCTCTTTTTTTTGTTATTCCTTTTTCTCCCCCAAGTTGGCCCACATCTGGCCGCCATCCTGGCGCACCCCAGCTTCTATTAAGGCCCTCACCCCCAGCGATACCCCCATGGCTTACCCCCGTGGCACGGAGGAGGGGAGCTCCTCTTTTCCTCACCACCAGGATGGCTCCAGTGTGCTGGAGGTGACACCCTCAGAGCCCATGAGTGAGTCCCAGGATGGCCATCAAGCTGCATGACTGTTTTTCCATGTTCTTGTTCTTTCTTGGGGGTGGGGCATGCAGTGACACCAGCAGAGGCAATGCACATGCTTTCATGAGTGCTCCTCCAGGTGTCTGCCCCATCCCTGCCCTCATTGTTAATGTCATAACCCTGCCCCTCCAGCCTCCACTAGGAGGCAGGCAATCACTGACTATTGGAATCTCCCCCCTCCCTGGAGGAGGAGAGCAGTCCTATGGATTCTCGATCCTTCTCCCCCCCCCACTGACCCCCGGCAGCCTGTGCTTGTTCCTGAACACGGGTCACTGGCGTGGCCCGAGGTGTGGTGTCCAGTGCCTCAACCCTCAGCACCACCGGGACGAACATGAACAGTTTTTTGATTGCAACCTCATTCTAAAAGTTACTAGGGATTGTAAACTGTCATTCCTTGACTATTCTTTTAACAATGCAGTTGTTTTCATGCTTCACTAAGTGTTAAAATGATTACCTTATTTTGTGGGCTGTCTTTGTGAGGGCTATGTTTATTACGGTGCTAAATAACTGTTTCGTCATGGGTTTGGTGGAACTAAGCCCGTAAATTGCTTATATTCCTGGGAGGGGGGGGATAGTATAGAATACAAATAATTAACTGTTTGTTACCATTTTTGTCTTCTGAGGCCATACATGCATACTATTAGCCTGGTACTAGTACATGCTGTTCTATGAGAAGTGTTAAGGGATCATTCACTTTTATGACACATTTTTGGTTTGGGTATACAGCCTTTAGGCAGGAGAGTATGTATACTGTATTGTAGCTATGTCCCCTTGTGATAGTCTATATTTGGGCATAATAAATAAGTGTCCTAAAATAAATTGTAAGTGGCTTGTATTGTGTTTGTTCAACTCGTCTCTGCTGTGAATTAAGTTCATTAGACAATCTTATAAACTAATAAAAGGAAAAAGAAACTAAGAATATAATATCTACCAAGTTTTCATTGTTGAGTGCGTGGATTATTGGTTCATAAAAACTTATCAGACTAGTAACACATGACCTTCTTAGTGAACCCCTGCTGTTTGTTAGCCTAAATTTGTTCAAATTTTATATATAACAAGTTTCTGATTCTAGATTCCAATAACGTGCCTACTACTGAAGTAATGTTTGTTGATCTGTAGTTATCCAGTTCCTGTTTACTGACGTTTTCATAAATCGGCACTACTTTAGCAATTCTCCAATCTAATGGGACCTCTACTAGATGAGTATGTTATTTTATTTAGTGAAAAAAAAACATTGCAAGAAAACAACTTTCATAACAGATAAGTTACATACAGTAGGTTATGGATTCCATATAACCATATAAACTATTTATAAAACCTCACATGAAAGTCAAAACATTCAGCTGAGTACAATATGTACATATACTAACTGTATAACAATACAGTCATTCTCACATAGTTCAAATGTATGTAACTTTAAGCAAATAATATCCAGGGTCCTGAATGAGTTAAACTTTATAATAAAGCAAATGTGACTGTTGTCGTAGGGATGTACTGCGCTATTAGAGAAGTACATAGCACATGGGCAAGGTAGTTTTGGTCTATTAAGCTGCTGCAAAGCATAACAAAGTGCTCTTTATCAACAGTCGTACGATTTCTTAAATGTTCACAGTCCAATGTGCATTTTACACTTTTCAAATATCCGTGATATTTACAAGTACAGTAGTACAGCTGATATCTTTAGTTGATTTAGATAAAATATTTATTTCAGCAAATATCCATCTGTGATACCACATTTTCTTTGTACAGTCATGTTAGATAATGGGAAATGCAATTTCTGTAGAAGTTTAATGCCACTATATCGTTAAACAGAAAACAACCAGATGCCCAGTTATGGTAGGCTGGTTTGGGAGCCATGACTCCAGATTTGCGTGATTGCTTGATAAAAATGAGGCATTACATAAAAACGAAGTAAGTTGTACTGCAGGAATTTAATATCTGCAATGCACCACTGGTGGTCTGGCAACACCTTAGTTTCTCTCCAGTTCACAAATTCCCCTAAGCTATGAGTTCTGCATTAGTATTTAGGTTACATCACAGAGGCCTAGATTCCACAGTGCTATCAATTACAAAGGTTTTAAAATATTTACTAGGACAGTATTATTTGGCAGTTGCTTTGTCAGATGAGTTCTGCTAGCAAAGGATTAAAGAATGATGACTGAAGGGAGATATGAATCAGTTGGTTTTCCCTTTTGAGTACACCAGTAATTAAGACTTGTTTCACTATGGTTTTAAATTTTGTAAGGTCGGCACCCTACAGCAGTCTAGATGTGCTACTGTTTCATAATGGGGCATTAATCACACATATAAGCAATATTTTCACCATTAGCATCATACCATTTTAACTTGCCTTTGTAATGTACCGTATTCAAAAGATTTTTCCAGCTATTTGGGATCTCAGCATGACTAGTTGATATAGCTATTCCCAAACAGATGGCTACTGGGTTATGTACCCATTAGACCAGTTGTGAAGAATTGTTATTTTAAAATATGTTTGTTTTTTTTAATTTGCAAAAATAAGGAACATTGCTCATTAAAAAGTGGCATATCTATATTTATTTCTATTTCTATAACTATATCTGTATCTATAATATCTGTATATATATATATATTTATATCTATATGCACATAAAATACTTTTCAGGTTGCAGCTTGGCTTTATGATATCATGAGTGTTAAACTAACACCAGAACAGAATACAAGAGATGGTCCATCAGTTCTGACTCATGTAGCACCGTAACATACTGTAGTAGTTCCGGGACAGAAGAAGACTAATGGTCCATCAGGTCTGTCCCCTGTAACATAGTAATATACCGTGGGACAGAATAACACTGATGGTCCATAATGTCTGTTCCCTGTATCACAGTAACATACTGTAGTAGTAATGGGACAGAATATAGCTGATTGTCCGTAAGGTCTCTACCCTGTGACATAGTAACGTACTGTAGTACAGTTATACTGGGATGGAATAAAACTGATGTTCCATCATGTCTGTCCCTCTGTAGCATAGTAACATATGGTATTAGTACTGGGACAGAATAAAATTGATTGCCCATCAGGTCTGTCCCCTGTAACATAATAATGTGCTGTAGCAGTGCTGGGGCACAATAAAACTGATGGTCCGCCAGGTCTATCCCCTGCTGACTCAGCAAGTGTATCCAATAATACTTATTTTCCCCTTGCACTCATCGGAGGTGCATGTCTCTTTTGTTCAAGTTTGGTGTTTTAAATGACATGAACAACTGATTTAAAAAAAGAGTTTGGTGGCTGTCCCGTTATGCGCCTGACATGTTCCAATATCCTTATGTTTTTATGGGAGGCATAATGTATTTCATTGCTGATTTACTGAAAGAGTTTTACCAGGAAATGCCTACTAATCTATAAACAGCTCCATTCTAGAGGTGTCCGATACATTGGAAAGACACATGCAGTACAACAAGTCTTAATTCCCACTAATGCATAACAATGTTAACAACATACCTAATTAGTGTTCTAGCAAGAAAGTGCACATCTACAATAGTTAATGTTAATGTCTTAGTGTGATAACGTACATTTGATTGATAATTGCACATTACAACTGCATGGCATTGTACAGTACAAGATTAGCCTCTGACTAATCCATCATTCGACTATTCCTTGTTAACAACATAGTCATATAATTTATTCACTATATCTAGCCTTTTGATTTCCTTTGCTGCACATACCAAATCAGGGATTTGTGTATGTGTGGATGTCTGTAGATATTCAAATAGATCTTCAAAATGATGGATGTTATTCAGAACCTCAGTTTCGACACCGAGTGCTTGACCAAGCCTTCTAACAGACTTCATACCAGAAGCATTCAACAAAAGGGACAAGGTTTGCTGTGCGTCAAAATCCAGTTTTTCAAGGCTTTGTCCTGAAAAATAGCAACATGGTGTAGGCTGTAAAACCAATAGCATATGTCTGTCATCTAAGTGTATAACACAAATCTTGCAGTTCAAACCTTGAAGAGCTGCAGACACCACTGGAAGAACACCAAGAAACCTAATATTTATACACAGCTCAGTTTACATTCCGCAGTTTTCTGTAGTTCCTTGCCCCCTTATTCTTCATTGTTCACTTATTTTAACTTATTGTTAACTTCACTGTTAAGGCATCTACAGGTCAAAAACAGGTGGTAGTTGTCCCTTGGAGTTTATCTGCTCCGGCCTCTTATGTCTCACCCAAGATACAACCCCCAGCTTGTGACAGAATACTCAGTTCCACAGCAATAGAGTGTGATTTTTTTTTTTTTTACATTCTTTTTATTCTCTGCGGGATTGGGGCATCCTTCCAAAGTACTCTCTTGGTTCATGCCTCCACTCCCTGCCTGGAACCTCCAGACTGGTCTCCCCCTGACCCCATGGTAGGTCCAGCCCCCCAATCACCCACTGGGGGAGGGCCTGCCCACCTGTGGCAGTATATCTGAGATTAGAGGGACCTACCATGTGGCAGGATGGCCATGGGAGATCTGGTTGAGCAGGACTAGTGATGGGATGTGGGCAGGACCCTGGAGTCTCCTTCATCTCTGCCAATCCATCCAGGGCTCTTTCCTGCATGTTGCCCCCTTGGAGTGTGGACGTGCAATGGCATCCATGGCTCTGATGCTGACACCCGCCATGCTCCACCCCCAGCATCCACTTAGTGCATACATTCACCCGGTGCTTACCCCAGCTGTCACCAGGGGCCACTCGGGCACGGTGCTATACCTAGTCCCTCCCTGGGAAGGGAGAGCAGTCTTCCGGATGCTCGATCCCTTCCTTCCCCTGCCGACCCCAGGTGGCCTGGATCCATTCCAGAACCTGCGTTGCCGGAGTGGCTCTAGGTGTGGCATCCAGCATCTCAATCCTCAGCGCCACTGGGCTGGCAGTAGAGTATGATGTTATAGCAGAAGAGTTCAAGTTGGAAAAAATGAACTCTTATTTTTTATTCAGCTTTTAGGTTCTCATTCACCTACTAATGCTTGCTTCAGGTGTTCTCTGGCCTCCAAATCACATCTACCATTCCCTCCACTCTCATGCTGTGATGATCCACATGGGCTATGATCTGAGAGTACCAGTGCTGTCATGAATGGCACCCGGTACACATAGCATTTTTCTTGTTTCACCCCTTTCCCTGTTCCCAACCCACCAGGCAGCACTCCTACAGGCCATGCACTCATGTAGCCCACCCTGGCAGAGGAGACAAGCTCCCTGGCCCTCCACAGTGGCCAAATCTTTGGCAGAACATGGTACCCTTCCATCCCCATTTGGGAGCACTGCAACACGGCAGCACCTTCTCAGCCTGCCAGCTGTCTGGCTGGCTCCTGAATCCTCTCCAAAACTGAGTTGTTAGCATGAGAGCACGATATGTTACCCACTGTTCCACTGGGCGTCCCCTAGGAAAAACTCTGTGAACATACAAACATACGAAATTTGCCAGAAGATAAAGGCCTAGAGGTCTATCAAGTCTGCTCGAATGTGCAGCTAGCACCCCTTATTCTGCAGCTGCCCCTCCCTTCCACCCTTCCCCTTCATTAACCCTCCCCCTTGTCCTGTCCCATCCTCATTTGAAGCAGTCCACTGTTCTACTGCATACCACTTCAGCAGGTAACGCATTCCACCCAGCCACCACCCTCTCTGTAAAAAAGTGTCTCCTCAGCTCCCTTCTGAACCTTCCTCACTCCAGTCTCATATCATGGCCCCTGGTGGCCGTCCCCTCCCTTACTTTGAACAGCCCCTCTGTACCCATCTTGTTTATTCCTTTCATGTGTTTAAAAGTTTCAATCATGTCACCCCTGTCTCTCCTCTCCTCCAGTGAGTACATGTTCAACTCCTTCAACCTCCTTTTGCATGATAAGTCCCCCAGCACCTTGATCATCTTTGTCGCTCTGCGCTGCACCCCCTCCAGTAATTTAATATCCCTCTTCAGATACGGACGCCAGTACTGCAGGTGTGGTCTAACTAATGACCTATACAGTGGCAGAATCACCTCCTCCCTCCTCGAGGATATATCCCTTGCAATACAACCCAGCATTTTGTTGGCCTTTGCAGCTGCCTTCCTACATTGTGCTGAGTTGTTCATTGACCCTGTAATGAGCACACCCAGATCCTTCTCCTCCTCTGTCTGGGCTAGCTGCACTCCCCCTATCTGGTAACTCCTCTTTGGGTTCTTCATCCCAAAATGCAGCACCTTGCACTTTTTGGCATTAAAGCCCAGTTGCCAGGTGTCTGACCAGGTTTCAAGCTTTGCCAGATCATCCTGCAACCCCTGCCATCCCCTAGGTCATCCACCACCACGCCTACCTTGGTATCATCAGCTAACAGACTGATCTTGCTCTTGATGTCCCATGATATGTCTGCAATGAATATCCTAAACAACACTGGTCCCAACACTGAGCCCTGTGGAACACCGCTCGTCACTGCCCTTGGGTGTGAGAGCTCCCCACCCACCACCACCCTCTGTTGCTTTTCCTGCAGCCAGTTTCCTACCCATCTCACCAGTTTTGCACCCACCCCTGTGCCTACTAACTTCCTTCCCAGCCTTCCATGTGGCACTGAGTCGAATGCCTTACTGAAGTCCAGATACAGGACATTCACTACATAGCCCCTGTCCAGTTGCCTAGCTACCCAGTCATAGAACTCAACCAGGTTGGTTTGGCAGGATCTGCCACATGTGAAGCCATGCTGTCTGCTGTCCTGTAGTCCTTTGGCCTCTAGGAGGGCCACCAGCCTCTCCTTCAGGATAGTCTCCATTAGCTTACCCACGATGGATGTGAGGCTCACTGGTCTGTAGTTTCCCAGTTCATCCTTGGGGCCACTCTTGTGGAGGGGCACCACATGAGCCATCCTCCAGTCCTAAGGTACACACCCCGAAGGTAATGAGGCATTAAATAGGTCTGCCAAAGGTCCTGCAAGGACCTCTACCAGCTCCTTCAGTACCCTGGGGTGGATGCCATCTGGGCCTGGTGCCTTGTCCACCTTCAGTGCCTTCAAACCCTCTCGAACTCTGCTCTCCATGATTTCTCCATCTGTCACCACTTCCCCCCCTGCTTCTGCCATTTCTCCCACCTTGGGTGTCACCCCCCTCTTCTCTTTAGTAAATACTGAGCAGAAGTACTCATTTAGTGCTTCCGCCTTATCGCACCCTGCTTCCACCCAACCCCCCTCCTTCCTAATCCTTACTATGTGGTCCTTACAGCTCCTTTTCTCCCTGATGTACTTAAAGAAGTCCTTCTCCCCCTTCTTAATGCCTTGTGCCAGCCTGAGTTCCATAGATGCTTTGGCTCCCCTTACTGCCCTTGTCACCTCCTTCCAATTCTGTCAAGTATTCCTCCCTGTCCTACCCCCTCCCTGTTTTCTTGTACTCCTAAAGGCAGCTCTTTTCCTCCTTACCTTTCCATGACCTCCTTGCTCAACCAGATTGGTTTCTTAGCCTTAGCCTTCTTGCTCTGGGCTTTGCAGCAGGTTTTGGTTGCCTCCACTATCCCCAACTTTATGAGCTCCCACCTCTGGTTAGTGTCCATAATAGATTGAATTCTGGCCAGGTACCCTTTTACCACTTCCCCCATCCTCCCAAAGTCGGCCCTCCTGAAGTCCAGCACTATTGTGCCAGATTCCACTCCTTCCTTGCTCATATCCAATGTGGGCCGTACTGAGCGGTGGTCACTCCCTGACAGCGGTTCCTCTGCTGTAAGTTCTCTCACAAAGTCCCCATTTGCCAGCACATGGTCAAGAGTATTTCCTAACCTGGTTGGTTCACTGACCATTTGCAGCAGGAAGCTGTCCTGGAAGGCATCCAGCAGTACCTGCTCCCTTCTATTCCTGGTTGTTGGGATGCTCCAGTCCACTCCTGGCATGTTGAAGTCCCCCACAATCACCACACTACCCTTCTCGCATGTCCTCCTGATCTGTCCCACTAGTTCCCTGTCTAACTCCTCCGTCTGAGATGGTGGCCTGTACACCACTCCCATTCTAAGAATCCTATTCTTGGAATCCTGGATTTGCATCCAAAATGACTCCATACTACCCTCCTCCCCTTCCTCCCTTACACACTTCATTCCTTCCTTCACATATAGTGTCACCCCCCCCACCTTTCCCAATCACCCTGTCCCTACAAAATAACCTGTACCCTGGTACAGACAGGTCCCAGTCATTTTATTGGGTGGCCCATGTTTCCATGATGGCTGAAATGTCCACCTCTCCCTCTGCCATGAGAACCTGTAACTCTGCAGTCTTCCTCCCAAGGCTCCTAGCATTAAGGGTAACCACCTTCCACCCTTCCCCCCATCCTGCCCTCCTTTCCTAGCATCACCAACAGTACTTGCCATTTGTCCTTTGTCACTGTTATGGGGGGTAAGCTCATATGGTTTCCCAACCTGTGGTCTCTGCATATCTCTTCCCCAACTGCCACCCCCCACTCCTAGTTTAAATTACCAACTTCCTCTATGTACTCCTCCATCCTCTGTTTCAACACTTTCTTTCCCTTCTCACTCAAGTGTAGTCTGTCCTTGGCATAGAGACTGCTGTCCTCCCAGGTCCCTCCCAACCCCCCCAACACTCTTCATGACAGAGTTTAGAGAGAACTATGAATTAAACAGATCTTCTAATAACTCTTTAGTGACTACATGAATATATTACATGTATACACTATTTTCAAGTACTTGTAATTTACAACTTTGTGTATATAATTGATTGGTTCTTAATCCTGTTAATCTACCATTTACTTTGTTATATTCTGTCTCCCCTTTCACACCTGGAAATGAGCCTCACTCAGTGTGTCTTTCTTAATCATCAATTCTAAATAAATAATTAATAATAATAATAATAATACTTAATAATAAATAATCAGAGAGCAAAACCCTGTGTTCTCTGATTGTTATTAGACACAACATTTTCTGGTAATAATATTTTTAACTTAAAACATGGTCTACCTTAAATAGCGATAACATTTGGTTTCTTGAAACGTATGATCTAGCGCTGTTATTTTTTACAGTTACTATACGCAGATGGTACAATTTCTTCTATTGAATGCAATAATGGAAGAGTTTTCCCGACTATCCTTTTACAAAAAGATTTCTCACTTCGCGAACTTGCAGACCCTACAGAACCTGCTTATAAAGTATTTCCTGAGTTGGTAGAATCTTTTAGGTGCCATTATGATACCAGACCTATAGTTACTGTTGGATGGCTCGAGTTCCAGTAAAGGATTTAACTACGTACTACGTCAGTAATTCATGTAGCAGAATTAACAAAGATTAAACTGAATGATTACTTGCTTGGAGCAACTCATAACTATCTGAGTCGTGACCTACAGAATGAAATAATTCCAGTGTGGATTCATAACCTGTGGTCATGTCAGACAAACTTACTGAGTTTTTTCAGTAGCCAGTAATCACTGACTACAACCTATTGATAAGTTAGTCTGAAGGCCTAGATTTCTACATTGGTTGCCATACACCTCGTGTAAAAATACAGTATGCCTCAGTGACCAGCAGTGCTTACATTTGACATTTCTATCATCTGGGGTAGTTATCTGCTATAGCATACACTTCCCCCCCTTTGATTTCCAATTAAGCCATAGACTGCTAGTTGGAAGAAGTCACAGGGTTGATTGTTATAGTCCTTTGTATGGTATTTTACACACACATAAGGAAGTATAATCCCTTGAGACCAACAAACATTAAAGACTACAGTGTACAGTAAGCATAACAGTGGGTTGGCCAGGGAAGGATGAGCCTTCCATTATGACACTATCCTTTCTGTGGTGTGTGGAGATCACTGCATCACTTTTTGCCTGCTCTCTAGCACCTCTGGATGGTAGGAGAGAGAGAGGCAGGGGTCTCATGATGCATGAGTGGTTATTGGTTAAGCAGGTGACAGGATCAGTTGACACTGCCAAGGTGACTGGAGGGCCAAAGAAACTGGAAAAATGTCTATGACTGGGCAGACCACGTGCTGCTTGCCTCCACACTCAGGGAAGAGTCATTTTGACACATACTGTTCCTCGCTCCCTGGTAACACCATCCATGACAAGAACCCTGGTATGAGGTTATTCCAATCAGTGAATCAGTGGCAAGGTATGACATCCGAAAGACTCTTTGAATGAGTAGAGGGCATGGCAGTGTTAAAAGAGGTGTCAATCACAGAGGACAGAGTGGGAAAAAATACAAAAATTGTGATGTTGAGCCTTACTCAGTAACCTTAGTCCCTTGGTCTTCATGTGCTCTGGTGACTTGTCTGTATTTGACATCATAATCCTCTGCTTGTGACATCATACTAATTTCATCAGCAATAGAGTGTCTCAAGCAGAGGATTATGATGAAATGAAACATGAGCTGGTGTGCATAAATAGTAAGATATTTCTATGTTTTTCCTGTAAATACTAAGGGCTTTTTAATATATTGGTTTTCCAGAGATATATATGCAACCCCCTTCAGGGAGCATGGCAATTGACCTGTATACTGTCCTGGATGGGGGTGGGCATGGTCCAAGGAATTCCTAGGTCTAGGCTTATCTGGTGTTGCTGCTCACTGGAGTCCCCTTGCACTCAACAGTATGGCTTACTTGACTGCTTGCTGGAGTTGCTGGATGTCGACACTTTCAATTGCAGAACAAAATACACTGGGCTATTGAACTTCAAGCACTTGACTTTATTGGAGGACTTCAAGCCAAAGTTATTTTGCACAATTAGTAGTCATCCATCCAATGATTCCAGTTCATAAGCTCATACTCAAGTCCTAATGGTAATTCAGTGCTGTCATGGGTAAACATGTCACCCCTTGTATCAGACTATACAGCATGTTAGCCTCATAGCCAGCACCTGCTGAGGTGCATTCTATCCATTTCTTACTTCCAGCTGTTCTCTCTTGGAGAAAATCTCTGACAACTTCTGTTCTTTTCGTCTTGTCATTCAAGGAACCTAAGGATAGTCTGTCCATACTTCTGAGGCACCACTGTGCCTGGGGATTCCTGATCCCTCTTTCTGAGCAAAATCCTGGCTTCTCTGCCCTTTGATTGCTTGCACTACCTGCACACATGGCCGATTACTTGTTCAGAACACGACAGGTAGGTGAGGTGCTCAGTATGATCAGCATGGACACTCAGCATAAGGAATCTGTCCGGCTGCCACTCCCCTCGCTAGGTATCTGGTGTCCCTTCAGCTTTCAACCAGCATGGCTTACTTGGCATTGCCTACACTACTCTCTCACTGCATACATGGGAGCAAACTATGACCCTCCCTATTAGGGGGCATTCTGTGGTGCAGGCTGTTGGTAACCCCTAACACTGTTTGGTGTCTCCCCCTCCCCACTCATCATGGAAATAAGTCTTATACCTGGCTCCTGCTGTCTCTCTGCAGTACCTGTTTCAGTGGTCTCCAGCTGTTGACCTGCAGGGTTGCCCCTCCACCAGGATGCCCACCACAAACTTTGGAAGGACCAACCTTAGGCCTGAAAGTCATTAGGAGATGTCCCTTAAGGGGACACCCCCCTGGGGTTCCTGCACCGTCTTGGTGGTCCTGTAGACTCCCACACTATAGGCAAATCCTCAGATCCTCACCTGAAAGTATCACCGGCATGGGGCATGTCCAAGGTGTTTAGGTCCCTCCCTGACAAACTCCATATTTCTGCTCAGTGTTGCACTGACATCCTCACCTTGACAAGGCGTCCATGGTGCTGTGTCACTCTGAGAGGGATAGGCACCCACACTTCCAGGTGAGAGTATACCTTAAGTCTCCTGTGCCCCTGGCCCAAGTCCGGTAGCCAGTGACTTGGTAGGCACAGCATGTACCCACCCCAGCTGAGCACACAGGAGTACTTCTAATACCCCAGTGGCTTGTTGCTGGTGCCTGGTTGCCCCTATCAGTCAGCATCCATACATCAAGTGTATATATATATATATATATATATATATATATATATATATATACACCACATACATACATATATATATATATATATATATATATATATATATACTGCATATATATATATATATATATATATATATACACACACACACACACACACACACATATATACGTATATACACAACAGAAGTGGGTGTAAAAATGGCAAGGTTAAAGTAATATCTTAGCTAGTGACATCAGTAACAGCAGCAATATCACCAAGTGCAAGGTGTTACATCTTGGGCGGAGAAACCCTAAACACAGGTACACCCTGGGAGGGGAGGCGCTGGAGGCCTTAATAGGGGAAAAAGACCTAGGGGTCATGGTGGATGCATGTATGAATAACTCTGAGCAGTGCAGGAGAGCGGCTAGCAAGGCAAACAGGATGTTGGGATGCATCGTAAGGGGGATCACCTCTAGGAGCACAGAAGTGATTCTGCCACTGTACAATGGACTGGCTAGACCACACCTTGAGTACTGTGTACAGTACTGGAGACCACACTTGAAGAGGGACATACAGCTCCTGGAGAGGGTACAGAGGAAGGCAACTAAGATGATACGAGGGCTAGGGGATTTGATGTATGAGGACAGACTTGAGGAGCTCTGCCTGTTTTTGTTGGAGGAGAGGAGAGACAGGGGGGACATGATTGAGATCTTCAAGTACCTCAAGGGAATAAATAGGGTAAACATGGAGGGGATCTTTAGACTAAAGCAGGGAGGTATCACAAGAGGGCATGGTTTGAAGTTGGAAGGTGGAAGGGTGAGGGGAAGAGGAAGAGGTTTTCACTGAGAGGGTGGTGGACCCTTGGAATGCACTGCCTGGCGAGCTGGTTCAGAGATTCACAGTGGAGGGCTTCAAGAGAGGGTGGGACAGACACAAGTAGATGTATCAGATGATGGCCTGTCCCAGGGGTGGGATGGATGATAGGGTTTTCTGGAACACGGGGGAGGGCCTCGCACCCAACTAGGGATCTGAGGTTCGAGCAGACTTGATAGACCAAGGCCTAATCTGCTGGTAAATAGTATGTTAGTATTTCAAAACTATGTTGTCATTACCATTGTCATAATGAATCAGGCTATTGTATATTCAGTATATACAACAGTAGCCTTAGGACCTTAGGGAGGCAGTATAGCACAGTAGTTTAAGGTTCTGAGCTGCAAATCTGGGGACCTGGATTTGAATCCCACAGTCCCCTTACATACTGTATGACCCTGAGCAAGTCACTTAACTTCCCTGTGCTCCCAGGTCACACCTGTAAACCAGCTTTCAGCTTAGTGTGCCACTCCTGGTTAAACAATTGGGGGGTGGGAGTAGTTTACAAGTTATTGCCTTTAAATCTGCTGTTTGAGGATTTAGCTGTTTTCAGTGCAGCGTTAAGGCACTGTGATGTAATCAGCATTGTGAAAGCTGCTCTCTCATTTTTTCAGTATTCCACTTTGATGACAGAAATCTTAAAAATATCCCTTTTTTTTTTTTTTTTAAGAACTCTCTTGCTGCTCCACTGAGCCCCAGGGAACTGTCTGCAGCATCCTCGGGTTCCCCTGGTCTCTACCTCCCACCTGAGGCCCTGGATTCCTCTCCTCTTGTGTCAACTGACACAACCCCTGGATCTGCACCCCCCCCCCAACAGGAAGGGCCACCCTACCCACCCAGGGCACTCTATCTTATAGTGTAGAGTGCCAGCTGCACACAAGTCATACCATGGAGAGGAGACGGCTCCGGTGTCTGGAGTGTGGACCTGGAGGTTGAGGTGCCTTCGCCTATCCTCAGGAATGGGGATTTTCTACTTTTTTATTGTTCCTGCCCCCTCGGATTCTGGCTTTGTGAGGCAACATCGTGCCGATACTCTGCCCCTGCTTACACAAGCGTCGCTATGTTGAGCACCCCTGACCACCACCAGGGGCTGCTCTTGAGTGACCGCCACCCAGAAACTCTCCCCAGGAAGAGAGATCAGCCCTCCAGATGCTCAATCTCTTCCCTCCCCTGCTCACCTCGACGACCTGGGCTTGTTCCCAAACCCAGGTCGCCGGCATGGCATGAGGTGTTTTGCATCCAGTGCCTCAACCCTCACCACCACGAGGTGGGCCAAAAAATATCAATTGTAAGAGGTTAGCCGACATGCCCAAAGTCACATGGTGAATATTTGGCTGTAATGGGGTTTAAACTGACGATGAAAGAAGCGGCCATTGGCAGCTTTGGTTTGGCTTTAAGTTGGGCCTCATAAATTTGGATCAGTTTTGATGAATCAGCTGAACCACTTTGACTCTCCATTTAGTAACTGGCATGGGGTAAAGCGCTGATTACAGTGGTTTTTAAAAGCTGCGACAGTTCAAACCTTTCCAATTACAGGCCAGTTTCTCGCCCCCATTCAAAGCCCTTTAGAGAATAGTGTCTGATCAACTTGTTTCATATCTTGAACAATATGAAGTACAGTGTCCCCAACAGCATGGATTTTAGAACAAAAAACATAACACCAATACACCACTAAATGAGTATTCCAGTGTCGTCCTAGAGGCCCTTGACAATGAAGACAAGGCTGGTGTCATCTATATCGGTGTGTCAAAAGCCTTTGACTTGGTCAATCATAAGGTCCTTCTCTACAGACTCCATGGCCTAGGCCTGTCACAGGACACAGTAACCTGATTCCAGAGTTATCTCACTAATTGCACATAGTGCATTAAGATGCTGGCTACTTCTCAGGCATTAGAAACGCATCCATTGGTGTTCCCAAGGGCTCCATTCTGGGCCCCCTACTATTTGGCTTATTCATAAACTACCTGTATGAGGCCTGTCAGTCTACCAATGTACTCCTCTGTGCAGACAATGCTGTTATCTATTCCAAGAACCCTAACCTTTGTAGCCTTACCTCTGTCTTCCAGGGTAATTTGAGGCCCTTGAAAAATGGTTCTTCCAAAACAGGCTGGTTCTAAATTACAAAAAACACTAAGACAATGCTCTTCACAAGCCCAGATAAGAAGAAAAAGGTATTCCTCTTATCAGCTACAGTGACCAGGGACATATATTTGAAATGGGGGAACCTTTAAATACCTTGGGGTGATCCTGCATTATACTTTATTTTTTGCTCCCCATGACGACTACCTTGTGTCCACAGTAAACAGATGACTGGAAGTCTTTTACTGTAACTGGGTCAGTTTCACTGCTGTTGCTAGATGCCTCATAGTGCAAACTCAGTACTGTGACCAGCTGACTATGGTCTCCCTGTAAATGGAACTGCCTGTGATGCAACTGTTAGCAGAATACATTTGATCTGTAATAATACTTGTCACTTTGTGTGACAAACGCACCCACAGCTGTGCACTCTACACCCAAACACATTAGTTATCCCTACCTAGCAGAATTAAAGATTAACTGCAGATACAGTACAAAGTTATTATAAATGTTACTCCTTTTCCCTAACATGAGGACAACCAGGTCTTATTTATTACATGTGAAATGAAGAAATTGCCATTTGTCATGTACAGATACTATTTTAAAGCTGTTCTATTTGATGGTTTCACAGAAAATTCCTCAGACATTTTTAAACCAGCTGGCAGAATCTTGGGTGAGTGTTCATTCCATTCAGGCAACAATGACATCATTTTCCTCAAGGTCCTGGCAGCTCAGTACATACTCACCCACCTATACACACATGTGCACACACACACACACACACACACACACACACACACACACACACACACACACTCTAATGTACATTAGATTGCAAAATGACAACAACTCATGTTTACTTTCAGCTGTATGAGGATCTTTGCCTATTGAATTTTATCGATACAACATTACAAATAAATAGTTATTTTCACAGATTAATCAATAAGTTTTAGGGGACAATACCTTAAAATAAGGTGGAAGCTGTTGGGTCTTCATTCAGGGCAGGAAGAAAACAAAGGAAACAAAAATGTTCCTGTTAAGAACCGGACACGTTGTTGATGTTTTTTTTTTTTGGGGGGGGGGATACTGAGCACCAAGTGTTGATCAGCTTTGGGAAATTGACAGATATTTACTCATGGTGTTTTACTGGAATAATATGATTAATATAGGCCACCACCAGAAAACAGGAAACAGTGTCATAATATGATGTACTGAGCTGCCAGGACCTTGAGGAAAGTGACATCATTGTTGCTTGAATGGAATCAGCACTCACCCTGGATTCTGCCAGCTAGTCTGAAAATGCCTAAGGGATTTTCTGTGAAACCTTCAAAAAAGACAGGCAGTAAAACAGCATCTGAACATGAGAAATGAATGTTCCTGCACATTACTTGCAATATATATGGAGTGGTTGATCGAATGGTGAGCAAATAAAATACGATAAAAACATTTTTAAAGCACTGCAATTGATCTTTAAGTTCTAGACATATCTGCTAGCCAAGAAGGCACTACTGGGCCTACCCCCAACCCCTAACTCACTGGTTCCGCCCTGTCACCAGTCTCTACAACACTAGGAGCATGGCTTGGAATGCCCTTGAACTGCCTTTCTGCCCTACTGAGTGGGGCAAGCGTTCATACTCAGTTGGGGCCACTGTCTGGTTCTATGAGCTGCCCGATACCTTGCTCAATCTACCTAAGTTGGATCAGATTAAGAGAACACTTCAGCCAACCCTAGCAGTGCAAAGCAACTGTAACCACTAATCATCCTGTAACCCCCCTACAAATGGGGGTTCCTGAAAAGTCTTCCTTGGGTGTGCCTAAATGCCCACTGCCAGGCAGGTATCCTGTGTCTTAATCGTTTAAACGCTATTGCCTGTGAGTGCCTTTATAGCCTCTGTGGACTATCTCTTCAAGAGCTGCCTATATCGCAGTGTATAATTAATCTGGGTGGGGGCTGAGTGTTCCCATGCTGGAGTCCTGCCTAGGCTGCCAGATAATCGCTCTGTTGTGCCATCGCTAGTTGCACAGAGGGAACTCTGTTAGAAGCTATATTTATTTGCTGACTATTTCTTATAATAGTAATGATATTGTAGTTTCTCTAACCTGTCTTCTTTGCAGCATGAACAGTTCTGTTTATCACCACCATTTTGGCTCTGGACTAAAAGATTGGACCAGTCAGTACCTTCGGGGACCCTAAAATGGTGTCTGTCCCCAGGGGTCTTGTGGAAGTGAATTTCTGTAGGAATTGTAGTTTTGAGACTTTGGTGCCCAAATGCACCTGGAGGGGGAGCTCTAGCTGTGACAGACAGGTGGATCAGCCAACCGAACCTTTTGGATTTTCTAAGGAAGTCCTGGTGCTGCCTGCAGCAGAGGTCAGTCTGAGTTGGAAAGTGAGAGAGTGAACAGCTCGAGATATTTGAGAATAATACCCCAGTGCCCTGCGGAGTTACGCGGGAAACTGGTGGAGAGGCTGAGTTTGGCCTGTCTGCTTACTTGTCCCTAAAGAGGGATCCTCTGAAGTCTTGATTGCCAGACTTTATCTTAATTAATCATGACAAAATCCACCAGATTGTGACTGTACTTTTGCCTGAAGAAGACCAAGATTTGCTGTACACGATCAGCCTGTCAGGACATCTAAAACCACCACAGAGAGCATGGTTCGTGCAGGGACACTGTGATTGCGACCGGACTGCTATCTGAATTGTGGTATTACTTTTCTTTACTATAAATGTGCTGTATGTTGGTGGTGGGTCGAGATTTGCTTCCACACTGCATAACTGTGTCACACTTGCTGGAAGCTGCATCCAGCACTTATCGGACTAAATCCACATTCATCTCTAATTGGCCTGGGCTCTGCCACTGCGGGCCAGTCAGCTACTCACGCCACAGAGAAGACCATCAATGAGAGACCTGCCTGGACATCAACCCCCTGCTCAACATCTCAAACAGGAACAACGCCTTGGTGATTTGTGTGGGTCCTGCTTCTCCTGGCATACCAGCTTGTCAACCTACAGCCTCCATTTCATCCATCCTGTGTCCTGTATTGGGCAGCATGAGTAAACACCAGGGTAGCTCCCTGCAACATCAGCTAAATCAGAAGTATTATCAGCTGATACAATTGTTGTTTTCTTGTCATGAACTGAGCCCTCCAGCTCCGGATTACAAATTGTGTGTGGTAGTGTATGCTTCTTCTTTCCATCACAGGGCCCCGACCAGCTGCAACGCCGGCCTACCCTAGGCAATATGTCAGGCTAACCCACCTTCTTTCCAATTGGGTACCCAAAGACTGTGACTGTGAAGGGACTCTAAAGTGCACGCATGATTTCCTGATTGAATCAGTACTTAAACCTGTCAACCTGACTACTCCCCTTCCTTGTTCATTCCCCTTAAATAAATCAAATCTAACTGTAACCCCTAGATGGCGCTATCCCAGGGGCTACTACCCCTGCCTGATTTGCCACTAACAGGTTGAGGGGCCTGGATCCAATGGCGGGTGCCTCCACCCAGAGGTCAGGGTTTGCAATAGTTAAACTAACTTGGTCACAGCCCTCTGGGACACTGCAACCCCCCCTTTCTTCCCACTAGTGGCCCACACAATATATCAAAATTACCTTCACAGTATACACTTACCCCCAGGACTGGTTCCGGCACTGGGACCTCCTGTGAAATAAGATACAATGCAACAATCACAGTACAGTACTTTAACATAGACAAATACCTCAAGCAGTATAACTTTGCTGAAACAAGCAGCTCTGATTTATTTAGGGGGATATAACAAGGACAGGGGAAATCAGGTTAATTAGCTTATCACTCTAATCATCTACCCATGGCTCTGTGCACAGGCCTATCCCTATCAGTTACTGTCCCTGGGTACCCAAGCCCTAGTGGCTAGTCCAAACCGTGGCAGCTGGTAGGGGCCCTTTCACACATTTATATGGTAAAAAGAAAGTACTATACCAGGCAGGATGGCTTCTCTATCCCGATCGCAATTACTGCACAATACCCGGGAGAACACACAGCAGATTCAGTTCCTGACAGACCGAGTGCAATTCAACAATTTCTCCAGTCTTCTACAGGGTGAGCCTGGTTTCTACTCTTCAGAGATCCTTTGATTCTTTTCACAGGATGGATTCAGTCCTAACAAGCAGTTACACAAGCTGCAGACCAGAACTCTGGGCCTTACACACGTTTTTTGACTGAAACTGTGCACTGAAGGAGCACAGGGTTTCTTCCTTCTTCACTCCAGAGCTAAACTGAAACTCCAACAGACAAAACCGGGCACTTCCTTTGAGTTCCTCCCAGTTCTTGACTGGATTGGCTGTCACTCACAATAGACTGCTGCTGTTGGTCCAAAAGGCCAAGTCTAAACTACATCTCCCAGAGTCACTGTCTAATACAATCCTCTTGTGGCTGGCTCAGATTATGAGTCCAAGTTCTGATTCATCCAAGGCACCATTTTAGAGCTAGCTTACCCCACACTGATTGGTCCAGTTCAGCAGTTCAAAACCAGAATGGGAACTAGGCAGACACAGTTCTGACTGCAAAGAAAGCAGGTTAGACAAACTGTAATTTCATTATTACTGTAAATGATTTCTGGCAAACAGTTACATCTTTCAGATAGGTTCCCTTTGCACTCTAGTGACTGCAAAATGGAGTGAATTGGCAGCAGTTCGAGTGGTACTCAAACAGAAGCACACAGTCCCCCATACAAACTAATTATGTCTGCAAGCAGACAGCTCTTTAAGAGACAGTACCAGAGGCTCTAAAAACACTCACTGATAAATGGCTTAAATGCCAAACACCATTCAGGCTTGGAGCATTCAAAGCAAGCTCCTGGAAGTCTTTTGGGAACCCCCATTTGCAGGGGGTTACCCCTTCCTGGCCTGGGAAAGCTTGAGCGTCCACGTCAAGCAAGAATACTATAGTTTCAACTGCAACCATATACATTTGCATTAGGCTCGCACATGTAATCATCAGTCAATATATCATTTTACCAAGAACACATTTCTGAAACATTGCAGTACGTCCTCTTTACACAGTATTACATACACATTGTACCATAACTCAAGTTGTACCTCTTGTACATGAAACCTGAAGAGAGGGCCCTTCCCTATCAGTTACCTTGGGGCTGGACGGGCAAGGGCACCATACTTAGAGGGCAACACAAGTAACTTGAGTTAGCACTGATGCTCAGTTTGGGCAATGAGCTCAGGACACATACACTCCTTTATGGACAACATTGAGAGGCAAATCCACTGGCCGGCCCAGGGAATCATAACTGAGGTGCACCACAGGCTTTACAGCTCGACCAGTCTTTCTAGGGGGAACTGTTACAGTCTCTGCACTCTGAGCCTCATTTTCAGCATTGTCCTCACTTGTCAGGAGTCTCCATGGGGGTAGAGGCTAGAGACTTGGGGCACTTTCAGCTTCAGGAGTTACAGTTTCTGAGTCCACAACATTTGGCTCGCATGGAAGCTTTCGGACACTGGCAGTGGACTGTCAGGGCACTCAAAATACTCTTCTGGTTCAATTGTATCACCAGTCACCCCAATCTATCATTTTCCTCCCTGAAAGCTCAAACAGTTCAACCATGCACAATGATTCCATTTCATCTGATCTGATGCTTGCACTTCACTTTCTGGGAGCATTGGCTCCAGGGATGAAGCTGGGGGCTTAGACAGTCCAGAAGGCCCAGCTTCATCTCCAGTATTGACTAGGGATTGCCCTGAAATAATTGACTCAGTATTAAGAAGGATAGTATTCAAAGTCACTCTCACTTTCTTCTGATATGGACTGACAGTCAGCTTCAACTGGGACTTGTGCAGGGAACACTTTAACTCTGCTTCTGTAGGTGCAGACTTCCTTGATCTTTTCTTAGCAGCTGCTCTAGTCACAGGTCCAGAGGGGGCATCTTCTGGGGCTCAGACTCAATCAGGATTTGTCCAATGGGCAGTAAATGATTTCTATGCATTGTTTTACATCTTTTGAATTGTTCTCAGGCCTTACTTTGTACTGGCAGATCATCTAGTTTGCCCACTACAATGTGAGGAGATGGTGCCATCTGTCAGCAATCTTGTGTTTGCCATGCAGTCCCAGATTTCTTAGCAATGCCGATCTCCCTCCTGGAGTTCCTGTGCTTTCACCTTTTTATCATACCGTTCTTTGTTGGCCAGATTTCTTTTGGCAGCCATGGTTTGAGCCAGTTAGTGCATGAGTTAGCTGGGCCTTTAACTTTCACATACTGTAAATAGTTGTCAGCTTGAACCCCATCAGGAGAGACCCAAAACACATCTACCGGTAGTCGAGCTTCTCTTCCAAACATCAGGTGGTAGGGAGAAACCCAGTGGCATCACTTTTGGTGCAGTTATAAGCATGTACCAGGGTGCTAATTTGTTGGCTCCATCTAGTCTTGTCCTTTGGGTGCAGGTGCCTAGCATATCTAGCAAAGTGTGGTTGAAATGTTCAGGCTGTGGGTCCCCTGGGGTGGTGAGGAGTGGTTCTGGTTCGCACTCCCCACAGAGAAAGCATCTCTTTGATCAGACGACTCTCAAAGTCTCTCCCTTGATCAGAATGGATTCTTTGTGGAGCCCCATAGTGAACAAAAGTTTTCTACAGTACTTTGGCTGAGTGGATGCTTTCTGGTCTTTGGTGGGGAAAGCTTGGGCATATCTCATGAAATGGTCAGTGACCACCAGCACATTACTGATATTTCTTTGATCTGACTCCAAACTCAGAAAATCAATACAGACCAACTCCATGGGTGCACTGGTGGTTATGTTAACAAGGGGCAGCCCTCTGGGCAAAGCTTTCCTCTGTAAGCAGCGACTACAAGTTCGAATGTGTTGCTCCACATCAGCCCCCATCTTAGGCCAATAGAATCTGGATCTCACCAAGTCAAGTGTTCTGTCTATACCAAGGTGCCCCATGTGGTTGTGCAAGGACCTCAATACTGAGTCTCGAAGGCAGTGGGCAGCACCAGTTGTTGTTTGTCTACTTGTCCCGTCTGTCTACTGTTTCTCTGTATAACAGTTTATTGATCAGTTTCAACTTAGGACCTTCTTTGTATAACAGTGCAGTTCTCAAATCAGTCGAGCATAATTTGGACACATCTTTTCCTGCACAGAGGGCTTCTAAAGCTGATTTGATCATAGGATCGCGGATTGAGCCCGCTGAATACTGTCATTGTCCAGCTGAGGCAGTGCACCAATGTCTATTGCAGAAAAAGTGGCAATAAGCAGCAGGTATGCAATTCTCAGAGGGTCCCAAGCAATCCACCATGCAGTCCACTGCGTCCGTGGACATTTGTTCCTCCCTGTCAAACTTCCGGCAGAGTGCCCGAATGTCAGGTTCTGCCAATTGGACCAATCATTCTGGGGAACAGGCCTCCTGGAGAGCATCAGCATCTATGTGGTTCAGACCTGCTCGGTATTCGAGAGCATAGTCGTATGTAGATAATGCAGAAAGCCACCTATGGCCAATGGCATCCAACTTAGCTGAGGTCTGCACATAGGTTAAAGGATTATTGTCAGTTTTACTAGTATTTTAGCCCCATACAAGTACTCATGGAATTGGTCAACAATAGCCCACTTCAAAGCTAGAAACTCTAACTTATGTACAGGATAGTTCTTTTGGATGGGGTCAGACTTCTACTGGCAAAGGCCACTGGTCTCAGGCCATTCTCGTGCTCTTGGTACAACACAGCCCCCAACCCTTGCAAGCTAGCATCAGTGTGCAGGACATAAGGTTTTCATGGATGGCATAGGCCAGCACTGGAGCATGGGTAAGTTGATAAATGATCTCATGAAAAGCAGTCTCACAATCAGGAGTCCAGCGGGCCCCAAATACTTCACTCGGATGAAAATACACTCTTTCAGTCTTGAGGGACGCTGACTTTTGGTATTTTTTGTGGGTTGGGGGATACCCTTGAGTAAGGTTAAGTAAAGGGCAGATCATTCTTGAATAGTCCTTGATGAAACACCGATAATAACCACAGAATCCCAGGAATCTTTGCAGTTCTTTTAGATTTTTGGGTTGTGGCCAGGTGGTCAAGGCCTCAACTTTACTTGGGTCGGTCTCTATTCCCTCGGTGGATACTATGTGTCCCACATACTTTACTGATGTTTGAAAGAATTGACACTTATCAATGGACAGTTTAGGCCAAAGTCCTCCAGTCGGTCCAATACCTTAAATAATCTGCTCTCATGTTCCTCCAGTGAGCTGCCAAACACAATAACATCATCTAGGTATACCAGGCACTCTAGTAAGTTCATGTCCCCACTGCACGCTCCATCAATCGTTGAAAAGTGGCTGGGGCACCTGAAACCCTTGAGGCATCCTCATGAATTCATAGAAGCCAAGTGGACAGATAAAGGCTGTCTTCTCACGGTCCTCTGGGGCCATCGGGATCTGGTAGTACCCACTGTGGAGATCCAGCACAGAGAACCACTTGCTCCCGTTAGGCAGTCAAAGCATCCTGAATCGCGGGGCATTGTGTACTGATCAGGGATAGTCCGCGGTTTAAGGTGCGATAATCCACACACATCCTTACTGTTCCATTCTTTTCTCCACTACCACAATGGGAAGCATAAGGGCTTCTGGATTCTTGTATTACACCAAGCAGCTAACATCTCTTGCAGATGCCGTCTCACATCATCTATGTCAGCAGGTGCCAGGCGTTGAGACCTCTCACGAAATGGTCTTCGTCATGCAGCGGATATTGTGCTCAGCTCCTTGCACGCATCCTATGTCCCATTCCTTTAAAGAAAACACCTGGTCTCTCTGGGCAAGCTTCTCACTGATCCTCACTTTCCATTCAGCTGGCAGCGGGGAGTGGCGAAATCAAACAAGTCAGGCGTTACTCTGTCATTCTTCCTTGAACTCTTGCTGCTGGGTAGCACTGCAGTGTCTGCACAATGCACATAGCCAGGATGCAACCTCTATTTACTCGAATGTCTCTTTCAGACACATTGTGAACTGGACCATTACCCTTCTGGCATAAGCATGGGCTCTAGCGGGCAAAATACTAGGCTTGACCAGCAGTCCCTCTGGCAATTTTCCATCGCCTGGTGCATCCAACATTAATATTTTATTCTTAACATCCTTTCTGATACGGACCTCTCCCTGTAAGGTACACTGGGCATTTGGCACCAGGATCAGAGACTCAGGATCCTTCTTCCATACAATTCCGACCGGTTCCTCTGGTTCTATTTGTTCAGCATCTCTCTGTGCCTCATAGGCCTTCTTAATTAAAGCCGGAACTCTTAAAGCTCTACTAGTCTTTGCCCCTGTTTTTCATAACACAACTGTGCCAGCCTTCCGAACATGATGACATTTGTTCCAATCAACAAGGGACACCATCATACAGTCCAGTGGGGGACACACTAAGGCTAGGGTCTCTACTTGTTCGGCACTCCAGCCACGGAGGTGGGGAAAGACAGCCAAATTTGGATATACCGGAATAGGGGTAGGCCTTCTCACTAACCCCCATACATGCAGTCCTTCTAATGGTTGTGAGATGCGTCTGACAAATGCTTCTGATACCAATCCTGGAACATAATTGTCACTTGGGGCCACTGTCTAATACAGTTCTTGTAGACACTCCATTCACCTTTACAGTGGTCTCCATGGAGGGACCCACTATTCTGGACCAGTCTGGAGAGGCGATAGTGGGGGCCTGGGCAACTGACCTTGCCACAAAAGGACGTGAGTTAGCATTATTGGTGCCCTCACTGGGATCCTTTCGTGCACCTCTTAACCACTGATTTGTTCTCCGAAGCTCTCCTTGTAGCCTATATGCAACTTTGTCAGTGTCTTTTGGGGACCGGCATTCTCTTTTCATGTGCCCATCCTTCCCACAATTATAGCAAAACATATTTTCTGGAGTTTGAGCTGGCCGAGGTGCCACACTGGGAGCCAGGGGCGGGGTATTACTAACTGGAAACCTTGGTGCCATCTCTGTCTGCGGCGTGATAAGCATTTGGAGACATCTCGTCAGTTTCTCCACTTCCATGGTCAAGAATCGAGGTTCGGAGCTGTTATCAGCAGGAGATACATGGGTGGTACCCCCACCCCATAGCAGATATGAGTCGGATATAGGTCAGGGCCTGTACTTGCAGGCGTGGCCTTCATAAAGGGACTGTTTTGAATTCCCGGATCTCTCTCAACAGTTCGCTCCCATTGTGGCATATCTTTTCCTTGCCAGAGCACTCATTTACTGCCAACCTCTGCCCCTGAACTTCTCTTGATGGGTCACCCTCAGTCACTCGGGTCATAGCCGCAGCTATTGGTGCAGGTCCCTCCCGAGGTCGTCTTTTCTCAACTCCTCAATTTCTCTCATTAACTCATCATAGGAGGTGGGGATTCCAGTCGATCTGCCAGGCGTGGCCAAAACAGCAGTTCTGAGAAGGGGCAGACTTAAGGATCCTGTCCAGCCTGGTTCGGTCCAGTTCAATCGCTGGCAACTACCTTTTCTGAGGCATTCTTGCAACAATTTTTCAGCCGAGATACATAACACAGACAACAACTCCCTTGGTACTGTTGTGCATCTCTTACTCTCCACCATAGGTCCTCATCAGAATCTGGGCTCCCACACATTCTCCAGGGCCTCAAGATAGGCCTGTGCAGTCATTTCAGGGTTACTGGCCCATTTGCACGAATGGTAGCCAGGGCAGGACCTCGAGGCTCTCACTAACCTCTTTACTTTTTGCACCGAGCATTGCCATTCTAGCACTTGGGGGCAACATAGTCATCCAGGTCTCTCAGTCATCCTCCCTTGGGGGTGGGAGGTGCCAGAGAAGATCCTCAACCTCGGTAAGAGTCATGATTAATGGCAGGTGCAGAAATAGGAGTCTGCATTGGTTCAGCCACCATTACGGGTACTGGAGGCGGGAGAGGGTGTTGGGGAGGAACACCCCAGGTGGCAAGAATAGTTTCTTCAAGTCCTCCACAGTTTTCCCTTCCCCAGCAACCATTTAGCAAATTTCTCCTCAAAGTTTCAGATAGTGGTGGGGTTCATTCCCGAGTCTTTACTGTCCTTAGTTATCACTCTCCAAGCAGTGAGGGCTCCCTCTGGGGTAATGGTCTGTGGCACTTTGGAGCTATCTATGGATCTTAAACTCTACTAGGGCCAGGAAAGTGTGGGTGAGCAGATTAGCATGCCGACCCACCACCACAGGTTTTGTAAACCTTCCACCTTGGAAAGTACTCCCTGCACAATGTCCATTATTGATACCCAGGGGATGTCCAGGATAAGCATAGCATTTGGGGGTCGATCTCCTCCCAGTACACCACTCCACCAGCGGTGCACAGCCACTTCTGTGGGGTACCCATTTATTTATTTATTTATTTATTTTTCTTAACAGTGGTTTGTAAATATGGCCACTAGAGGACACACAATCCCAGCGGTGAGCCTCAAGATGTAACCCCTAGATGGGCTATCCCAGGGCTACTACCCTGCCTGATTTGCCACTAAGAGGTTGAGGGCCTGGATCCAATGGCGGGTGCCTCCACCCAGAGGTCAGGGTTGCAATAGTTAAACTACTTGGTCACAGCCCTCTGGGACACTCCAACCCCCTTTCTTCCCACTAGTGGCCCACACAATATATCAAAATTACCTTCACAGTATACACTTACCCCCAGGACTGGTTCCGGCACTGGGACCTCCTGTGAAATAAGATACAGTGCAACAATCACAGTACAGTACTTTAACATAGACAAATACCTCAGGCAGTATAACTTTGCTGAAACAAGCAGCTCTGATTTATTTAGGGGGATATAACAAGGACAGGGGGAAATCAGGTTAATTAGCTTATCACTCTAATCATCTACCTATGGCTCTACTATCCCTATCAGTTACTGTCCCTGGGTACCCAAGCCCTAGTGGCTAGTCCAAACCGTGGCAGCTGGTAGGGGCCCTTTCACACATTTATATGGTAAAAAAAGAAAGTACTATACCAGGCAGGCGGCTTCTCTATCCCGATCACATTTACTGCACAATACCCGGGAGAACACACAGCAGATTCAGTTCCTGACAGACCGAGTGCAATTCAACAATTTCTCCAGTCTTCTACAGGGTGAGCCTGGTTTCTACTCTTCAGAGATCCTTTGATTCTTTTCACAGGACAGTTCAGTCCTAACAAGCAGTTACACAAGCTGCAGACCGGAACTCTGGGCCTTACACACGTTTTTGACTGAAACTGTGCACTGAAGGAGCACAGGGTTTCTTCCTTCTTCACTCAGAGCTAAACTGAAAACTCCAACAGACAAAACTGGGCACTCCTTTGAGTTCCTCCCAGTTCTTGACTGGATTGGCTGTCACTCACAATAGACTGCTGCTGTTGGTCCAAAAGAAGCGCGAAGTCTAAACTACATCTCCCAGAGTCACTGTCTAATACAATCCTCTTGTGGCTGGCTCAGATTATGAGTCCAAGTTCTGATTCGTCCAAGGCACCATTTTAGAGCTAGCTTACCCACACTGATTGGTCCAGTTCAGCAGTTCAAAACCAGAATGGGAACTAGGCAGACACAGTTCTGACTGCAAAGCAAGAGGTTAGACAAACTGTAATTTCATTATTACTGTAAATGATTTCTGGCAAACAGTTACATCTTTCAGATAGGTTCCTTTGCACTCCTAGTGACTGCAAAAATGGAGTGAATTGGCAGCAGTTCAGTGGTACTCAAACAGAAAGCACACAGTCCCCCCATACAAACTAATTATGTCTGCAAGCAGACAGCTCTTAAAGAGACAGTACCAGAGGCTCTAAAAACACTCACTGATAAATGGCTTAAACGCCAAACACCATTCAGGCTTGGAGCATTCAAGCAAGCTCCTGGAAGTCTTTTGGGAACCCCCATTTGCAGGGGGGTTACATAACTCTTTTTGCATTTAATCTGACTGTGATTCCACTTTGTACCAAAAGCACTGTACTACTGTTATCTGCTCTGCCTAACCTTGTTTTATAGGGGGTCTCCAGGGTCGAACTGGTGGAACCAGCCCTGGTGGTAAGTGCAAACAACGTAGGGATTTGCATGCTGATTAGGGGTACTGTGAAAGTGTGTTGTCTAGACCACTAGAAGGGAAGGGGGGGTTACAGTGTCCTGGAGGGCTGTACCCAGGTTAGCCTTGCTACTAACAACCCTGTCCTCTGGGTGGAGGCACCCATTTCAGTACCCTTGCCCCTTAACCTGCAACTAGCCAATCAGGCAGGGGTAGTAGCCCTTGGGATAGAGCCACCTAGGGGCTACAATCCTAACTCAAGTCCCTCCCGGTATACTCTTTCAACTGTATTAGTCTCTGGCTCTGAGGCCATGTACCCTTACCATGCTTGTTCTACACTGATTCTGTCCACTTGTCTTATTGTAAAATTGTATGTGATTGATTCCAGCCTATTTATTTGTGCTTGTTCAGCTATACTTGTACTTGTTTGACTTCATTCCACTGGAACTCACTTAGCTGTATTCTGGATAATAAAACTGACCTTGAGTTGAGGACTGGGTGTCGCACTACACCCCTGACATCCTAGGTATATCTGAGTCAAGGCTCAAACTCAGTATTCCTAACTCACTCAGTAACCTAAACAACTACTGCTTCCTTTAGATAGACTGCCCTTCCCCCAAATATGGTGGTAGCCTTCTAATTTACTACAGGTCCCATCTTAACCTGTCCCTGATTCCTCACACAGCTTGTACTGGTACTGCCTGCAAAGTACTTTATGCTTCTCTTATGCTAGGGCACACCACAAAACTTCATCTCTTCTGTACATACAACCCCCCCCAAAATGTGGTGCCTCATGTTTAACTGCCCTCATTGACACCATACTACCCTCAGTCAGCCGAAATGAGTAATTGTCATGGGTGGCCTGAACCGCGACTGGCTAAACCCTAGATCCACAATCTATGGATTGCTCATTAGCAAGGCATGTCTCACCCAAATAATCTCTAGTCCCACTCACCCTTCCCACCATGGTACTTCCTGCACTCCTTGAGTGGATGCTTGCAAACAGGCCTGACAGGATTCAGACATCTGGGGTGCTCTCCGACTCCATCAGTAACCACTCCCCCCCACTTATTGTTATGTTATGTTCTGAGACATCTAAGAAACCAGCTCCACAATGCTTGGGCTGAAATCACCTTTCTTAGAGCAAAGATTTAGGAGACCACACAACACTATAATCCACCAGCCCCTAAGCACACACCACAGCCATGGATACCTCTACCGCAGAGGGCAACTAAACCTGGGAGCTGGCAGACAGTCAAAAACTGTCGAGCTGCATGATCATACCATAACATGCGTCGAGGAAGAGGTCACAGGGAGCCCAGACTTACCACAGGGCTCATGAGAGCAAAAAACAAGCTACAGTAAGACACAGGACATAACTGCAAATCACATACTAGTCATAGGGGAGTCTATGATTTGGGGAATAGAGTCTCACCTACAACAGAGCCAAAATACAAAAGTTGCGGTCAGATGCTTTCCAGGATCATCAGCACACAGAGACACTGACCGCATTGAGAATATCGTACGGGACACAGGGATAAAACTTCACATCTCAGTCCAACTAGGTACTGGTGACCTGACCAATCATTCAGTAGAGGAGACCAAGGGGCATCTGATCTCTCTAGGTGACAAACTCCTATTTTGTCCACTGTCTCATTCTCTGAGATTCTTCTGGTATGGGAAAAAGGAGCTAGCAGGAGGAAGACCAGAGATAAAGACATCTCTGAGCTCAACAAATGGCTCAGAGACTGGTGTGCAGCGAGAGGCTACAAATGCATGGGGGACTGGAATAAGTTCTGGGAAAGGCAGTTCTTTTGACATGATGGCCTGCATCTCACCAAGGAGGGCACCCGGGCTCTAGGGCAGAAATTTGACATTTTCATTTCTAATTTAAACTGGTTAATGGGGAGTGGGCAACAGCACCCAAGGAACCAGAGGGGACAACTGTTGCCACTCCCCAGCAATCACCTATGAACACACAACCAGATCAAGACAACATTAACACACACCTTATTGGCACACTTAAGGACCCTACAAAGCTACTTAGTGTAAAGACAACGTCTCCTGCAAATATACAGAAAAAGGGAAGCTCCACAGTGATCAATTATAACAAAGGAAGGTGAGCATCATACATCAGTGCTCGTAGCCGGTGAACAAAATCCCGGATCTCACCACCATAATGGCGGAGGTAGACCTGTGCGGTTACAGAGACATGGTTCACCGATAACCACACCTGGGATGTAGCTGTCCCAGGATACACACTATTCCAAAGAGACTACAAAGGTAAAAAAGGTGGAGGGGTAGCAATGTATGTAAAAAAACAGCATCAATACTATGGAAACCCAGGGACACAGCAGCAATGCGGAGGTCATCTAGGTCACCCTTGGAGCAGAAAGTAAGTACCCTATCAGAGTTGGGGTTATATATAGACCCCCAGCCCAGGATAAAGACTTGGACAGGGAACTCCTGGAGACAGTTCTACAGATGGCAGGCAAAGGAGAACTGCTGCTGGTCGGTGATTTCAGTCTACCGGATGTGGATTGGCTCTCACACGCGGCCTCAATGGAAAGGAGTAGAGAATTCCTCCTAGCACTAAAGGGAGCAGGACTAGAACAGTTGGTGACCACACCAACATGAGAGGAAGCCATCCTGGACCTTGTGCTCTCAAATAGCGACAGGATCTCTGACACAACAGTATTCAGCAGTCTGGGTACTAGTGACCATAGGACTGTTTGGATTACCATCACCAGTAAAGAAGAAGTCAGCCACAGGAAACTCAGGGTCTTAGATTTCAAGAAGGCCGACTTTACTCAAATGAGGGCTTTCATAAAACAAATACTTAGCAAGTAAACAGGGGGCACAGTGGAACAGGTGGAAAGCCCTGAAGGAAGCTTTATTCACAGTAACTGCCCAGTGCACAAAGCAGATCTCCAAGTCATGAAAAAAGAGAATCACACGATGAGTGAAGAAGGGCGACAACACTTTTTATAGATAAATTACAGAAAAAAGGAAAACAAAAGGAGGCATTATAAGAATAGCAACCAAGGATAGCAAGCAGGCAGAAAATGATAAAAAAGTGGAGATTCTAAACAGTTTCTTCTGCACAGTCATCACAAAAGAAGATAACGGCAATGGACCCAAAATGCGGAACACAAGCAGACTCACTATAGAAGCAGGTGCTGGACCATTTACAAGAGACAGTGTCCTAAAAGAGCTTCCCAGATTAAAAGCAAATAAAGCAATGGACCCAGATGAAATCTACCCTAGAATTCTGAAGGAGCTGGCACAGGAAATTGCAGGCCCACTGGCAGAATTATTTACACAGTCTGGGGCACAGTTTGAGACTAACAGGGAAAGTTTAAAACCAACGTTCTTAAGTTCTACTTCACAGAGAGGGTGGTGGACCCTTGGAATATCTTACCACCAGAGGTTGTGGAGGCCATAGTCACTGCTTTTAAGCTGGTGTGGGACAAGTACTGCGATAATCCCGGTGGAAGAACAGAATAGGCAATCTGGGCAGACTAGCTGGATCACATGGCCCCCTTCTGCCGACATGGTCTTATGTTCTTATTTTCTTATCGCCTATTGAGTGCGCAGATCCCAAAAGTCCTTCCTAAGGTCCTAACCCTCAGGAACTTCTCTAGACCTCACTACTCTTAATGCCAAGTTTTCTCGTGTTGATTGGTCCCCCTCCTGGCCTTTTCCAATGTTAACTCTGCCCTGGATATCTTCTGCCTCCAAGATAGGTGAATTCCTCTCACTAAAAGAGTTTGAGACGTAGCCACCCCCTGGTTACACAGTGACCTTCTCTCTCTCACTCTACAAAGGAAAAAGCAAATTCAGGGCCTCATTTAAAACCTCATCCAAATTACAGGATTGGCTCACCTGCTGGTAACTGTGAAATCGATGTAAAATAGCTACCTGCTCAGCCAAAAGCTCCTTCTGCAAGGAGAAACTCTGTGCTTCTGCTGGCAACCAATGCAGTTTCTGTGGACACTGAAGAAGCCTGCACTGTACAGGTGAAATTTTAATCATTTTTGGCCTTATGAGGAATGCATGAATAAAAGAAAATTGAACTTGGAAAGGATTCCTGTCTGTCTTCATTGATGCACACCCCCCCCCCGAGGCTTTGCATGCTCCCTTTAAAGAGCACCAGTTTTTTTGTGTTTTCTCAAAGCCCCCTACTGGTAGTTTACCTCACTGGAGTCAAAACTGGATGTATTTTAAAAAATTTAAGCCGTTATTTTGCGAAGGGGAAAGGATCATAAATGACAGCTGGCCATCCAATCCCTTCCCCTTTCAGGTCCCAATGAAGTCAAGCTTTGCCCCCATAACCCTCCCCCCACACTTCAGTGTTTTAGAACATCAGAGTTTGTAGAGTACAGGGGCATACTCCAGTGATAACAATGGAGGAATCTCTTACAATATAAGTACTTTTTAATGTTTTAGAGGGTCACTGGGGGCATATCACTGCCACCAATCAACTAAGTCATGGAGTTTACTGATACTGTCTTCCTGTTGTTCAATGCACCAGAGGGGTACAGGACCCCTGATCTTGGAAAATTTATTATATATAGCTGTACATAAAATATTATCAAGCTTTGGCTTACACAAGTTATATCCACAGTCAAAACTGGAGGGAAATAATGAGTTAAATCTATAATATGGAAAGACTGAAGGTAAACTTCAATAATCACTATCTTGCCTTTAAACTCGGATGGAGGAAATGGGTTTTCCAGAGCATGACACGTAATGTAGACTTTGTGCCATGAAGAAATAAAAACTCTTTAATACAAAATACTAAGATACCTTGCATATCTATAGTTTTAGAAACTGTAAACATGTTAAATAACAGGCTGTGCTGTAGAAGCCTTGAGATAATTTTTTATACTATAATGCAGTGAACTTATGGCTCATGGACTATTTCTTTTATGTAGACCTGCTAACACCTTATTTTCAGACCCAAATGTTAACAGCAGTGTTCTATATTGGTGTTGTATGTCTTCTTGTATTACTGAAAAATACAGTAAAAAGATATTTGAAAAAACAAATATAATCATGACTGAGTATAGTGGTCTGTCCCAATGCCCTGTGGACACGTTCAATCTCAATGGTGAAATAATCCTCCAGTTTAAGTTTAGTTTGTAGCCATGTTGTCAGAAAGCTGTTCAGATGTAGGTCCTCTGCATCTTTGGGAAATCCAAAGAAATTTAGGTTTTTCCTCCTTGCTCTAACTTTCACTACATGGTGGGTTAGCTCTCTCACACTCTGACATAGGAACAACAGCATGTGGAACATGCTGGTTGCATCTTCTCAAACCTTGATGACAGCTTCCTCCACCTGAGTCTTATGGTATTCCAGTTCATTAGGTCTTTTTTTTTTATTTTGGCAACCTTGGAGTTGTCTCTGTGCAGCATTTTTAATATGCTGGAGGTACTGGCTTTGCCAAACATTTACGTTCAATCTAGAGTTGTCACCTTCCAACCTGATTCTGCCATGCTGTTGGATGCCTGAGATGGTGAGTTGCTCAAGTTTCTATGGTTGTGGGCAGATCTTGGCTGTTTGGGTTCAAAGAGTCCTGTTCTTGCTATTTCTTGGAGGCAGGCATGTCTGCTTTTGATGGAGGTACATTTTAATTTATTAGATGATTTTGCTATATAGGATGGAGTTGGATTTAGGCTGGGCAGGGGTTGGAGCTGATGATCAAGCTTCCATCGTGATGCGTGATGTCACCAGAAGTCCTATGGTTTCTAACTTTTGTTTTTCACAGATAAGTCTTTTTGCAAAGAAGTGCACAACTGTCAGTCACAGGTTATTGTCCTCTGATAGAGAGAGATGGAAATGGCACTGAGACATGTGCAGCGCAAGTTTTCAGTCTCCGGTGTTGCTTATTGCCTGCTGCAGGTAATGTGGCTTGCAAACAACTTACATATTCTCAGTGTATGTGCCCTGTGAAAGTCATTGTGTCATGATGTTGAAGGACTGAAATACTGATGTAAAGTCAAATCCCTTGGGACCCACTTCTCTGGTGTCAAATGTGCTTAATTTCAGTGCTACTGCTGAATGCCAATTCAACATCAGCTCACCCTTACTTTGCACCTGCGGTCTCCCAGTTCACAAGTCAGGGCTCTAACCACGAAACTGCACTGTCTTTATAAAAGGAGAAAGAAGGATGCAGAAATGTTGATTAAAGTGGTGCTAGATAGGGATTTTGAATATTTACTGGAATCCATAAAACATGCTTTCACTTATAAACACAGCTTAGGGTTCTATCCTTAAGAAACGTTTTCATGCCAAGAATGAGATTTTGCATGTTTGACCCTGACTTGGACTTGCTATTCTGGAATGCTATTTTCACTTTGTCAGAGTTGGCAGTGGTCCGGTGTGTGTGGGAGAGTATGGCAGATCCCAGAAAGGAGGCTAGGTGGAGGAAATTCCCAATGTTGAGAGTGAATATCCTTGTAATTTCCCTGGTATTTGCAAAAGGAGAAGTGTGAGAACTCACTTTTAATGTACTAGATTTAGGGTTAACACTTTCAGTGTTATGGAAACATAGATACAGACAACTGATGGCAGAAGAAGGTCCCAGTCATCCCTGTTGTCTACCTGGGTGAGATAATCTTAACTTTGCTCTGCCATGTGTCTGTAATACAATACTATATATAAATATATATAGATATATACATTTTTTTTATTTTATTGTATCCTATCTTGGGCAAAGAGGGAAGTTTTAATATTTTGTGAAATTTTCGTTTAGGTGGATATTTGGTCTGTACATTACTCCAGTCCCATTGCCAGTCCCACCTGGAGACCAACATACACCACCATCCCAGCCACAGCAGTCTTCCTCCCTTCAAATGCAGAAGAAAAACACTCTGAAAAAGGTAGCAACAGTTCCAATTCTTTTTTTTTTGTGTGTCCCCTCCTCCCGGTTGCCCCTTCTTCAGAAGGGCACCCCATCCCTGTCACCCTGACGTGTGCCGGAACTTTCCTGCCAGCCATCTTCCCCTAGGGTTTGCCCCCCCCCGTGGGGCTGGAGGGTTCCCCAAGCCTCACCGGGGAACAGATCCAATTCAGGCCAGTGTGCCCAGCTGGTTGGGTGTGGGGCCTGCGGGTGCTTTTCTTCATGCTGTTGCCAGGCTTTTTTTGGTTTTCTGTACCCAGGGAGGTGTGGTGTGCAATGAAATCATGGTGCATGAAATGCACGCTCATGTGACATGCACCGACATCTGCCACACCTTCCACCCTTCTGAGCCAGGCTACCTTTCCCCCAGCTTCCACTAGGGGCCAGGCAAGCATCGGGCTCTGCCTACCCTAACCCCCAGAGGAGGAGAGCAATCCTACGGATGCTCGATCCTCCTCTTCTGGCAGGCCCTCCAACATCCTGGATTCGCTTCTGAACCAGGGTTGTCAGCATCGCAAATGTAGCACTACAGCTGCACTGGTGGGCAAGAGTTCCAGTCCTAAGCCACTGTCAATAATAATGGAGCAATTTAGCTGGCCTACCAGTGCAACAGTAGTGCTATTGCTTGTGATGCGGGCAGCCTGGGTTTGGGAATGAGCCTGGAGCCTCAGAGAGCCAGCTGGGGGCAGGTTGAAGGAGTATCCTATGGACACCTCTACTTCTGCGGGGTGGAAGGGCTGCAAGATCCTGGTGGAGACTGGGTGTACACTGGCAGCACACAGTAGGGACAGAGGTGTGGCAGATGTTTTGGGAGCCCTCACATACATATACTGATGTCATCGCATGTCCATGCCTCTAGGGGGAAACTACAAGTGAAGACCTTGGGAAGAACAGCAGGATGACACTCCCTGGGCACCCTGTTGAATGACACCCTAGGTATAAACCTCAGCTGAGGCCTCTGGTTGATCTTGGTCTCTCCTCCTTGGGATCCCTGGTGGAGGGAGCAAGCTGCATGGCTACCCAGTCTGGGTGGTTTGAGGAGGATGCCAGGTGGGCTATTTTTAAAATTTGTTTTATTCTGCTCTTCCAATTGGAACCTCGGTCGATCATGGTCAAGTGCCTTCTGCTCAATCATAGAGCCAATCCAGTTTTGTGTGTGTGTGTGTGTAACCCCTAGATGGCACTATCCCAGGGGCTACTACCCCTGCCTGATTTGCCACTAACAGGTTGAGGGGCCTGGATCCAATGGCGGGTGCCTCCACCCAGAGGTCAGGGTTTGCAATAGTTAAACTTACTTGGTCACAGCCCTCTGGGACACTGCAACCCCCCTTTCTTCCCACTAGTGGCCCACAATATATCAGAATTACCTTCACAGTATACACTTACCCCCAGGGCTGGTTCAGGCACTGGGACCTCCTGTAAAATAAGATACAGTGCAATAATCACAGTACAATACTTTAACATAGACAAATACCTCAGGCAGTATAACTTTGCTGAAACAAGCAGCTCTGATTTATTTAGGGGGAATATAACAAGGACAGGGGGAAATCAGGTTAATTAGCTTATCACTTTACTCATCTAACTATGGCTCTGTGCAGGCCTATCCTACCAGTTACTGTCCCTAGGTACCCAAGCCCTAGTGGCTAGTCCAAACCGTGGCAGCTGGTAGGGGCCCTTTCCCACAGAGAAAAGAAAAATTAGTTTAAACAGTCAGCAGTACAGTGATTCCATTTGGATTTAATGTGGCAATTCAACAGGGAGCGACCCTGAATTAGTACTCACGACCTCCAAACAAGATAGGGTCCTTCAATGTCAGCAGGGCTACTCTTGAGCTCCACAAGACTCCTCACACATTTATATGGCAAACTGCAACAGGCAAAGATCCTTTAATGCAGCAGGATTCACTTGAACTAACCAAGCCTCCTCACACATTTATATGGTGAACAGTAACAGGGCAAAAGTCCTTTAATGGCAGCAGGATTCACTTGAGGTACACAAGCCTCTTCACACATTTATATGGTAAAACAGAAAGTACTATACCAGGCAGGCTGCTTCTCTATCCTGATCGCAATTACTGCACAATACCGGGAGAACACAGCAGATTCAGTTCCTGACAGACGAGTGCAATTCAGCAATTTCTCCAGTCTTCTACAGGGTGAGCCTGGTTTCTACTCTTCAGATATCCTTTGATTCTCTTCACAGGACGGATTCAGTCTAACAAGCAGTTACACAAGCTGCAGACCGGAACTCTGGGCCTTACACACATTTCCGACTAAAACTGCACACTGAAAAGCACAGGGCTCCTTCCTTCTTCACTGCCAGAGCTCAACGAAACTCCAACAGACAAAACGGGCACTTCCTTTGAGTTCCTCCCAGTTCTTGACTGGATTGGCTGTCACTCACAATAGACTGCTCCTGTTGGTCCAAAAAGGCGCGGTCTAAACTACATCTCCAGAGTCACTGCCCATACAATCCTCTTGTGGCTGGCTCAATTATGATTCAAGTTCTGATTCGTCCAAGGCACCATTTAGAGCTAGCTTACCCCACACTGATTGGTCCAGTTCAGCAGTTCAAAACCAGAATGGGGAACTAGACAGACACAGTTCTGACTGCAAGAAAGCAGGTTAGACAAACTGTAATTTCATTATTACTCTAAATGATTTCTGGAAACAGTTACATCCTCAGATAGGTTCCTTTGCACTCTAGTGACTGCAAAATGGAGTGAATTGGCAGCAGTTTGAGTGGTACTCAAGCAGAGAAGCACACAGTCCCCCATACAAACAAATTATGTCTGCAAGCAGACAGCTCTTAAAGAGACAGTACAGAGGCTCTAAAACACTCACTGATAAATGGCTTAGCATGAAAACACCATTCAGGCTTGGGCATTCAAGCAAGCTCCTGAAGTTTTTGGGAACCCCCATTTGCAGGGGGTTATGTATGTGTGTGTATGTGTATGTATGTGTGTGTGTGTGTGTGTGTGTGTATATGTGTGTGTGTGTGTGTATGTGTATGTGTATGTGTGTGTCTGTATATATGTGTGTGTGTGTGTGTGTGTGTGGGGGAGGGTTGGATGTCATCTGCTTAACTGGTGATGATGTTTCTTCATTTCTTCAGCCCATCGTGAGAGCATGCGTTGTGATATCGTTGGGGTGGCAAACCTGACATACTGACGTCTGCACGCTCTCCCACCTGGATATGCATTATACTTCCCCCATCTTTGCCACCACTTATGGTTAACCTAGGTGGTAGTAATAGAAAGTGGCATTTGAGAAATTCACTGCCTCTGCCTGCTGTCCCTCTGATGATCTGGATTCATTTCTCAACCAGAGTCTTGAGTGGCAAAGCCACAACTGGGCAGACAGGGCCAGGCTGACCGTAACAACTTATTGTTAAACATTTTATGAACTCTAGACTGTTAGTACCACATAAGAAACAAACTGTAACAGTAAGAAAATCACTCAGCAGTAATTATAAAATATGTAGGGCGAGATATTCAGCTGCATGCATCCATTTTCCAAACACAACTGCAGAATTCTGTCCAAAAAGTAAGACCACAAAAAGCTGATCTAACTTTCAGGATGGAATTCTGTAGCTGCAGCCAACACTGAGACATAGAAATATAGAAAGTGATGGCTGAAGGGGACCACAATGTCCATCTAGTCTGCCCAAGAACCTACCTGGTGCTAGTCCCCGTCCCCTCTTTTGCCTTTCTGTATGCTACCTTTATGTCTATCCCATGCATTCTTGAACTCGCTTACTGTTTTGGCCCCCACTACCTCTTTGGGTAGGCTATTCCATGGATCCAACACCCTCTCTATAAAGAAGAACTTCCTTGTATTACTCCTGATCCTCCTTCCCTTCAGTCTCATGTCATGCCCTCTCGTTCTCCTGCTTTCTTTCAATTGGAAAAGCTCTTGAACGTTAACCTTAGTTATACCTCTCATATATTTAAAAGCCTCAATCATGTTGCCCCTCTCCCATCCTATGTTCCAGGGAGTACATGTTGAGTTCCCTCAGCCTGTCCTGGTATGCCATATAGTGCAGTCCCTGAATAATTTTCGTGGCCGTTCTCTGCACCGTCCCAATTCTTTGTCCCTTTTGAGGTGCAGTCTCCAGCACTGTATGCAGTACTCCAAGTGGGGGCACACCAGCACCCTGTACAGTGGTAACACCACCTCCCTCCTGCAACTCATGAGTCCCCTCCCGATGCAGCCCAATATGTCACTTGCCTTTAGTGCCACCTTTTCAACTGTTTATCACTTTAAAGTCTTCCGATATAATGACCCCTTGGTCCCTCTCCTGGCTGGTGGAGGATAGCTTCTCTCCTCACAGGTAGTAATCCTCTTTGGGATTGTTTCTGCCAAAGTGCATGATTTTTCACTTTCTGGTGTTGAATTTCATCTGCCATGTTTCCGACCACTCCTCCAGTTTCTTCAAGTCTGAAGTCATACTCCTCACACCTTCAGGGGAGTCCACTCTGTTGCAAATCTTGGTGTTGCCAGCAAATAGACACACTTTACCTTCCAGCCCATTTGCAATGTCTGCTATGAACATACTGAAGAGTAGGGGACCCAGTACCAAACCCTGCAGTACCCTGCTGGTCACCTCCATCTCAGCTGAAAATGACCCATTTACCTGAATCCTCTGTGTTCTTCCTCTCAACCAGCTATTCACCCACTAAACCACCTCCTTGCCCACCCCCATATGGTCCAGCTTCCCTACCAGCCTTCTGTGTGGAACAGTCAAAGGCTTTGCTAAAGTCCAGATAGATGACATCAACCGCCACTCCCTGATCTACTACCCTTGTAACCCAGTCGAAGAAGTCAACCAGATTAGTTTGGCAAGACCTATCTGCCGTGAACGCATGCTGTTTTGGGTTTTGCTGCCCACTGGATTCCAGATAAGTTATGATTATCTGTTTGAGTAGTGTCTCTATCAACTTCCCTACCACCAACGTGAGGCTTACCGGACGGTAAATATTGCCAGCCTCCTCCCTGCTTTGTGGAGCGGGACCACTGTTACCCTTTTCCAGTCCTCCAGTGCGGTCCCACTCTCTAGTGATTTGGTGAACAGTTCTGCTAGTGGTACTGCTCATACACTCCCCAGCTCCCTGAGAACTCTAGGGTGAATCCCATCCAGTCCCAGGGTCTTGTCCACCTTTAGTTTATTTAAAGCTTCCAAGACTTGAGCCTCTGTGAAGGGGCTTGTGTCAACCCCTGGTCCCTGGGTGTTACTGCTATGCAGGCTTGGCCCATCCCCTGTGTTCTATTTGGTGAACATAGAACAGAAGTACTGGTTTAAGACTTCTGCTTTCTCGCAATCTTTTTCTACCAGTTTCCCTCCAGTATCTCCTAGTCTAATTGTGCCCCCCTTGGTTTTCCTCTTTTCCCTTGGGTACCTAAAGAAGGCTTTATCTCCCTCCTTTGCCCCCTGAACAATTCTCAGTTCAGTCAGGGCTTTAGCCTTCCCTATGGCCTTACCAGCTTCCCTCTGTGCTACCTTATAGGTTTCCTTATCCTTATCTTTCTTTGACACCCTAAACTTTGTGTACACCTTCTTTTTCTCCCTTACTGTTGCAGTCACCTCCTGGGAGAACCAGAGGGGTTTCATTTTCCTATTTGCCTTGCTCACCCTTCTGATGCACTGTTCAGTTACCTCTGTGATAGCTCCTTTGAGATACTCTCACATTTCATCTACTCCTTTCTCTTCCCTGTATCTAAGACTCTCTGCCAGGCTATCTCTCATCTTTCGAATGTCTGTTTTTCTGAAATCTAAAACCCCGATCTTGGAATGACTAATGTCTTCACTAGTGTTTAATTTAAATCCCACCATGCGGTGGTTGTCATTTCCTAAGTGGCACCACACCTCTACCTCCTTTACCCTGTCGCTGTTAGTTAAAACCAAGTCCAGGACAGCTTCACCTTTAGTAGGAGTTTCCACAAGCTACCTCAGCCCTGCACCCTGCAGGGCAATTACAAAGTCCCTTCCTCTTGATGAAGATGCTGTACAAGATTTCCAGTTTGTGTATGGCAAGTTAAAATCTTCTACTATTATTGTCTCACCCTAGTCTGTCATTTTGTGGAATGTCTCCATCATTTTCTTGTCCCCAATATCCCCTTGCAATGGGGGCCTGTAGATGATTCCTATCCTAATGGGAGGATTAGGGTGGGAGGCAGTATAGTGTATAGTGCAGTATAGTGCAGTGGTTTAAGGCTCTGAGCTGCAAATCTGGAGGCCTGGGTTTGAATCCCACTGCCCCCACTTGCATACTGTGTGACCCTGAGCAAGTCACTTAACTTCCCTGTGCTCCAAGGTTGTACCTGTAAACAAGCTTTCAGCTTAGTGTGTCTCACCTGGTTAAACAATTGGGGGGAAAAAAAAATAATGGCTGCCTCTGATCCTGCCTCAGCTGTTACCCATAGCACTTCTGACTCATCCGGGATCCCCTGAATCTCTGTAGCCTTGATTTCCTCCCAGACATATAATGCAAACCCATCCCCTTTCTTACCCTTCCTGTCCCTTCTGTACAGGTGGTAGCCCATGATAGCCATGCCCCAACTATAGTTTTCTGTGAACCAGCCTTCCATCACGGCCACTAAGTCGAGTTTGGCTTCTGCCATGATGGCCTTGAGGTCAGGGATTTTGTTCACCAGGCTTCTGGCGTTTATTGCCATTGCCCTCCATGTTCTACCCCCACTCTTAGCACAGGTGGGTTTCCTTTTGTTTAGCCATGCCTCTTTAGTACCCTTAATGGATCTCCTTTGGTCTGCATCTGTGGTTTCAGTTGAAAGATTTATGGGGCTCTTTTGGTCTGTACCTGTGATGGGCAAAATGTTTTGTTGGTAAGATTTCCACCCCTCATTTGTACCCCTGCTGGAACTCCTTGGATCTGTACCTGTGGTTTCAGACAAATAATTTTGTTGAAGAGTTTTGCTGCAGGTATCGACAAGAGAGTTTTCCCTACTTTGTATGGTATTATCATCCAACCAATGGACACGAGTCCTGTAATTGTGCCTGAAATTGCCACTGACTGCAGGAAATGTTGCAGAAGCATCCAGATGTTCATGAATAGGATGCATATATCCAGACATATCAATGTGGATGCAGTATGCATATGAAATATGGAAGCAAGTGCTGTGTTCACTTTTTTGAAAATCCTGAATGTGGTGTTATCTTAAAGCGGCAGTTCATGTTTCCTAGGTTTCGTAGGTGTATACAAAGCCTAGAAGACCATAGTCCATATAGCTCACCAATCTGCCCTAACTAGATCCCAGAATTTTATTAGCTACTAAGTGTGCATCTGATTTATTTATTTTTTTGCATAAAAAGATTTTATTAAAAGACAGCTGTAAAACAGTTCACATCCATAGGTCAAAAATCATTCAGATAGTACTGTATTGTACACAGCACAGATCAGGCAATAGACAATTACACCTTTCCTCGTCAATGAGATAACGAGAGTACATCACTCCTGAGCTAAAGACCAGGCCAGTTTCCATTACACAATATCCTGTAACCATTTAAAATCATATCTCCCCCATTTCTATTGTCTCCCCCATCTTCATACACCCTTACCCCTCCATCCCTTCCCATAGGGACATGCTCGCTATCGGACTTATGTCTGCCAATAAGGGTGCCCATTCCCTTGCAAAACCCTCCAGTCTGTCTTTAACCAATAAGGTAAGTCGTTCTAGTGCCAGAATACAAAGGACCATAGCCCACCATTGTGGCACTGAGGGGATTGCATGGAAAACCCAAATATCCTGAATACAGCGTCGGGCTAAGATAAACAACACCCTCATCCATCGAGGCAGAGATTCCCCTTCTCCCTCCTCAGTTTCCTCTACACCAAAAAGGCACATAAGTGGGTCCATCTGTAAAACCCTCCCAGCCATTCTCCCCACCTTCAAAGCCACTGCCCTCCAAAAACTCTGTAAGACTCTGCACTCCCAAAAACAATGGTAGTAGGTCCCCATCTCCTCTTCACACCGTCCACACTGTGGTGAGACAGCTGGATGATATTTATGTACTATTGCAGGAGGGCGATATATTCTATGAAGAAATTTGTAGAAGGCTTCTTTAAACTTATTGCAGACCAGAAGACCCATATGCAAAGGCAGCACCATGGTCCAGTTCTGATCCAATATCGGGCCCCCCAAATCTCTTTCCCAGAGACTACTTATCCATTGCGACTGGTCCAGAAAATAACTCCTACATTCCTTAACTACTTTCCCAACAAAACTCTTAGGGTCTCCAGCTACCGACATATTTGAGGACTCAATTTATAGCATTTTCTTCCTGCCCTCTCCCCCTCTAGCCAATCCAGAAAGATATGCTCTAACCTGAAAATAATGGAGCAAATTACATCCCCGACCCAGGCCCTGCTTCACTGTTACAAAAGAGAGGATATTATCCCATTCGCATAGATGCCCCAAACTTCTAGCCCCCTTCTGTTCCCACCCCCTAAGCCCAGGGTCATCCCACCCCATCAAAAAAAAGGGATTCCAGGCAATGGGCACCAATAGAGTGTCCATTCCACCCACTCCTCGCAGCTTTGTAAACTTCTCCCAGCTTTCCAAGGTTACTAATGTCAGTGGGTTTTCCCTTCTTGTGCCCTATATGCCCTAAGGCCCCTCCTCTCCAAAAATGCCAAACACCTGGCTTGGCAGCCCCATTGTTCCAGGTCTACCCAGCTTGCCACCTTGGGAGTGTGCACCAATCCCCAATATACCTTTGCTGCACCTCTAAAAAATAATGCCCCAGATCTGGGAAATTGAGGCCACCTCTTCCTGGCTTTGACTTGAACCTTTGCAAACTGATCCTTGCTCATTTCCCATTCTAAATACACAAGGAGAAGGCACCCCCCCAACTTTTTAATATCCCTCCTTGTCAACCCCACATGAAGCATCTGCACTATGTACTGAAGTCTGGGTAAGATATTCGTCTCAACCAAGAAATCAGCAGGGATGCCCAACGCTTCAGATCCGTCACAATATTTTTAATCATTGGAATTTAGTTCAGTTCATAGAGGGTCCCAAGGGACCATCTGACCCTAATTCACAAATATGTAAAATGTTTATTCACCCGTTTAAAACCCCATGTTTGATCCGACCCTCTTCCCCTGGGAAACCGCATCAGCTTGGATTTGTCCAAATTAAGTTTATAGCCCGAGAATTTAGCAAACCTTTCCACCATATCTAGTAATATTGGCATGGAGCTCCCTGGTTCCGTAACAAAGAGCAACATATTATCAGCGTACAACATAATGTTATGCTGCTCCCCTGAGACCCCACTAATCCCCTTAATATCCGTATTTTGCCGAATTGCAGCAGCATGCGGCTCCACCACTACAGCGAACAACAGTGGGGATAAGGGACACCCCTGTCTCGTTCCCCTGCCCAATCTAAACCCTTCTGATAGGGTACCATTCGCCAACACTTTAGCATGGGCAGAACTATACATTGCCCTGATGCACCCACAAAAGATTCACCCAAACCAAACCAGGACATGATCTCAAAGAGATAACTCCACTCCACTCTATCAAAGGCCTTTTCAGCATCCACAGATAGCATACATGTATCCTCCCTCCCTTTGTTCGCTCTCCAAACAACATTCAGGAGTTGACGCACATTATGATAAGACAGGCAGTCCCTGATGAACCCGGTTTGGTCTGGGGGAGCCAATTCCGGCAGCACCACCTTCACCCTAGCAGCCAAAACCTTCGCCAAAATCTTCAGGTCACAGTTCAATAAAGAAACTGGCCTATAGGATACACACTCCCTCATCTCTTTGCCAGCCTTAGGGATTAGGCAGATAACAGTGTCTGAAAAGGTACCCTGGAGTTCAAGACGCTCTCCCTCCTTCTGCTGGAAAGTATCACATAGTGGGCCTGCCAACTGACTCCCCAGGGTCTTATAGTACTCAGCAGGAAACCCATCTGGTCTGCTGGCCTTCTCCCTCTTTAATCTTTGTATTGCAGTAGCCACCTTGGCCTTCGTAATAGGTTTATTCAGCACCTCGGCCTGTTCCCTTGTCACTTGTGGTAACTCCAGATTCCTTACAAACCCCTCTAACAGACCCTCTTCCACACCCCCTTTGTCTGTATACAAGGTTTTAAAAATTCACTGAAACATTTCCAGATCTGTGGCTCTTGCTTATATAGATCACCCCCCGTATCCTTGATTGCAGTGATCTGGGTTGGGCAACGACCCCCCCTTCATCAGCCGAACCATCAATGGGCCAGGCTTATTGCCCACTCAAAAACTTGCTGTTTGCAAAATGTCCAGGCCTTCCTGGCTTCTGCACAGAGCAGGGCATTCAGAGCCTCCCTACTAGACGTTAAGGCTGCCATCACTCCCCCCCTCACCACCTGTCACCCTTCTCTCCAAGTCCCCCCAGTTGCCTCTCTAATGCTCCCCGTCTCTCCTGCCTTTATTTCTTAACCCTGCTAACACACCTAATAATCATATCTCTCATGTATGCTTTTTCTGTGTCCCAAAATGTGGCCTTGGAGGTGGTGGACCCCACATTAGCTCGCATATAGTCTTCCCACTGCTCCTTCAGATATTCTCCAGATTTTTTGTCCCTAACAAGCACGTTGGAAATTTCCAGGGGGGTGGGCCCTCCCTGCCCTCCCTTCCCTCCCTCTGTATCCCCATCTTGAGGGTGAGAATTACCATTGCATGGTCGGAAATGTAAATGAGGCTATGTTTAACATCTTGCACTCTCTTGTACCATTCCCTCAGTAAAAACACATAGTCTAGATGAGACCAAGTGCCATGCGGGTTAGAATAGAAGGTATATTCTTTGGCCCCCGGGTTCACTTCCCTCCACCCATCTATCATTCCCAACTCCACCAAACCACGTCTCCACTGCCGAATTGCTTCACTCTGTCTACCCCGGCCCAAGGAATGATCCAGCACAGGGTCCATAGTGCAATTTAAATCTTCCCCCCAGCATAAGGCCCGAGAATTATTCTTTTACCAACAGAGAGTAGAGCGAGCTACAGAAGGCTGGTTCAAAAACTGCCGGAGCATACACACTGCCGAGTGTGACTCTCTCACCCCAAAGATCCCCCACCACAAAAACATATCGTCCCCCTCCCATATCCTTCACCACCCTCTGTACCTGGAAGGGTAAATATTTATGCAGAAGGACATGACTCCACACTTATGTGACTTGAGTGATGCTGAATAACATTTCCTCACCCACCCCCTCGCCAATTTGGCATGCTCAGAGTCAGCAAGGTAGGCCTCCTGTAACAGAGCCACTTGTGCCCCCTGTCTCCTTAACGCAGTAAGAAGACCAGTACATTTTACTGGAGTCACTATCCCCCCTACATTCCATGTACAAATGTTCAATTCCTGCAATTTAGCCATTATAACAGGCTATGAGGTCCCTTTGCCCTCCCCCCACATGTCTGGAGGTGAATCATAACTCCATTCCCAATCAAGTACATCTGTCGCTCTTCACATCTCCCAACCCTGCTTCCAACCAGCCTGAAGCATATAATATGTATGGATGTGAACACATAAATATGCAAAACAGTGCATAATAATACAAACAGACAAACAGTACAAACTATAACAGCAAGAAAAACCCTAAATCCTAACTTATTCTTCCCCTTCCTCCCCCCTCCCCCTGGTAATTGATCATCAATTTTCTTCTGTTTCCCCCAAACTCCACAACTTGAACATCGTTTAATAATTACTTCTCTACAGTTTTTAATGTAAGTCAACATTCTGCCAAGCATGGGATTGCCTTATTGCAGCCAAACTCTAGTTATTTAATTGATAGAGCCAACGTACTTATGAGACTTAAGCAAGTCAAGCAAAACAGGGCACATGGACCAGATGGTATTCATCCTAGGATGTTAAAGGAACTAGCGGAGGTTTTGGTCGATCCCGTAATGCACTTGTTCCAGTCATCTATTGAAACAGGAGAGGTCCTGGAAGCCTGGCGACAGGCAACCGTGATCCCTATACATAAGGAAGGATCACGGCAATTGGTGTCCAATTATAGGCCCATAAGTTTGACCTCAGTGCTGGGTAAAATATTGGAAGCTATAATAAAGGATTTTCTTGTAGACTTCATTGAAAAATCTGACAAGGATGATAAATCTCAACATGGTTTTAGAAAAGGGAGATCATGCCAGACTTATCTATTGGAATTTTATAATAAGGTTAGCAAGTCAATTGATAAAGGTACTCCAGTCGATGTCATCTATCTGGACTTTGCTAAGGCCTTTGATAAGGTCCCTCATGAGGAACTAGTTAAAGTTATCCAACAACTCGATCTGCCAAATTGGACAGTTCTATGGATTAGGGCATGGTTGGCAGATTGGAAACAGAGGGTGTGTGTTAGGGGTCAATTCTCTAGTCAAGCCCGTGTGACTAGTGGTGTCCCGCAGGGATCCGTGCTGGGGCCCTGCCTTTTCATTCTTTACATATCAGCAATGCAGGTAAATCACAATGTATGGTTGTCAAAATTTGCGGACGACACAAGACTTGGGGGAACAGTAAATAATATAGCTGAATATAACATTCTCCAATCAGCTCTAAATGAACTGGAAACTTGGGCTTCTCAAAAACAATCTGTATTTAATGTAGATAAATGTTACGTTATTCATTTTGGATATAATAATAATTTCTTTAAATATAATCTGGGAGGTACAGTATTAAGGGTCTCAGTAGAAGAGTCAGATCTTGGGATTAATATTGGCAACAACCTGGAATTTAGTACACACTGCAATAAGATTATGAAAAAATCTAGTGGTATTGCACACTGTATAAATAGACAAATAGGATGCAAGGAAAGTGAAGTTATAGTCCCCTTGCATACTGCACTTGTGAGGCCCCATATGGAGGATTGCGTGCAGTTTTGGGCACCTTATAAGAGACAGGATGTGGAATCACTTGAGAGGGTCCAGAGAAGAGTTACAAAATCGATTAGAGGATTTAAAGGACAGAGTTACGAGCAGAGGTTAAGTGCATTGGGATTGTATACACTTGAATATAGAAGAATGAGAGGGGACATGTGCCTGATTTTTAAGGCTCATAAAGACTGTTTTCTTTGGGACTGTATACGGTTGCAGCATAGCGACCATGGACATAATACAAGAGTACATAGCCAGCAATTAGTTAAAGAGAAAACAAATAAAAATAAGAGACGATTTTGGATAAATAATAGAGTAACACAAATATGGAATGCATTGCCCAGAGATGTGGTTGGTAGTAAAACAATATCTGAATTTAAAGCTAAATTTGATCAGTACTGCACTAAGAAAGGAATTAAGAGCTACTTATAGGCTTTAGTGGCGAGCTTATGGACTTCGGTCTCCAATTGCTCTGTATTGTCAATGAAATCTGCCTCTAACCTTCTAACTGTCCACCCCACCATCATCCATCCACACTCACTTCCACAAACTTTTCCCCACTTCTTGCTCACCTCCCCCTGCCCACACATTCTGAGGACACTAACTGCCAAATATGCAAGAGTATCCAGATACCCTAAAAGTTTGACCGTGTTCCCCTCTGCCCCCACCCTCCACCCCGCCAGATTTCAAAAAAACTCTTGTTCACTTCTTCCCCTATTAACTTCCAGTGTCCCAAGTGGCCAGCTAAACCCTGGTGCCCCCCAAATTCCCTACCTGAGCAAGGCCTATGATTCCACCTGCCCTTGCGGGTCAGCGTTCTAACTCCTGGAATAATGTCCCTAACTGCCTGCAGCCATTCCATACTAATCCTACCATTAAGGCAGCCTACCCCTCCGACACGGGGGATTCCCGGCGTCAGCATATGTCCTGCCCCACCCTATGCCCATGCATTATATTTCCCCAACCCCAGGAGCTCAAGCGGCTGTGGGAAAGAAGCATAAAAGTGATACACAACAATAATAATAATCCCGCCCCCACACAGTGCTGGGGGAGTTACAAATGAGAGTTCTTCTTTTCCTCCCTGCACCTCCATTTAAGGCGCGCGGGCCGAGTGGGTCCATAATATTACTCTTGTGTCCCAAAAGAAATGCCCCCACAGATGTCCACGCTGCTAATATCGCCAACAGTCCTTCAGTAAACCCTCTGGAGGTATAACCTGAAAAACAACACTTCACAGCCCTCTATTAAACCTAAACACTCCACAGGGCAACAGTGAGTGAACACAACAGGCATCCACCTTGAAACCAGGCCCAGCGGTGCTAATTCCAGCTGAGCTCTTTCCCCTACACCTCTCCTCAGGGAGCGCGGGTGTGCATTAAGGCAATTCAGTCCCAGCTACTCACCCCTTCAGATTTTAACAAGGCACCAGGCACCAGCATAAAATATATATTCAGTCCATCTCAATAGCAACAAAATCAGCGATGGATTGTCCCCCAAGCCTCTCGAATCCCTAGAGGCTCTGAGCAGCACAACACAGTGTTTACCGTACTGTACCATGTCCATCAGAGAGACACTTGTTCAGCCGACTTTCTTTCTGAGCTCCTTCACCTCCCAGAAAGAGAACACTGTGCCCTCATGCTTGATTTTAAGGGTGGCAGGATATATCATAAAGTTCTCCACCTTCATGCCCCGCAGGCTTGCCATCGCTTCATTAAACATCTAGCGCTTTTTTAGCAATCTGGCTGAATAATCCTGGGAAACAAAGAGCTTGTGTCCCTCCCACAGGATCAGACCTTTTCCCCTATAATCCCATAGTATCATCTCTCGGTCCCGATAATAGTGGAACCGCATAATGAGCTGTTGTGGTGGTTGGCCCGCCAGCAGCCTGGGCATTACTGCTCAGTGAGCCCTCTGCATTGTGAACCGGCCTTCTTTAAGCTCTACCCCCAACAAAGTAGGCAAAGTCACCGCAGAAAACTCAGGTGCACTCTCACCTTCTTTCCCCTTGGGTAGTCCCCTTAATTGGAGGTTGAGCCTCCTATGGTAATTCTCCTGGTAATCGGCAGCCTCTTTCACATCCTCCAATCCTCTCTGCAACACCAGGATTTTCTCTGGGGCACCCTGCATCTCATCCTCCTGCCTAGAGATCCTCTCCTCCGCTTCCGTTAAAACAAAGAGCATGGGAAGATTGTTGGGTAAGGACTTCTTTGAATTTTGTCATCAATCTGAGACTCCAGTTTGCACAGTCTTGGTTCAAGGGCTGCCACGACCTGGCCCGTGAGCTCGCGGCCGAGCGTGGTTATTTCCGCCGCTGAGAAACAAAATCAAGCTCTGGCTTTCCTGCTCCTCCTGCCACAACTTTCTTGTCCATATTGGCTGCCGTTCGCCGACTTTTACTGAGACCCGAGGTTAAATACTCGTCTATTACACGTTCACCACTCAGTCTTGCTACTTTTAAACTGAAATCCGAAGCGAACTTGTACTTTCATTTAACTTTAATTCTCCGATGGAGAGGAGCGAGGCGGGAACACGTCTGAACCACTTACCAGCTCATGAGCCCCCCACATCTAATTTATTTTTAAATTCATTCATAGTGATGCTGGCCAGGGCCTCCACAGGTAGCCTATTCCAAAGAGACACTACCCTCTGGTTAAACCAAGGCTTCCTTACGTTTGTCCGATGTTTGTCCCCAGTAAGTTGAAGGGGGTGAGCTCTGGCACAGTAGTTTTGCTTCCTTAGATTAAGGCCCAGCTTCTCCCATAACCCGTCATCAAATAGGGCTTTAAAGACTAAGCACATATCACCTCTTAGTCTGTGGTATTCCAGGGAAAACATACCTAACTCAGACAGCCTAGCCTTATAGTCCTTATTACATAAGTCAGAAATCATATGTTTTGCTCTCCTCTGCACCCTTTTGAGTAAGTTTATATCAATCTTGTATTCGCCTTGTAGTAGAAGGCAGCGTTCATGAGCTAGAAGGGGTACAGAAAAAAATATATGAACAGTCACCAATGAAAAAATTGCACTCCAGATTTAAAATTCAAGTGGAAAGATTTTTTTACTGTGTTAGGATGGTACTTACAAAGTACTATGCATATCCATAACCATGTCAGTAGTGCAAATAAAGTGCAAAATGCGGTTCTTTTGAGGGCTGTCTGGTACAGATTCTCAAGCCCAGCATCTTTTCTGCTCATGCCCATGCCTATGCATGATGAGTGATGGTCCAGATTCACAATGTGTCAGTTCGGGAGATCCGGGTGAACAGAGGGTGCACCCTAGCTATGGTACACTGAGCAGACACTGCAGTATTGCCCAGCAACAAGCACCCTGGTGAGAAGGAGAAAGTGACCCCAGACTTGTTTGACTTTGGTGACTTCCTGTTGCTAGCTGAATGGAAGGCTAGAATTAGCAAGAGACTTGCCCAGAGAAACCAAGTGTTTTCGTTGAAGGAATGGGATGTGAGATGTGTCCATGGTGCGGAGCATCACATACGCCTGCACGACGAATGGCCATTTTGAGAGAGGTCCCGACGCCTAGCCCCAGCAGACATAGATGATGTGAGAAGGCACATACAGGAAATGCTCACTGCTGGTGTGATACAAGAATCCAGGAGCCCATACGCCTCTCCCATTGTGGTTCTGCATAAGAAGAATGGGTCTGTGAGGATGTGTGTTGATTATCGAACCCTGAACCAGTGGACCATCCCAGACAAATACACTATGCCTCGTATACAAGATGCCCTGGACTGCTTGAATAGGAGCAAATGGTTCTCAGTGTTGGATCTTGGCAGTGGATACTACCAGATCCCGATGGCCCTGGCATATACACTGCAAACAACATGGGGGTTAGAATGGAACCCTATGGTACCCCACAAGGCAGGGAGTGAGCGCCAGAGGAATAAATTCCAGTGTCAACTTTCTGAGACCTGTCCGTGAGGTAAGACTGGAACCATTTGAGGACTGTACCAGACAGCCCTCAAAAGAACCTCAGGCGCTCCAACAGCACACCATGGTCTACAGTGTCAAATGCAGCAGAGAGAGATCGAGAAGGACCAGAATGGTACGTGCCTTTCGATCTCTAGCCATTAGGAGGTCATTCAACACCCAGACAAGGGCAGTCTCTGTGCTATGCTTCTTCCTAAAACCAGATTGGAGAGTATCATAGACATTGTGAGATATAAGACGATCATCCAATTGCAACGCAACCGCCTTTTCAATAACCTTACCAACAAAAGGCAGGTTAGAGATAGGCCGGTAGTTAGCTAGACAATCTGGGTCCATGGAGGGTTTTTTAAGGAGTGGTCGAACTACTGCCTCCTTGAGGGGGTCAGGTAAGACCCCCCTCTCCAAGGACTTCCAGACAATGTCAGCAAGGATTGGGCAAATAACTTCTACACATCCCACTACAAGGGGTGTAGGACCCGGATCCAAACTACAACTGGTTGGGTGCAATGTTTCAATGATCTTCACAATGTCAGTGAACTCCAGCCGTCAAAAATCTGACCAGACAGACCGAGTGCATACCACTTCCTGTCGACCACTGAATCCCTCATAGGAGAAGTCGGACCGATGCCAGGCCTGATGCTGGCAACCTTATCTGCAAAAAAACGAGCGAACTCCTCGCATCTCAGCTGAGAAAAAGCTTCTCTGGGCTGGAGACAGATTGGATTGCACAATCTGTCAACGGTCCGGAAAAGTTGAGCCGGTCGATTCTGTGCAGCAGAAATCTCCCTGGACAGGAATTCTGCCTTCTTACGGGTGATTTCTGATTGATAGCCATCATAATGTGCCATCAACCTAAGCCTGTCAGCATCACTGCCAGACTTCCGCTAGGCTCTCTCCAACCTTTGGCCAACTCTTCTTGACTTCTTCAAGGAACCATCAAACCAAGGGCTCCTTGGGCGAAGGGCGAGGGGCCGAACACGAACAGGAGCAATCTTGTCCAGAGCATCTCCCACAGCCTTATTATAGGCTAGCATGAGATCATCTGGACTCATGCATTCACCCGACAAGCCCAATAGATCCAGCACCGCCATCAGGTCATTGGGGTTAATACCCCTTAAAGGGCGGTACCGAACCATCTCTGTAGAGGCAGACCTATTAGGGGGAGCCCTAAAGCTGAACCTTATGGTGTGATGGTCAGACCAGCTAACTGGTTCCACCCCAGATCAGCGATCTCCACACCCAAAAGAATGATCAGGTCCAATGAATGACCCTTTATATGGGTTGAGGAGGTAACCACCTGTGTTAGGCCCAGCGACATCATCAGCTGGAGGAGATTTTGACCAAAATGCGAGAGTCCGTCGTCGACCCAGGCATTGAAGTCCCCCAGAACTATCAATCTGGGGGACTGCAACACCATGTCGCTGATGAAGTCTGCTATCTCCTGCAGAAATTCTCCACCGTCTCCTGGTGGACGGTAGATGAGGAGAATCCTGCAACCTACAGCCTCTCCCAGGATATATTCAAAGGATCTGGTACTTCCCAATGGCACATCCACAGGGCCCAGCTCAGTCTTAAACATAATGGCTACACTCCCACCCCTACGATCCAACCTTGGGTGGTGTATCACTGAGAACCCGGCTGGTGTTGCCGAAGCCAATACAGGGCCTGGATTTTCATCCAGCCAGGTCTCAGTGATGCAAGCCAGATCAGTTGACCCAGCAAGATCAGCTATAATAGCTGTCTTGTTTTTAATAGATCTGGCATTGCATAACACCGCCAAGGTGGGATGAGCTGTCAGGGAAGACCTCGGCACCTGCCCACTAAGATCGGAACCCTTGGGTATGGGGACAAGACAAGAATAACCTCTATCTTGGCCCCATTTTGCCCCAGGGTGTCTCCTGGACCCCACCACCCCAATCCGCCCTCCCCCTTCCTGACCCTCACCAGGCCCAGCTCTCCACCTTCTTTTATGTTTCCTAAGAATGCCCAAAGCACGACACCTAAAATAGGTGTCGGATGACAATGGTGGACATTCGAAGGGACATAGTTCCCTGAGCCTGGTGGGGGAATAATGCCCAACTGTCACTAAACCTCCCCAACACATTATAATAAAACCAAATAATCTGGAGAGGAAAAAATGTAATAAACAAAGATAATCTATTACACAATAAAAGAAAAGAAAAAAACAAATTATATATAATCAAACACTTATTCAAAAATAAAATGGAGCATTAGTACATTCATAAATCCCAACAATCCAGCACTTCCTAGATACAGGCCACTTAAAACTGTTATCCTTTAAAATAACTAATTAAAATAATCCAAAGCTCTGAAAATAAATCTTATAAATCAAAAAACAAAAGAAACCCCATACAGAGTCCACTCTAAAGAGAGTTCAAGTCCCAGGAAAATTAAAAAAATAAACTTCAAATAAATAATAATAAATACAATTTAACTTTCAGCCCCTGGTACTCTCACTACCCTGGGAGTCAGTACTAAACCAGGCACTGTTAATGCCTAGCTAATATAATAAAGATGAGTATTAAAAGTTCCCAGGCACTCATACTACCTGGAAAATGAAAAATTATTTGGGCACTCTCACTGCCCAAAAAACAGTAAAAATAAATCCAAACCAAAAATACAATATAACCAAAAAGCAGGACATGTTCTCTCCAAGAGGGTATCTTAACAGACTTAATTCTTAACTTTAAGTTCAAAAATATCCAATCCCATAACCAAGTGAAGTCAAATTTCAAATCTAGTTTCTAAAAAAGTCAGCAGTCAGTCCAACTATTCAAATCAGCCACTGAACTCCATTCAGCAATCTTCCATCACAAAAAAAAGGGGGGTTCTGGAAGGGCCAAGAGTGTGCAAAACTCGGAGAAAAATAAAGGGATCTCCCATTCCTCCCCTCTACACCACCCCAGACTGACCTAATTCCCCACCTGTGACCCGCAGCTACAGACGTCCTTAGGGATAGACAATAAAGTACACCCCTAGGGCACCTTAGGAGAACCCCAAATCCTCCTCTGGCTCCCCAAAGGCCAAATGAGGTAACTCCCACTCGGTCAGAGGCAGCACAATGGGACAATGGCCCAAGGTGTGGGGGAGGAGGGATTCCCAACCCAGCACCACTCAATGACCCTCACCACCCCTAGATTCCAGAGAAGTGGTAACTCCAGAGCCACAACAACATTATTTGGAGCAGTAAGTGGCAATTTAAAACATCCACAAACTCCTCCTGTCAGCATTCCGAGCACAACGTCTCTAGGACGCTCTTCAATGTAATTCTTCTGGAGAACTCCAAATCAAACAAACACTTCCCCAGTCACCTCCACTGAATCCACCGACTCCACGGAGATTTCCAGACTTCAGCACAGTCTATTTAGGCTGTCACAAGTAAAAAATGGGAAAACCTTCCCACAGTGAGCGGTCAGAACACAACCCTCCCACGATGAGCGGTCAGAACAACAAGTCAGTGCAGAGAGCAACCACACACAGATAATTCAATTCACAAGGTGTGCAAAGTGCGCTCTCACCACACCACTACTTGCTTATAAATGAGTGGTCTTTCGGCAGTAGTTCTCCCGAATCAAATCTGCAGTGGTTTTCTCAAATCAGCAGCAAGCTCAGTTCTGGCCTGGTCTTCCCAATTCGAATATCAGACAGCAACTCCTGGCAGCAACTCCACAAGTCACGAATCACCAATGATTTGGGATTTGGGGTTTACTTTAGGTCTGTCACGGCTTTACTGAGAGCAGCCGTAACATAACCGATCGATATTCAAAGCTATTGCATAATAAAAAGCAGAAATAATTAAAAAATACATGCCTACTTTCGGCTGTTTCAGTCTTACAAAAACAACAGCCGTGACATGAATAATTTAACAATTTAACAGCTAGAACTCCCGTATAACAGGGAGAACAGCCGAACTAACTACAGACCTGAAAAATACGCTCAGAAACACTAAATTAACTCACTAAAAGGCCCTAACTAAGCTAAAACTACTAAGAGAAAATAAAAATAAAAATGAAGGCAAACTTAAAATAAAATAATAATAGAAAAGAAAATAGACACAGCCTCTGAGCTCGAACCTCAGGCAGCTCACACACAGCCGCCATCTTGGATCACTACATGTTAAGGTAATGCAGTCGTTCTTCATATGTCTTGTTGTGGAATCCGAGTATAATTTTTGTAGCTTTCCTTTGTATTGTTTCCAGTCTGTCTGTGTCCTTTCTAAGGCGTGGTCTCCAGAACTGCACACTATATTCCAGGTGAGGCCTTACCAGTGATTTGGGCTGCAGATGAGCAAAACCCTTAGGGTTTAGCTCATCTGCAGCAAGTCAAGGTTCACTGTTTTCAATCAGGATTTTACTCTTACCAGAATTTTTATCAGGTTCAGTAGCATTTTCAGATATTAAAGGTATGTTAAAGGATTAGCCTTCTTTGGCTAATGTTCCCATATCAGGATTTGCGGAACTCTTTGTGGTCTTGGTCACTAGTTAGTTAACCTGCTTGTTCCTGCTTCTGGTATTAGGCTCGTGGGCTGATGCAGGGGATTTTGTCATATATTGTTTGTCACAATAACATCTATTATTTTTATTTATTTCCTGTAGCCTTCTGTTAAGCCCATGATTCATACTATCCAACCCCGCTTTATCCCAGTGACCAGCGGTGCCACCCTTGCCTGCTTCAGCGCATGACACGCCCCAGCTCACCAGCAGGCAGGTTCTCTCTTCCCTGGGTCCTTCCCTTCAGCACATTATGCACTCGCTCACACTTCTCCCTAGCTGCCAGCCTCTCTATCTGGCTTCCGCACATGACATGCTGACCGCCAGCTTGCTTCTTCTCCTGCCGGCTTGCAGCTCCTCCTGCCTCCTTCAGCGTACAACATGCTGTCTTCAGGTTGTTGTTTTTTTAACTGCCCTTCCTCCCGCTTTAGGGATGACACATCCAAGCTTCAGAGGCCTACTACTGCCACTGTGGCCGAATCAGAACACTGAGTAAATGCATTTCCAGTTGGAATTGCTGGATGTCAGAGTATAAAGTTCAGGGCTAGACCTGCCTTTCCACTGAAATCTGGAAAGGCTGTATTTCGTGCCCTGCTTTTCTTTTTGTACATGCATTTGGTTCATAATGAATTGGTTTAATCTGACACTTTGGGAATTTAGACTTCTAACGAGCTGCTGGTAGTTACTTGTTTTAAATAAGCAAACAATTTATTGTTCAGTTCACTGTTTTGCGCTATTTATGGTTTCTCTTTGCCTATACTATTCCTTGTGAAGTTCTCTGAGCCCCTAGGGATGTGGTGCTACACAGAAAAAAAAATTGCCTTGCCTCCCTTCTGTTCTATGAAATTTGGTAATTGTATGCCTGTGTGTTGTGTGCTGGGCCAGAGCGCAGGAACAGCAGTCGTCTAATGAGAAGCTGTTGCTCGTTCTCAGCTGGAGACCGTTGGAAAAATACAAGCAGTACATGCTCCCCTTTCAACACCACCATGTGGAACTGTAAGGAACAGCAATAGAGCTGCAAGTTTATCTACAGAAATAGGGCTGCTGCCTTCCAAGAAACCAAGATTAGGACATTTTGAAACAAAACTGTGTCATCAGGACACTGTGTAATTCTATCTCATGCATCAGCCTTGATTTCCACAATCAGAATATTCCAGCCAACGCAACAGTTTCTATTTCCTCAATTAAAACTAAGACTAGTTATTTGAGTTTTTTTTTATTTATTCATGCTGACGGTCGTTATTTTCATTCGTGTTGAAATATTGTATTGTTTTTGCTGCTTTCTAGTGAAAGGAACAAAGACATGTTTTTCTAGTTTCTGACCAGAACATTTCTTAGTTTTCTTTTGTTGTGGAGAGACAGGACAAAGTCCATCAAACTAGGACTGTCCTGGTCAGACAAGGATGGATGATAACCCTAGGGAAAACTTCCTCTTAACTACATAACTGTTACACATTTGAAACAAATGTTATAACCACCCCCCCCCAAAAAATGTGGGTCTGTTACTAGTGTCTGTTCTTTTCCTATGCAAAGGGCTTGACCCTGATATGGTGTGTCCTGATGGGTGTATAGAAGTCTTGGTACGAACAGCATATGGGGTTCTTTTTTCTTTTCCTTTATCTTGGCATCCTCTAGTGAGAGAGGGGGTGCTGTCTAGGGCCCGAGGGCTTCATTCAGCTTTATCTTGGCGTCCACTAGAAAGAGAGGGGTTGTTGTCTAGGGCCCAAGGAGTTTGTTCAGCCCCTGGTACCAACTGAGACTTGCTGTGGGTGTGGGGGCTTGCCAGGCTCAGTGGATGAAAATATTGGTTCTGAGCCTCATGGCACAGGTCTCCTACTGGTAGTTGGTGACAGTGAGAAGAACAAATCCCAGAGATATGGCGACTGGCCTTTAGGGGAGGTTCCCCTGCAAGGTGTGTATCTTTATGGCTACACTGCAGACTCTGATCTTGAATTCTGTTATGAAGAGGTCATAGATTCCAATCAGTTCTTGTGAAACATAGAAACATAGACTTTGATAGCAGATAAGGACCGCTTGGCCCACCTAGTCTGCCCATTTCCCTACCTAGAGGATAAGCTGCAGATCCTATTTAACCAACAGCCTATTTCTTCCTACCCCCCACAAAAATTGCCTTATGTCTGTCCCATGCATTCTTGAATTCTGCCACAGTTTTAAATGCCACAACCTCCTCAGGAAGGCTGTTCCATGCGTTCACCACCCTCTCTGTGAAAAAATACTTCCTCACATTGCCCCTGAGCCATTCCCCCTCTATCTTCAAGTTGTGTCCCCTTGTTCTTACACAACTCTTTTTCTGAAAGATGCTACCCTCTTGGACTTTGTTGATTCCATTGAGGTACTTAAACATTTCTATCATGTCCCCCCTCTCCCTTCTTTCCTCAAGGGTATACATATTAGGCTCCTTTAGCCTCTCCTCGTATGGCTTCTCTTGCAGACCCTGCACCATTTTAGTTGCCTTCCTCTGGACTGCCTCCATCCTGTCTATGTCCTTGCGGAGATGGGGTCTCCAGAACTGGATGCAGTACTCCCAGATGGGGTCTCACCAACTGTCTGTTGAGTGATAACAACTTCCTGTTTTCTACTGGTGATGCCTCTCCCTATACATCCCCGTATCCCCCCCAGCCCTCCCTACTACCTTCTCACATTGCTTGCTTACCTTAAGGTCATCTGATATGATTACCCCCAGGTGCCTTTCCATTTTTGTTGTTGTTACTACCTCCCCCCAGTTGTGTACTCTTCCCCTGACGTGGCAGGAACTGAGGTACATGCTCTCCCTCTAGTACAGGAGTCCATTATCCTGATAAAAACTTGCCCTGGTAAGATTGCTGTCTTGGGACTGTGATCTGATGTCCACTGGAGCTTTTAAGCATCCTAATTAAAATGATGGCTGCCTGGCAAGCAACAGGAGCAAGACCAGAGGTCAGGAGTCAGACACCCTTGGGGGTGAGTGGGTTATGAGCAGGGAATGTGGGAAGATATTGGGTTCTGTTAGAGCCAGTTGCAAAGGTACTCCAGTGTCAGAGATGGATTCACACCACAGCCTGACTGCAAAGGTGTGCAAGATTATAAGTAATGTGACAGGTTTCTGATAACATTTGTGCCCTGAACCATGAAATGTCCAGAATTATTTTCTCCACTCTCCCATATCAAGAGGGATATGCTGTGACCCCAAACCCAAGAGGAAAATATAGAGAGATGCTCTGTGCAAACATACTTCCATGAGTGCCACCATGAATTTTTGGCATTTGCCACAGAACATGCTATTTATCACCTCTAACAGGTAATGTGATCTGCAAGGCCCAGTGCTAGCTAAATGCTTTTATATGACGAGAAGGCACCTTGAATTACTGCCAGTTGGTTATAGTTTGCCAGCAGGTGACTGATTAAATACAAGGCACGTGCACTGATTTGTAAATAAACTTGTTCTTCACTCCCTAAGACTTGAAGTCTGTGTGCCCTGTTTATATCAGCCTAATGTGATTAACAGTGATGCAGTGGTGCTGAGGGATGCACTGAAGATCAAAAGGTAATTTGGGGAACGATTGTTAAGGGACAACTAAACAGGTTATTATGGGGGGAGGGCACTCTTTACCATAACCGTCCCAGGATGCTGCAGCATAAACTACACTTTTACACTATGCGCCTAATAAGGTGGTTAAATAGCTAGTTAAGTTGCCCTCTTTGTCTGGTTCTGATTACAAATCAACAAATAACATGTGCAGTGGACACACATGGGGCAACTTAGCTTGCTTAAACAGACCAAGCCATATGCATATAGTATTTTATTTATTTATTTATTTCAGTTTGGGATTAATACCTCTGAGTCAAGGACTCATTTCTGAAGGTTCCAAGTCAGTGTTGAACAAACAATCACAAATATTACAGGGTATACAGAAAATAACATTGAATCACTTACACAGGCAAGAGAATAAAACTGAGCTTCATATACATCAAATAGACAGTAATTAACAGGAAAGAAGGGTTGATAAGAGAAGGTTGGCAGGGCTCTTGAATGGAGTTCATTAAAAGGTGGGCCAACCTAAGATGGATAGAGGTAGGATGGTCAGATGGAAGTGGCATCAGAGGTGGAGGGGGGTCAAGGTTGTCAGCCATGAGTGGGCATTGTCAGCTGATTGGAGGGTGCAGGAGGGGGCTGTGAAGAAAAGAAGTAAAATGTAGGCAGATGAGGTCCTGCCTCATGAGCGTAGGCAGATACATGCCATAGTAGTGTCAAGAAAGGATCTGAGCCCAGATTTGAATGTATTAATTTTGGGTGTAACAGTGATATCAGCAGGTAGCTCATTGTACCATTTTTGTCCTCGGTACAGGATGGAATTTTGGGCAAGTTTTGTCCTTTTGAAGGGAATCACCAGCCTGTCAGTATCCACACTTCTGGTTGATTTAGTTGGAACTGCCAGCTTAAAGAGTCTACCCAAGGAGGGGAACGTGAGACCAAGAAGCACTTTTTTTAGTGGTAGGCAGGTTTGGTATTGCCCTCTAAAATGTAGTGGGAGCCACCCAGTGTAGAGTGAGCAGGTGTGGGTGTCAATAGCAGCCCCCGAAGTTAGACGGCAGGCTTTATTAAAGCAACATCCCATTGTGTTAGAGAGAAAAGGAAGTGCAAAAGAAGAAAGAAACCACTTTGGTTCTCAAAAACAGTAGCAGAAAAGGTCAGAGCCAAAAGGCTGGCCTTCAGGAAATATAAGGGAAGACAGCGGGATAAAGATAGGGAGGCATACCAAACTGCCCTAAGGGAAGCAGGGAAGGAAGAAAGGCAAGCAAAGTCCCAAACTGAGGAAACACTAGCACGAACAGTAAAAGAAGGTGACAAGACTTTCTATAGCTACATTAGTGAAACGAGAAAGTCCAGAGGGGGTATTGCTAAGATCAACGGGGATAAGGGGGTATGTGAGGAGGTGGACCATGTAAAAGCATCTATCCTAAATATATACTTCTGCTTAGTATTTACTGAGGAGAAGGTAGGGCAGGGCTCACAGCTCAGCACCATGGACACAGGGGGAGGGAGGTGTGCACTAGTCCCTTCACAAAAGAAAGGGTACTACAAGAGCTTGATAAGCTCAGGGTGGACAAGGCAATGGGACCTGATGGCATACATCCCAGGGTACTAAAGGAGCTAAGGGTGGAACTAGCAGAGCCATTATCAGAACTTTTAGTGAGTCTCTGAGCACAGGAGAGGTCCCAAAAGACTGGAGAAAGGCTCATGTGATCCCACTCTACAAGAGTGGTAGCAGGGAGGAGGCAGGGAACTACAGACCAGTCAGTCTTACGTCAGTAGTGGGCAAGATTATGGAGGCACTCTTTAAGGAAAGGATAGTGCAACACCTGGAATCCATAGGAGTACAGGATCCAAGACAGCATGGGTTTACAAAAGGAAGGTCCTATCAAACTAATCTCAGAGGTTTTTTTTGACTGGGTAACCAGAGTGGTGGACCAAGGGGGAACAGTTGAGGTTGCCTACCTTGACTTCAGCAAAGCTTTCAATACTGTCCCACATAGAAGATTGATTAATAAGCTGAGTAGGCTCGGGGTGGGTCAGATGTGGTCAACTGGGTGGCAAACTGGTTGACGGGCAGAAAACAGAGAGTGGTGGTAAATGGTATACAGTCAGAAGAGATACAAGTCACAAGTGGGGTACCTTGGGGATCAGTCCTGGGCCAGTTCTCTTCAATATCTTCATCAGTGACATTGCAGATGGACTGGAGGGTAAGGTTTGTCTGTTTGCAGATGACACCAAGATCTGCAACAGAGTAGAAGATCCAGATGGGGTGGGCAGAATGAGAAGAGATCTGGATAAACTAGCAAAATGGTTGGAAGAGTGGCAACTGGGGTTTAATGCAAAGAAGTGCAAGATCATGCACATAGGGAAGAGAAACCCTGAAGCCACCTATAGGCTGTGAGGAGAGTTGCTGGCAGTCACAAGGGAAGAAAGAGACTTGGGCATCATCATCACAGATGACCTGAAATCATCCAAGCAGACCACTAAAGCAGTAGTTAAGGCTAGGGGGATGTTGGAGTGTATTAGTAAGGGAGGGAGGTAATAATCCCTCTTTACAACACACTGGTTAGGCCCCATCAGGAGTACTGTGTGCAGTGCTGGAGGCCACACCTTCACAAGGACATTAACCAAATTTAGGCAGTCCAGAGAAAGGCAACCAAAATGGTGCAGGGCCTGCTTCAGAAAACATAGAGGACAGATTAACTTAACAGAGCTCAATGTGTGTACCCTAGAGCAAAGGAGGGAGGGAGAGAGGTGATATGATCGAAACATTCAAACACCTTAAGGGCATTAACAAGGTGAAACAGTCTAACATGTTTTAATGTAAGAAAAATAGCAGGACAAGAGGACACAGCATGAGATTAGAGGGAGGCCGATTAAGGGGTAATGTGAGGAAGTTATTTTTCAAAGAAAGGGTGGTGGATGCATGGAATGGCCTACCTCAGGAAGTGGTGGATATGAATACAGTGCAGGGCTTCAAACAGGCATGGGATAGGCATAAGGGAGCAATACAGATGAGTATGAATAGATAGGCCATTGACAGAGCAAAGGCCGATGGCAGATTCATAAGGTAGAAAAAGAAATGGGCAGACTGGATGGGCCTTGTGGTCCTTATCCACTGTCAACTTCTATGTTTCTATGTGTGCTAACCCTATTAAGAGCATTTTTTGTGCCCTCCCCATAAATAGGCAGCCCGTAGTCAATAGAAGACAGTACTGAACTACTAGTGGCAAGTTTGAGAGCATTGGTTGTCAACAAATGCCTGTGTCAGTATAGAACACCAAAATTTATATTTGCAGTCTTGATTACAGAGTCTATATGGCTTGAGAAGGTGAATGTGTCATCAAAGGTAATGCCTAAGCCACTACTCCCCAAATAATACAGTAGAGTGCTAGAGGCTGTGTGGGGAACCGCAGGCGAACCTGACTCACATTATGTGGGCCTGCCCAGTACTCAAAGCGTTCCTCACGCAGCTTGAGGTCCAGCTGCAAGAATTCATAGACCCACAACTCTGGTTGACCCTAGAGATGTTTTTGTTTCTTACCTTCCCTAGACCACGTAGAGGCCCTAATACCAGATACCTGCTTTCTCTGCTTCTAACGGCGGCAAAGAAAGTAATTACTAGACAGTGGTTAACAACAAGAATCCCTTCAATCCAAGACTGGTGGGATATCACGAAACAGATCTATAACATGGAAAAAATAACACATAGCCTAAATGAACAGGGAGAGAAATTCACTACCAGATGGACCCGCTGGCAGATACATTACATGCTGAAAGACCCTGTCTTCATTCCCTAAGGAACCACAGCTTAGGAACCTACTGGGAATCACGAACAGAGATAGCGGAGAATTTGGCTCTGAGGGCCCAAACCTGGCTCCCCTGGTCCCTCGCGGGTTAGAAGCTCACACATAATTCTGCCCAGTTGAAGCAGCTTGGGCAAGGTGGGATTCGGGAGGAGATTGTGACTTTGATGCAGGGGACATGTGAGAGCAAACTGACCACTATAGCCAGATTGTAACCCGGAACGGGAGTTAGCATAAACAATAGTACTATAATTCTTACCTACCCCCCTCTCTCACTCCGGGGAAGCCACCTGTGGAAACATGGGTGGGTATCTTTGCCTTCAAAGGACCCGCCTCATGAAAGATGAGACATTGGTTCCTTAAGGGCCAGGACGCTCTATTGGGGTACCGCCAACAGCAGGATTAATTCATAAAACACTCATTGTATCCCAAGCTTTAAATGTTAGTCTAAAATGTTAACCTCCCAAATTTGGAGGTCGAAGGCCTGATCTTGATGTCCTAGACATGGAACTGTAAAGCTGAGTAGTGCATCCCAGTTTGTATGAATTTCATATTGTTATTATAAATTGACTGTACAACATGGAAAGCTGTGAATGTTTTTAAATATGTGAACTTTGATGACTTATATGTATATAAGTTGAAAACTCAATAAAAAGAAGAATTAAAAAAAAAAGGTAATGCCTAGATATTTGAACTTTTTTACTTGCTCTAGAATATCACTCTTACGGTTATGTATAAGCAGGGTAGGTATTTCTTTGCTTTCGGAGGTGGAGAAGAGCAGACTCTTTGTTTTTTTGTGGTTTAATAGTAGCTTGTTTTGTGTAAACCAAGATTCAAGATTAAGGAAACTGCATTGGAGTTCAGTGGTGATGGAGTTGTGGTCATTACCAGTGACTGATATTACTGCATCATCAGCAAAGAGAACTGTGCGTGCTGAACAAGCCGTTGGTGCGGAGTTGATAAAAAGGCTGACTTCTCAGTGGTTGGTGTATCATTTTTCTACAGAGTTTCAGCTGAGGCAAAGAATCTTTACTGAGGTGTCTGGAAATAAAGATGTGTGGTAAGACTGTTTCAGTGTTTTAATGCTAATTTCTCATGACCCTGCATCCACTTAGTGGTTTTGCTGTTTTAAATAGCTGACAATTCAGTGTGCCAGCACTGGAAGCTCCCAGATGCACAAGAAAAATGTTTCTTTTTTAACTGACTATACTGTCTGTGACAGGTTTCAGATCCCCGATCCCCAGATCAGCCTTTCTCAATCCTCAGTTCTGCATGCCAGCATTAGAAGCCCCCTGATGCCACAAGAAATATGTTTTTTTTAACTGACTGTACTGTAACTCATGTAGATCCAACCTACAACCAAATGGCTGTCTGCTATCTAGGACTTCAGGGACAACCCCAGCCAACTTAGACCTCAGCCCCGACCTCTCTCCTCTTTTATTTCCCTCGTCTTGAAGAATAACATAATAACCTAATAATACCCTCTGTAATGCCTTCTGACAAACATAAGACTTCTTTTAACATATTGCATCTCATCTGGCCTACCCTGGGTAAATACACTGTAAAAACGGCTAAAAGCAGGAACGATCACACTGAAAACGAGATACAGTATCGCATTTCATGTGATCTCTCTTACAGAAAAGACTAAAAACCTGTAATCCCACTGAAAAGGAGATATTGCATCTCTGCATGTCCATCCTGTGAACAATTATATAAGTGGGGCATTTTAACACCACAATAATATAACAAACAATTTAAAACCCAGCCCACTCTTTAATTCCATACTCTTATCAGGTAAATGCATTAGCAGCCGTTTGGGCTTTGACCAGATTTTTTTTATAACTGAAGTGCTCTATGTAAAAACATTAGCTTTATCCCCCCAGACTTCATCTCATCCTTCTGCCCCCACCCACTGAAGTCATTATGCTCTGTCTGTGACATCACAATCTGCTGCTGTAAAAAAGAATGTGATCTTATAAATAGTGGATTATGACTTCAGCGGTAGGAGGGGAGCAAGGTCTTATGAAGTTGGAGACACAATACATTTTTGTAATTCATTATCCATAGTACTGAAGACCAAGGGGACAGAAATACAGTAAATAATTACATATTCTGTGTTTGAATATTACCGTGAGCCTGGAAAACCACTATAAGTCTCTGCTGCCCAGTGTCCTCACTTTCGTGGCTCAGGTTCGTCATACATAATGCACTAGTTCAGTGAGTCATCCCTGGAACCTTTTATTTAGTTATTAATTTCAGAAGTAAGACATCAGTTAATACCAGCTTCCCCAAAGTAAACAGTCAGAAGTAAGACATCAGTTAATACCAGCTTCCCCAAAGTAAACAGTCAGAGTTATATGAAAGTAATAGCTGCAGATCATGTTTTGGGTGAAAATTCATTTGTACAGCAATTTCTCAGCCCCATCTGCTGCTGTCCATTGTAGCCAGCCAGCCGTTGACAAATGAACATGTATGCACCATGGAGGGCAAACTGTCCTCGCCAGAGTGCGTATGTTGCTTTGTCAATCCATGGCTACAAATTAAGGTAAAGGGCTCTGTATCGCAAAGAAAGGAAATGCTACATTTTCCCATCCCTTCAACACATCATGAGAGGGGCCAGAGCTAACATGCCTCTATTTTACTAGTGCTTTGTCGGGTGGGATCAATGTTTAAATGTAATATTTTTAATGCTCATTTTCATACTAAGTGTAGCAGTACTCTTAGCTGGGCTGACAGGTACACAGAAAGAGCCGATCAGCTTAACGTGTATAACTTCCACACGCAGTGCTGCCCACAAGGATCAAACACTCTTATCACAGTTAGTGCTGTGATAACTTAAAGGATACTGCAGAATGTAATCAAATGTCAATGACTCCAGTTTGTTATGCAGTAAACTGCGAAATCCCACAGATGGAGTTTGGTCATGATGGTTGGTACTGTAGCTTTTTATTCTTATTTTCTTTACACTGTGGCCCAGATATTCAAACTGCGCCAGGCTGTTTAGCAAGCCTGGGCGCAGCGCAACTTGGCTGTGCAGGGGTGTGGACTGAGCGATATTCAACGGAGCTGTGCCATGGCACAGCATCATTGAATATTGCACCCTGGCCACCCAAAGTGTGCATAGCGCAGTGGCACTGCGCCAGCGCAAATGGTCAGAGTGGAGCAGGGGGATGCGCTAGTGCAAGTTCCATTGTGCTGTGTGCAGGAACCGCGATATTCAAAAATGCACATGCAAATGGGGCCATAATGTATGCAAGGCGCACATGGGGCCATTTGCATGTCATTATGGCCCAATTTGCATGCAGGTGTGCTGATCCCTGATGACTTGTGCCTGGCGCCATAAGTTCCTATCATCCCTGGTGGTCCAGTGGACCGCTGCCCGCCCGACTGCGGGCTGAGTTAATAATAAAAGAACACTATTCTCCCTGGTGGTCCAGTGGATCTGTCCCCCCCCCCGACTGCGGGGTGAGTTAATAATAAAAGAGCACTATTCTCCCTGGTGGTCCAGTGGACCTGTCCCCCTGATCGCGGGCTGAGTTAGTAATAAAAGAACACTATTCTCCCTGGTGGTCCAGCGGGCCCGTCTCCTAGATCGCGGGCTGAGTTAATAATAAAATAATACTATTATCCCTGGTGGTCCAGGGCCCCCTCTCCCACCGCCCACTGATCCCCACCCCCGCTCCTACCCAGTCAGCGGCGGGCGGCAGCACCACCCACCTGCCGCCCGCCACCCGCCGACTGACACTGTTGGTAGGGCTGCACACCATTGGTCCACAGCGTCAGCCAATGGGCGTGCAGCCCATACCGTAAAACACATTCCAGATATGTGAATGGAGGTATGGGGGCCTCTGAACTTCAATAACTGTATACAGTAGGTCAAAACTTTTGCTGTTAACATCTTTTGATGATACTGATATATAGAATTTACATCAAACATAACATTACAGGGCTGGCCCGGTGGTACTGGGGGTTGAGGCACTGGATGCCACACCTTGTGCCACGCCGGCGACCTGGGTTCGGTGACAGAGTCTGGCTGCCGGGTGTCGGCAGGGGGAGAGAGGGATTGAGCACCCAGCGGCGGCTCTCCCTCTTTGGGGAAGGGTGCTGCATCTGTCACGTTGCCACATCACCATCTCCCGGGTGAACCCGTACTGGCGATGCAAGTCGGGGCACACAGTGGAGGGGGCAGCATCAGCCGACAGCCATGGGAGGAGTTGCGTCTCGACGCATGCCTCCCAACTGGCTCCCTAGCATGCCGATGACTGCGGGGGTAGGTGCGCAGGAAAATGGAGCCCGTCACTCCTAGGTGACGACTCCTCCAGTGCCAGACCACGTCACCAAGCCATCACCAGGGCAGACTGTGTTGTGAACCACCCACTCCACCGTTGTTCGGGGGAAGGTAAGGGGGTGTGCCTTCCCTTGCCCCGCCTGGGGGGTATACCGGGACTACTACCTAAAAAGACTCTGAGTGGGGGGGTCACTCTAGGGGAGCAGATTTCTGGGGCGATCAGGGGGGCACTGTGAAGGCTGAGGGGTCTGAATGAGTGGAGGACAGAGCGAGTAAGGCGAATAAAGAGAAAACGTAAAAAAAAACAAAACACCATAACATTACAGCTGAGATACTGGAAGAGCATTAGCAATCAGTAAACAGGTCAGCAACATGCTAACACCACTTTGAACACCCAAACCAGGGAAGGATCACAAAATGCCGTATTAGATGGCATGGTTAGCCAGTTGCTAACCTGTTAGCAACAGGTCCTAAAACATGCTGATGCGCTTATGCAGAGTAGCTGACAGTGCTTTGAATATATGCACACTGGTATGCTGAAAGGTTGGGAGGGACGGTATGTAGCCATTAATGCTGTACTATTTACTGCCTCTCCAAACTAGCTCTTATGGGCTGTGGACCCTAATCATGTCTCCCAATCTCCAATCACCTCTCCAGTAAATACAAGAAAACTTCCTGGTGTCCGATGGTCCTTCCTGCCCTGATCAACCCTCTGGTAAATACACTAAAATTCCCTGTTGTCCAGTGTTCCCCCCCTCTCCCGATCACCACTTCTGTAAATACATGAAATTTTCCTGTTGTCCAGAGATCCCCTGCCACCTCTCTGTAAATACACAAACGTTTTCTTGTGTTCAGTGGTCCCCCCCGCCCCGATTGCTCCTCCGGGGAAATACCCAAAAGTACTCTGCTGTCCAGTGGTCCCCCCTGCCCTCTGATCACCCCCTTGGTAAATACACAAACGTTTCCTGGTGTACAGTTGTCTCTGCTATCCCCTGATCATCCCTCTGGTAAATACATGAAAGTACCCTGGTACCCCGTGGTTCCTCCATCCCTGATCACCCCTCTGGTAAATATATGAAAGTTCCCTGGTGTCCAGTTGTTCCCCTCTCCCAAGTTCGACTCCTGCCACCTGACGCAACCTGTCCTAGCCCCGGCTTGCCACCATCATAGTTTTGATTGCTCCACTAGCATATCCCCTCTCAGCAACTGGCACAGACCCTCAAATCACTCTGTGGTTGGCTGCTGACTGACAAATCATGATGATGTGCCTGCAGTAATCCGCTCTTACTACAGCAGGTGATTGATCGCGACCTGTCGGTTTGCGGCCGAGGAGGTAAGTGGAAGGTTTGTGCTGGTTGCAAAAGGGGAGCACACTGGAGACAAGGAGGTTGGAGGGTCAAGACTACAGTGGCTTGCCAGGGCATTGGGGACCACTGGACACCACAGAAAGTTGTGTGTTACCAGAGGGGTGTTCAGGGTGAAGGCTACTAGGAACTTTTGTGCATGTAAGCCCCCTTTGGGAGCTTACCGTAGGGCTCTTTAAATTCTTACTGTCCAGTGCGGGGATTCTGCCTGTGGATAGGTGGAGCCTCGGCTGGCAGTTTAAAAGCTGGGTTTTCGTGCCATTTAGGGGGGAGGTCATCAGGGGTCAGTCAAGGTGTGTGGCAGTTCGGCTGGAGGGCCAAGGTGGGGTGGTTGCTGCCCCAGTCTACTGCCCTGCAAAATAGTTTATTTTGTTAGAGGAAGTAGCGGTTGGAGAATTTGAGGCGATCTGTGTCTGTGGGGCCATCATTTGGGTGGGAAGCCAGGGCCCAGTAGAAAGTGGTGTGGCCTACCTCATGAACTGTGGCACTGAGGTAGGCAGGCGGTCTGCCAGCAGAGTGGTCCTGCTAGTTGCCATAGGTGGGGGTGCATAGTGGTGGTGAGAACTTCCGCATAGAGGCCAGTGATGGCAGCCTGTCCCTCCCCCCCCCCGTGAAGCTTGTGTTCAGTGTGAAGTGTTCCCAGAGCAGAATACCTTACCTCAAATTTGGGTTCCGCCCAACTGCTGCAGTGGCTCTAGGAAGTATGCAGCAGGAGGGGGCATGGAGTGCTGCACCATGGGGTCCACCATCTCCGTTGACAGTTGGGATTGGGTATGCTCACAGGCCCAGAGTAATGTCTCTTGTATGTTCGTAAGGCACAGAGAGTCAAGAGGGAGACTGTAGTGATCCTGTTGGAATATGCAGAGGCTCCGTCATCACGCATGGTAGAAGATGCTGCTGTTGCCAACAGCCTAGGAGCTCTGGCTCCCCTACTTCAAGTATTGTGCCATGAAAGTCCTTGGGTCTGCACTGTTCCAGGAGCTCTGTGCCCTTTCTGGATGAACTGACTGCTCACCGTTTGTGTGTGATTACCCCTACTGCACCACGGAGTTTGATTACTGATTAAAATGGTTCAAGTTTTACTTTTTACTTGCAGCTGGACAATGAATTTGTTGGAATCTAACTGCACTAACCACTTCCCCCACAGCACCCACCGGAGAGGACTAATAATGTAGGAGATGCTGCACCCCACGATCATCTTGGCTGCTCGTCTGGAACCTAGGTATGAGCTGTTAATTCTGGATGTGTTGTCTGTGCTATACAGTAACCCCTTCCCCTCCCCTCCTTACCATCCGGCATACCCCTAAACATGGGATAGGGGGCTCATATGTATTAACCGGAGGGGTGTTTAGGGGTGGGGGGACCACTGGACACCAGGGAATCATTCAGATATGCATGGCCAGGGCTTCATGGGAGGCTGAGGGTAGCACTAGACCAGTACAGGCAGCCCCAACAGGCACAGTGTTTGGGGGGAGGGGTTGCCCGTGTGTGTAAACTCTCTCTGCTTCTGACCTGTAATGAGGCCACAGTGAGATGCAAATGACCCCACAGTGCCTTGCTAGTGCTATGGGGTCATTTGTATCTTAAGGTACCGATATGAAAGGTTGCTCCAGAAGAGCAATCACCATTAGTGGGCACTAACAGCCCAACTGCGATCCCAATCCCCATGGCACCCTATTGGCCACATACCTCCTGTGACCACTAGGGGGCTGGGGTTTGCAATCACAATCTGGTTACTACCCGACTGGTACACTGGAACATGCCTTTAGCACCCACAAACTGCCCTAGCATGCTCCAGTATACCACTAGTTTGCTTCAGGCACTAATTTGCTCCTGGAGTAAACATTTAGTGAGCCCTACTCTGGCCCTACGAAAGTATAGCGCAGTGGTCTAAGGCTCTAAGCTGCAAATCTGGTGACATCCAGCAGACCAAACCTGGGTTTGAATCCCACAGCTTCCACTTGCATACTGTGTGACCCTGAGCAAGTCACTTAACCTCCTTGTGCTCCCAGGTCGCTCCTGTAAAAAAGCTTTCAGCTTAGTGTGCTATACCTGGTTAAACAACTAAAAAAAAAATATCCTGGCCTATTGTGTTCTGTATTCTACCAGTTTCATTAAGTACTTACTTTATGTTTAATGAGCTGACATTTCCAAAACCTGCAACTACAGACATTTGTATATTTTGGGTCATCAGTATATCTCAGACTTGTGTTGTCATGAAAATGTATTTCATTTTTGTTTTAGGTTGGAACTCTGCAGTTTGAAACAATGAATCTCATTCATGTATAACAAAGCAGGTACAGAATAAATATTACAGTAAGGGAGTGTAAAGTGACACCAGTTTTACTAAAATGTTCACAGTTCATTTCTCCTGGCAATACTAATACAGCAGGTAAGACTTAATAATCCTAGAATTGGTGTGTCTGGGATAATTTCACTGTGCTCTCAAATGTTTGTCAGCCCCACTCCCAAGGAGGACCATAGATCTGAAGGTACAAGAGGTACAATTCTCTACTTGTCAAGCAAGGTACACAGTTCTGGGATAACAGCCAGAATTTGAGTGATCATAATGCCTTCGTATAGCCAGGTAGACAATCTTTTTAATTTTTTTTTATTTTTCATTCTTTTATTTGGTGTCTCCCTACTGTCGACCTTCAGCCCTGGTCATGGCCCCTGGGACTTCCACCACCATCTATAGCCATGCTCCCCCAGTTACCCCCGGCTTACCCCCCGGAGGATGGGGCCGCAGCATCAGACCTCCATATCTGAGCCTCAGAACTAGTGACTGGTCAGGGGAGTGATGGCAGCTAATCGAAGCCCAAGGGAAGACTTCACCTAGACAGTGGACCCACCTGCCTACCTTTTTTCCTGGTTTTCTGTTTCAGAGGCGGGGACATGCAATGACGCCAGTGTCTGTCACACCTCCCTTACGTTTCAAGCGCCAGTAGCTTGAGCGACTCCCGGCCTCCATCAGGGGTCCTCCTTGCACCAGACACTACCCTGCCCTCCCCCGGAGAAGGAGAGCCATCCATGGGACACTCCATCCTTCTCCCCCGACCAGCCCTCCGGCAATCTGGGTCTGTTCCCGAACCCGGGTCGCCGGCATTGCAAGCGGAAATCCAACCGCTGCACCAGTGGGCTGGCCTAGACAATCCTTTTTGATTTCAATCACCTTTCTCATTATTCTTTTTATGCTTGATTTCCCGCTGTCCCCCAACCAGATGATTTAGGCTGCCATGGCTGCGCCCTTCGTTCTACTGCAAGAGCAGAAAAATGGTCTCCTCAGCGGATGGCATTGCTGCTCCTTGCTCAGCTGGCAGGTGGTAGATGAATGCTATGTGGCATGCACCCTGTCTCCCTGGTGTAGAGTGGGTCACCTCCCTGACACACTCTGCCCCCTCGTTCATCTCACTGTGGCATTACAGTGGCAGTGACATTTGCTGACATCGCATCCCTGGGCCAGCCCTCAGTCTCTTTTTTTCTTTTTTTTTTACTTTATTTCTTTATCTCTCCTGTCTGCTCTCAGAGCCCACTCCTTCCGTCCACTCATTTCCCCCATTCCACCTCCATGGGATCTGCCCCTAGAGTGCCTCCTCTCTCCTCCTGCACAGTGGGGTCTGTCCCTCTTGGTGGTCCGGATGGAACCGGAGCGGCTTTCATCCAGGGCTGCCAAGAGGTGTTTTCTGTTTTCTCCCTGGTTTCCCCTACCTTCTGAGACATCGAGTGCTAGGACGTATGTCCTGAGTGGTGGCGTGCTGACACACGCCAGACCTCTCATGCACCATCGACATCCCCCCTCCCTGGCTCCAGCGAACGGAGCCGCCTCCATCCCTTCCTAATGTCGTTGCTTCCACCAGCTATGGAAGGGATGCAGAACGCGAATGCGTTCTTGGTCTCCCACCCCTGAGGGAGGAGAGCATCCGTTGGGACGCTCGATCCTCCATCTCCCCTGCCGACCCCCGGCCACCCGAGTACGTTCCCGAACCTGGGTCGCCGGCGTAGTGTGAGGTGTGGCGTCCAGCACCTCAATCCTGAGCGCCACCGGGCCGGCTTCTCAGTCTCTTTTTTCAAGAGAGATCTGGCCAAGAGGTGACCTCGCAGACCAGCATCATGGTAATGACATATGGCTCAATTTTTCAACCTCCTCAGATGTAGAATTGTTGCTAGTACAGCATGTCTTGTCAATTGGATGCACTGGCCCAACTGTTCATCTGCTGCTGTTTTTGCGGCAGTTGAAAGAAGTTTGCATCAGGTTTTGTCCAGCTTTGCTGTGAAATAAACGTATACTAGAGAGAGTATAACTTTCATGGGACACAAGGATACAAATTCCATTCTTAAATGCAAGAGTTGGGGAATCTGACGTAGGGGACATGCATCCAAACATTAGTTTTGGAAATTCTGCCCACAGTACTTATACTGTAACATGACCTTGCACCTCCTGCTTTCCTTGCAGTCCTACTCATTGACATCTATTGTGTCATCAAAGTATGTATCCAGCTTAAATCAGTAATCCTTAATACTGTTTTAATCCTTTACCCCCCCCCCCGGCAGATTCAACAAAAACAAAACAGAATGTCAAAGTAAAAAGAGAAAGACAGAAACATGATTGGAACACACAATTCAGTGTAAGTGAAGAATGGAACTCCTATACATTGTGCTAAGTAAATACTGCATGGAATTGTTTAGTGCTTATAATGTTATTAGACAATTAGCTAATAAGGAGAAATGAAACTGGGGAGCAAAGTGCAGTAGAGCAGCAGGATTGGAGTTTAGGTAAAATACAGATACGTCCGCAAAATGCAAGTAACCATTAGAGATATTCATGGGATGGCTGGACATCAAGTTTCAGCTCAGCATTTAGCACATTCCATGAGTAAGGAGCGGAATAAGAAAATGATTTCTCCCTGAAGAAAGGTCTGCTTCACAGGAGACACAACTTGAAGAGTGTGAGAGCTCTAAGAATGTAACAACTGGAGACTTTTGCTAGACAGTTTACGTAGTAATGAAGGTTTAGCGCAGGAGAATCTTACCGTGGCATTGTTTTTTGGATATTCTGTCCCCTGTGCAAGGAATGCATACTGGTTCAAATTCACCACTAGGTAGCTGATATTTGTAAAATCCGTAGGTAAAAATGGTAGTGTTAAAATGCATTCCTAGTAACCTAAAGTAACCCTGCAGAATAAAGTCAACCTGGGTTAATATTGCTTAAAATATATCTAAAAAACATTGACTAAGATACAGTAGTAACAGTGATAATGATGATCTGATACAGGCATAGGGCTTAACTTTCAAACCTCTGTGGCACACAATGGCCCACAGGGGTGCTCTAAACTTTTCACCAAGCAAGTATGAGCACCTCTGGTGGCTAAAAATGTCTGCTGTGGAATTTGAAAACTAAGCGTCAGCAACACAAAAATGTTGGACATGGGCATTTGAGAACTGAAACTGGTGGGAAATGAGCTTTGTGTTACTAAACAGTATTCTAATTTCTAAAAATCCTAAACATTACTAAGAAATGTTGCACATCAGGATAACCCCATTTGGATGAAATGTCTAGTGTACAGGGATCCTGGGAGTCTGTTACAGCAGCAGGAAATTACAATTTAGGTGCGTGCTTTCGTCAAGCTGCTGATTTCATGCTGGGGATGGGATGCTTTTGCCAGACTTATAGCTGCATTCTGTGGACAGGGAGCTGCTGTTACAAATGGTACCCAACAGTAAAAGGATGGTAGAAGTGCAGTGTGGCCTTATATTGCATGCTGTGTCATCCAGTATTTGGTGCTGTTGTGTAGTGTAACCTGGCAGCCTGAGAGGGTTGTCTCCATGTGAGTGGACAACAGTCAGGCCATCCAGGACAGATGAAGGCAGGAGTGGGTGATCATGGGAGGAACACAAATAGTAGACCCACAGCCCCCACTTGCATACTGTGTGACCCTGAGCAAGTCAGTTAACTTCCTTGTGCTCCAAGGTTACACCTGTAAAAAAGCTTTCGGCTTAGTGTGCCACTCCTGGTTAAACAATTAAAAAAAAAAAAAGATGGCCCTGGGGGTGTGGTGAAAGTCCCATGTTACTGGTTACAGCGAAGGCACCACACAAGGAAGCTGGCAGGTGGGACATTCAGAAGGGATGTGAAGATGCACTTTTTTAAAGTGAGTGCTAGAAAAGTGGAACAGACTGCCCAGCAAGGAAGTCTGTACAAAACTGATGACTGTCAAAGCAGAGGTGGGAATGCCACTTGGGTTTAATTGGGGGTATTGAGGAGAGAGGAAAAAAGGCAAGCGAGGAGATGAGTGATTAACTATTAGGGTGCTCCCTGCAGAATACACTCTTAGCGGTATGGGTCACCCTTTTCAACTGATTCCTTAGGTTCCTGTACACATTCCAGTCTTGGACATTGGTAATACTGGATTGAGAAAAAACACGCACAAGGAGGGTATAGGGGACCAGCCAATCATTTAAGTTCAGACAGGAGTGAGGGGGTGAGTCCAAGTGGGAGCAATCCCTCAGTGAGAGTGTTTTTGAAAGGGCTTTGGGAGCCCAATTTTTCCAAAGGCAAAAGGTGGGGAAGTGGTCACTTAAATCATCAGGAAGTGCTCCAGCCATGAGGATTCTGTCTGTTCTGTAAGAGAGCATCCAGTCCAGAGGGAATGACTCCCACATTTTTTTTGTTTGTTTGTTTGCTTATCCTCCTCCTCTGGCTGGCTCCTCATCACCCTGCCACTCCCTCAGCCCCATCACGTGCCATCTCTAGGACTTACCCATTGCCATGGTCTTCCCTGGATTGCCTCTCAGGGCAGTGCCACCAAAGGGAGTCCCAGTCCTCCTGCAGCATTAATTTTCAGTCTTGTCAATGGAGCCACAGTCTGTGGAGCAGGGCCTGCAAGGAGTGGCAGATGGCATTCCACAGCAGCCAGCATTTTTCCATTTTTTCCCCACTGCCGGACGTTGGCAGAGGCCCTCTTTGCCCAGCACGCATACGCAAGCGTGTGTGGCACTACTGTGTGGCAATGTCCCCCTCTCTCTTCCAGCAACCCTGCTTGCAGCCACCACCTGGGGACACCAGGTGGCAGTAACACATCGGGAAATGGTAGCCCTCACTACCTCTAAGGAGGCAAGTGTCTCTGTGATGCTCCATTATCCTCCCCGGCTGGCCCTGTGGCAACTGACTCCCCTTTGGTTGAGAGATGGCTAGAGTCAGTGATGAGCTGAGAGAGGTTTAGTTTATGAATTACTGTCTAGGATTTGGACTGAGAGACCAACCAATCAAGGTTAAAATCCCCCATGATGGGTATCTTGTTCCAGCAAACCTTGGGCAACATGAGGTTAGCAAGGACAAAGAGGCTAGAGGGGCTACCTTCTAGGGGGTTACAGGCACATATCAACTATAGCTTTTTAATATTCCATAGTAGGAGACTACCACAGCGGACCTTACAGGGGACCCCATGGAGGGGGTGAGTTGAAGAGCTAAGGCATTGAAGTGAGATTTGTAGTAAAGGAGCAGGCCCCCACATCTTTTGGATGCAGGGTAGTCATCACAGATAATGCTTTAATTTGGTAAGGAGCAGACAGAGTCACGGGTGGTAGACTTTAACCCATTCTCTGAGACAACCAAGATGCCAGTGGAGTAATGGGCCACCCAACTCTCAAGATCAGATTATTAACCAGGAGGCTCTAAATGTTAAGGTGGGAAATCTTAATGTTCTTGCATTCCACCCAAATAAGGGAGATAGAAAAGAGGATGGTCAGGGTCCAGGGTTGGGTTCCACGTCATCAGATACATACAGGGAAATTATCATTGCCCAGAGTAAGGACAATTTTTTGCAAGACATCAAGGCCAAGGGAACAGGAGATTTCAGTCAGAAATTTGGTGTATAAGGAGAAAATCTATTCTGTCCGAAGAGTCATTAGGAGTTGGGAATGTGACTGGGTGACTCAAGCATATTTGAGAAGCAAACATCTGAGAGGGTGTCAATGGGAGCTAGCCCACCAGACAACTGAGGATTGGGGTGAACTGGGTCAATTAGTATAAAGGAATATACTAACCCCCTCAACACAAAGTTAAGTACAACACCAAGTATATAATGAGATATACTGTATAAGGATTTGGGAAGTGTCTGTTATTAGAGTTCCCTGAAGCACTGGTAAGCTAGGTAAGTAGCTATCTGGGAGCCTCAGATAGCAGTTATGTCTGGAACCACAAATGCTGTACAGAAAATAGAACATAGGAAGACCCGAGTAGCAACATTACATAGAATTTCTCCTGTTGAATTATATAATTTCAAAAGTAGTAAGTGGTTAATTTGGCTACAAATTTAGGACTCAACAGTGGATTTTGTCATAGCTTAGTCATTGTAATCCCACACACTGCAACCAGAAACTTGCAGCTAGGGAGATCTGAAATTATTGCACAGCAGAGATGGCCATTCCCCTGATTTGACTGATGTCAGAGTGATTGAAATTGTGGTGACTGATATACACAGATCAGCTGATATCAATTAGAGTTTTGGCTGAATGTGCAGAAACATCTGACGTCACTGAACAAGAATCAACTTGGCAGCTTTTCTGTTGTGTGATGGACTGTCTTTGTTTGTTTTTGTTCAGTCTCAGCCTTTAGAAGAAGGGATATGCTAAACAGTTATATTTTCTGCAGCTGTGCCTGGTGGCGCAACACATTAGAGAGCTGGCCCGTTAATCTGAGAACAAATATGGACCGGGTCCCTGTGATCAAATCATGGTGCTACAGTTTGGTCCAGGAATCAAAATTACATGACAGAAGTGAATTTCCAATCTCAGCATGCAAGGCTGGTGCAGTGCTTCAAAAGCAGTTACCACTCCGGACAGTGGTCACTGGGGACATACATGGATAAAGGAAGGAGGAAAGAGGAGCTTCCTAACAGACGTACTGACCCATGCTGTGGGAGTCACAGCTGCTATACTGCATGCAAAACATTGTTGTGAATTGACCTAAAGGTGGGCAAGCAATGTGAGGGGGCAGCAAGGAGGGCTGGGGGGATACTGGGATGCACAGGGAGAGGCATCACCAGTAGAAAACAAGAAGTTATCCCTCTGTACAGACAGCTGGTGAGACCCCATCTGGAGTACTGCGTGCAGTTCTGGAGACCCAATCTCTGCAAAGACATAGACAGGATGGAAGCTGTCCAGAGGAGGGCAACTAAAATGGTGCAGGGTCTGCACGGAAGACATATGAAGAGACTTAAGGAGCTTAATATGTATAGCCTCGAGGAAAGGAGGAGAGGGGGGACATGATAGAAACTTTCAAGTACCTCAGGGAATCAACAAAGTCCAAGAGGTAGCATCTTTCAAAAAGTGTGTGCAAGAACAAAGGGGCACAATTTGAAGGTAGAGAGAGGGCTGCTCAGAGGTAATTTAAGGAAGTATTTTTTCACAGAGAGGGTTGTGGATGCGTGGAACGGCCTTCCGGAGGAGGTTGTGGAGTCAAAAACAGTGGTGGAATTCAAGCATGCATGGGACAGTCATAAGGCAATTCTAGGGGTTGGGGGTAGGAAGAAGTAGGCTGCTGGTTAACTAGGATCTGCAGCTTATCCATTAGATAGGGAAATGGGCAGACTGGGTGGGCCAAGCGGCCCTTATCTGCTGTCAAATTCTATGTTTCTATGTTTCTATGAATTCATTCAGAGCAGGGATGCAGTTCCAGGGCCTCCAGAGGGTCTTTAGGAGGAGCTCACAGTCAAGTTAAATACTACAGTAATTGCACAAACAGAAATATCAAGGAAAAACAAAGAACTATCCTTACCTCTTTAGTACAGAGACATTTCAGTATGCAGAGCTAACATATTTAAATCTAGTAAGGTTAAATGATTCAGCGATGCTGTCTTTTATGAAGACCTGTAAAAAGAGCATCCGTCTTCATTCTGACTGCAGTTTTACATTTTTCTTTAACAGCTGGGACATATTGAAGGGGCCATAAAACGAACTGTCACGTTTAGATTTAAATAACATTCACAGATTTAGATAACAGTCTTAAAGCTGTGTTTTGATCTCTGCTGTAAACATTGGTGATCTAGTGTTTGTTTTAATATAGGCTGACCTTTGATTATGCATCTGTGTTGCTGTTTGTTGGGTGTGCATGAAAGGGACTGAGCATGAGAGCACGTGGTCAAGAGAGTCCCCATACCAACAACACTGTTAAAAAGAACCTGTCTTGTTTTGCTTTTGGGGATACCTTTCCAGCACTGACTATGCAACAGCCCTTTCACGGTGTTAGTTTTGTGATTCATGATATCAAAGTTGCTGCTTTGAATGCTCCACCAATAGTCTGAATGGACCACTAATGTAGAAATGTTGAAGAAGGGCACTGTACTAACCCTTTTAAACATGCGCCACATTCTGTGTTTGAAGATGGTCTGCAGGGCTCTGAAGTCTCCTGGTTTAACACTGAGAAATCAGTGCAGGTGTAACAGGGACCAGAGACCCACTCAGAGCTGTATCTCCCTTCTGGACAAGGTACACAGTAAGCATGGAGACCATCGCCATAGCCACAATCCTGGGTGCAGAGATAGAAAATGGCATGAGTCTAAAATACAGTGAAAAGGTGCATCCTTAATTTTTTTTCTACAATTTATAAATGTATTTTTCTGAAAATGAAAAAGCAACACAAGCCATTTTCTAGCATTGTGCATGGCTACACAGTACTGAGGAGGTCTGTAAAATGTCACTGGCTCAGTAGGTTGCACACTTGCCTTTGAGGCTGGAAGATTGGAAGGCTGTGCATTCTTGTTCCACACCAAAAATGTGGGCTAATACCCAATCGTGACACTGTTGTGTAGCACTATGGGGCTGTCGCACCACTGAGGTGTCATCTGTCAAATGAGACATTGCACCTAGGTGCCTTCTGTCCATCTCTACTGACTGTCCAGGTGGAAGTTAAGGTCCCATGGTGTTTTCACAAGAGTAAGGGATTTTCCCTGGTTGGTGTCCTAGCATACATTCATTCCCTTGCAATAAACAGGTCCATGTAATCAACCCTGCCCCCCCCAGGACACACATGGAAACGAGTTGTCACAATTCAGTGGGCCTTTCCTGGTCAATAATTATAAATACATAAAACAAAAAGACAAAGAACCGCAGCACGTAAGCACTGAGGCAAGGGTTACCCCAAAGGGCAGTGGCCGGGAAGCCAAGTTTCAAAGAAATACAAAATCACACATACTCCCATAATGCAAAGCATCATGGGCTGTATATGCAAATCACCACAGTATATTATGCTGGTTCAACTTTAACTCATTCTATCCAATGCCACCATTTTGGGCCAGGTTAAGCAATGGATGGTTCTGACGCCATATGGTGCTAATGGGTAAAATGGGTTTTTAAGCAGAAATGCATGGTACCAAAAGGTCTCTCACACAGTCTGCAAAGGGTGCCAACAGAAGACACACACATGTGTTTCGTCCTACCAGGACTCATCAGTGTGCCTCATCTGTGTGACACCCCAGTCTAATACGCCTACTTGATGGTATTGAATCCAAACTTTCAAAGCAGGGCTATGTGAAAGCTTTGCTATATCACTTTCTAGGGGGCTAAGGGCTCAATCCCTAGATGGTTCCTGGTTCCTCTGCAGACATACAGTAGAATGGCAGGAAAAGTCATGGCGTGCCCCCTATGCACAGGATGCAAACCATAGTGGCACCCCACAGCATCTACAATGGGGGATGCATGCCACTCTGTACACAGTCCTCCCCATGTGGTGTGCCTTGTTATACGGGCAGGCAGGATTGGTGTGAACCAGGGTGAATGGGCTGGTATCCACCTGATTCACAAGGCAAAGTCTGTGGTGCAGATGGCTGGTGGAGGGGGCAGAAGCTATGCCTGCCTAGGGTAGGACTGTGGCTATGCGCCTCCCTCAACCAGGCACAACACATGTCAACAAGCCTGATTGGACCTTTCTACTCTAGCCCCAGCCCTAGCAGCCTATGCCGCTGGCTAGGAGCATCACTGGCATTGGCTGGTGTTGGTTTTATACTTTTATATTTCCTGCCGAGAATACTGTAGTTCTGGAGGAGTGCCATATCCCAGCATGCCCTGCCCCCCTGTGGAGGCAGGTATCCATTCCTGACATGCATGGACATCTGATCAGATTCTGAAGGCCCAGAACTACTCTGCCCACCCCACCAACCCTTGCTCCAACATGCAGCTCTGCACTACTGGACTAGAGGGGACAGGGGTGTGGTTGCTAGCAGGCACACAGGCACCTGCACCTGCAGGGCAACAAACCTCAGATATGCACAGGTTGTGCATATCTGGGGTGTCTTAAAGGATCAGGCTCTAAGTTTGTACTGCATGCATTATGCAGTTGTATGCAGTTTCCTTGACTGGAAGCCCACAGGCATAGTTTGACTTTGACATTTGGGGGGCAGTGGGCATGGCAGGAGGAGGGGCAGGGCTGAATAGGTTGCATCTACCTGTATTAATCTCTCACTTGTGTTTAGCAGATACATTTACATTGTCTTAATAAAGAAATACTTTCATGTAATTGTATTCTTCTCTCTCTTCGGTTAGGCAGTAGACTTGACCATTTAGATGATTAAATAATAAAATATTAAATAAAAGTTATACAGAAGCAAACTTCAGGATAATATGATCTGTACCTGCTAAAGCTACAAGCTCAAGCTATGTCTGCCAGCCAGCCCCTGTCCCGAAGATAGATTTCCTCTCAGTCAGGCAGCAGACTTGACCGTTTAGATATTAAATAATAAAATATAAGTTATACAGAAGCAAACTTTTTTTTAGACTAGGTCCAGGATAATATGATCTGCTCCTGTCCTGCTAAAGCAACCAGCTCAGGCTATGTCTTCCAGCCAGCCCCTGCCCCGAAGATAGGGCCAGGCAGAAGGTGATGACTTGACTGTCTGCTTAGAAGCTTCTATAAAATAAGTTCTACAGAAGCAGCACACACACACCTGTTTTTAACAATGAGATCTGTGCTACAGCAGCAGAATTAGCTGTGTCTGGCTGCCAGCTCCTGCTCTAAATTGCACAGTGCACAACAGACAGATTTAAAATGTATTTTATTTATCCTCTAGTCATGCAGGCTGCAGATAGGAAGAGGATGGACAAATAAAAGTTAAACTACAAAGTAGAAATCCCTAGGGTAGAAGGAAGAAATACATTTTTATCTGTTATATACAGAATATATATGTATATCAATTGAAGAGATAACTGAGGCAGAGCTCTTTCCAGACCAACCCCCCCCCCATACTCGAGGGAGACAGTACACCACTTCTGCTGCTGCAGCAAGCAGAATTGGATAAAATTCAGAATCAGTACTTGTCTGAAAAAAATGAAAGTAACTAATATGTGTATATATATATATATATATATACACACGAAAGACAAAGAACCTCTGTGCATAAACACTGAGGCAAGGGTTACCCCAAAGGGCATTTGGCTGGGAAGCCAAGTTTCAAGAAAATACAAAATCACACATGCCCCCACAATGCAAAGCATCATGGGCAGGAGAGTTTTATATATATATATATATATATATATATATATATATATGTTTATTTTTTAAATTCAAAAATAAGCACTGTTTTCTATTCTGTGGCAGCTGGAACTTCAGTTCAACTAAGTGTTATTTGTTATGATTGATTTTAAAGTACTCCAACCACAAATTTTAAATCAGAGACTTGTCTCAGAGTTCACAGATTCATTCAGAATTTAATTTCAGATTCGTTCAGATGGATGGACTTATTTCAGATTCATTGATGATGGATCAATTTCAATTCAATTTCAATTTCAACTTTATTTTTAAAAGGCGCTTTTCTTAAATCAAAGCACCTGTACAAATAAATATGACAATAAATACAGTAAATCAAATCAACAGAAATCCTTAAAAGCTATATTAAAAAGGTGGGTCTTCAACTCCCTTTTAAAACTAAGGACGGTCGGGCAGGCAGTCTCGCACCTGACGAGGTAGAGAGTTCCACAGGGTAGGTGCCATAAAACTAAACGATCTAGCACCAGATGTTTTCAAACGTACTCTGGGAATCTCTAGCAATCCCTCGTCAGTGGATTGGAGGGGGCGAGAGGGACTATAGGGGCACAGGAGCTCTTTCAGGTAGGCAGGTCCCAAATCATGTAGGGCTTTATAGGTCAGCAAACCGACCTTGAAGGTGATTCGCCAAAACACTGGAAGCCAGTGCAGTCCGTGGAGCACAGGCGTTATGTGACTGGATCTAGAGACTCCAGTCAACAGCCTGGCTGCCGCATTCTGCACCAGCTGCAGACGGCGAAATTCAACCCCCAATAGCCCTAGGTATAGGGAGTTACAGTAGTCAAGCCGGGAGGTAACAAAGGCGTGGATTAATGTTGGAAGGTCCTCTGGAGGAACCAAATGCTTCACCCTGGCAATATTCCTCAGATGAAAAAAGGAAGTCTTCACAACCGCTGACACCTGGGATCAGATTAATTAACTTTTTAATTTTAGTTGTTTAACCAGGTGTAGCACACTAAGGTGAAAGTTTTTTTACAGGTGCAACCTGGGAGCACAGGGAAGTTACATGATTTGCTCAGGGTCACACAGTATGCAAGTGGAAGCTGTGGGATTCAAACCCAGGTCTGGTCTGCCGGATATCAGTAGATTTGCAGCTCAGAGCCTTAAACCACTGTGCTATACTGCCTCAAACTTTGTGTTTAACTTTTTATTTATTATTTGGAACACAGGCTGCATGTAAAGCAGTGAGCTGCTGAAACTGGTTCAACTTCAAAGTTCGGACTTCAGCCTGCACTTGACTGTAGTGCACTCCTGGCAGCCCCCGCACCCCTCCCACCCCTTCTCAGTAAGAGCCACACCACACACACAATATATATTTTTTATAAACTCTCTCAGTACACAAGCAACACAAATGAAAATTAAATAAATGACCGGTCTATTGGCCGTTGGGGTGGCCTCCTGCTCCACACACTGACTCTGAGGAGCCTAAGCTATAAGTTTTTTAGGCTAACTAAATCTAACTAGTAGCTACTACTGCACACTGCAACTACTAAGTACCATGACACAACTGCTCCAGCGAGGACAGAAGGGACAGTACTTACAGTCAGTAATGATGCAGTTCTATTGGCTGTTCCGTTCTGCCCATCAGCAGTGTGCCCTAGCATTGGAGGATGGGGCTCTCTCCAATTTGCGCCAAAGTGAGAATGTCCCGAGGAGGAGGAGGAGTCCAAGTTGTTCATCTCGTTGACACATCCGTGTGTCATCTGTCATGTGATGTAGTGGGAGCCCAAAACCATCAATCATGTGGCTTACAGTGCTGGGTGATCTCCAACTTATAACAAACACACGCTCTGCGGCACACCAGCGGCTGGTGGTACTCGAGTGCATTGTGCTGACTGACTGAGCACATGAACACACAGACGGCACTTCCGCATGCGCATCAGCGTATGCACAGCAGTTTCTTAAAGGTGCAGTGGTGCAGCAAGCATAACGGGGGAAACGACCAGAAAAAAAGACAGCACAGTAAAAATAATAAAAATGACAGTAATGAAAACATTTGGGGGGGGCGACACCTCCCCTAAACTCCGCCCATGTGGAAGCCACCCAAGATTCCATACCATTATTTTCCATCAATGTGTGACAGTTACAATACAATGCAATACAATCTTCATTTAACAAAGCATCTTTAATATAAATTCTACCCCAATGGTTTACAGCCTTTATCTAGCAGAAAAACAATCCAAGAATGACAGAATAAAGTGGTATCTTAGAGCAAAACACTTTATACGTAAAGAAAATATTCTTCTGCAGCTACCCACTCACACTGTTTTTGGCTGGCTCTTTACCATTGCCTGACCACTGCTGTACTACGTTAATGTTTTAATACCATTCACACTATAATTACCACTGTCCCCAGGTCGCATCTGGAATCGAGCATGTTGCTCAGTATGCTTTCCTGGTAAAACTCATAAATAAATAAATAAGTAAATAATGTTTCCACTACTTAAGTGATGCAATGATTTATCACCATGAACACAGTAAATATCTGTACCATTGCAAATGTATCTACTTTGCGCTGTCTGATATTTTGTGTTGCGCACTGCACTTGTCATTTAATTCGGTATTGTACACTACCATTGTCAATTGTTGCTAATTATATTGCTTACCACCTCAAACACCCTCCCTCTCCGGGTCTCAAAGCTTTAGCTTTAGTGTGTCTCTAATGGTCATCAACTTTTAAATAAATAAGAACCTGAATAAAGAATTCAGTTGACAGTACACAGCTTTGTCAGTGTTAATGCACAGCAGTTCATTTGGACATTAGATAAAAGGCAGCACTCACATAGAATGGGTGGTAGTACTAAAAAAAATACTACCAACAGCTTAATCTGGTTCAAGTTTCGGTTGGCTGCCATCTGTATTCCACCCCCCCCCCTCATCCCTGGACGAGGCTGAAAATAGGCAGAATTGCCTAGCCCTCCTTTCCAGGTCAACTACAACAACAAAAAACTAAAAAAAGAGAGGTTAGGAATCATTGGTGAGGGAGGAAAGACATATTTTTAGCTGGGATCTGAAGAGAGATGGAGACTCAAATTGGCAAAGACTTGCAGTGAGAGAGTTCCAGTACTTCAAGGCTTGAAGAGGCATGCTAAACACATGTGTGCCTGCTATGTACATGGTTTTCAACTGTAAAGCAGAAAAAATGCAGCAGATTGCAGCTGTAGTGTATAATTTTCTGGTGACTGGGGGATATATTTTTATCACAGTCTGTGGATCCAAACCAGGGCCATGGAATATCCAGCTCTAATGTTCAGCTTATTCACATCCATGAGAAGCAGCGTAGAGCACAGAGTTGTGAACATGGAAACCCAGCTGACGGGGGTTTGAATCCCACAACTGCCACTTGCATACTGTATGACTGCAAACAAATCACTTAATCTCCCTGTGTCTAATACTCTAAATCATCACACCTGAAAATGAGTGTGCCTTTCCTGGCCAAAAATTCTGAACTAAATAAAAAATCTGAAAGCCTGTCGTGGAATAGCAGCAGCAGCTGGGACATATTTCTCCTATAGTATCTTTTCACCTTGAGTCCATTAAAAATGGTCAACGTGGCTTTATTGTGTATACCTGTATGTTTGCAAAGCAGAGCAGGCACTTGTATCCTGCCTTGCATGGATGTTGTAGGTCACCTGGCAGTCTCTTCTTTGGCAAGTGGAGAGGGCAGTCAAATTCAAAGGCTGGGTTGTTTGCCAAGTTTTTTTGTATTTTAGTTTTAGTCTCCATGTTTGCCTCATGCTCCTGCTGCTCCACCAGCTGGGAAACTACCCACCTCCATACTTGAACTGCCCAGTTCTTGCCCCCATTAACCCTTGGCTAACCCCCCTCTGGAGGAGGGGCCCTCCAGGCCAGTTAAACCCTTTAGGATGTGTCTTAGCAATGGAAAACTCCATGGTGGACCTGTCTAGTAGCCAACATGGAGCCAGAGAATGCCCTGCTTCATTCCACTCATGCTGGTATGTTTTTCCATTTTTCTATCCCTTCCACTCCTTCAGGACACTAAGGAGCTCCAATTGTGCACACATTAAGTGGGATGATGCAGACTCTATTTGGCAACCCTTCTTCCGTAGTACCTCTGTTGCACTACTGCCTATAGTCACCCACATATCAGTATAAAGAAATACAAAATCGCACATACCCCCACAATGCAAAGCATCATGGGCTGTTTATGCAAATCACCACAAAATATTATGCTGTTTCAACTTTAAGCAGAAAAGCATGGTGCCAAAAGGCCTCTCACACAGTTTATTTATTTATTGAAATAGTTTCACCAGGAAAGGCACACTGAGCAACAAGATGCTCGTCTCCCAGTGCGACCTGGGGGGAGGGGGTACAAGGGGATTGGATAACATGCAGGTTATCAACTGAGCAAATAACAGAGGCAAGTAGCAGCATATGGATACAATTGCATTGAACGACAAGCAACAACACATGGAGTACATTGGATAGTGTATGGAGCATATAACAATTACTTGACATATAGCAGCAATACAAGGGAAGAATTAGCACACAGTAATATGCAGGTATAAGCAACAGGAGACATAGAACACATTATGGTCAGGACAAAAAGGCACAGGACAAAAGTGCATAGGTTGGAGCTATATGTCAGCATTTATAGCAAAGCTAAGGCCTCTGGTCGGGCAGTGGGGAGCAATTGGCGCATGGCCGAGTCAGGTACAGGAGCAGTTAGTGGTGAGGAAGTTAGCTAGGGCGGTAGAAAGAGAGTGGGTAGAGGAGGAATGCCAAATTTGAGGTGGGAGATCATTCCATAGCTTGGGTAACTGGTGTGAGAGGGCGGCTTGCCTGGCAGTAGTCTTCTGCCTAGGGATTGGTAGTTGGCGGTAGTCGCAGGATCTAAGATAATGGGCAGGGGAGGGGGCAGCTGAGAGCACAGAGGAGAGGTAGGAAGGGATGGCGCCAAGCCATAGATTAGACACATATTTAGCACAGTGTGAAATGCAGCGGTTTCTGAGGGACGGTAGTGCCAGGGGACGGTAAAGGTTGCAGTGGTGGGTAAGGGGTGAGGCATCGAGAGCAAAGTGGCAGAAGGCATTAAAAAGTGTGTCCAGCTTAGATAGGGTGGACTTAGGGGCTGCACCATAAACAATGTCACAGTAATCAAAGGAGGGAAGTATCATCTTGTGGACCAGTTCACGTCGGACAGGGGGAGGGAGAGAGGCTACTGCAGTTCCTGTAAAGTGCACCAAGCATAGGGTGTAGTTTTTTGAAATAGCATCAGTGTGGTCTGAGAAGGAAATATGGCAGTCGAGCCATACCCCCAAGTAGCGGAATGAGGAGACATCTTCGAGTTTTTGACCATCCAGGGTGTGGAACTAGGGAAGGGATGGGAGTCTGGATGGGCGTTGTCGTGTGCCAAAAGTCATCATGACAGTTTTTTTTTTACATTTAGGGAGAGCTGGTGAGAGCCGAACCATTGCTGTACTTTGTTGTCTGCAAAGGGTGCCAGCAGAAGATACAGACATGTGTTTCATCGTACCAGGACTCATCAGTGTGCCTTGTCTGTATGACACCACAGTGGAATGAACCAGTTACCCTAAGTTGGTCTATCTGGGTAGGGTTGTGGTGAGCCCAATAACAACAAAAAAACAAGCTAAAAGACAACCTTAGTGCGCAAGCACTTAGGCAAGGGTTACCCCAAAGGGCATTGGCCGGGAAGCCAAGTTTGAAAGAAATGCAAAATAGCACATACCCCCATAATGCAAAGCATCGTGGGCTGTATATGCAAATCACTACAAAATATTATGCTGTTTCCACCAGGGGTGTCGGAAGGCATATGCATTGTACTCAGCAGAGTACAGTAAAAAAAATCAGGCAGGGGCAACAAATTAGGTATGGGCAACAAAAAGAGGGAAGCAAGGACTTTGTGACCTTATGCCTTTGTTGTTTGCTGTGGGGCACTGATGCCACCAGCCAAATACATAAACAAGAACAACTTACCAGGCAGGAAGAAAAACAAAGGAAGGAGGATTACAGGAAGAAACTGATTACTTGAACTCAGACATGGCAAATGGGGGGGGCTATTGTTGGTGTGGCGTGGCAGTGCATATTTTGGTTTATGTTTACATAAGAGGGGGCAATGGTGCATCAGTTTTGAGTACAAGTTTAAAATTCCTGGCTACACCCCTGGTTTCAACTTTAAGCAGTAAAATATGGTGTTGAAAGGCCTCTCACACAGTCTGCAAGGAGTGCCAACAGTAGACACAGACACGTGTTTCGTCCTACCAGGACTCATCAGTGTGCCTTGTCTGTATGACACCCCAGTGGAATATACCAACTATCCTAAGTTGGTCTATCAGTATGGTAGTAGAGGCTGCAACCCTCCACCCCCAAAGGAGGAGCATGTCCTATGGGATGCTTGATCTGCTTTCCCCAGCCGTCCCTTCAGCAGCCCGCTCTAGTTTCTGAACACAAGTCACTGACTTCATGAGCAGCACTGCTATCACTTTGTTATGGGCAGACTGCTTTGTTTTTTTCCTAAGCTCCCAGTTGCAATCTCTTATTCAGTCCCAAGAGGTAGAAGAAACATATTTTTTTTTGTACTTACCCATGGCCTTGGCCCCTTGGGGGGCTTTGTACCCCCCTCCAACTCTTCCACTGGGTCCCATCATACCAGGATACTGGCATCATATTGCATGAAGCTCTGGGGGTGTTTTTGCATTTTTCCCCTGCAGGTCCCATTCCCTGAGGGCGCTGGCATGAAGGACTTACATCCAGACTGACAGCGTGCTGATGCATGCTGTAATCAAGTGCCCAGCAGTGCCCTTCCCTCCGTGACTCTGAAGAGTCGTGTGCCCTACTGCCCATGCTTCCACTGGCAGTAGTGGTACGGGCATGTCCACTGCCCGTAACCCACCTCACCCTGGAGGAGAGCATCCGGTGGGATGCTCAATCCTCCTCCCACCATCTGACCCCCGATGGCCCAGACTTGTTCCCAAACCTGGGTCACCACGTAGCACAAGGTGTGGCGTCCAGTGCTTCAACCCTCAATGCCACTGGGCCAGCAAAGAAGCATTGTTTATTGCATGTTTCAGACATGTCCATCTCATGTTCTCCAAAGTCTTTGCGTGTCACACCCTTGGATAAAGAGACAGAGACAGGAACAGGGAGGGATATGAAAGACACAGGGCTCTTACCACTGGCTGTAGCAGCCCTGAGCCCTGTTGGACTTTGAATAATTTTGTTGGTCAGTGTGGTGGAACTGAGCCCAGGGGGCTATTGCTAATTTTACTGTCATCTGCAGTGGACTGAAGCCACAGTGGGCTGTTTGTAATTAAAATGCCAGCTGCAGTGGATCTGAACCCCAAAAATCGTTATTGAAATACGGTTCTCTAGATCATTGCAAGCTGTAGCATTGCTTTAAGAAGTACATTGTGATGTACATTTGTGTGATCTTGTATTTGGAAGCAACAACAGGTAAAGGCGAGAGAAGTGGGATGTTGGGCATTTCGGTTTGGCTTGGAGTTGGAGCCCATAAATTCAGTCTGGCTTCGAGAATTTGGCCAGACCACTTTGGCTCCCCCTGCAGTAACTGGAATGGGGTAAAGCAGAGGTACAACTAACAGTGAATATTAATTATTGTAGTTTACTTTTGGCAGATGCTGTTGGCATGCATCTGCTATAGATTACTGTTTGTGGTGTTGCAACAGTCTGCAAAACCCACTGAGACTGCTATAGCCAAGTGTGAGCTACAGCAATCGCTACTATTCACTGCTGATGTCAAGGCATATACCCCCTGTTGTCGCTGCTTTAGCTGCGTACTAAAAACTATATCCAAATAGGCCCCAATGATTTTCAAATGATATCAAAATATCCCTAAACAAAGAGCTAGGCATAAAAAAAACCCGTAAAAAATAAAGAGAAAGAAAAGACATTAAATGTTGGCATTGCATTGCCCATCATGAGTTTTCTTTAATTAATGCCGACTCTGTGTGCTCCATGTTCTCAGCGGCACACCAGATCGTATTTAGCATCTTGGTGATCAAGTGTCATTGTGAGGAAGAGCTGTGCTGCTTCTGTTGGAAGTGTGAGCGAGAGTGTGGTGCCAGTGGGAACAGTCTGGGGAGACTTGCCACCAGGAAGTGTAGGCATGGGAATATTAATTTATGTCACCTGTTGGACACGTGAATAATCGAATAAATAGTTACGTTGATCCTTGGTATGTTGAATCTGAGAAGGGCTAAGAATTCAAGATTCTCAGGATCTAGCCTTGACATAAAGTCAGCTGAAGAAGAGGAGGAAGATGATCAAGAGGTTGTGTATACACATTCTTGCTGGTTTCTTCAACCTGTCTTTGCTGCCCCATCATAAGTACAGTATATGGTGATATTTCTGTTCCTGCAGTTTGTGGCCATGGGGAATTAACACATTTTTATGTAACAACATCTTCCTTACAGAAGCTGTGGATGTTGATACTAGATGTGGCCAGAGGAGAGATGAAAAAATTACTCAACATAGTGATGTTGTTTCTTCTAATGGAGTCTTGCTGTATTCAAACATAATGCAGTTAGCCCCAGCACTTAAACTGCCCCGGAGAGGAAAGAGTTAACTCCATGCAGAAGCATGGAACGTTGAGCTCGAGCTCGGTTTTCAAACCTCTGTCTGTGGTACTTCCCAGTGTTTATTGTCTGGAGTTTGACCACCTCCAGCCAGACTGCCAAATTTGCAAAAACTTTCCCAAAACACTCTAGAAAAAAGACTGAGCAGGTTGAGGGAAAGGGAGGCCGAGAAGTCCGTGGATCTGGATGGCCAGCCCGGTTCGGTTGCGGCTGAACCTGAGGAGGTGCCTACTAACCTGGGTGATACCTCATCAGGCAAAATGAGAGCTGACTCTGAGAGGTCGGTTCTGTCAAAAAGGAAACGAAAGTCTCCCAGTTCGGATTCAGTACCGCATACTCCAACTGTGGATGAGATACATCCCTATTCATTTTTTCCACACACACCCCCCAGAGTGTCTACCCTATTGCAGATTTTAGTGTCATCTGCAAAAAGGCACACCTTCTCTTCTAGTCCCTCTGCAATGTCAGTAAGAAATACCTGTACATTAAAAGGGATTGGCCCCAGTACTGATCCTTGTCAGTGTGGCTCAGTTGGTAGCACATCTGCCTCTGGACCAGAAGGTCGTGGGTTCTCGTCCCACACCGGGATTGGACTTGCACCTAAAAATCGCTGGCATCTGAGTGCAGTTTTGGGGGGTGCTGTACTGCTGGGGTGTGCCATCCTTTGGATGAGACATTAAACCGAGGTCCCTTCTGCCCATCCTTGTGGGTGTCCAGGTGGAAGTAAAAGAACCCAGGGCACTCCTCGCAAAGAGTAGGGAACATTCCCGGTGTCCTGGACAACATTCCCCTTCCTATAAACCGGTTCATGCAATCATCCAGGCTGTGTGTGGGTGATGATGTGCGATATGGCCACCACCACACATTCAGTCACTTCACTACCAGTCTAGCATTGCTTGTAAAGCGCTTTGGATGTATGAAAAGCGCTATATAAATGCTGATTCTTCTTCTTCATCTTCTTCCTTGTGGCACCCTGCTGGTTACCCTTCCTTCCTCGGAGTGAACTCTGTTTACCACCACCCTCTGATGCCTATCCCCTAACCAATTCCTTACCCAGTTTACCACTTTTGGCCCCACGCCAAGGCTGCCCAGTTTGTTTATTAGTCTCCTGTGTGGAACAGTGTTGCTGTCTCTGCCACAGTTGGCAAGGATGACAGAGAAAAACAAAGAAAAGGAAAAATCCTCTCTGAAGCCCTCCCCATTTAGCCATTACCATAAGCATATGTGAAAATAATGGATTACTGGTGAGGTCAAGTTTTCCATTGAAGCGGCATAAGTCTTCCTTGTTGATCACTTTGATGGCGTTAACTACAGCCCCCCCCCCCCGACTGTCACTGAGAAATCAAGGTCAGGGCTCATCTCTGGCGCTGTCATACCTACTACATATGGTATGACACCTGTGTTGTCTGGTACTGTCCCAGCTGCAGTGGCAGTCATGAACCCTCAAATTGGAATTGTCAACCCCAGGCTGCACTTTTGTCATTTTCAGGAGTATTGCTTCACCTGTTCCTGTCACTGCTAGCATCGGTGCCTGTAGTCCTTTCAACAGGGCCTCCCTTCTTGATACCAAAGCATGCCTATAGTTTTTCCATCACAGCTGCCACCTCCATCACCAGCTCCATTGATTGTCTCCAGTGTTGTTCAGGATGACGAAGAGGTAGAATATAATCCTGATTTCCCAAATATGGAGGAGGACTTGGAAGATGGGGGTGGGAGAAGAAGACACCTATGAAGGAGGATTTCCTTCAAGGTCTACCCTCTCCTCTTGCAGTGAGGATTCTGTGCTTTAAAACCCCAGGTCTCCTCCTGAAGATCCCACAATTCAGGCTTTGCTCAAGCAAATCCAGACTGTCCTGGGGTTTGAAGGTGAGGAAGAAGACCCCACTAAAAGTCATTTAATGGAGTTCTTGGAGGTTATAGCTGCACCTGCTATTGTGGTTCCTCCTATATATCCTGCATTAGAGGGTGCTACCTTTGCTGCCTGACACAGACCTAACGCCTTGCCTGCAGTTCCTAGAAAGGCTGATAAGCAGTACCCTTCTCTGTCTGTCAAGCCCTATTGTTTCCTAGCCAGGAACTGATTCTGTGGCAATCGTGGCTGCTCATGACTGCTCTTGGGCCCCTAGAATGATGCATACTTTGCCTCCTGTCATGGAATCTGGGAGACTGGATGTTATGGGCAAAAGAACTTATACCACTACATCCTTGGGCCTAAGAATTGCGAAGTATCAGACCTACATGGTTAAGTATCAGAATAACCTGTGGAAATCTGCCATAACTACTATTCATTTGCTACCTGATAGTCGTACCGATGCTGAACTCCTAATAGTTGCTTTGGCTGGTATTGATACTAGAAACTGTCTGTTGCGATCAGCTTATAATGCCTCTGCCAAAGCTGTTGCCCTTGGCATTTGCTTCAGGAGACATTCCTAGGTCAGGGTGGCTGGCTTTGCTACTGATATACAACAAGCCATACAGAAAGAAGAAATGTTTTCATATGTATCATTATTTCCTTTTCTGTTAGCTTTGTCAGTGGTAGTCTTTATATAACTCCCCTGTTCTGGGGCTTACCTGCTTGCCTCAGAGGCTGTCCTGGTTCTCCAGCTGAATGTTTGCTCACCCGATTTCCCCCATAGTGTCCCCGTGCCTGGCCCGAGTCCCTCTTTTTGTCCCACAAAGTCTCTGTCTGACCCTGCATTATTTTTTAGCCTGAATGGGGCTGGAACAGCTGAAGTGTGGAGCTGCTGCTTTGATTTGCACTTCAGTGCAGTTCTGGTAGCTCATGCATGCGCAGTAGCGCATCTTCATTTTTGGGCCAATGTAGCGGCCAAAAGGATTCCTCTCTGGTGGTCCCAGTTCTGGAATTCAGCAAATTGGGGACCGGAGATCTGGAGGAGGTGCTAGAGAAGCGACAACTCGTTTTATTTAAGGAGCACCAATGAGCACTCTTGTTGGTTCTTGGGCTCATGACTATTAATGATGAACAAATTAATATGTATGAGGGAGCCTGCCTAATGCTGGGGGACTGTGTGTATAGGCGCTAGCGACATGCTGGGGGCTGAGTAAAAATGTTAAACTTGGAAATGTTGTGAAAGAAAAACGGGGCTACTACAAGGCAGTGGGACCACTGTTAAATAAAAATATGTACTGAGGCTGCAGGAGGACTGTAAATGTGGGAACATGTATGGGCTGCAGTGGGACTGTTTTTCTAGCAGCCATGTTCAGCTGCCTTGTGACCTAAATTCAGCCAATTGGACTGCCAGGATTTGCCAGAGGACTGTGGGACTGGTGAAAGGACTTATGGGGGGGAAAAAGCTGGGGAAATACTTTTACCCAGCCAATCAGGCATCGAAGGAGAGTAACGAATATTAATTTTCCTTAAAGGAGATAGGAAGGAATTTTTACATCGTTAACTGCCCGTCTATCTTCCTTTCCATGCCAATTATGTATTCTGATGTGCTTGATGATTTTTTGATAAATAAATAATCAAACTTTTGGGTGCCTTGAGATCTACATTGAGTTCCACTTTCCTCACCAGCTACTGATCTTGATTTTCATATTTCTAAGACATTCTATGACATCAGAAAGTCCCATTCTATGCTATTCATCTGAATGGCCTGGCAAGGGTGTTTCTGATGTCATGTTTAGGCAGTATGAAAACAGAGAGCAGCAACCGCTTTTATTTTTACTTTTCCATTAGCAGATTATATCTTCTAGCCACTAGAGGGCCCTTTTATAAGTGCACTCCCTCATTCCAATCCCTGTCTCATTTCACTTATTGTGTGGTCAGTCTATCCCTATTCATCAGCCTTTGCCCCCTCCCTCTTCTACTTCTGTCAAGGCCTATCTCTAGCTACCTGTTTTTCCCCAGGTTTGCACAACTTGCTAGTGGCTGTCAGTTCCCTCTGGCAGTGGTCACTTTTCTGTGACACACCCCCAGTTTCACTGTCCATGCTCCCCAGATCCCATCTACCTGACCAGTGACGCCCCTGTCTACCTGCAGCCACAAGCCCACCCCCCTTTCCCCATCCCTCCTCCTAATTCTCCTTTCCATCATCTAACACCTCCACAAACTTCTCAATTAAAAACCCTGCCCCCCTCTCCCTCCCACCACGATCTCCTAGCCTACTCCTTCATTCTTGCTATTACCCCCTCTTCCCCTCAAATACTCTGGACTCACTTCCCCCACATACCCCTTGCAGCGTTATTCACAGCTTCTAGCCACCTAGCTTTCCTTCATCTCCTGATTATCCACTCATCCAGCCCCCAAACACATCACGAGTACTCTGCCCACCACAAAATATCCTAAACTACACTTCCTTATACTCGCACTCCTATTACTTGCCTCAGGAAATGTACATCCCAATCCTGGTCCCCTTCCTCCTCCCCCCAGCTGCTATCCTCCCATTAATGTACAACCTTCCAACACCACCTCTGCCCTCCCAAAAGGCCTAAAGATCCTTCACTGAAATATCTGCAGCCCTTTCCCAAAAATTGATCTGTTACAGCCGATGATAATCTCCCTCACTCCAGACATTCTAATCTTATCTGAAACTTGGCTGAATACTAACATTTCTGATCCTCCATTGCCATCCCAGACTATTCCTTAGTGAGGCAGGAAAAGGCAGGATAGGGCAGGTAGGGAAGGTGGAGTGGCCATGTATATCCAGTCCTCTCTCCAATACATTACCATTCTCTCCTCTGCCTTACCCTCTTGTTACGAAGCTCTGGTAGTAAATATTGCCCTGCCTTTCTCCTCCCCTGTCTTTATTGCTGGTATCTACTGTTGCCCAGGTATCAAGCCCTCTGAATCTATTGACCTCATCACCTCTATAGCTTCCGTCTCATCCAAAGGTGAGCTTTATGTATTAGGTGATGTAAACCTAAACTGGCTATTATCAACCACTTCTAAGACACGAAGTGATATCTCTGTTCTAAATCTCTCCCAACTCATCCAAGAGCCTACCCGACTAAATCACAAAACCCCAAACCACTCGCTGTTAGACTGGGCTCTCAGCTCCCACCCTCACACAGTCATCAAGTTCGGCGTCCTCCTGGATGCTCTCAGTGATCATCACCCTATCTTTGTGGTCAGGAAGGTCCACAGACCTAAACCACCACATAAAATCCTGCAACACCACTCATTCAGTTCCCTAGACTTAAACCCTCTCCTCTGTGATATATCAAATTCTGATTGGTCCCCAATTGCATCTGCCACTTCCATTGACCAAGCCCTCACTTACTCCAAAGACAGATTTATAGCTACCTGGGACTTCCTTGCCCTGTTCAAATGCACTACAGTTCATTATCCATCACCCCAGGTCACCCCTGAATTAATGACCTGCCTCAGGGAGCATGATAAAGCGTGGAAGCAACACAAGACCTCTCAGCTCCCATCAGCCCTTACCATCGCAGGCTAAGAAATGCTTGTACCAAAGCAATCAGACTTGCCAAGTCTGAATATTTTAAATCCTCCTTCCTCAATAACATAACCCACCCCTTCCAAATTTTGGAAAATAGTCCACTCACTATTCCTCCCCTCATCCCCACCCCCCCATTCTTAATATAAACATCACACTAGAGTCTGAACCTTTGCATAATTGGCTCGGGGTTCAACTCCTACTACACCTCTGTGCCTCAACCATTCTAAAATCCCTCCCATGCCTCTCCTCCACTCGGTTCTCCCTCTACTACCACTCAACCCCCCTGTATCTACCCCCTTTCTCATTCTGTTCTATCTCCCCTGAGGAGACACTGACAGCCCTCCTCTCTCGCAATCCCTCCAAAGGCTCCTCTCTGGATGACCTTGACCCTAAACTTCTCTACCTCTCAGCACCAGCTGTTGCCTACCCTCTGTCTCTAATTCTAAATCTCTCCTTTATGTCCTCCTCTATCCCTATGCCTGGAAACATGTGGTGGCCCTCCCTCTCCCTAAAGGTGACAATCTTTCCTCCCCTGCCAACTATCTCCCAGTCTCCCTCCTCCCTGCCTTTGCTAAGCTCCAAGAACACCCAGTCCTCTTTCAACTGACCACTTTTCTTGCTGACTCCTCCTTCTTCACCCTGTTCCAGTCTGGTTTGTGGAAGAACCACTCCACTACTACCTCCCTCCTTAGGCTCACTAACTTCATCCTTACTGGGATGGACAATGACCTCATCACCTCTGCCATCTTTGTCGACCTCGCCAAGGCTTTTGACACAGTCTCCCATACCCTCCTTCTTGACTCCCTTATGGCTGCTGGTTTGTCTACTCCTGCTCTTACCTGGTTTAGAGCTTACCTCACAGGCAGAACACAGTCAGGATTCAGAATGCAATCTCTCCACCCCTTCCAATCTCCACAGGAGTCCCACAGGGCTCTGTGCTTGGCCCCATCATTTTCTCCATCTTCCTAAATGACCTTCCCTCAGTCTGCCCCCACTCCTCTTCTGTCCATATGTATGCTGATGACACCATCTTGTTCACCTCAGGCAAAACCACTATTGATGAGGAACCACGTTACAGCATGACTTCCACCAGGTTCAGCTCTGGTTTGCCTCACATCAACTATTCCTAAATGCCAGAAAGACAGTCTCCATGACCTTTGGCACTAGACAGAGACTCTCTAGGCTCCACCCCTTACCCTCTTTCTAAACCCTTTATGTGACCATCCTTGAGGACACCCCCTCTTTCAGATACCTTGGGGTTTGGCTGGACCAACACCTCAGCTTCTCTGGCCACATTGACGCCATTCTGAAAAAACAACGCCCAATGCTTGGAGCCCTTTACAGGAACCATAGCTGCATCCCTCCTATGGCCTGGTGAGAACTTGTCCAGAAGATGATCCTCCCCATTTTTGACTATTGTGATATAGTCTATGGTGCTGCTCCCATATCTTCCCTTACCAGATTGGACTCTCTTTTCAACTCCTTCTGTCGATTTGTTCTTGACGCCCCATCTCAAACCCATCATTGTGACCTTTACCATGCCCTGTCCTTCCACCTGCTTGCTAACAGATGCCTGACTCACTGTGCTAAGCTAACTTCCAAACTTTAGCTTGGTGTACTTCCTTCCTACCTCTCATGCTCCCTCCCTCCCCCCACGTCTTCCTCCCATTTCCTCAGATCCTCCGACACGCGCATCCTGCTAATCCCCCATCATACCACCCTCATTGACCAATCAGGCTTCTCCAGTCACTTCCCCAAATCTGGAACTCACTCCCACCTCAAATATGACACTCCTCCTCCTCCCACTCTCTTGCCTCTGTCTTACATAACTTTCTGTCTGCTAGCTGCTCCTGCTACAGTCCTTAACGTGTTCCTCTATGAACCTGCTTCAGCTTTATGCCCATCTTGTTCCTGCAGAACCTTCCCCCTACATTCTCCCCCAGCACCCCTTCCTTTCCACCTTACTCCCCCCCATTCCCTCCTCTGTACACCAGCTTACCCTCACTACCCACTCACCGTTGCTTGGCCTAGGCCCCTAGCAGGCTTCTCTGCATCCTGGAGGGGTCCAGAATCTAGACAAACACCTTCCTTGCCTCCTACTCCCATCCCATTCTTTCCTAAAAGGACTGGGTCTTGGCTCCTCTTCTCTCCCACCTCCCTTTCTCTTAGTCCTTCTGAAGCCTACTCCCCATCGCTGCCTACTTCCCTGCTGTCATGCTCTACCTCTGCTGCCTACAACCTGCTTCCCTCCTGTCATGCTCTACCTCTGCCTTGTGCAGGCAGGGTCCACAGCACACTGGAGGTGCCATGCCCTGGCAGACCATTCTCTTCCCCCCCTCATTTCCTTCCTGACATGCTCTAACTCCCACTGCCTGCAACCTGCTTAGCTCCTGTTCATGCTTGACCTCCACCTGGTGCAGGCTGGGTCCCCGGCATTCTGGAGGGGTCAGGCACTGACAGACCCTTCTCCTCCACCCCTTGCTTTCCCCTGCTCCAAATCTCCCCCTTTCCATCCCCCTACTCTCTGCCTATATGCCCCCCACCCACTCACCCCCTCCATCCTAGCTGTAGTTATTGGCTAACCCGTAATCTCTAATTGCACTTATAGTCAACCTTGCACTTTTGTTACATCTTGCAAATGTCGTTCTGTGTCTCTCCCTTGCAATCTTGCCCTAGTTCAACCTCCTTGTATTCTATCCAGCCATTTTCTAACTACAAAGCTATGTCCCACTAAGTGTTTGCCACAGATATTTGTGCTATCGTATCTATCTAGTGCAAGACTGTTAACATTGTATCCATCTAGTTCATGCCTGTTAGCATTCCTCCTTTACAGTACTACTGTATAGTCTGCTCACTTTATTGAATGTAATCAAATTGTATATCTGTATTGTGTACCAAATCTCTGTATACTATCCTCATGTTCCCTTACTCCCAGGTCGTACCAGGAGATGAGCAACTTGTTGCTCAGCGTGCCTTCCTGGTGAAACATTTCAATAAATAATTAAACAGGGATTCAGGGTAGTTACAAAGGCAACAAAATTAGATTATTAATTTAACAGAAAAGGACAAAAACATATCAGAATAGTGGGTAACCAATAAAAGAACAACTAGAGGGCATCTAGAGGTCTAAAAATGGTTTCCTATCACTTTTAAGGACAAGTGTTTTAACCAGTCAGGAGCTTCAAATAGCTCACAAAAGACAAGGGCTATTTGGTTCTGGCTCAGTTCGTCGGGAGCCCCTCCAGAGGAAGGGGGGCTCCAGCCCCTTGGAGGAAGGGGGCTTTAAGGCTTGGGAAAGGCCTGCCTGGAGGTTGTCAGCCACTTGTCCCCCAGTGCCTGCGGTTTGCCTTTCCCCATTCAGGAGGAATGTTGGTTGAGGAATTTGGTTTGCAGCTTCAGCAGTGGGAGTCTCCCTCACACGTGGAGGCTCTCCAGTGTGGCTGAGGTTGTTCTTCAAAGAAGAAGTGCAACATTAAACTGTGGGGGAAGCTACACCACAGTGGTGAAGGTTTGCCTAAAGGTTCATAAGGAAACGTTATCTGAATTTAAAAGGGCAGTGAGAAATTCTACACCTGAACAAGATGCAAGGATAAAAGGTTCAACAAAGGAAATAGGTTCTGTCTGTACCCTGGTTGGACTTAACTTCATAGAAAAGGGGAAGGACATTGGTCTAAGGAAAATGAATGGTTCTGGTTTTTGGAAAATGGAGCTGGTTTATGGAAACTTGGTATGGGAGTCTCCCTAACACACGGAGGCTTGGTCAGTAAAACCAGGTAGTCTGCAGAAGGAGAAGAACGGGCCTCTTCTGGTTTGAAAGCAACTGCATGGTAAGGAAAAAAAGCGAATGTCTGAGTTAAGGGTCTGGTAGAAGAAAGAGTGTGTTCGGTTAGTGCCAAGTTCAGGGTCCTCGGAGGAGCCCAGTTTGAATTTGTCCAAGTCTCACTGAGACTGTGTGCTTACTGAAAATCCAGAGATTGTGTTCTGTATGAAAAGGGTCATGCTGGTAGTGTGGCTGAAAATGTCTTCAGCAACCGGATGTGACTAAACTTCAACAATAAAGTCTTCAACTTGATCTGAAACTGTAGAGACTGTGAACTTCTAGCATCAGCCACTAACAAAGGGGAGTCCAAAAGAAAGCATAGCTGAATCAAGATGCTGTTAACTCCTGCTCAAATGGAAGACCATGACTGCAAGCTGCGACCTGGAGCCAAGTAAGGAAACAGCTAGCCTCTATTGAGTGGGGCAGACTGGGCTACAGGGAGCTACGGGCACGTGCCTGAGTGCTAGGGCACTCTGGATCCAATGGGGAGCCTGACCGTGGGGTCATTGCTGGGTCTGGGTTCACTTGTGGTCTGAAAATCCTTGCGTTTGTGCTCTGCATCTGGCCTGCTTGGTGGGCTGAAGGGAACAAGCTGCTAGAAGCTATAAGCAAGTAAAAAAGTGTGCCAGTGTTCCAAGCTGCAAGGTGACTGCTGCATGTTTATTCATCTCCAGCTTCTTTAGTTCCAAAGTTCTGCTGTTCCCTCTCCCCCAAAGCTACGGTCCCAGTGCCATCCGAAACTGTCTGCAGAACCGTGAGTATATTCAGGAATTATCCTGCACCTGGGAACTGCATATAATTGCTCCAAGTTTATGCCCAGTGGTGTGGAAAAATAATACAGTAATCAAGAGAAAGGTAAAAGTTAATTGTTGTTTTCACCAAGTGCACCAACACCGGCCAACCTGCTGCATCACAGGCCTGCAACGAGGTAGTACTGGGTATCTAGGGGCAGAATAGTGGGGTTTTGTCTGAACTGGGGACTGGTACCAGTTGGGATTTGTTTAAGGGTAACAACATGCAGTTAACTAGTCAGAGGGTTGGTGGCTGCAAGTATTGGAATATGTTTTGGAATCTAAAGGGGACATGATCTAAAATGTGAATTTCTAAATGCTAATTGCAAAATACAAAATGTTTGCTCAGCCTCTACTCCATGTACCTTTTCCTAACCCTCCCCTTGTAAATAAATGGTGTTAACTGTTTTGGAATATTTTGACTTGTGAGCATATTTTTGTGAACATATTACTGTATTAGTGTAAGTCATTAAATCAAAGTGTTAAAATTGGGGGTTTTGGTTAATGGTAATTCCATGTGTTGGGGTGACTGGGTGGAAAGGTGGGTTGGTACAGCATCCCAAGGAGTTGTACTGTTGAACATCTGACCCACTTACAATGTACTCTGGATGGAGGCACCACGCTAGTTTATTTGTAACTTGGGAAAGAACCCCCGTAACAGCAAAATAGGAACCCAGGCCCCTTAACCTTGGTCTGGCCAGCAAGGCAAGGGTAGTCTACATCCCACCCCGTGGACAAAAACCTGCCTTCCAATCCCTCTTGGATAATCTCACTACCCTCCCCAATAAATCTGAGCTCATCACACTTGGTGATCTAAACCTAAACTGGCTCTCCCCCTCTACCTCCCACTACAAAGATGCTCTAGCAGCCTTGGACATTGCCCAACTGGTCACAAGTCCTACACATATAAACCACAGCTCAGGTACAGCCACTTTGATCGACCTAGTGCTCTCAAACCATCCCCATAAAATCTCTGACATCTCCATCCTCCCCAAAGCCCTTAGTGATCACTCTCCCACCCTCTTTACATGGTCTTGCCATACACCTAAACCACCCCCAAAAACTATCTTCACCAGGCCCCTCAAACCTAGCAAACTAAAAAACTCAAAACCCACTTTGCCCACTTTGACTGGACCCCCCCTGCTATGCAGTTAGGATATGGATGTTGCTCTAAATTTCTTTATAAGTGCATTCAATGATGCCTGTAACAGATTTGCCCCCCCTCACTAAGAAGATTGTTAGAGACCATGACACCCCCTGGATTATACCCCACCTGCTTAGCCTCATGAAACACTGCGTTGAGCTGTGGAAAAAAGCTCTTGACTCTGTAAATCCTCTTGACCGACAACTCTACCATGCGGCCAGAAATAACTGCACCTGGGTCATCAGGAAAGTTAACTCTGACTACTTTAAAGCTGCCGTGGCTGCAACATGGGGAAATGGACGCAATTCTGGGATAATCTGAAATCCCTCAATGGCAAATCTACCTCCCCCTGACATACTTAATGTTAAGGGGGCTATTACCACCAATCTGAAACTGGTTGCTGAAGCGCTAAACTCCACCTTCTCGGACCTCAGCACGACCCTACCTCCAAATTTTTTCAGCCCAACTCCTTTAACACCCCCACCTACTCTGGCATCCCCTCCTTTCAGATTCCACACACTCACTACATGACAGGCCAAACCCTGCCTCCTCAGAGCTCTCAAAAAAATTGCAGTTTAGTAGTGACACCCTTGATCTCCAGATCCTGTGGCTGACACTGGACAAAATCATTTTCCCATTAACTTCTTTCCTAAACCTCTCTCGCTCTGTCTGGGTAAGTTCCCCACAATTTGGAAGATGGCTTATACTACTCCCATACAAAAAGCTGGTGACTGCCTCACCCCAGCAACTACCGCCCAATATCCATTCTTCCCCCACTTTCCGAGGCTCTTGAGTGTATCGTGGCTGACCAGCTCACTGACTACCTCTCTTAATATGATCTACTGACCCCTGAACAGCACGGCTTCAGAAAGGGTCACAGTACAAGCACTGCCTCCTCAAATTCACCAGCTTTATACACACTGCCCTTGACAATGGCAGACTGGCTGGTGCGGTGTTCCTCGACCTGTCCAAAGCTTTTGACACCATGAACCACCCACTCCTTCTCTCCACCCTATCACAACTTGGCTTGTCCAATGACTCCAAAGCATGGTTTACTGACTACCTGTCTAACTGCATCCAGATGATGGGACAGCCTGAAATTTCTTCTTTCTGTAGTGCCCCACATTGTCAATGGGTAGTCTTTACAACTGGGTTCTAAAAAGCAGTACCCGGGGAAAATATTGTCCCTTATATCAGCCACATACAGGAAAGGAATTTACCTGCTTACTGCTGCCTGCAAAAGTCTGTGACCAAAGGCTGCATCAGCAGAACGTTGAACATCCAATCTGTAGTGCTTGGTGAATGTGTGGATGGAGGACCATTTAGTTGCCTCACACAACTCTAAAACAGATGCCTCACCTCTCTCTGCCCAGGAGGTGGCCATTGCTCTGGTGGAGTGAGCCTTGATGAAAGCTAGAAGCCTCTTCTTTTCTGTGACATAAGCCTTGGCAATGCAAGCCCTCACCCACCTAGCTAGGGTGGCCCTGGAGGCTTTTTGTCAGTGCTTGGCAGCTCCAAAAAGAAGAAACAAGATATCCAATTTCCAGAACTCAGCAGTCTGCCTAAGGTGTGTCCTAATGGCCTGTCACAAATCTAAATTGTGCAACTCTTTCTTCCTTGGGTGGAAAGGTTGTGGACAGAAAGATGGGAGACAGATATCTTGGTTCAAATGGAAGGCTATGGGGACCTTCAGAATGAAAGATGGGACTGTTCCGAGGACCACCTTGTCCTTATGCATGTATGGTTCTTTGTGAGATAAAGCCTGGAGCTCAACAATCCACCTGGCTGAGCACATGGCAACTAAAAAACACACCTTGTAAGACAGCACATCCAATGGTACCAACAAATGTGACTTGAAAGGCTCCCTACAAAGAACATTCAGAACTAGGTTCAGATCCTATGGGGGAACAGGGGAGCAGAACAGAAGTGGATACCTGCTGAGAGCCTGCAGAAAACAAGTAACCTCTCAGTCCCTCGAGATGAACCCAAAAAGGCTCCAAGGGCTGACACCTGACCTCTCAAGGTGCTCAAGGCCAAACCTTTCTCGACTCCTTCCTGCAAGAAATCCAAAATCTGCGGAACCGTGGCTTTGGAAGTCAGATATTTTTCTCCTTTGCCCAAGTCAAAAAGATGGCGACATGGAGTTCTTCCTGGCAGCCATCAGAGTGTCCACCACCTTCTTAGAGAAACCCTGTTTCAGGAGTCTCCTCCTTTCAGGAGCCAGGCCGTGAGTTGCATTGCTCCCAGATCTGGATGCAGAATGGGGCCTTGCGAGAGAAGGTCCCCCTACACTGGAAGGCAAAATGGTGCGTGTTGAGCCAGGTTCACTAAGTCCAAGAACCACGGTCTTCTGGGCCAGTCCAGAGCTATTAGAATAAAGCTTTTTAGTTGTTTCCCCTTCAATGGCACAGCAAAGACTGGAGAGTTGCTGCTGTCCAGAATACTTATGTGCCCAACATTCTAAACTGATTCAGCCTTTGGGCTATGCCATTCCCTAGTAGGGGTGCACAATACCCAGTTGTAAAGACTACCCATTTACAATGTGGAGTGCTACAGAATGTCTCTTTTTAGGGGTTCCAGGTTATTTGGACCAAATGTTGACAATGCAGTTGGGGACCTTTACACATCCAAAATGACTTTAAGGACAGTATAATCCTTGACCATGCAAAATACAAGAGGGCATGGTAGAGGTGCATTTTGGAGGCCAGTAGGCTGTGGCAGCTGTGGCTACCTTCAGCAGTCCTGTGGTAGGAAAGGTAGTCCACTTTCAGGTCCTCCCAAAACTGGTTCTCATTCTGAGGCAGCCAAAGGTATTAGTTCCAGGCAGCTCTGCCGCCCCAGCACCGTCTAACTCCCCACTTCCTCCCCCTCCACTGTTGTCTCTTGGAGTGCAAGTTGGGGGGAGGATCTCCCTTCACCTGTCAAAATGAGGGAGATCATCATGGATGCATTGGTCCTAGAAATAGTAGAAAAGGGGCACACTTTGGAGTCACTGTTCAACCATCCAGTTCACCCTCCACCTCTTCATTATACTCTGGGCCACTTGTCCCTTCTGAGAGAAGAAGTGCAGTCATTGTTTCTAAAGAAAACAATCAGACCCATTTCTTCCAAGGAGGAATGGAACAGGGGGTTCTAGTCAATGTACTTTCTGGTTCCCAATTCAACAGGAGGCTAGTATTGGATCTCAGGAACTTGAACAAATCCACTAAATATAAAAAGTTTTGAATGGTGTTTCTTCAGGCTCTCATCCCCCTACTGCAAAAAGCAGACTGACTGTGTGCTCCAGACATGAAGGATGCTTATCTTCATATCAAAATCTGAAAATTCCCCAGGCAGTACCTTCTCTTTATGTTAAGGGACAGCCATTATCGGTTCGGTGTGTTGCCTTTTGGCTTATCCTTGGCACTGCACATGTTTACCAAATACTCTGCAGTCATGGCAGAAGCTCTCTGGGGAAGGGAAGGAAAGGTTTTTTGTCTTCCCTTATCTAAGCAACTGGCTACTGGAAGGACCATCCTGGGAAGTAGTTCAGTACACAGTATCCAGAACACAGCAATTGTTTGAGGACCTGGGTATTACAGTCAGTGTACTGAAAACCATCCTCCTTTCCTGCCAATACCTTCAGTACAGGACACAGCAGTAGACAAAGCATTTCAGCCTACAGACAGGGCCAAGGCCCTGGTTGCCCAGACCCGACTGATACACAGGAGCCATTATGTGTCTGCCTTGGGACTTATGGCAGCTGCCATTGTAATAGCCCCTTGGCCCGCCTCCATATGTGAATCCCACAATGGATACTTTGGGTACCGTGGGATCAATTGATGGATGAGTGGAAACAGATGATTCTCATCACTTCTTCCTTTTGAAAGTCACTGACATGGTGGATGAAACCCCTGCACCTGTTGCAGGATGTCCCATTTTTCTCCTCAGCTCTGGTATAGATCATCACAATGGATGCCTCCGGGTCAGGATAGGGGCCCACCTGGGACATTCCAGACCCAGGGGTTGTGGACAGACCTGGACTCAGATCTCCACATCAATTTTCTGGAGATGAGGGCTATTCTACTTGGTCTCCAGACCTTTGTAGAACACCTCAGTCTGGGTCCCCCGTTACTAAGAACAGACAATATCAGTGTGATGCATGACATTAACAAGCAAGGGGCCACTAACTCTTCCCCTTTACACAGGGAAGCAATGACAGTATTGTAGTGGAAACTGTCTCATGGCCTTCAGCTGACAGCCATGTTTTTTCCAGGAGTCCAAAACACCTTAGCAGACAGGCTAAGATAGTCCCAGTCACAGGTCATGAGTGGGAACTGCTAACCTCTGTGGTAAATTACCTCTTTGTAAGATGGTGTCATCCAGAGTTGGATCATTGAGTGTCCCCACATAATGCAAAACTGCTGCATTTCTCCTTGCTCACTCCAGGGCCTGGAGTTTCCTGGTGAGACTTGTTTTTCCTCTCCTGGAAAGGAAGGTTCCTTTATGCATTACCTTTGATCTGTTTCATTCAGAGGGTTCTACTTAAGCTGCAGGCAGAGCAAGCCTCTTTAATACTGATGGCTCCATTATGGCCTCGCCAGATACGGTTTCCCCTGTTGCAGCATCTGGCAGTGGGGCCTCCTGTACAACTGCCCTTATGTCGAGGTCTACTGTCACAGGACAGGGAGCCCCTGGTCCATCAGGACCTGTAGTCCCTGCATCTGAACACATGGCTCCTGAACACGTAGCCATTGCCTGTTTGAGGTTTTTCCTCAGGTGGCCAAGGTCTTACTTGCAGCTAGGAAGTCGTCCACAGAACACACACATATTTGCTAAAGTGGAAACATTTTTCCATGTGGTGTGCTTTCCGTTCTGAGGATCCATGTACTTGTCCTATGAATACTGTATTGGTCTACCTGCTGCCTCTGTCTGACTCCAGTCCTCATCCATTAAGGAGCACTTGGCTGCCATTTTGACTTTGCATGCCCCTATTAATGGGTGCACAGTGGCACAACTAGAAGTGTCCCACATGTTCTTTATTGGTATTCTGTGCAAGCGGCTCCTGATTCATAAACTAGTTCTGCCTTGGGACCTTAATCTCATTCTTGAAATATTGGCTGTAGCTCCATTTGAGCCTGCCACAGCCTGTTAGATGTGCTTCTTTTCTTGGAAGACTCTCTTCCTGGTTGCTATAACTTATGATTGGAGGATTTATAAGCTTCAGGCTCTCATGCATGAGCCCTCTTACCCGAGTTTTCACAAGTACAGAGTATCCTTATGTACCAATCTGTGCTTTCTTTCCAAAGTGGTCTCTGATTTCACATTGAATCAGACCATAAACCTTGCCATGTATTATCCTGAACATGCTAGCAAAGGTGCGGCATTGTTCCATACACTTGATAGAACAGTACGTTTCTATCTTGATTGCACTAAGGAATGCAGAAGGCCTTTTCAGCTTTTTAACTCGTTTGTCCCTGGGAAAGAGGGTGCATCTATCACTAAGCAATGCCTGTCCAAAATGGCTGGCTCACAGCATTGAATTTTTATTATAAAAAGTATGGTAAGGAACTTCCAGGTGCCGTGCGTGGTCACTCTACGTGTGGTGTGGCCACAATTGCTGCCTCTTTTCCGATTGTTTCTGCAGGTGATGTACGTGCTGCTGCCACATGGAGCACTGGGCATACTTTCACTAAGCACTACAGACTAGACATCGTCTCACAGAAATGTGCTGGATTTGGTCTTGCAGTTCTGCAAGGCCTTCTGTCCTGATTGTATATCAGACTTGGCCATCCTCTCTGAACACTTTATCTACTGTCTGGGAATCATTCTAAAGGTGTTGCCCAATGAAGGAGATGCCCTTGATGAAGACAGAACAGTTATTCCCTGTAACAGTAGATCTTCAAGAGAATCTCCTTCATTGGGCCACCGCAATCACCCACCCTCCTTCCCCCTTTCTGAGGTATAAGCTGGCAGGTTCTTCCACTGCCTTGTCTGGAGGTGTCCATAAGTGCTTTACATATACTATGTTTCCAGTCCCATGCCTCATTTTGTGTGCTTGGTACAGGTTTGATCTTCTGGTTCCTTATGGTAAGAGACCCTCCAAATGTATCTCTGGTGTGGAACTGAAAAGCCATAAGGCTACCCACATTTTATAGGTGCCAATGCTGCATGTCATCATGGGTGACCCCCCTAACTAGCAAATGTTTCCAAGTGGTCCTGATTCCAATGGTGTCATTGAGGCATAGATCAGGAAGCATAGAAAAACCTGGAGCAATTATAAAATTCACAAGTAGCATTTTATTATCAATAACAGTAAAATAAAAAGTAAAATTGTTCAGTGTAACTATTTACAGAGGCAATACAAACACAGAAGACAAAGTCCTTCATCTGAGGGTATCTGTAATTCTAAATTTCAGTCTCTCCCTCTAAACAAAGATTGCTGCTCTTTTTATAACAAGTCTTTGCTTGGCAATTAACTTCTGCTGCCTCATCTCATTAAAAGATACCCTGTTTCTCACAAAATACATCAGAACTTTGTCAATTTCTTTGCAGGGGCAGCAAAATAGAATATGATGTCCTAGAACTGACTTCCTGTTGACAACTCTGCAAATGAGCTTATACTGCATCTCAAGGTTAACCCGCTGAGTTTCAAATAGCTTTTTGCAATAATTTCAGCAGTATAACTATATACATTTTCAAACCAAGGGATCCCAATTTCATATACAGAGTCACATATATTTTTTAAAACTGCAGGTGAGCAAGGAGGAAGAAAAGACAGAAACAGCAAGTGAAGGCAGAAAGATAGCGGGGGGGGGTTCGAGACCATTGGAGTGATCAGTTCCTAGGTCTCACAAGAAAATTTGATTGCGCAGTCAGACAGACAAGAGACAGAAAAGGAAAGGATAGAACAGATTCTTGCTTTAAACTCTTTCTGCATAATAAATGGGACAGGGCCTTATTCAACCCTGTCACAGATGGCTTACAGTTCCAAAGGTGTGGCCTAATGAAGGAAATTCTGTCAAAGAGTTTCTGTTACAGTGAGCAGCTGCTCTTTTTGGAAGTACCAGACTGAACTGCTTAGCAGGTAATCTGTTATAGCCCCTTGTGGCCAGTGATTTTCAACCTGTACAAATGAACTTCGATAGAAAAATGCCCTCCAGGTGAAGTTAAGTGTGTGAAGTTTCGTTGGTTAATGTCTGTTGTTCACTCAGATGAAGGTGCCCACATCTGCCATCTCCTACAGGTAGTCAGGTGACACATGACTGTTGGGTGCAGGGGGAGCTCTCAGAAAGCAGATCATCTGGTCCCCTGGACATGAGTGCCCTGGGCTATGCCTGCCTCATCCAGGGCAGTAGTGCAGGTTGGTAGCTGTGCCACCTGAAGGGAAGGGGCTGCATTTATATCTGGGATCCAGTAGTGTTTCTATGCCATGCTGTCAAATCTGTCTGCAAGGTGTGTCATAAAACATCTCTGCCACTTTTTTTTTAATCCTCTATTTCCCTGGTTCTTCTCCTACCAGTACCCATCTGGACTGGTCCTCCTGGTTCCATTACCTGACTTCTTTGGGGCTTACTTGGCTTCACTGGTGCCATCTGCCATATGACTTTAGCTGGATGTGCCCAGTCATTGGTGCAAGACCTACGAGGGACTGGGCTATTACAGCACTTCAGTATGATGCTTTGTCTTCTATTTTTCTACCCAGGACCCATATGCATGCAAAGACCTGATATGCATGCTTCACCTCCATGGAGAAACCCCAGGCATCCGAATGTGGAGTCCCCTACATCACTGCTACCCAGATTCCTCCAGGTGGTAGATGCCCTGTGGGACATGTGTTCCCCTTCCTGAAGTAGAAGTGCTATCCTACAGATGCTCAGTCCTTTCATCCCCAATCAGCCTCTAAGTGACCCTGGTCTGTTCCTAAACCACACTTGACAGTGCAGCAGGTGTTGAGGCAACTAGTGCCTCAGTCCACTATGCCACTGACAGGATACTCTGCCACTTCTTTAATGAATATTGCATACTGTTCCTGCTGCAGTGATGACTCAGATGAACTAGTGGTGTCACCATCTCCTATAGTGATGGATACCAGTCCTACAGTACTATATGTTGTGAATTGCACAATGAAGAAGGTGTCACCCACATGACGCCACAGTGATACGTGCTGAGGGAAATGTGATCCATACTGGAGGAAGGAGGAGGATTATGATGGTGTTTTGTTTTCAGAACCAGTTGACTTTTGTGGTTTTTATTTTAATGTAATTATTAATTACTATTCTTAATTTTAGCATTATCTATATGCTGAGAAAAGGTGATTATTGATGGAGGAAGGAGGATGATGGTGGAGAGGATGTATTGTTTTCAGATGCAAAACCATAAATAAGATGTCTATAGAACAACTAGCACTTGAAGAATCAACAGGAAAGTTTGGCAGTTTAGTGTGGACATGTAATAAATCAGGCAGCATATTTATTTACTTTTTATACAACAAATCCAGTACTAGCTGGTGTGTGTACGCTAGGCCTAACTTTTGGTTGGAGCCTTTGCGACCCAGTGCCAGTCCATTACCAAAGGATGTATCAGCTGGCTCAGGCAGCTGCCACCACTGGTTACTGGTTTACTTGAATGAACCATTTTATCCCACCACTTCCCATACCTAACTCGATCCGATTGTCCCTGCTGCCATTGGTCCCACTGACCGGAGTGCAGATTGGGAGCAGACATGGCAGTTAGGAAGATGCCATGTTCACATTTTAAATCATGGGCTAGAGCACTGGCGCCCAGAGTTTGAGTAGATTTCACTGATCTCTAATGACCTTCTTACCACACTGATTGTAACATGCTTTCAGTAGATTTGTGGTGTCATCTGTAAAATACTCCCACACTGCAGAGGTTCAACTTGTTATTTAGATATAGTGGACTGGTGGTGGTGGGGTACTTCTGGAGGAATTGTGCAGCAATTGTAAGTTGATTTCTTTTTTCGGACACCGTGCAATGACATGCTTTGGATAGTAGCTGGCAGGGAAGGTAGGGCAGCAGATGTTATTTATGAGAAGATACTATAACCCAATATAAAATAAAATGACATAAGTACATACGAATGTTTCAGGCGAATGAAGGCTGTAAAACCCATGTGACTTGCCTGTTACTTCTCACTGTATTTGTCCCGTGGTTCTCACTATATTTGCCCCTTTGAGCTTCCCATTCCCATGTGTTTATCCAATCTATTTTAAAGGTATTTACATTTTTACTATAGATCACTGACTCAGAGGAGCTGTTCCAATTGGTTACCACCCTCTGCATGAACCAACCCTTCCTTTGGTTAATTTTATAGTGATTCGAGTTAACTTTAGCACATGCCTCCTCAAATTGTTATTTGAATAAATTTCCTGTAGGTTAAGGAGATCAAGTAACTGAGTGTCCCAAGCCACCCTACATATTAAAATCATATCTTGTCTGTTTTCTTTCCAGAGAGAACAGGTCCAATTATTCCAATCTGTCTTTGTAAGACTTTTCCCTCAAGCCCTAAATTTGTTTAGTAGACCCCCCCCCAATCTATCACGTTTTTTCCTGGTATACAGGCACCAGAACTGCCCTCCATATTTAAGTTGTGGCCTTTCCAGAGGTATATACAAAGGTAGTAACTCCCCCCTCCTTTTCTACTGTATATGTTCCTTTTAATACAGCCAATGATTTGGTTACATTTTTTGACTATGGTTTCACACTGTCTGTCCCATGAGAATGTATTGGTCACCAAAATGCCAATGTCTTTCTCCTCAGTTGAGGCTTTAATTAAAATATATCAAGTGTACATATTGCTCTAGGGTTATTCCTCCTGAGGTGTATTACAGTAGATTTGCATTTGTTAAAGCACATTTTGGAATTTTTGGTCCAGTTAGCTACCTTAGTAATAGCACTGTGAATTTTCAATACTGTCTTCTGAACTGAAAACATGTCCTAGTTTTGTGCCATCCACGAACTTAGACAACCATGCATCTAAATCCTTGCAGGAGTCCCACACATAAAAGGAGAACTGTAGCAGACCCAGCATGGAACCCTGGTGGACAGCACTAGTTATGCCTGCCCAGTTTGATGTTTCTCCATTAACTATTACCCTCTGCCTCCTCCCTGACAACCAATTTATAGTGTATGATAGAATGTTGTTATGGATAGAAATCCATAACTAGAATGGAGTTGTTATGCTGCAGTAGCTATGTCATCACAGCTGTTATACTGCACTAGCTATGTCACTACTGCAGCATAACAACTTGGAATGCTGCCACATAGTTGCTTTCCTCAATCCAATTAAGCTGGAAGTTGTGGGGTTTTTTAAACTTGAACTTGCAGAAACATCTGCAGCACACTGTGTGAGTTAAAAAAATAACAAAATGTTAAAATTTCTATTCTCTGTTGTCTTCTCCAGCTGTTTATGAGTGCTCTTCTATGCTGTGACTGCCCATACATTATAAAAGATTGTGTATGAGCAGTCATACACAAACAAGGAAATTCTTGTATCTTGAGGTTCCCTAGGTAACAAAGTACCTCTCGAGCTGCGCTCTCGAGGTCGTCTGTTACCAAGGAAACCTCTTGATACAAGAATATCCTTGTTATGCATGACTGCTCATACACAATCCTCTATATAATCCACATGTGCAAATCACATGGAATACCAACCTTCTGTAATTTATTTAGTAACTCCACATGAAGTACGGTGTCAAAGGCCTTTTAATAATCAAAGAAGATCACTTCCACTGCTTTTCCTTCATCAATAGCCTTGCTTACCAGCTCATAGAAATGTATTATGTTAGTTAAACATGATCTTCCTTGCTTGAAACCATGTTGTGTTTCATCAATCTTTCAAATGTAACTTTTAGAATTTTTTACATCATTTTGGACAGCACCGTTGTTAGGCTGACAGGTAGCTCACTACATCCAGTTTTGACCTCTTCTTATGAATGGGAACCACTGTTTCATCCCTCCAATCTTTAGGCACTATTCCAAGTTCCACTAATTTGTTAAAGAAAGCTGCTATTGGCCCAAATAATCCCTCAGCCAGTTATTTTAATATCCTAGGGTGAATTTTGTTCAGTTCTGCTGGCTTGTTTTGGTCAAGTCTCTTACGTAGGTCTGATTACACTTTAATATCTATATACTCAATGTTGCAGTTGTAGAAGCCATTCGTGCTCCTGTTGATTTATTAAAAACCAAGCTGAAGTACTGATTGAATATTTCATCCATATCTTTATTTATTTATCTATTTATATTAGTATCACCCTCCTTTAATGGACCCACTAACCTGACAGATTTTTTTTCATGAATATAGGAGAAAAAGCTTTGTAATTTTTTGCTGAATTGCTTGCTATTTCCACCTCTATTCTAGCCTTACATTTCCTGATCTCTTTCTTGCATTTTGGTAGTCCCTGAAGCCTTTTTATATTGTTCATTATTTTATTTTCATTGTCTTATGTAGTCTTTTTTTTATTTATTAATCTTTTGATCCGCATGTTGCACAAAACTTTGGTAACTTGCCCCCTTGCTACTTCTTTTTAACTGGAATGTGCATGTGATGATTTCCCTTATTTTGTTTTTAATTATTATTCACTGACTCTCCATATCCTGTGCTTCTGGTATTTCTCTCCACTTCAATGAGTCAAGTCCATCCTCATAAGGTCAAATCTTACACTTCTCAAGTCGTAACATGTTATTATCCCACTTTTAATTCAATTGGACCATATTATGGTCACTGTTACTAAGTGACACTCTTATAATGCATCAACTATGATCTCATTGTAGTTTTTAATAATTACATCTAGACAAGCATCTCTCTTGTTGGTGATCTGACACTGCTTTCTTTAAACTTTCTTTATAAGCACATTAGAGTGAACAACACCACGTTTACATATACAAGTGATCATTTGCACTGTGTTGTTTTATGTTATACGAGAATTGCAAAACAGATTAAATACAGCCAAACTACAAACTTTATGGAATGTTCTGCGTAATTAAAATATTGTTTTAACAAACTGCCAATTTACCAAAAACTTTTTTTGGGGGGGGGGGGGGTTATGTACAAAGTTTCCTTTTAGACTTATACCCTCCAGTAAGGTAATGATCCTTAGAAATTTCCTGACAGCTACATGCCCTGAACTTCTACGTTACCAGTTAGGTGTGCTCTTCTCACTCCACCTCTTCCATGAGCCCATATACTTGTGACATTTCCCATCGGGTCCAATGGACCAGATATGCTTATATTCTGTCTTGGACCTCACAAGTTAGTCTTTCCATTCTGAGATTTGTGTTACTATTTCCACCCAGTCTATTCCCCTATGGTGGGGGCGAGTCTGCTGGGCCATTTTTGGATTATGGCCTTAGTGGTTGCAACCACACAAATATCCCGAAGATATAATGCTTTCTTACCTGTCATATCTGGGGGGTGGGGAGTCCCCAATACTAAGGGTTGAAATAGTAGTGGTTCAGTTATTATAAACAGCTGTTTCAAGCCCCATCTCACATCTGCCTAAAAGGAGTGTAACTCTGGGCAACTCTAAAAGGTATGATGGAGCATTGCCCATGGCTCTCCATGGTGTCTCCAACAACTGGCTAAAACACGAGTGTTCCATTTGACACATTGCTCTATGTTGTGGTCACTGATTACGTCAAATATACTTTTTTAATTGAGTTATTTGGTTCCCTCACCTCCTCCTGCCAACTAGAGATGGGGACACATAGGTATTTTACAGGTTTTCTCCCCTGACCCCCCCCCCGAGGCCCTGGCACATGGCTGTGCCAGTGTGTGGAGGCACGTTATGCAGCCTGTGGTACCAGCTTAGCCCTCTCCACCTCCTGTAACTGTTTGCTGCCCCCTCTCCACCTATGCCACCTACCGGACCTCCACCCAGTGGGAGTGGAACTATGCATGGGTGCCAACCCACCCTCACCTCCCTTGGGAGAGGAGAGCTGCCCATCAGCAAGCTCGATCCTCCTCCACCCTAGCCCCCCATGCTGGCATCCCGACGACTTGAGGCCATTCCCGAATCTGGGTTGTCAGCATAGTGTGAGGTGTGACGTCCAGTGCCTCAACCCTCAGCACCACTGAGCTGACTCAATTATACTTTTTTCAAGCTTGAATCTATCTATTATGTATGGTAGAACATTGTTACTACTGGAAATTAATCTTTTCCCTCAGTTGTTATACCATCAATGTGACGCAGCTTTGTTGTTAACTCATCGATGGTACGTCACATTGATGGTATAACAATGAGGATTGCTCTGCGCATGACTGACTCAAACAGATCGCCTTCTTGAAACAGCCGCGGTGGTGAGAGCATGACCCGGAGCCGAGTGGCAGTGACTTAAGTAATGGAGCGGCTGACAAAAGTGAGGATCCTACTTCATTATTTAAATGTTTTGGATCATCATACACTATAAAATATAATGTATGGTACATCGATGGTCAACCTGTTTGTTAAGCCATCTCGAGGTTGTCATGGTGACGTAAACCTCTCGAGCTTCACTCTTGAGGTTTACATGATCGCCCTGGCAATCTCTCGATGATTAACAAACCGGTTAACCATTGACAACCATACATTATCCTCTATATCATACTTGACCAATCAATACCAGGCAAATTGAGGTCTACTGCTATAAAAAATGTCTTCCATTCCCCTAATAATTCTACAATGTTTATATTATTTGATTATCTCTCTGAACATCAGTATCTGGAGGTCTGTATATCGTGACTAGGCTTACTGGGGTCATGTGTTTAAATTTCAGTTCAATGCCCACATTTCCAGCCAGTGTTTCATTATCCACCGTTGCCTCCATTTCTGCACATTCAGTATCTTTCTTTGTGTAAATGGCAACCACTCCCTTTCTTCCCAACTTGATTTCTTTTAATCAAGGTATTTCCCTTTAGGTTTTTGTTCCATATGTCATTCTCTGACCACCATGTCTCTGTTATACTGATCACATCAATATTTTCTGAGTTAATTAGAAACATAGAAACATAGAATTTGACGGCAGATAAGGACCGCTTGGCCCACCCAGTCTGCCCATTTCCCTACCTACTGGATAAGCTGCAGATCCTAGTTAACCAGCAGCCTACTTCTTTCTACCCCAACCCCCCAGAATTGCCTTATGACTATCCCATGCATGCTTGAATTCCACCACTGATTTTGACTCCACAACCTCCTCCGGAAGGCCATTCCATGCATCCACAACCTCTCTGTGAAAAAATACTTCTTAAATTACCTCTGAGCCGCCCCCTCTATCTTCAAATTGTGCCCTCTTGTTCTTGCACACCTCTTTTTGAAAGATGCTACCTCTTGGACTTTGTTGATTCCCTTGAGGTACTTGAAAGTTTCTATCATGTCCCCCCTCTCCCTCCTTTCCTCGAGGCTATACATATTAAGCTCCTTAAGTCTCTCTTCATATGTCCTCTGGTGCAGACCCTGCACCATTTTAGTTGCCCTCCTCTGGACAGAAACTCTAGATAGTCCATTTTATTTGTTACAATTCTTGCATTCAGAATCAAGCACTTAAAATTATTTTCCTTAGTCTTTTTTTGGGCCACTAAAATGCTTCTTATTCATTTGCATGGCACTAATATTTGTTACAATGCTGTCTGTGATATTACAATACTTATGCACACCAATAAGGTCTGATAACAGTACTTATCCTTACTGCTCCCCCATTGCCCTCTAGTTTAAAGCATGGTCAATTGCTTTTCTTACTCTCATTCCTTAAATCACCAAACCCCTTCTGTTGAAATGTAAACCATCCTACCTGTACTCCCCCTTATTCTTCATGAAAAAGTCCTAGTGCCTCACAAAAATGTGGTTCTCCTCTTTTGACCACTTCCTCAGCCAGGTATTTATTTGTGTAATAGCAGTTAGCCTTCCTTGCCCAACTCTTGGTACTGGGAGGATCTCAACAATAATTACTCTGCAGCCTTTTTCCTTTAAAGTAGTTCCTGTTTCCTTAAAATCACTTTTTATATTGTCTTCCATATGCATACCCATGTTGTTAACACCAATGTATAGTGCAGCTACTGGTTCCTGGTTCTTCCCCTCTGCTCTTTAATAGTCTCTCCAGGTCTCGCTTCAGGTCACTATCCTTGGATCCTGGCAGGCAATAAAGTGAATATCTTTCTTTGTTCCCATAACAAATCATAAGGTTGGTAAAATGTCGTATGGAGTCCCCCAGTAGCACTGCTTCCCATTTGTTTGTATTTTTTGCTGCCGAGTCCCTGTACCTAGGTTCCATGATTTGTGAAGCACTGTCTCCTGGAGCCTCGTCAACTACGATACTGGGTGCTTTGCAATGTGACACAGTGGTATTAACATTATCAAGTGCAGTAAAGCTATTCGATAACTGGATTAAATTGCATTCTGCCACTCTTCCTCAAGTAGCACCTCTCCCTTACACATACTGTATGTCCAATCTAATTCACCAGCCTCGGTTCTATCCCGGTTACTACTCAGACTTTTGTGTCTTTTCATTTTTTCTCCCACTGTTTCTTTCTGATCTGTTGACTGGTTTGCCCTGACACACTCCAGGCCAAACATCCCTTCTTGACCACTCCGTATATTACAGCTGTTTGGATTTTCTGAATTAGATCGTTCCTCCCAATCTTTTCATATAGGAGTTTATTTACTTCAGAGGAGTATTTCTCTAGATCATGGATTCTCTCCAATCTGGTAATTTCTTCCTTTAAAGGTACTATGGGCTGGATTTTCAAAAGACTTAGAGTGACGCAAGGGACTTGCATCAAAAGAGTTTGATGCAAGAGGTGACCCTGTGCAGTAGCTTCACCCTCTAGGGTGGGGGTGGGGGCCAGATCCGTGTAGTAATTCCTGGAGGTATGCAGTGGTCAACTTGCAGCAAACCCGGGAGTTTGGCGCCAGGACCCTGATCTTTACAAAATCGTGTGCAGCATCCCTGGTGCACACAAAGTTTGCCGCAGCCGTGGAGTGACGCAAGTTGTATCAGTCTTTGAAAATCAGGCCCTATTTCTCTTTTTGGTTCAATAATATAGTTGCATTTATTGTATATAAAACTTGACATTTTTCTCTCTCCTCCATCACTTGCATACATACTGCAGTCCCCCATGCAAAGTGCCATTTTATTGAGGTATTAAAAAAAACCCACATGGGAATAGACAATTTGTAAAATTAAAATTATATGCCTGTTCACGTTACTGAAGAAAGATTTCTGGTCTCCCGGGCCTCTCTGGCTGACACAGGCAGATGCTGCCTCTGCCAGTGTTACCTCTACCCAATGCTCACTGATGCTTACATAGGCACTGGGCTTTGTACTCGTGAAACCAGACATGCTGGATTGCCAACTTTCTGGTTTTGCTGAGTTGCTAACACTGCACAAAGTTTACTAAAAACTGCTTTCAACACCACTTGGGCACCAGATAGCCTGCAGAGTGTGAAGATTGCAGCTATTTGCCCCTTTACAATAGTCCTTACAAGGATTGTATAAAAGTCATATCACAGGAGGATTTCCTGGATCCTAAGCTATCCCAGCCTGCACCACCCAAGGCCAAAGAGAGATAGACAGAGTATTAAAGAGCTAGTGTACTGCTTGACAGTAATAGTAATTCTCAGATGCAGTCAGCTATTACTTCTTATATCTCAAGTATTTTTTCTTTTCTGTTTGTTAATTAGAAGATTTTCCACCTGCAGTACTGGTTTGATGTGTGGAGCAGCACTCTGTCTGGAGGGTGTAAAAAAAAAAAAAAGTCAGTTCTGTTCCTCCCACTACATCGTCATGAATGAGACCAAACACCTTGAGACACCACATTCCTTGCAGTCTGAGTAGTGATTCTCACAAGCTACCAATCAAAATGCAGGAAATAGTGACATCATTAATAACCAGCCAGAGACAGTCCCTGCTGCTTCATGTGACAGTGAAACCTGGCAGGGAGAAATGGTTCTCATTGGTTACTAGTGATGTCATAGTCAGTGTGGTCTCAGTGTTGATGTAGTGGGAGGAACAGAACTGATTTTTTTTCCCCTCCAGACAGAGTGCTGCTCCACACATCACCACAGTACTGCCAGGTGGAAAATCTTCTAATTAACAAACAGAAAAAAAAAAATACTTGAGATATAAGAAATGATAGCTGACTACATCCAAAAGTTACAATTAATTGCAGGCAGTTTCCAGGCAGTACACTAGCTCTTTAACTTTTTTGTAGAGTTTTTTTATAGTTTTTTTTCTGTTGTACTCACATGGGACACAGATTTCATTGAGAGTATTGATTTCAGCAGAGTTCAGAATTACCTCCTCCTAGCTGATACTGATACTTGCACAGGCTCTGGGTTTTGCACTCGTGAAACCAGAACTGACTTCTTGGACCCTAAGCTATCCCAGCCTATACCACCCTAGGCAAAAGAAAGATAGAGATATGATATGATATAATTTAATAGATCCTTTGATATGAAACTTCTTGCCCTCACTATAGATGAAGTCCTGGCCCCCCTCACCAAAATTATAAACCAGTCCCTCATGCTCTTGCAGTTCCCGAAAAAATGGAAATCTGCAGTGGTCACACCAATTCACAAAAGTTGTGACCAGACCTTAACTTGCAACTATGGACCCATCTCCCCCCCTTCTAAAGCCTTGGAGCGAATAGTTGCTGAACTGCTTATTGATTACTTTGAAAAATACAATCTGCAATGTCCTGAGCAGCACAGATTTCGAACAGGTCACAGCACTACCACAGCTCTCCTTGAATTTACCTCCCACATACATAATACACTAGATCTGGGACACCTAGTTGGCGCCACTTTCATTGATCTGACAAAGGCATTCAACACCATCAACCACTCCTTGATGATCGAACAACTATTTCTCCTTGGTCTCTCAACTAATATTACTCGATGGTTCCAAAGCTACCTCAGTGACCGAACTCAACAGGTCCGAATTAGCGGCTCTTTCTGCACCTCCCTTCTGGTCCATTCTGGAGTCCTACAAGGATCCATTTTGGGTCCCTTACTTTTCAGTATATTCCTAAGCAATCTTCCCACATCCTGCCATGACAGAATTCTGCTTTACGCACATTATGCAGTCATCTTTACCTCCTACCCCAATCCTCTCTCTCTCTCCAGTTGCAGATGCAGGAAGCTTTACATCAGTCGAGACTTGGTTCAAATCACAAACTTAACCTAAACTAAATAAAACTAAAACAAATATGTTTCATGGAACCCACAACAAACAAAGACTGAGGACTATCTATCCACAACAATGTCAGGACAACTCTGGAGTAAGTCTATCTATTCAAATAACTGGGAGTGACCCTTGACTGCACACTAACGTACTCCAAACACATTGATAATATTGCTAAAACTGTTAATACTCAGATAGAACTACTACATAAGCATAAGGACTGCCTCACAGCTGAGGACCTAAGCATCGCTATCCAGAGCTCTGTTATCTCCATTATAGATTATGGGCTGGTTATTTACTGATCAGCAACGGATACTGCACTTCAACATTTAGCCATTGCCCTAAACAAGGCATGTCATCTCCTAACCTCTGCCCCATATCTTTCACGCACTTGTGATATTTACGAGGAAGCGAACTAGCTCCAATTAACTGGCAGGCTCAAGTACCAGACCTGCATCCTAGCTAGAAAAATCTCATTGGGTCTCATGCCTCCTGGGATTCATACTATAATGTCTCCTCACTGTGCCTCCCATCCAACCAGAAGTTCGGAATGTCAAACATTCTCAGTACTGCGGTGCTGCACCACTCAAGTGCAACGCTCCTTCAAATATAGAGCCGCAAGCTGCTTTAACTCGCGACTGTCTGAAATTACCAACCAAGATACGCTTGGTGCGTTTAAGTGGAATCTCAGTCAGTGCCTCATTGTCTGGGCTTTCTGTTATTGCTTCCATTAATTTTTGGGCTAGTAACTGCTACACATCTTACCCCCCCACCTTCTCACACAGATTCCCCTTTCTCCTTGCTTTCTCCCAGTTCCCTACAGACTCTGCATCCTTACCATCTCTTACCCCACTCCACACTTTACTGCCTCCCCCTCCTTCTACTCACTCCCTGCTCTCTTTCCTATGTCTTATCTGCCCTCTTCAACCAACTTTTTTCAATCTGACCTCCTAGCCCATCTCCCCCCCACCGCCACCCCTCCTTCCTTGCTCCCGTCTACAATCCCACCTCCTGTGCCCTACTCTTCCTACATCTAGTACCTGGCTTCTCTCATTTAGTGTACCACACTTTGCCTTGTATTTGCTTGTTACATCTCTGCCTCACCAGCTCTGGGCACCTTCAAGAAGAAGCTCCGTCACTCCCTCGTTGCATCAAGCACCTGTGATTGCCTTAGCTGAGCAACTGTCATTTTTCACTTCTGCCCTTATCCTTCTCTGCCCATGTTGACCCCACTCCGAGCACTTCTTTATTTTTTCCCATGCCCAACTTTTGCAGTCACCACTACTCTGTCTTGATAAGGCCCTCTAGGCTGCTATACTCTGTCCCACCCCATCCCCTCTCTTCCCATCTAATATGTTTTAATACACCTCCTAGTGTATCATGTAATTGTACCCATAACCAATTTGTTGTAACCATTGGTGTCATGATTGTTTTATTCTGTAATTTCATGTCCTGTATTCTCTGTTCTTACTGACGTGGAACTTTTGTAAAAGAGCCTCAGCTCAAAGGTTCTTTGTAATCCTAGACTTAAAAAAATAAACAAATAAAACATCATCGAACAATGCATCTGGTTGCTCGGTATTAATTTACCTTACTGTTTGTTCTGGCAGCAAATGCAAGATGATTTTTTTTTTGAGAACCAGAATTTATGGCCAGGATATTCAAATTCCAGTAAGGGCCACTAAACAGTCTAGTGACTCGTTAACATCACTTAGTGCCTGCAGAGTGAAGAAGTGACAATTATATCATATCGGATGGTATGGTTAGCGAGTCACTACCTCATTTGCGAGTGGCCCAAACATATGCCGGTGCACCTATGCAAAGCAGTTGACTCTGTCTTGCATATACTGTAGGTTCACTGATGTACTGGTAGGTTTGGAGAGGCTGTAAGTAGCCTTCAGCGCCTCACTAGTTACCATCTCCCCAAACCTAGTCTTAGGGCTAGCACAATTCTCAAGGAGATCATTGCAGAAAAATCACCTTAACAGCCAATAGAATTATCAGGTCTATCTGTAATGCAATTGTAACCAGGTGTGAAATAGAGAATAATGGCTGGCTAGGGGGGTTATAATGAGAACATTACACCCTCCCCGAGGTGTGGGATGCCATATATTAGGCATCCCACACTGCGGGTGTGTGTAAAATTCGAGTTTTACATACCTACCCAGCCTTTATTTTATATAATGCTGGGTCACATTTTTTCGCCACAGCAATTATGTAATTCCTGTTCAGCCATGGTCCTATCTGGCTCAAGTGTGGTCCGTGGCTGGTGAGACTTTCTGTTTCTTTTTTTAATTTGTAAGGTGCCTTTGCACTCCTTAAACAACTGTGGGGATCCAGAGTTAGTCATTTTTCTCTATTTTAAAAAAAACTTTACTTACCACTGAGAGCAGTGGCAGTGCGACGTTCAGGGTGATGGCCGGTCGGCGCATGCGCAAGGTGAGGGAAACCCAGCATGTGTTTGCTGTTATAACCAGCTGGTTATACTGACAAATTATAACTGGGTTTCTCTATGGGAAAAAATGCGACCCGGTGATTATGCTTGTATTATACCTTTGTACATATGTTAGGCCACACCTGGATTATGTTGCTTCATTCTGGGCTCCACACTTACAAAAGAACAAGAAACTAATAGACAATATTCAAAGAAGGGTGACCAGACTAGTCCCCAGGTTGAGAAGACTTTCAGACCTGGATAGACTAGCCACACTAAACCTATATGATATGCAAACCAGAAGAGACAGAGGTGATCTCTTGATGTTATTTAGCATCTTGTGTGATCGAGACTGGGCTAGCAAGTGCAACATTACTCTGGTCCCTAAACCCACTTACTTAAGGTCCCACGACAAACAATTACATATGCGATGGGCACCTACTAATAAAAGACATAATTTCTTTACAATTTGTGCAAGTAAGTTATGGAACACACTACCCCAGAAGTTGGTAGAGATTATGGTTTTCCATAAATTTAAAACAGAACTTGATAAATATCTCTTTAGTAATGAAGGTTAATTTCCCCCATATAGTGTGGGGAGGCAGTCATGATGTGGGCCTTGTGCCTCCTTCTGCCTAATACTGAGTAACCCCCAGCCCCCCAATAGTCCACATGTATTAATAGTAGGACTTTCCTGGTGTTCAATGGTTACCCCCCCATCGCCTGCCTGTATGTAATGTAAGACTTCCCAGGTCCAGTGGTTCCCATGTCCTCTGATTGCCTGCCCATAGCAATAGCATGAATATACTAGCAATCAGGTGTTACCCCTGCCCTCTAATTGCTCACTCATATGTAATAGTGTGAATGCCATGGCAGTCTAGCGGTCTTCCCACATCCATGTGACAGCAGACCCCCCCCATCCAACCCACTCAGGCTCCACCACGATCACTCTCCAGGCCAACCACACTCTGTAGCAACCCCTCTAAAGTAGCCCCTCGATGGCAACTGGCACAACTCCTCCACTCACCACCTGGGCTGGCCACTATCTGAATAATAGCGAATGATTGCATGCCTGGTATCAGGTCAATAATGCGCTGTGTAAAGCGCACCTGCATTTAGAGTGACAGGGTATAATAGTGGTAAGGAATTACTGCTACCTCTGTTGCTCTGCGCTTACACCGTGAAGGGATCAAATAGCCATGTGTGTGGTGCCTGGTTGAGCTGCTCCCATGGTGGAGTGGCTAAGGCTCCAGCATACGGCAGGGTAGGAAACTTGAGACTGTGGTTTGGTTCCCCTCAGGTCTCCTGGTGTTACAATGTTTTGCCTTTTTTTTTAAGAAAATAAAATCCCCCCCCCCCCGAGTTTCTCACCATCCCCAAAGTCCACAACCCCTTGGAGTTAGTTTTTAAAAGTCCAGGGGGGGTTGGGTGCATGGCGCAAAGCTCCCCCCCAGCAAAAAAAAACAGAAAGTCCCATTATTTCCAATGGGTGCACTGTTTGTGTTGCAGTCAGTGTTTTTTCCAACCCTATTTCGGTGCGCACTGTGTTACTTGTGGCATTTATTGTTGCGCTGTTTTTGTGAGCGACATCTTGACCCTGTGCCGCCTTCCTACTGTAGAAACAGAGAGACGTCAGAACAAGGCACACACAAGCTGAGCTGGAGGCATTATCTCAGTGTTTGCATGTTTTGAAATGCCTGCCTGCATGCTTGTAGACCCTGGTGGACACCGCTCACAGGACATGGGGAGAGGACAAAACCAAATGTGCAAAATGGTGACTGCCAAAGAAGATGGCACTGCTACACTCAGGCCTCACAATGCCTGCCAAGCCCCCATGCCATATTATTACTCAGTGGGGATGGGATGCCTCTATGTTGGCCCCACCATGAGGGGCAAGCCAGAGGACCTTGGGGCTGGCGGTGTCAGTCTACAGGGCTGGGTGGTTGCTAAATCCAGAGTGGAGGTGACTAGCCAGGAGGATAAACACCTAGATAAACAAAAAACATTCTATGCAGCTGGCACATGGGTATGGAATGTGCATTGCTTAGGTTGGCAGGGGCATGTTTTTAACTATTGGTTGCATGCTCCTAAGGCTATAGCTAAAACTAAATCCCAGTCAATTGAGATGCAGGGATTTTCTTATTTTTTGTATATAATGTGTTAGTTTGCATGAGTATCCCAACAGCAGATTAAACAAATGGGAGAGAAAAAAGTGTCCAGAATCAAAATTTTAAAAGTTATTTTTTTGAGATGAAGTACTAGGATCTGAGCACTAGGACTCATCTTGCTAGAGAGGTGGTGTTATTGTATAAATGATGTATATCAATGGTTGGTTAAAAATATCACATTTGTTAAATCTGCAGAGTTTGACCTCTACATACCTCACTCGTAATGCTACCCCTCACGAGGTTAAAAGAGGTCAAAACCTGCAGATAAAAATAACTGTGATATTCTGAGCCAGCTGATGGCGTGTCATACACATACTGTATCACAGATATACAGTGAGCAAACTCAGAATATGCAATTTGTGATTGTGTGTGATCGTGCATGGGGGCAGCATAATTTATGAGTGGCAGGGCCACGAGCGAGTCATTAAAGTCCTGCTCCCTCACAGGTGATGATCAGCTACGTATATATTGAGTTGGACTATTGCGCATTTGATTGACGCAAGATCACTTTACTGGTTATAACTTTGAAATCTGCTGTTTATATGAAGATTTATTTATTTAGTTATTGTTTACTGGGTAAGTGCACTAGATAAACTCATTGCCTATTTTCAGGCACGACCTGGGAGAATTACAGACAGAAGCACAGTAATTACATGTAAAACAGCAGTATTTCTCTTTGATTTCACCTGCTGGCTTCAGTACTACACATGGCTTCAGCACTGTGAAAGGTGCTCTCTGGTTTAGTATGGGTTAATGCACCCAACAGGGCAGGATAGCATCTGTGACATACTCAACTGACAAGATAACATAATATGTTGTGAGCTGCTTGTAAGATATTTCTAATCCCCATGGGTATTATATCTGATGGCATGTGTAATTAAAGAACATTTGTAAAAAAGGAAGGTGATGATGAAAATGGGACAGACGTAAAACAGACTTGAGAGGGATTTGATAAGCTAGAACATTTGAATAGACAGCTTGTGAGCAAAATCCCGAAACTTTTTTTTTTTAAATTGTTTTTCTGTTTTTAAGCAGCAGGTGGTGCCAAAGAGCTGGGGATGTCTATCAGATGAGCTGCTAAATCTGAAGACAGCCTAAAGGTAAATAAGAAATAATCAGGCCTCATTTTAGTTTATTTTTCATGTTGAATTCAGATTTTATTTTTTAGTCCTTTTTCTTTTTTTTTCATTTTCTGCTTGATCCTCCCAACAAACTTTAATCTTTCTCCCTATAACCTGATCCTGTTTCTGTTCTATGGGCATTGGTGCCACCACCTCATATTGCTTCCCCTCCCTTTGTGACAGGTCCCCATCAGGCAGGTGAGAATCTGGCTGGGATATGTATCCAATAATGATTGTAGGGGAGGGACATGGGTCAGCCAAAGGCTAGACAAAGGGCATTTACAGTACATAGACTGTGTCAAGCACCCGGAAGGTACATGGAAAGATGTCTGGGGTGGGGCGTCCTGCCAGCTTGAATCCTGTCCCACTGGGCTGTGCTTCATGGGGCAGTCATGCAGAGCAGATGCCATGATTACCCCTCACTCAGTGTCAAAGTGCTACCCCAGGGGATTGCATGTCAGTGCCCTGCTACCCAGCTGGGATTCTGTGTTCAAGAATTTAATCAGATTCGCCACACATAACAAGTGGACATGCCAGTAGGCCACTGAATCAGTCCCTAATTTTAAACTTAACAAGCAGAGCAACATTCTGAGCAGCAAGTTCAAGCAGGAATGAAGTACAAATAACAGTTTCCAAACATTAGCAACAGTAGTTAATTCTGCTCCAGGAAGTAAAGTGCCACACGCTGGGGAGAAGTAGTGAAACCTAAGGAAACACTATAGAAGGGGTGAGGGGGATAACATTAAGGGACTAGGATAGAGAAGAGTAACATTAAGGGACCGGGGTAGAGAGGGGACATTGGAAAACAGGAGATGGTGAAAAAAGGGGTAACAATATTTATTTGTTTCTCATAATAAAAATGAAATAAATATTTAAAATGATAAGAGTTGTCAATATATGTGCCATACATTTTCCTGCTCTTTTATAGACAGTACTTAAATATACCAAAATGGGGACAACTGTGGTTTATTTAATAAACATTTTTTTGCTATAGATGGAAAATTTAGTGTCTATGTTGGCAAGATCTGAGAGGAATACCCCAGTGAATGATTTTTATCCATCAGCTTTTAAGGGGGGAGGGGGCTAAGAGAAGGGTGTGGGTCTCATCTGTCCAGCCATCTAATTAATATAGAATAGAAGCAGAAATTTGTCAGCAGAAAGGGACCCCGCTTTGTTGCACTGGTTTGTCACCTTAAGATTGTCTGAAATAATAATACTCAGATCCCTCTCCTGCTCAGTTACAACATCCTCTTCTCCTAGTGTGTATGTGGCCCTTGGGTTCCTATGCCCTATGTGCATTAGCCTACACTTTTGGCATTAAAGGGACACTGTCAACCTTGTTTGCATCATATTTCTATGTAAAAAGCCACATTTTATGATTGCTTACCTTCTCTAAAATTCCTCGGTGTTGCTGGTTGTTTAATCTGCCTGCTTGCTTATTAGAACTGAAATGCATGGAATGTATAGTTATGTACAGCCTTGTTTTGCTCCAAATTGTTTACCTAAACTTTTTGCATGCTTCCTGAACATTAGAAATGCCCTCAAACAGTGCAGCCACTCATGATACAATAATCTCATCTACTCCCACCTCATAATGAGTAGATAGATAGTGTTGGGGGTGCTCCTGAGTCCAGGAAAGATGCAGTTGTAGTTGGTCAAGAAATGTAAACAAACATGTTTTGGTGTGGTAACACCAGAATGGTTGATGCTCAGCATTTTACTTTTCGAAAGGAAAAAGGGCTGACTCAAACAACCAGCTATATCAGCAGTCTCTATAGAATGAGAACAATCAAAATGTGTGTTTTTAAACTAGGGACACTTTGAGGCAAATGGGGTTGACAGTGCCCCTTTAAATCTCAGTTGCCAAGTATCAGATCACCCCTCCAGCCTCATCAGGTCCTCCCTCATGAGCTCCTCCCTTCCCCAGGGTATCCATTCTATTGCAAATCTTTGTATCGTCTGCAAACAGACACACCTTCCCATTAAGTCCCTCCGCAATATCAGCTATGTAAATATTAAATAGTATCGGTCTCAGTACCGACCCCTGGGGTACCCAGCTAGTCACCCTTCCTTCCCTGTAATGAACCCCATTTACCACCACCATTTGACTCCTGTCCTGAGCCAGTTTTTCACCCATTTAGTTATTTTCTCCCCTAATCCTAGACTGCCCATCTTGCTCTCAAGCCTCCTGTGAGGGACGATGTCAAAGGCCTTACTGAAGTCCAGATGGGCCACGTCCACCACCCTTCCCTGATCACACTCCCTCGTCAACCAGTCAAAGAATTCAATAAGGTTCATCTGACATGACCTTTCCTCTGTAAACCTGTGCTGTCTGTCATCTTGCAGCCCATTTTCTACAAGATATTCCGCTATCCTTTGTTTTAGGAGGACCTCCATAATCTTTCCTACCACCGATGTAAGACTGACTGGATGATAGTTACTTGGCTCTTCCTTTCCTCCACTCTTGTGTAGTGGTACCACATCTGCCTTTCTCCAATCCCCTGGTACCCGCCCTGTTTCCAAAGACAGGTTGATCAGCCTCGTTAGATTTAATATATTGATATTAAAAGTAAACACTACACAGTGATGAGGTTAAGACAATGAAATACTGTCTTTCTTTCCCAGTTTTGAATGCTCATATTTATTTATTTAAAATATAGTAATCCAGGAGAGAACATGCAGAGTTGCAAGCAGCTCAGTGCAGGTATGTCCTGGGTACGTATCCACAGGCACATTATTGTTGTGATTGTACTGTTACTGTATTGTGATGTAGTGTTAGTTGGAACCCTGATCAACCAATCAGATAACTGTAGTTTGAAAGATATACTTGACTTGCAGTAATTGTTTATGTATATGTTTTTTAATCAGACTGTATAATTTGTTTCCCCCTGCCATTCTTTATTTGGCACCAGCAGAAATGAAGTACAATATTGTAGCAAACAGGGACAATTGATTTATTTATTAAAGCGTTTCTAACTGCAGGAAGACTCATTAAGACTGAAGTCTTGTTCACAAAAACATTATGTTTAGCGAAACATTAGAACGGAAATTAAAACACATATAATAAACATAACAAACACAGTGATCCAATCCCATCTTTTATATTGAGATTACAACATTCACAGCTAGTAAGGAACAAAAGCAAGAGCGACAGACAAAAAAGAAAGAACAAAAGAGACAGAGAATTAAAGAAAGAAAGAAAGAGAAAGAGAGAAAGAAAGAAAGAATACAATAGAAACATAATAGAACATTTTTGCCCTCCTTGCTGTCATCCACACAAATAATTAAAAACCTAGCCTGGGTCAAATATTTGCCAAATAAGGCACCAAACAGCTGAGAAAATAATGCAACTGATGTTGGGTTATTAGGGAAGTAAACAACAATCATTAAAATTCATCTTCTAGATTTCATATTGATTGTAATAGCTCAAATCATTGACATTTTCTAGTTTTTAAACTCACTGGAAAAAGGGTATTTAAATTCATTAATACTCTCAGGTATAACAATGATCTTCTGGTTCAAGAAACTAGGCAGCCATTGCTGTATAAACTGAAAGATAGGATTGGCGTCAACAGTTCTGGTCACTAAGAGACAGACAACAGATTGTATTGACTCATCTGCAATAGATTCTTAACTCACAGCTGTGCTTATTTTGAGCTCTTGCTGAATGACAAAAGTCATTTAGAAAAACCATTTGATTTGAATCAATCTAAAGGAAAGCACCATTCTAAGCAATCAATAGCATGTGTCAATTGTTCACGATAATTCTTATTGAAAATGCATGCTTATTTGCCCACACAATCTTAAGGAAACAACATTAGTGGCTTTAGGAAATTGCCTGGCAGCCCACAGTCTGTTGATACTGTGCAGCAATTGAAGTTCATGTGCCTCACTTTACAATGCTATGAGTCTGCAAAGTATTCCTTTATCAGTGCAACTTCCTTGGTAGCGCTCTCTCTCCTTTGGGCCACAAGGTCGCAAGTTTAAGGGACATTGTCAACAATTTTTTTATCATACTAGTTCTAGTTGAAAACCCACATTTTATGATTGCTTACCTTCTCTAAAATTCATTGATGATGCTTGTTGTTTTATCTGCTTCTTTTCTAAGTAGACCTGAAATACATACTAATGGTATAATTATACCCAAACTTGCTTTGTTTCAAATCTTTGATTTTGCTACTCTTGCATACTTTCTGAACATTAGAAACACCCCAAAACAGTGCAGCCACTCATGATGCAATAGTCTGTTCTCCTCCCATTGCATCATAAGGGACTGGACTCTATTGGCATGTCCCCAAGTCCAGAAAAGATGCATTTGGTGTTGATTAAAAAAAAGTAAACAAACATGCTTTTGTGTGGTAACACCAATTTGGTGGACAGTCTGTTTTTCAGTTCTTAAAAGAAAAAAAGAAAATGGAATCAAACTACCAGCTACTTCAACAATCTCTACAGAATGTCACCAATCATTAAATGTGTATTTTAAACTAAAGTCACCCAGAGGCCTAAGGGGGTTGGCAGAGTCCCTTTCAGGTGACACACAGTAAAACAATATTGTTGGGATGGAAGGGACTTAGAGTTCATCTTGTCTCCCCTTCTTCCTTACAGCTGTGTCTAACCAAATGTGGTTAAACAACACCAGAAATGTGGGTTCATACTAAATTCTGAGATAGCAGTGCAGTACTGGAAGGTACTGTCTTGTTGAAGAAATGACTCCTGAGTTATACAATAGGCCACAGAAATCCTGTAACCTAGTTTGTTGAAACATGTCACATAACCATCTTCTTCTGACAGCTGCACACTCCCCCTAAGCTATATATTTTTGTTAGCAAAAAGGCCATTTTATAACTGGGATAACACACTCCAGGGTACATGATCATGAGAGAATAATGCACTTGTCATGATGTTGCTGCACATGGCTATGCCTCGTGCCTGACCACCATCCAGAGGAGGCATCATTCCCTCATAAATGAACTCCCTGTCATGTGTCATTCTTTACATGAGACTGTCATATGAGGTCACTATCCAACTGACTGTGATGTCATGAACAGAGCATGGGGTCATAATGCCTCTACCACAAACAGCGTGGTAATGAATGCCGCAGGTGAAATGCCATATTCTGACATAACGCAGACACGACACCAGCCGATAACAACAGGGAACGCCCATTCAAAATAATGGGACCTCTTTATTCTTTGCCCCCCGACATGGGAGGCTTCACCTCCACACCCCCAGACTAAAAATAACCAGCTCTGAGGAGGTGTGGACTTCAGGGATATGGAAAAACACTGGACAGGGGAAAAAAAACTATTTTTTACTAAAATAAAAAGGAGCAACACCAGGAGACATGGGAGGAACCAAACCACACTCCCAGGTCTCCAACCCTGCCGTATGTTGGTGCCTTAGTCACTCCATCATGGGAGCAGCTCAGCTAGGCACCCCACCACATGGTAACTTGATCCCTCTTCATTTAAAGCGCAGAGCAACAGGGGTAGTGGTAATTCCCAGCCACTATTGTACCCCGTCACCCTAATACAGGTGCGCTTTACACTGTGCGGTTATTGCAGCACTATTCTTTAAAGCCTGTATTGACCTGGTATCCACAAACACCAAGTGTGTGGTTAGCAGGGGACGGCTAGATATATTTTGAAAGAGTCAATGAAATAAATAATGTATTATCTACAATATTTAGAGGACCAACAACAGGAAAACATGAAAAAAAACCCACTATGAAACAATGAAGTAAAAACATAAGTGGTGTAACTCTAGTGTTTTTAGCCTTTTTATTATACTAGGGAGTTGCTCCTTAATGTAACAAGACCAGACTCCTTTGGAAACACATTTTTATAAAACAGATTGTAGCATTGTTATTTGGTTTTCTTCTGCATGAACCAAAATTCCAAAAACATTTAAAAAAGTGTCCTAAAATTTGAAAAAAAAAGTATTTTTGTCAATGTAGTATATAATTACTGTATTTATGTAGTATATGTATATTGTATTTTGCCTATAACTAGTTTTTAAAACAACTAATTTCTAGCAGTTTAGCGGAAATGCAGTTTAAATATGTAAATATAGTAAACGCGCATGTTTAGTGCCCTGTGCATTGAAAGTGTGTCCATGTAATGTATTCATTTAAAAGAAAATTTAGTTTTTAGGCTGAACGGTTTCAATGTTTTAATTAAAAAAAAAATCTTGGAGTGAGGTCAACATGGATACAGTACATTAATGCAGTTTCACTGGAAATGCACTGTCACTAAATAGATACACTAAAAATGCATTTTCACTAAATTGTCCAGAAATAAGATGTTTAAGTATATTGATACAGTGTAAACTTACTTTTACTGTATTGATATAATAGTGATACACCCTATAGTGACAGGAACATTTAATCAATGATATATTTAATAAATAATAAAGTAACAAATACATTTAATTATATTGATAACGTTATACTAATAATTATTAATACATAAAATGGAATTTAATTATATAAAAAGAAAGAAATGTGTTTCTGTATGACATGTTAAAAGATGCTGTTTTTTCACTATGCCATCAAGAAGTATCAACCTTTATTCTAGCTTTAAGTAAGTTTCTTTTTTATCCCTTTGAGTTAAAAATTAAAAAGAATTCCTGTTATATTCATCTGCTATAACTGATGCCCGAATTAATAGATATTTATTATAAATAAAAACTACATGATGCCAACAGAGTTTGCTATCAAATGCAAAATGTCAGAAAACCCCAAGTAAGGTTACTTGTGTCACTAACTTTAACTGCCTCTGTTACCAAATTGCACATACAGTGAAGTCACCCAGGATGAAGTGCAGTGCTACAGAATTCTGTAGTAGAGTTACTGCAGTAAACAATAGAATTTCAATGGGAGTTAATCCCTTTTGTCATGCAGTAAACCTGTGACACTGCACTTCATTCTGGCTGACTTATCTAATTATGACACCTTGTTACAGTTTATATGGGGAAAATGCACAGTTAGATTCTTGACTCCAGAACCCTATATTTGGATTTCCTGACTTTTAGCACTTGGTTTATGAACGTTAACATTATCTGAGAATGGTTTGTTTTCCACTAAGTTTCAATACTTAAAACAAACAAGCAAAAACAAAACAAAACAAGCAAAAAAAAAACAGACACAGTACATACTCTGATTTCCTCCTTTCCCCACTCGTGTAGTACCCTTGTTCCCTCTCCTTCCTCCATTATAACTGAAAATTAAATCATCCACCTTCCTCTACTCTTGGAGCACCCTGATCCTTCCACTGCTTACCTTCCACCCACTGTGCAGTCCTAGCCCTAATGCCTTTAAATAAAAAATCACACACCCATCTCATACCCACTGTGCAATCCCGCCCCCACCATCTGTGTAATAATAAACAAAATCCACTGTACGTCCTCCACCCACTGTGAAATTCCAATGATCAGTCTGATACCAGGATCTTATCCTCAGTGTGGTAAACAAGCACCATCAGAAACAATCAGTCTAGCCCTAGAAGCCTTTCCCTAATACCAGTCTACAGTGCCCCCTCAAAGATCAGACTATCACGTAGAGTCTATCCCCAGCACAAGTACTTGGCAGGATCCCATCCTTGGTGGCGATAACATTACAGTAGCCTCCCCTGCCTGCTCGTCCCCCCAGAGGTCAGTTTGGCACTGGGAGCCAATCCCTGGTGTGGGTATTGTTATGATGACATCATCCCAGAATCACTCCATAACCAGGAGCATATCCTCTGTACCGGTGACCTTGCAGTGACCTGCCCCAACAATCTGTCTGACACTAGGTGCTTATCCCTAGTGCCAGTGTACTGTAAAGTGTCCCCCCCCCCAAAAAAAAATCAGTCTGATATCTGGAGCAGGTCTCAAATGCCAGTAAAATTAGTGACACTCCCCATAATAAACAGATGTCACCCACTAACATTGTACCCACTGTGAAATCCAGTCCCCAACTCAGGCTCACAACTACTACACCAACCTTAAAATATGTTGCTAACGGAGATCCATATCGGGCACTGGTCCTCATATTCTGGGACACAGCTAAGCACAGCCTTCTGTCTCTGATTGCAAACTACTGATTAGTTCCCAAGGGGGGCCTTAAATAACTCAACCACAGTGTGTACTTGGTGGGGGGGTTGCTTGTGCTGGTAATCTGAGGATTGGCTCCTGGTGCAGGTACTATTATTTTGTTTTTTTTTCCTGCGTGTGGGAAAGGGGGGTCTTAATTTAAATACAGTAAATGTGTTGGTATACTAAGTGGTGAGCAGAATTAAGTGAGGCTTACCTTGAAGGTTTGTGCTGTCTTTCTAGTCACTGTCTCCACTGGTAAGATGTTCCAGAGGTTCACCACCTTCTGGGAGAAGAGTTGCCTCCTAACATAGCCCCTTATTTAGCACCTCTGAGCTTCAGGGTGTGCCTTGCAGGAGGAACAAGATCAAACATCACCGTATATGAACCTCCCATGGCCCCACTACCATGGCCTGTCATAAGTAAGTAATATATTTTATTCAGGACATTGCCATGAAATGGATAAAACACCATTGAGCGAACTCATTTTCAAGGTGATCCAGTTACACATTCGTACAGTTGCCTTACACACATTCACATAATACATAGATTACAGAAACATTTTACATATGATCCATTAGTTTAATATATACATACATATGCATTGGGTCAATAAGCCCACAAGACCGTAAAACAATATTTAAGACTTACTAGATGATGCTACTGGACAGCACAGTGCAGAGACATGACTTTGGTTATTAAACCATAGCTTAATAACTTTCTTTTTATTTATTATAGGAGGATCTCTTAAATCAATCAGAAGTTGATTCCAAACTGAAACACCCCTGTATTTAACTGAATACTTCCCTACATCTAATCTAACTTTGGGTACATTAAATTCTAAGCCAGCTGCAGACCTTAAATTTGATGGTATTGACCTAAGTGAAAAAAGATCAACAATATATTGAGGAACAGTCCCTTTTAAAACCTTCACCAAAAAAGGTGAGCTGTGTAAGTCTCTCCTTTCACTTAGTCTTAACCAATTTAGCTTTTGGTACATCAAATAACGAGTTCTGGGGTGTACATCTAGGGCATAACGAGCCAATCTATTGTAAACCATATCAATAGAATTCAGTAGAGTTTTAGTAGCCCCAACATAAAGAAAATCCCTGTTATCTATAATTGGAATAATAGTACTATTGATGAGCCTGAGTCTAGAGTCAATATCCAAATACTTTTTTACTCAATACATTGCTCCAATTTTTTATGAATACGTCCCACTACTGATTTGATATGTGTGTCCCACTTCAATTGGCAGTCTAACCACATTCCCAAATATTTATAGCATATAGTAGATTTTAATTTATCTCCGGCTTTAGTTTTAATCTTTAGATCGAAGTTCTTATATTTCCTAGGCCTACTAAACAGGATTGTTTGTGTTTTTTTTACATTTTAATTCAAAAAATGTGATTAGAAAATTTTTTTGTAAATGTATAAAAGCTACCTGTAACCTTTCTTGAATTAATTCAACAGAGTTCCCACTAGCATAAATCACTGTATTGTCAGTGTAAAGATAAAAATCAACATTCATGCCACAGAATTTAAGTTCGTTAGCATATATGTTGAAAAGTAAGGGCCCCAGTATCGACTCCTGGGACACTCCAGATTGAACATATTTAAGAGAAGATTCTGATGAACCAAGTGATACTGTGGATGTATTGTTCTGGTCTGTTGGTTCGCCAGAGTGGTAGAGAAAACTGCTATTACACAGCTGTGGTCTGATGGTCAGACAAACCTAGCTGTTGCAGTGTTACTGCTACCTGACTTGGAAGGGGGGCTTGGGAAGTGTGAGTGAGCTGGAGGAAAGTACCCTGATGTATGCCTTGGTGTGTGGGGCCAGGGACAGTCATTTGGAGCTGTGGGACTGATGACAGGAGATCGAGGTAGGTATATTTGTTCTGAGGCTGGTTACATGTTGCCTGTGAATCACTCACTGATCTGGTTCTGACTCAGAGGGTTGGACCTTGGGCAAGTTACTTCATGAGTTTGCTGGTGAGTAGCTAGGGGTTGCTGAAGATTGGGTGTGCTACCGTGTAGAGGAGTAACATTCCTGCTGGGCTACCTGATACTAGGGTGAGAGATAAGGGTCAAAGAAACAAGATGCTGGTGTGATGGGGAGGCTAGTAGAGCAATTTGCTAGTCCTGGGACAGGAGAGGTAGCTAGCCAGCAATCAACTTGTTGGCTGGGCTTGTGGTGGTGATGGTAGTAAGGCTCGGTAACAAGATGTTTTGCATATGAAGGGGTCTGAGAGAGCAACAGATTTGGTTGGGACTGCAACTGGAAAGGTAAAGTGAAGCAGTATGCTGGCTGGGCAGCTTGGGAGATGCTAGAGGGTTAGAAACTAGATACTGAGTTGATGATTGGAGCTAAGAGAGCAACTGGTTTTGCTGGTGGAGGGATACTCCAGTTCAGCATATGCAGTGCCGGGGTGGATGGGACTCAGGATATCTGATTTAATACTGTGCTGGAGTGGGGGGCCTGGAACTGGAACAACATGCAGGTTTGGGGAGCAGAGCTGGAAAGCAGCTGGTTGGGTTGGGGAAGGGGCTTGGATGCAACTGTCAGTTTCATGCTGGCAGAGGTGGAGGCACAGAATAGGAAGCAACTTGCTGGACTGGGGACAAGCCAGTGGGCTAGGGAAGCAACTTGCTTGCCTCAGGCTAAGAGGATGGGACTAAGGAATAATATACTGGGCTTGGAGAAGGGGAACTGGGAGCAACACCTTGGTGTGGGGGATGGTGGCAGCTAGCTTAGTGGGGCAACCTGATGCCCTTGGTTGGGGTTCACAATAGAAACTTGTCATTCTGGGTGTGGAACTATTTAGGGAACATCTTTATTGTCAAGGAGTGCAGTGTGCATATATGTTTGAAATACAATTTTAGAAGTGAAAAATAAATAAGTGCCCCAACTGGGATACTTGATCCCAAAGTCTGCTTGGAATACTGTTCCGCTGCATCAGCCACCAGAAACATGCACCAACCAGATGTGCTACCTGGACAACTGGAACCTGAGGATCCCCCGGGGCACTCAACTTTTTCTTGAATGCACACCCGGGAGTTACAGTATGGTATGGTTCAGAATGGTATTCCGAGCAGATCTGAGTTCATATCCCAGCTGGGGGCACTTATTTATTTTTCCTCTTCTAAAATTATGCTTCACTAAGTAGGAAACAACCTGCTTGGGGGAGAGCCATTAGACAGAAATGTACTAAATCCTGTTACAGATGACTCCATTCACATGTTCGGGACTGTCTCTTACAGTATGCCCTGCAAGCCCATTGGTCCACACTGGGGACCAATGGGCTTACAGTCCATACTGTACCTGTCATTCAGTGGGTGGCTGGGCGGTGTGTGGGCGGGATGTAGCCATTTGCAAATGATGGGGATCGGGGTGGGAAAGTTGTTCTGTGTGGGTGGGTGGGGTGGGGGTGACACTAGATCACCAGGGCGTTGCAATTCGGTGTGTACCGATCACTGCAACAGGTGGGAAGGTTTACATTAGACCACCAGGGATGTCTTCATGTCTTATTTCGGGGACTCAGGTGGGAGAGGGACCACTAGACCACCAGGGATGGGTGTGTTACATACACATCAGGGCATTGGGCACTGGGGGGGGCCACTAGATTACCAGGGCTATCTTTAGTGATCCATATTGCGCTATCATGGCTGTGGGCGAGGACCTGGGATCCCAAGTTCTACGTCATGCTGTGCAGAGGCGCCAGACGCAAGTCGCCGGCATGCCCTGTGCAAGGCATGCAAATGGGGCCATAATGACATGCAAATGGCCCTATTTGTGCCTTGCATATATTATGGTCTCATTTGCATGCCCCTGCTGAATATCGCGGGTGATGCACCTAGTGCAACTGCACTTGCGCTGGTGTAACCCCGTGCTTTCTATCTGTGGCTTGCGCTGGTGCAGTGCCACTGCGCCATGTGCAGTATGTGCGCTGACCTCGCCATATTCAACAATGCTGTGCCATGGCGCATCACTGTTGAATATCGACTGGTCCTGGCCACGGCGCAGCCCAGTTGCACTGAGCCCAGGCTTGCGCCACTGCCCGGCGCAGTCTGAATATCTGGGCCTGTGTGTTATAAAGGACTGATGCTGTTCCTGACAGTGTACCTTTATTATGCCAACTGAGAAATCCCCCCCTCCTGATTTGGAAAGGCAGCTTGCCTAAGAACAAGGGAACCAGGTGCTAAAATTTACACAGCATCATTGAGTCATTGTGCTGCCTTTGCTGTGTGTTAGGAAGCCAGTGCAGTCTGCCATTCATTGCTTGCTTACCTATAAACATGTTTCCACTAGAAGTAACACAGAGCCATTCTATTTGTCTGCTGTTTCAGTGTGTGTGACTGTTTTGCTGGAGACCCTGCTAAAAGACAGAAACACTTTCCCCTTTGTGCTTAACTAGGTATGACATTAATCAGAAATGTATAGCTCTTCCCGACTTTTTCCATATATATAAACATTGCATTACGACGTGCACTTTAGTTCAGAACAGTTTTTTTTTGTTTTCACAATGATGTAGATTTATGCTCCTGTATCATCCATCAAATTATGAAAAACTGCATTGTGGGATTCACATCATATAGTATGTTATACCACATTATTGTGATGGTTAGTGGTGATAAAGAGGGGTGAAAAGTCACATTATTAGATCTACAGAAGGCTGTAAATCCCACAGTAAACCTGGTCATTAGGTCAGGGAATGAGAGAGAATGTGAAAGCAGCTTTTGGTAGGGCTGATGCCATTTGCAGCTTTGATACTGTAGCGCTTTCAAAGCAGTTGAATTTAGAAATACAAACTGAATAATACCTGAGAAACTATCATATACTAGGCTAGCCTATAATTCTATAAAGTGGTTACGGTGACATCATAACCATGAAAGCAAAGTTCAAGTGGTTCTATGTCACCAGAACCCCAAAATGGATAATTATTTATTTATTTAGCTGTTGTAGAAAGAGTGGGAGGGTGGCCAAAATCAGTCCACAGGATGCTGACTCAGTGGGATGCAAACTACAAAAAAACTCTAATGCAGTGTTATAAATCGGAAAAAGATCTTGGTGTTGGTGAAGGATTCAGGACCCGTGTTGACAATGTAGCATTGTGTTATGCTTCACTATTTGCACTACTTAAGTTAAAACTGTCAACACATGCATGTACTACTAGGGTTACAGTGTTTATTAAGATGGGGGGCCTGTCTGTGCAACCCCCTTTCTCTTCAGTTTTAAAATGGGGAGGTGGGTTGATGGTGGAGCACTCCAACTTAAACAAATTAAACGAAGGGCAAGATGATCTCCTAGATCTGTCATTAAAGGGGCACTGTCAGCGTTGCCTCTCGGTTTTCTTTCAACATGCAACTGTTGATCTGTGGACACAATCTAGCTCTAAGCATGCTCTAGAAAGTCCCTGCATAAAAGACAAAGTGATCTGATTACCTGTTATTTCATGTTTCTTATTGTTTTCTTTACACTTGCCCTGACTGAAACCCACCTGTCCACTTGTAGAAGGTCCCGCACTGAGAACACGCCTCTACTGCACACACTGCGCTGAGATGCACATTTTAGCAACCCCATCCCAATAAACATGTAATCCAGCACAGCTGGTAAAGTTAAAGTGCTGTTGGTATGTGTGGAAAAAAACAACTGAGTGCTAGATGAGCTGCAAAATTCTATAAAGTCTTGAGCTGAAATCCCGTGCACGTGCACTAGTGGCACATTCTCACGCGTGCGTGGGATCTTTCCTCTGGCACTATCTGGCCACAAGTGCGCATGTGTGGGATTTCAGCGCCAGACTTTAGGATCACACAGTATGCACCTAGGTGACTGTGGGATTCAAACCCAGGTCTCCAGATCTGCGACTCAGAGCTTTAACCCACTGTGCTATGCTGCCTTTGCCCCTTTAAATCCTGTCTCTGTTGCATTTCCCCTTTAAATTTGGCTTTCAGGGCAATTATCCACATTCAGCACATCATTTAAATAATTCTTGCCCCCTCCTCTTACTGTCTAGTGGGCTTCCCTTTTATCTTTTCCCTGTAGAGGGCTTCTATGACAGGGGCCTTACCCACCCCCACAGTCCCTGGCTCAACGGGCCTTCCTTCAACTCCGCCCCATGGATGGTCCATTCCTGGGGCCTTGCCCACCACCGCTGTTCATTGACTCAATGGAGCCATCAGCCCAACTTGGCCCAATGGGAAGTCCATTTCCAGGGCCTTACTCAGCTCAGACACTGCTGTTGCTGCCGGCGCCTGAAAGTGCCCAGAGTTTATTTTTTTTAATTAAAAAAAACAGTCTTTCGTTTAATGGATGGTGGCCAGCAACTGACTGCAGTGCTGCTGCCACTCACCCTGCTGCTAACTTCCTTCAGGGCTGGGACTGCTGGAAGGGCAATGTGGGAGGTCTAGACCCACCTTCTCCCACTCATCTACTCTGACGTTTGCTGGCTACCATCGATGATGGAGGGGGCCGGCCTTTTGCTGCTGCCACCACCCCTCTCGATGGGACTACATTACCACCACGGACCGAGTCAGCTGCTGAGGAGAAAGGAGGAGGAGCCACTGACCTTCTGGACTGACCGGGACTCAGGAGAGATACAGGAATTGGAGGTAAGTCCCTCCCTGTAGGCCCTGCCCTGGCTGTCTGATCACTCCCCCTCACTTGATGCTGCTGCTCCTCCCTTTCACTCCAGTGATGAACTGAATGATTGTAGCCATTGAAATGGGTTGCGGATTCTGTCCTGGAATCCTCACAAGCCTTTTCCTGTCTGCCTGACCTCATGACTGGAACTCGTGAGAGCAGGTTCTCAACACGAGACAACTGGGTGGGGGTCTGTACAAGTCTGCAGGCAGGGAAAACAAGCAGAAATTAAACATTTTAAAACACATCTAAGCTGAGGCTTTGCATTTCTGGGAGGGTACATAACCTAGGTGCATCTATGTCTGTGGCAAAACAGGGGCACCTTCCTACCAAGGGCACATCTAACCCCCAGTCAACCCTGGAGTACCTGGATACCCATTTTTGGAGGGTACCAGGAACCATGGGGCACTACAAGTATACAGTATATTTAAAATGTAGTGGAGGGAATGGAGTGAAGTATGTTTAAAATGAGAGGAGGGAGAGGACTTTAAAATGGGGATGGTGCAATATAAACTATTTAATGTGTAGGATGATGTACCTGTAAACCTTTCTGCACCAAAATGTGGGCACCCTTGAAATGTACTTGAATGTACTGCCCCCCCCCCCGATGCAGGCAAGCATATCACATCATCTCTTGCTTTCATAGCTGCTTGTCTGCTCCCTTTCCAGCTGCTAGGTAATGAGAACTTAGAAGTGACATCAGTCGTCATCATGGTCAATGATCATTTAATAGCATTCTGTGATGATGACCATTGTGGACCATGCCATTACAAAGCTAGGCTGACAATTGTTTATTACGATGATCAGCAACCACAGTCACAGCATGTTCTACCATTTCTAACTGTGGTTGAGTGTGGTCCTATATACTTGCCTGGGCTATTGCGGAGAGTAGGAAAGTGAGTGAGTGAGTGAATGAGTGAGTGAGGGAGTCAGTCAGTCAGTGAATAAGTATGTTAATGAACCGGTCTCTGACTGAGTGTGTAAGTGGTCAGTCTGTGACTGGGTATATGAGTGGATCAGTCTGTCATTCACCAATGCCTATGTGGTGTGTAAGGGCAGCACTTAGGCATTCCCAGGACCAAATGGTTCACAATGGTTCCCTGTCTACCCCCATGGCATTCACTAATGGGAGTGTTAGTACCCCGTGCAAGTGATCCCCGGCTGGCCGCAGGGTGCCACACCAAGGGTGGGGTGGTGACATGCCAGGGGGCACCCCCATGGTGCTCATTCACAATCGCACTATGCGCCATTCTGGGCTGCATCCTCAATGCAATGGGGACGCAGGCATAGCTGTTGCACCCCTCTCTCAGTGCCACTGTTGGCAATGGCAAAGCATTGCTGGTCCCCTCACAATGCCATCAGCCCCATGGAACAGAGGGGGGTTAAGGTGGCCACCCAGGCACTCACCCCTTGTCCCTTCCTGGAACCAGTATATTGCCACCAGAGACTCCCACACCATGGGGGATCCACTAGCGGACTGGGTAGATGCATCCCATTGGCTGCCCACCTGTGTCTGCCAGTCTGCCCCCTTGCACTAGCACACTAGGTGGAGGGTCTGTGAATGGGAGGTGTGCTGTGGCCAGTGATCGCAAATGCTGACCACTGCACACCTGTTTGCAAGTGTGGAACTGCATGGGCAGGTTATGCACATTTCACGTGGGAAACCCACTTGTTCATGGATCGTACTCATTGTGTGGGGGCCACTACAAACCAAGTAGTGTTTGCCATACAATATGGTAAGAGTCACTGGATGTGCTTGGGGTAATGGAATGTCATTCCACACATCAAGGTATCCTTAGCATAGGATGCAGCGAGGGAGGGGTGACACTGGACATTAGAGACCACTTGACATGGGACAGGGTGAGCATAAGTGTGCAGTTGGATATCAGGGAGTGTTTGGCATGGGTCTGAGCAAGGGAATGGCCACTGGATACCAGAAAGAGTTTGGCATGGGATGGGGAAAGGTAAGGAGTGCTACTGGACAGCAGGGAATGTTTTGAATGAAATGGGATGAGGGATGGAGGAGTGCCAGTGGACACCAGGGCCAGGGAGTATTTGGCATGAACGGGGGTGCCACTGGATACTAGGGAATGCTTAACACTGAATAGAGGGGAGGAGGGAGTGCCACCAGGTACCTGAGAGGTCATAGCATGGGGAAGGGGAAGGGAAGGGGTGCCAGTAGACACCAAGGAGTTTTTGGTGCAAGATGAAGGAGGGAGGAGGTGACATTGAAAACCACGAAATGCTTCACATGGCATAGGGTAAGTGATGGTAGTGCCACTGGACATCAGGGACTGCTTGGCCCTGGATGAGGTTAGGGGAGGGGACTGATACCATACACCATGGTGTGCTTGGCATGGAGTTGGGTGAGGGAGTAGCCCTAGGATCCTAGTGCTTGCTTGGCAGATGATAGAAAAAGGGATGTGGTGCTACTTGGCATGCATTGAATGGTTGATACAGATTGGACAGGTTCAAAGGTTCATAGGTGTGATACGAGTTCGAAGGACGTGCCCATATAGAACTCATTGCCTGGAGGCAATAATTGAATTTCGTATGCTCCATGTGGCTATCTAATCTCTGTTTAAATTCCACCAGGCTTTTGCTTGTGACAACATCTGCTGGTAAAGCATTCCAAATAGTTGATACCTGCTGAGTAAAATAATTATTTATTTGGGTCATTTTATTAACCATGGTTTTTAACCTTAAGTTATGTGATCTGGTGTTCAGCATTAGTACATTTCTTTCCAGGCAAATAGCCTCACACAGGGCTGGATCTTGGAATGATCTATATACCATGCAAAGGTCACCCCTCAGTGATCTATATTCCAGTGAAAACAGGCCTAAACTTTGTAGTTTACTGCTATAGTCAGTGTTGGATAGGTCTCTAATCTTCTTTGTAAATTTTCTCTGCACCTTTTCCATAATGCTTTTACATCCTAAAGTAGTGGGGAAGCAGAATGAACCACAATAGTCGATATGCGACCTAACCAGACTAGTGTATAGGTGAATCAACACCTCTGACTCCCTCTTCTTAATATGTTTCAGTATGCAGGAGAGTGTGCCGTGACATTTTTTAACAATGTTATTTGTAGAAGTTGTAAACTTCAGATTGTTGGTAATTGTAATTCCTAAATCCTTTTCTGTTTTTACGGTTTGTAATATATTACTTCCTAATGTGTAGGTGGCTAACCTGTTATTCTTTCCCAGGTGCATCACCTTACACTTAATAACATTAAAGGACATTTTATTTCTTGTGGACCACTCTGCAAGCTTATCTAAATTAGTTTGTAAGGAATTAACGGATTCAGAATTATTAACAATACAACCAATTTTACAATCGTTGGCATATTTATGTATCCAGGCACCATTGTTTACCTGCAAACTAGTAACCAATATGTTAAACAACAAAGGTCCCAGGACAGAGCCCTGAGAGACGCCACTAGTAATTATTCCCCAGTCAGACATACGTCCCTTAATGCTTACTCTCTGCATCCTATTACTCAGCCAGGAGTCAACCCATTTAATAATATTGGCATGAAAACCATACCCTATTAATTCTTCAATTAGAATTCCATGAAGAACAGAATCAAAGGCTTTCTGGAAATCCAAAAAAATAACATCCACTGGTAATCTCTGGTCTAAAGCCATGCTAACAGGTTCAAGAAAAATTATCAAGTTTTGTTGACAAGATCTTCCCCTTACAAAGCCATATTGAGAAATGTGTATAATATTCATATTTTGTAGGTGATCTACTATTTTGTGTTGTAGTATCCTTTCCATTAATTTGCCTAAGCACGAGGTGAGACTAATTGGTCTATACTTATTTACAAGATATTTACTACCTCCTTTATGAACAGGCACTACAGTTGCTAATCTCCATTCAGATATAACGGTTCCTTCTTGTAGAGATACATTAAATAACAATACAAGGATCTCTAAGAGTTCTGTTGCCAATTCTATAATGAATTCCATCAGGGCCAGGAGAGGAATTAACTTCAGTTGCTTGTATAGCTAATTTAACTTCCTCCATAGTTATTATTGGGTAAGGGAGATTGGAAGATATCTTATCCAAACTTGCATTAACCTTGGTTTTATATACACTCAGGAAGTAATTATTAAATTCCTTGGCCATATCAAGTTCTCTGACTAGCGGCACATTGTCTTTAAGTAAGGGACCAACAGATGGTTCTTTCCCTTTAAGTGAACCGATGTAATTAAAAAATTGTTTTTTATTATCCTTTGTAATAGTAGCAAGTTTCAGTTCTTGGTTCTTTTTTGCATTTTTTATATTTACTTTACACTGTTAGGCCCTGCCTTTGAATTTGGTCCATTTATCTGCAGTTCTATCCTTTTTGTACTTGTTAAATGCCCCCTCTTTTTTTTAATCAATCTTTTTATGTTATAGTTTAACCAAGGTGGAACTCTTTTATTATTTTTATATTTTTTTATTTTCAGGGACCCAAGTCTTAATACAATAGTCAATTTTAGTTTGTATAGCTGATTATATTTGATCATTGTTTAGATTGTTTAATTCAGTCTTCCAATTCCAAGCCCTCATGAATTTTCGAATAGCTTCAAAATTAGCTTTATGAAAATTCTTTGTTCTTGTTACACCACGATTTTTTATAGAATAATATTTAATACCCCAGAGAACCATATTAGGGTCACTATCAACCAGAGGTGTTGTGACTTTTGGTAGTTCTCCTATATCTTTAATATTAGTTAAAATGAGGTCCAAAATATTATCCTTTCTAGTAGGTTCTTTGACTAATTGTTCCAAATCATGCAGTAAGGTAAATTCAATAAATCTTTTTTCCAGCTGGGTATTTCCTGATAATGTTTGGCAACAAACAGACAGGAAATTAAAATCTCCCATTAGTATTAAGTCTTGATAGTTCTCCAGAACTTCTCAAATTCTCAAGAACTTGCATAAATGAATTATTACCTGAGGTGTCTAAATTTGGTGAACGATAACACAGTGCTAGTGTAATATTTCTCTCACTCTGTATTTCAGCCAAAATAATTTCGGTGTCAGTTTCTGTATTTATAACAACTGGGATTTCAAAGCTGTTTAAGTTTTTGTTTACATATAAAGCGATCCCACCTCCTTTAAACTTTTGATGGTTCTTAATAACTGAATAGCCAGGGATTTCTGTCCCCCAGCTAGTATCTGTAAACTATGTTTCTGTAACTCCGCATATATCAGTTTTATCATTATGTAAAATACGTTTCAGTTCGTCTAATTTATTGTTTAAACTTCTGGCATTAACTAACAAAATATTCAATTCTTGACAACATCCATTAGAAATATTGTTTATTAATAAGGGGCTAGAATGTTGAACACTGGGTTTATTGATATTCTCATCCATGATGAACTTATGATGAGCATATATTGTACCAACCCCCCCTTTTGCTAGTTTAAACAAGTAGAGATGAAACCATTTATGCAATTCCCTAACAAGGTAGACCCGTTTTTATTAAGATGTAGACCATCCCTGCAGACATATTCATACTTATATACAAAGTCTTCCCAGTGTGTGATGCAGGTGCTAAGAGGATGCCACTGGGTACTATGAATTGCTTGGCATGGAGATGGGGTGGAGGAGAGTGTGTGCCATTGGGCAGCAGCACATAACTGGCTTGGGGCAGGAACAGATTGCCTCTGCATACTAGTGATTCATTGGCAAGTAGTGTGTCCTTGGCAAGTGACAGGGTAAGTGTGGAGGGCGCCAGTGGACATGAGGGAATACCTGGCACAGGATGCATTCATTTGCAATTACTCTTTTGGACAAGTTATTTGAGGTACCAGCCAACTCTCGGATTCTTGATTCACATTTTGCTTGCATTCATCTTTTAGTTGTGCTGTGCTTTTTTGTTTTCATTGATTTTTATGTTTGCTTGCATGCATGTGCAAAAAACATAGTGCCACCATACGAGAATTCGTAGGTGTGCCTCCCTACTTCCAATGCCCTGCTGCCTTTTGCAGGCAAGGCCCCACCATGCCAATGAATGTAAGAGCTGTCTATGACAGCTTTTGCAAATGTAGCGGCGTACAGTTGAAAGGAAGAACCGCAGTGTGTAGGCAAATTTGCATACCACACCGTCGGCAGTATGCAAAGTGCTTACCATCAACACTCAGACTGCAAGAGCTGTCATAGACAGCCCCCTCATCAAGTAGCATGCTGGGAGCCCACCCCAGCATGCTCACACGCTCCCCACACACAGTATAGCCACAGGGGTGCCCAATCCTCCATCGGCTCCACTGCCCCCAAACAGCCTTCCAGGTGTCATGCTAGGAGCCCACCCCAGCATGGCAAACGCCTGTCTGTGCCCCCCACCCAACACACACTTCCAGATGTCATGCTGTGAGCCCACCCCAGCGTGGCAAACCTCTCTATGGCCGACGGGGGTGCCCAATCCCCCATCGACTCCACTGGCCCCCCCAAAAAAACTTACAGCTGCCGTGCTGGGAGCCCACCGCAGCGTGGCAAATGTCCTGCGTTGTCTTCCTAATAGTAAAATAAAACTTAGAAAGAAAAAACTCCCTCGCTGACTGTCTTTACTTCCGCCCACCACCCCACTCCACCCACTGCGCACCCTGCCTCCCCACACCCCCAATTTGCTACTTAACTCCAGAGCTGGCATGGCGATCTTCGGTGGACTGGGAACACGCCTGCACTCTTCAAAGCCGACCGTGAACTGAGGAAATACCGGTAAGCTGTATAATGGAATAAATGTTTTTTTCAACTTTGATGCATATCTCAGGCATTTTGTGGAATTTTTTCACCAAATTTTCAATGTGAGGTTTTTGGGACCCCACTCATGAATTCTGTCACTGTCATTTTGTTATTCAGTCCCAAAGGTGATTTCATGGTCACTGCGTGAAACCACCTTTGGGACTGATGTACAAATGACAGTGTCACGTTCATGAGGTAGGCCCTCAAAACCTTATGTTGAAAATTTGGGGAAAAAATTCCCAAAAATGACTGTTTTATGAGTGTGCGTTGCGCAGTTCCTATGCATGCTCATAAGTTCGTGAATTTTTAATATTTGCACTCCAGATTTTCAACATTGTCATTTTACCACACCTCCTTATGAGCAGTATGGCTGTCATTTTTCACATATCGCCCAAAATGTGCTTCCACGCATGTAGTGCACAATGGCGCAGTTGGTGTGCGAAATCAATGTTTGGGACAGATTAAGAAAATCACAGTGACATTGTTCATGAGCAGAGGTCTTAAAATGGCTATGTTGAAAATTTGGTGACAAAAATCCATAAAATGACTGTGTTAGGAGTGAGCATTGCACTGTTTCCATGCACCCTCATAAGTTCATGAATTTGTAATATTTTCAGTCCAGATTTTCACCACTAGAATTTTCCCACACTTCCTTATGAACAGTACAGCTGTAATTTTTCACAACATGGCCGAAATGTGTTTTCACACTTTCTGCACAGAAATGCGTGGTCGCTGTGGGAAATCACTGTTCGGGACAGATTAAGAAAATGACAGTGACATTGTTTATGAGCAGAGGTCCCAAAATGCCTGTGTTGACAATCTGCTGTAAAAAAATCCCCAAATTAATAACATTAAGGGTGTACGTTATGCACTTTCTATGCACGCTCGTGACTTCACCAGTTTTTTTACTATTTTCACTGCAGATTTTCAACATTGCCATTTTGTTACACCTCCCCATAAACAGTACACCTGTCATTTTTCACATCCTGTTCGAAATGTGTTTTCGCACCTGTGGTGCCAATGCCATAGTCACTGTGCAAAATCAGCTTTCGGCTACCAAACTGATATTGCCACTGTTCATAAGGTGGGGGTCACAAAAAACCCATGTTGAAAATTTGGAGTGAAAATACCAACGAACGCCTGAGGCGTTAGGGTTTCCGATCATAACGCCCCACCCTGTAGAGACTGACAGGCATCAGGGGTGTCACTTGGGATTGTCACCTGTAATGCTCATACCATTCCACCCCCACCCACACCCTGCAGCCAGTGAGAGGCATCGAGATGTGCCTTGGACTCTTCGGCCCCAAAGTTCACCCCATTCTCCTATACTGCACCCATCTCACCGTATTTCCTGATGGAATGGGGCGAGCATGAGGGCCAAAGACCCAAGGCACACCGTGACACTTGTCAGTGTCTGCAGGGTAGGGTGAGGTGAAATGGCATGGCCGTTATGCCTGACGACCCAAAGGCACACCCCCACCAATGCCAATGCCAGCAAGCAAACATTCGGCATTGACAAATGCTTGTTAGTTGTGCTATGCTTTTTGTTTGCATTCATCTTTTAGTTGTGCTATGCTTTTTTGTTTGCATTCACATTTTTGTTGTGCTATATTAAATTTGTTTGCATTCATTTTTTAGTTGTGTTAATATATTTTTATAACTTCATCATTTTTAGATGGGCTTCACTGTTTTGTGTTGCATTTGTCATTTCTTTTGGTTGGACGTTACATTTGGTTTTGCTGTGTGTTACATTAGTTTTGTAGCAACACACTACATTTGGTTTTATTGCTTTACATTTTTTGTTTGTATTTTATTTTCTGGTTGTTGCTTTACTTATTTGATTGCCTTTCACTTTTTTGGTTTGTGTTTTATACTTCAGGGCCACCGTAGATACTCCTCTGATCCTCCCCTTCCTGCTTTGCTACAGGAAATGTCATGACTGTGCTACCCTATAAAAGGAGTGTAGCGTGGGGTGGTTGGAGATGGGGGTGGGTGGCTGGGTCTTTCCCCTGCCAAAAAAGAAGAACCACGGATGAAAAAAACAAGGAGGTAAGAGCAGAAACAATCAACCAACAACAAATGCAGTAGCCCAGAAAGCTTAGCCTTATGATAGATAAAACTGTAAAACCTGTAAAGCACCACATGTAATAATTTTACAGAAGATATACCCTGTAAAAAACACTTTGCTACAGAGAAAAATAAAGCAGTAACAGAAGATATACCTCGCAAAAAACAATTTGAATCAGAAGATTACAGCAGTAATCTGTAAGCACAAACCTGTAGGCACACCCTGTAATAATGCAGCAGAAAGTATACCCTGCAACAACAATTTGAATCAGAGAAAAAGAAAGTAGTAAAATGTTAGCAACAAACAGTAACAACCCCTGTGAGTACAAAAATACATAACACACAGTAAATCTGCCTAGCCAAATGAAGCCTTAATCTTTTTCCTTGCTCTGGTAAGGTTCCTTGCTCTGTCCTTACAAGCAACCTAGAAGAAAAGAGCTCAGGTGAAGCTAGGTGCCTTTGCCAGTAAACTTAGTCTTCCACAGCCCAGCTGTGATGAAATATCTTGTTTATAGTGGACTCTTGATTTGCCCATTTTGACACTACATTTACTCAGGATAGCCCAGCCCAGGTGGAATATGATATATCATTTTCATTAGGATCCTGCATTCACCCATTTCTACTATGTATGAACCCAAGACAGCTCAACTAAAATGATACGTCTTGGTTTCAGATGGGTTCTGCTTTTACTTATTATTACACTGCATTTACCCAGGATAGCCTAAGTGAGATACGATATCAAGTTCACGTTTATTGACCAGCCTTAAAATGGCCATTACAATTTAGAGCAAGATAAACAAGATAAGAATTAAAGTAATCACAACAGTAAGGAAGTAATATGTTTCCTATATAAAAATAAAACAAGAAATTGACTTTGATAAGGTCTTTAAATATTTTGATAAAAAAACTACAGTATATACTTACTTTAGGAGTAGATAAAAGAGTACAGTACTGTTGTCCTTTAATTAATCATTCAGTTTCAGTTTTAGTTCTGACCTTTAATGTTACCACATTAAACTACTTCTTCTTCTTGCTAATCCACATTGCAGCAATAAAGAATTCTGCCAAGTTCTACAACATTAATCTGTCCTCATAGCTCAAAAGGTAGTCTAAGATATGTTTACCGGAAAGATACTGATTGGTTGAGATCGCACCCAGCTATCTCCATCGGATGTGTTCATACCAAGGGCATATAAATAATACATGCGTAATATCCTCTATATAACCCTTATTACAGAGGAGAGCTCACGTAGATAGATACCTATGTTTGTCAGATCTTTTATTCCGAGCATTACTTGGGGAATGATTCAAATTTAATCAGGGAAACCGACAATCTGTATTCAGTTTCTTTTATAGGACACAAAGGCAAGGTTCTATAGTATGATGGACTACATTAGATGCTAGAAATTTGGACAGCTTGATGGAAGATTGTGATGCAATGTCATTCTGCCCTCTGATGTCACGAACTCTAAGCAACAAACTTTTTATAAAGAGGGCAAATAACACCAATTAAATGGTAACCCTGCAGAAAAGATAAACCATTTGAATTCAGTTAAGTTTTCACCAAGTTCAACCATAGTGGTTCAGAGTATAATCCTAGGTACCTACAGTATAGTTTCTCCTTTAGGTATAGCATCAAAAGTCTAGAGCTACTGTAGGCATTATTTTATTATTTTCATCTGTACTTCCTACTCCTGCTTACTGACCTGCTACCATCTGGACTGATCCCCCCCGCCCCATCACCTGACATCTCTTGGCTTACCTTGCTCCCATTTTTCCTGCCATGGGATCCAGTTGGAGGTGCTTGGGTGCCATTGCAGATCCTGTGTGGGAGCAAACCATCATCCAGCGTTGGTCAGTGCTTTTCCTGCCTTTTCTCTCATGGGGTTACAAGCATCCAATGATGTGTTGTGCGTGTTCCTCCTCTGAGCAGATGTCCCCGGTGTCTGAGTGTGATATCCCTTCCCCTGCGTGCAGTCACACTGCACTGTCACCCAGATTTCACCAGATGGCAGCTGATCAGTTGGACATATGAACCCCTCTTCTTGATGGAGGAGAGCCATCTAGTGATGCTCAGTCCTTCCTCTCCTGGCTAGCCTACAAGTGGCCCAAGTCACTTCTGAAGCCAGTTTACCAGTGTAGCAAGCGGTAGCACTACAGCTGCACTACCGGTCTGGGTAGAGCTAGGCATGCTTGTAGTTGTCAGTCAACAACTGAGAATTCTGACTTCTGCTAGTGCTTGTAAATTGATCATGGCCAGCTCACTCCTAACTAAGGTTGCCAGGGTTGGCACTGAGGCTCTCAAAAGTCATTTGTATGCCATATTTACTACTTTTTCAATAGCAGCTAAATTCTTAATACCTCAGATTCCTTTTTTTATATACTGTTTTATATATATATATATATATATGTGTGTGTGTATTTATCCTTCTGGGCTAACCATGCAACTGTTCAACCCTGTCTCCAAGTGCCATCAACAAGCCTGTTACCTCTCTCCTGCTGGTGAGTTGTATTTCCCCCATTAATTTCTTCCAACAGTGGGGCAAGGGGGAGGGCTGTCCTCCCCCTTGGTGACTGTCATTCACAAGTCCCATCCTTACTCAGAGAAGTGGTAGGGCAGGCTGTGGCATCTCGGGCAGGGCTTTCCACTTTCCGTCTTATTTTTTCCCCACTGTTCCAGAGCCACGGTATGTCACAGAAGTGCTCACGTGTAGAGACACACAGGCACTTTGGAACCACGGCCTCCTTCCACCCACCCAGACATATTTTTCTTGCCCCAGTAGCATTGGTGCTATCACCAGGCCTCTACCTGGTGGCAGCCAAGAGACGGGAAGGTGAACCACCCCTGCCTGAGAGAGGAGAGCTGCCTGTCAGCCGCTGACTCCATCTTCCAACCCTTTGCAGTCCTGATTTGGAGAGAGAGAGAGAGAGAGAGAGAGAGAGAGAGAGAGAAATAGCACTACCATTGTGCTAGCCAGCTGGCTTCTGCCCAAGGGAAATCTTTCTATGAATAAGTATTTCCACACTTCCCTCTTAAACTTCTCCCCCTCAGTCATCCCTCTTAAACTGCCCCCTCAACTGGTAGAATGGAATGTCTGGCATTAGCTGATGATTTAGCGTCAGAATTAAATAATCTGCTAATGCTGGGCATTCCATTATACCAGCTAGGGAAATTCAATGAGTTATCCTCCAATTTAATCAAAAATTCATTCAAATTCAAATTAAAAAAGTATAAGTCAGAATGCACCCTTGGCCTACACCTCTATTATTTTCAAATACATTTCTCAAACAGCCCTCTATATTCTGTTTAACTTGGGCCCATGCAAAACTATTCACACTGTCCTCAGCACACTAAGGTTTGTTGACAAAAAGTCCCTAGCTTTATCTGAGCTTTTTTCTTCTAGGTTTGCTTGAAAGGACAGAGCAAGGAGCAACATTAACAGCAAGGAGAAACATTAAGGCTTCTTTAAGCTAAGCAAAGTTACTGTCTTGTTACTATTTTGTTTTGTGCTTACAGATTTTGTTACTATTTTGTGCTTACAGGTTTTACAGTTTGATCTCTCTTTTGGCTATGCAGAGTTACTGTTTTGTTTTGTGCTTACAGGTTTTGTTTTGGGCTAACAGGGTTTGCAGTCTCTTTCTCAAATTGAAGCAGCTAATTGCTTTTCTTCCACAGCTCTTCCAGGGGATTAGGAGTGTAACTAGGGAGTGGAGCTCACAAAGGTTTCATACCTTTTTGAACAGAAGGAAGATTTAAAATGCCAGGCTGCTATTACTTTCATCCGAGGGTGCCGTGGTTGGTGGTGTTTGTTGGAGCCACTGCCAAAGGTTGATTGTCTTTTCTACAGGTACCTCTACTGATTTTCTGCAGGGAAGTGCCCACCCACCCTGACCCCATTCTTGCCCACCCAGTGCACATCCTCTAATATAGCCCCTGACCTCTCATATCCTTCCTGCGGAAGTAAGGAAGGGGCGGAACTTACTGCACATCTCAGAAAAAAAACTGATGTTCTTTTCTCTTCGCTGACTTTCATCTGCACATTGCTTGGTTGGGAGTCTCCATATAATTAAGGCTAAAAAAAAATCTTTGTTTTGTCCAGCCTGTTCTAACATGTGCTTCCATATTTTTCTTAAAACAGCTGCTCTAAAACTATGACCGGAGGATAATCTTTTTACTGTCTAGAACTCACCCAAGTGGATCCGCTACAACCTCTCCAACCTAAACTATTCTAGTAGCAATGGGGATTGTCACTTGTGGACAACATGGGGCCCTATTCGGCAGGGTGCTCTTCTGTGGCCTGGAACAATATCCGGCTTGCTGGGCTATAGCCAACCTTAGAGCCCAGCTGAGGGATCATGGGCCACACTACACACACTTCAGGTCAAACTGCAAAGCTACAGACATCTGCTCATCCCACCTCTGACCCAGCAGCACAGAAATGTCAGCACCAGTCCTAGGCAGGATCTGGAATCAGAGGGCTGGCAGGTGGTCAGGAGGGGTGGCGAGGCCATGTGGCAAGAACTAAAACACGAACATCTGAAAACAATGTCCTTACAAATAATAGATACACACCACTGGTAATGGAACCAGTCACTGGGCATTGCGGTGCTTCTAGGGAATGACTTGAGGAGCCAAGTATGATTGAAAAGGATAAAGAAAACAATGACAATGGGGACAAAAGGAAACGTATTATAGTGGGAGATTCCATGATCTGCAGAGTGGAATCCCACATAAATTCAAACGGCGGTACCAGGGTCATTGTCAAGTGTCTCCCAAGTGCATCTGCAAAAAGGGACACAAAATGCATCAAGAAGATTGTGTGAAGGGAGGATGGAACAAAAGACATGGTCATTCACCTAGGGACAAATGACTTGTCCAATCAATGAGTTGCGGAGACAAAGGAACACATTGTACAACTTGCCAACAGAATGTCCTCTCTTTTATCCACACTGGCATTCTCGGAGGTGCTTCCAGTCTGGGGGGGGGGTGGAAGCACCAAGAGGGTCAGAGAGGAGGACATACACAAGTTTAACTTATGGCTGAGGGAATGGTGCCAGGAAAATGGCTACCATCTCATTGGTAACTGGTAGTCCTTCTGGCAGAGGGGCTTCTTTCAGTATGATGGCCTCCACCTGATAAAGGAAGGGGGTTACGGCACTTGGTCAAAAGTTTGATGTGTACACGATTCATTTAAACTGAAGGCTGGAGAGGTGGTGACGACACTTACCAAGATGAAGGGTAAGAAGGTCGCTACCCCACTGATAGCAGCAAATGATAGAGTAACTACTCGAAAGCATGATAATGCCATACAAATTAGGGAAAACTCTCTTGTCAATACCTCTGGCAAAACTCTTCGACAACATTTTCCATCCAAAACCACAGGTGCAGATCCAAGCAATCATGGCAGGGGTACAAATGAGGTGTGGAAACCTTTCTAACAAAATCTTTTATCCAAAACCACAGGTGCAGATCGAAAGAGCCCCATAAATCTTTTGTTTGAAACCACAGGTGCAGATCAAAGGAGATCCATTAACGGTACTAATAAGGCATGGCAAAACAAAAGGAAACCCACCTGTGCTAAGAGTTGGGGGTAGAACATGGAGGGCAATGGCAATAAACACCTGAAGCCTAGCAAACAAAATCCCTGACCTCAAGGCCATCATGGCAGAAGCCAAACTTGACTTAGTGGCCATGACAGAAACCTGGTTCACAGAGAACCATGGTTGGGACATGGCTATTCTGGGCTACCACCTGTAGAGAAGGGGCAGGAAGGGTAGAAAAGGGAGTGGGTTAGCATTATATGTCTGGGAGGAAATCAAGACTACAGAAATTCGGGGGACCCCGGATGAGTCAGAAGCACTATGGGTAACAACTGAGGCAGGATCATGGGCAACCATTAGAATAGGAATCATCGACAGGCCCCAATTGAAAGGGAATATTGGTTACAAGGAAATGATGGAGACATTCCACAAAATGACAGACAAGGGAGAGACAATAATAGTAGGGGATTTTAACTTGCCAGACACAAACTGGAAATCTTGTACAGCATCTTCATCAAGAGGAAGGGACTTTGTAATGGCCCTGCAGGGTGCAGGGCAGGGGCAGCTTGTGGAAACTCCTACCAGAGGTGAAACTGTTCTGGACTTGGTTTTAGCTAACAGTGACAGGGTACAGGAGGTAGAGGTGCGATGCCACTTAGGAAATAACAACCACCGCATGGTGGGATTTAAAGTAAACACTAGTGAAGATATTAATCATTCCAAGATCAGGGATGTAGATTTCAGAAAAGCAGACTTTCGAAAGATGAGAGATAGCCTGGCAGAGAGTCTTAGATACAGGGAAGAGAAAGGAGCAGACAAAATGTGAGAGTATCTCAAAGGAGCTATCACAGAGGTAACTGAACAGTGTGTCAGAAGGGCGAGCAAGGCAAATAGGAAAAGGAAACCCCTCTGGTTCTCCAAGGAGGTGGCTGCAATAGTAAGGGAGAAAAAAAGGTGTACACAAAGTTTTGGGTGTCAATGAAAAAGGAGGACAAGGAAACCTATAAGGTAGCACAGATGGAAGTTGGTAATGCCATAAGGAAGGCTAAAGCCCTGATTGAAGTGAGGATTGCACAGGGGATAAAGGAAAGATATAAAGTCTTCTTTAGGTACCTAAGGGAAAAGAGGAAAACAAAGGGGGGATATAGTTAGACTAGCAGATACTGGAGGGAAACTGGTAGAAAAAGATTGCTAGAAAGTAGAAGTCTTAAACCAGTACTTCTGTTCTATGTTCACCAAAGAGAATACAGAGGATGGGCCAAGCTTGCATAGCAGCAACACCCAGGGACCGGGGGTTGACACAAGCCCCTTCACAGAGGCTCAAGTATTTTGCAACCCCCCTGCAAATGGGGGTTCCCAAAAGTCTTCCAGGAGCTGGCTAAGTGCTTCCAGCCTCAATGGTGTTCTGCATTTAAGCCGTTTATCTGTGAGTGCTTTTAGAGCCTCTGGTACTGTCTGTTTAAGAGCTGCCTGCTCGCAGGCTAAATTAGCTTGAAAGGGGGGACTGTGTAGTTAATGCTCGAATCCCGCCCTGAGCTGCCATCTGATCGCTCCGTTTCTGCAGTCGCTAAGAGCGCAGAGGGAGCCCATCTGAAAGATGCAACTGTTTTCCTGAAATCATTTAGATCATTTGTAATTGCAGTTTGTCTAACCTGCCTTTATTGCAGCTGGGACTCTGTGTGTGTTGCTCCTCCATTTTGGACCTGAACTGCTAATCTGGGCCAATTGGGTAAGGGGAGCCCTAAAATGGAGACTGCCTGAGCCAACCAGAACGTGGACTCTCACCTGGAGCCTGCTTAACAGGGGCATGTATGGCAGGTGCTTCTGGGAGCTGTAGTTTGGACCTTGGTGCCTTTTTGCACCAACAGAGGGAGCCCTGCAGTGATTGACAGTTGCATCCTCCAACCAAACCTATGTGGAGCCTAAGGGAAATGCCCTGAACTGTTCTTGGAGGGCCAGATGCGAGTTGACTGTGAAGGGAGTAGGAGCTCTGTTCTGCTGCGGTGCGCAATTCGCACGGGAAGCATGCATAAGGTCCTAAAGTCGGCCTGTAACCGTTAGCAAGTGCTCATTCAGACTGAATCCAAGTTGTGGAAAGAGAAGGAGGGAGTGTACAGAACCAGGCTTGCCCATAGAAGACCGAAGATTTGCAGAAGTGCGATCGGCCTGTCGGGGACTCTGTTGCTGCATGTGCTCTCGGGTTTGCAGTATTTGCGATCGGGGTCGAGAAGCAGCTGCCTGGTATAGTAATTTCCTTTACATATAAATGTGCCTAGTGTTTGTAGGGGATCGCGATTCCTTTTTTCCCTTTGTTCTGTGAGTTGTGAGCTGAAGCTGGAAGCTGGACTCAAAGCTAATCAGACTAAATCCGTCTGCTACCTAAATCAGTTAGGCCCTGTCACAGGAGTCTCATCTCCATGCCCTGCTCATCCTGGCCATACAGAGCCACCTCCTCAGTTCAGCTCTTGGTTTGGGGTTTGTGAGTACAAATGGGGTACCTCCCCTCACCTTCATTTAATCAAAGTGTGTCAACTGATTGTTTTGTGTGCTTCTGTTTGTGGACTGAGCCATCCGGCTCTGGATTACAATTTGTTTGTGCATGTATTTTCTTCATACAGGGCCCCATCCAGCTGCACCAGCCGGCCAACCCTGGGCAACGGACCTGGCTAGCCCTCCCATCCTGGATACCCAGAGAGTGACAGTTTGGACCCTAAATATATGTGCACAGTACTGTAATTCAAACTTATCTAAACTAATCAACCTGATTACCCCCCCCTCCCATGTTACTGTCCCCTAAATAAACCAGATTTGTTGTTGTTATACTATATACCGGCTGTGGTGTTAATGCATCTAGAACAGTATTGCAAATTGCTGTGTATGTTGTTTAACCTTGTTTTACAGGGAGTCCTCCGAGATGGGCTGCAGAATCAGTCTCGAGGGTAAGTGATATCTCTATGTGTAAAAAGTGTGCACATGTGGGGTATTGGGAAGGTAACTCCCATGTATTGTGTGGGCCACTAGTGGGAACAAAGGGGGGGTTACAGTGTCCCAGAGGGCTGTACCCGAGCTAGTTTGACCACTGCTAACCCAGACCTCTGGGTGGAGGCACCCGTCATAGAACCTAGGCCCCTCAACCTGTCAGTAGCCCAACAGGCAGGGGTAGTAGCCCTTGGGATAGCGCCACCTGGGGGTTACAGTTGGAAGCTTTAAATAAACTAAAGGTGGACAAGGCCATGGGACCAGATAGTATTCACCGTAGAGTTCTCAGGGAGCTGGGGAGTGTACTTGCAGTACCCTTAGCAGAACTATTCACCAAATCACTAGAGAGTGGGACCATACCAGAGGACTGGAAAAGGGTAACAGTGGTCCCACTCCACAAAGCAGGGAGCAGGGAGGAAGCTGGGAATTACCATCCAGTATGCCTCACATCAGTGGTAGAGAGAAGTTGATGGAGACACTACTCAAACAGAGAATCATAACGTATCTGGAATTCAGTGGGCAGCAAGACCCAAAATGTCATGGGTTCATGGCAGGTAGGTCTTGCCAAACTAACCTGGTTGACTTCTTCGACTGTGTTACGAGGATAGTAGATCAGGGAGCGGCAGTAGATGTCTGTCTGGACTTTAGGAAAATCTTCGACTCTGTTCCACACAGAAGGCTGGTAAGGAAGCTGGACCAGATGGGGGTGGGCAGGGTGGTGGTTGAGTGGGTGAGCAGCTGGCTGAGAGGAAGAACACAGAGGGTTCAGGTAAATGGGGCATTTTCAGCTGAGAGGGAAATGACCAGCGGGGTACCACAGGGTTTGGTACTGGGTCCCCTACTCTTCAATGTTTTCATAGCAGACATTGCAAATGGGCTGGAAGGTAAAGTGTGTCTATTTGCTGATGACACCAAGATTTGCAACAGAGAGCACTCCCCTGAGGGTGTGAGGAGTATGACTTCAGACTTGAAGCAACTGGAGGAGTGGTCAGAAACTTGACAACTGAAATTCAATGCCAAAAAGCGCAAAGTCATGCACTTGGGCAGAAACAATCCCAAAGAGGATTACTACCTGGGAAACATAGAAGCATAGACTTTGACGGCAGATAAGGACTCCTTGGCCCACCTAGTCTGCCAGTTTCCCTACCTATTGGATAAGCTGCAGATCCTAGTTAACCAACAGCCTACTTTATCCTACATCCCACTATAATTGCCTTATGTCTGTCCCATGCATCCTTGAATTCCCCCACTGGTTTTGAACCCACGCCCTCTTCAGGAAGGCCATTCCATGCATCCACCACCCTCTCTGTGAAAAAATACTTTCTCACATTGCCCCTGAGCTGTCCCCCCCCCCACTATCTTCAAACTGTACCCCCTTGTTCTTACACATCTCTTTTTCCCTTGAGGTACTTGAAGGTTTCTATCATGTCCCCTTCTCCCCCCCCCTTTCCTCGAGGGTATACATATTAAGCTCCTTTAGTCTCTCTTTGTATGGCTTTTTGTGCAGACCCTGCACCATTTAGTTGCCCTCCTCTGGACTTCCTCCATCCTGTCTAAGCCCTTGTGGAGATGGAGTCTCCAGAACTGCGCACAGTACTCCAGATGGGTCTCACCAACTGTCTGTACAGAGGGATGACAACTTCCTGTTTTCTGTGGGTGATGCCTCTTCTTGTGCATCCCATTACCCCCCCCCACCCTCCTTACTGCCTTTTCACATTGCTTGCCTACCTTTAGGTCATCTGATATGACTACCCCCAGGTTCCTTTCCATTTTTGTTGTCGTTAGTATTCCCCCCCCCCCACCATTGTGTACTCTTCCCCTGGGTTTTTGTTTGCCAGGTGCATTACTTTGCACGTCTTTCCATTGAATCTAAGCTGCCATACTTTTGACCATTCCTCTGACCTTGCCATGTCCCTTCTCATCCTTTCCACCCCTCCTTGTGTAGCAATCCTGTTACAGATATTTGTGTCATCTGCAAAAAGGCATACTTTTCCTTCCAGTCCCTCTGCAATGTCACTTATAAAGAGATTGAAGAAGACCGACCCAGTACTGAACCCTGCAGTACTCCGCTAGTAACCCCCTTTTCTTCGGAGTGGACTCCATTTATTATTACCCTCTGCGTCCTGTTGTCCAGCCACTTTTTTACCCAGGCCACCACCCTGGGACCCACTTCCAGGCTGGCTAGCTTGTTTATTAATCTTTTGTGTGGGACTGTGTCAAATGCCTTGCTAAAGTTTAGGTAGAAACTAGAAACAGATTGTAATAAATCAGCCAACTCACCAAACATGGAATGCATTAAACAATGTTTTTTATTTTCAAAAAGAGTTTTTTATCATTTCATAAGCTCCTTGTCCTAAAGTCCCCCTGAAGGTAGAACCAGCAGCTGAGGAAGTGAACATCTGAAAATCGCAATGCATATTAAAATGACAAATTGATATACCTTAGCAAACACTGCTAGGTTTGAAGGGGAGCCAAAGATTTGTTATTTTGATTATGTCCCATTTAGGACAAGAAGCTTATGAAATAGATAATATTATACAAGAATATATAAGGGCTGACTAAAATCATAACTGGATACCCTGATGAAGAGAACATTTTCCGAAATGTTGGTTATTATGGTATGGATGATAAAAAACATTTTTTGAAAAAAAAAAAAAATTGTTCAGTACATCCCATGCTTGGTGAGTGGGCCGACTTATTGCAATCAGTTTCTAGTTTGTATTTAGCATTGATTGAAATTTGGCCTCTCCCTAGTTAATTTACTTTTTCTGTTTTTCTTAGGCATGGCTGGACCGGACGTTTGTTTCTTAAAGTCTAGGTAGGCCATGTCCACAGCCCCTCCCTGGTCTACTACTTTGGTCACCCAGTCAAATAAATATATTAGAATCGTGTGACATGACCTTCCCGCTGTAAGTCTATGCTGCCTTGGATCCTGTGCCCCACTGGCCTCTAGGTACTCAACAATTCTTTCTTTCAGAAGTGATTCCATCATTTTCCCTACCACTGAGGTCAAACTAACAGGTCTGTAGTTACCTGCCTCTGCCTTTCTCCCACTTTTGTGAATGGGAATCACATCTGCCCTCCTCCAGTCCTCAGGTACCACACCATCCTCCCATGATTTGTTAAAAAGCATAGTCAGTGGTGCCACTAGTTCTCCCCTTAGTTCTTTTAGAATTCTGGAGTGAATCCCATCAGGCTCCATTGCCTTGTCCACCTTGAGTTTTAAGAGTTCTTTCAGGATCCTTTCATCTGTGAATGGACTGGTATTAACCCCTCTATTTAGAGTGCTTCTGTTGTTTGGGTTAGGTAGCTCCCTTCCTCCTCTTCTTTTGTGAATACGGAACAAAAGTATTCGTTCAGTATATCTGCCTTTTTCACTGTCCCTCTCTGCCCACTCACTCTCCCCTTTATTAAGCCTCACAATCCTTTCCTTGGTCTTTCTTCGCTTACTAATGTACCTATAAAAGGTTTTATCCCCTTTCCTAACTGGTTGGCTATCCTTTCCTCAGTTTGGGCATTTGCTATTCTGACTGCCTTTCCTGCTTCCTTCTGCTTTAACTGATACAGTTCTCTGTCCTGCTCCTTTTGTGATTCCTTATACTTCCTGAATGCTATCTTTTTCTACCTAACCTTCCCTGTCATTTCTTTCGAGAACCATAGTGGTATTTTTCATTTGTTTTGTTTTGTTTATTTGCTTCACACAATGGCTTGTTGCTTCTTGGGTGGCATTTGTGATTCTTCCCCACTGTTCTTCCACCCCTCCTTCCTGCCTATTTGCTAGTGCATTCTTTAAATGCTCTCCAATTTTGCCAAAAGTAGCCCACCTAAAGTCCAGTACCCTCACTTTTGTATGGCTTGACTTCATGGCTGCATTAATTGTGAACCACACTGTTTGGTGGTCATTTGTTCCTAGATGGTTTCCCCATTTCTAAATCCAAGATACTCTCACTGTCCCCATTTGAGAGTACCAGATCTAAGACTGCACCATCCCGAGTGGGTTCCAACACTAGCTGTCTGAGGCATGCCCCCTGTAGGGCATCGAGAATGATCTTGCTCTTGGATGTGGTTACAGCAAATGTGCTCCAGTTAACATCCAGCATATTTAGATCCCCCATCAGCAAGGAATTTCTCTATAAAAAAGAAGACTACCTTAGGATGGGAAGGTGGCTAGGAAGTAGAAAGTGATGCATGCGCGAAATGTGACGCTGTGCCTGCACGATGATTCAATGTACCTGGTGGGCTGCTGAGCTCTGCTTGGGGAGAGGGCTGCTCCAAAATGTGCCTGAATGACCCTGTCTGCAGCGGGTGGGTCAGTCCTTTTCTGTACTCTGGGGGAAGGCTGGTGGGCTGCTGCAGCTGCTGATCTCTGCTTGGGGGGAGGGCTGCTCCAAAATGCACCCTCACGACCCTGTCTGCAGTGGGCAGGTCAGTTCTTGTACACAGAACAAGCTGGGGGGAGGGCTGCTGCTGTTACTGAATGTTTCTCACCCCCCCACATGTGCTGGCTGGAGCTGTTTATATTAATTCTGGGGGGTTGGGGGAGGCCCCCTTATAAACTCAAGGACACAGCAGCTGCTTCTGCTCCCGCAGTTACTGCATTTATATCTTAAGGTGACACAATTTGCAGTCATTCTTATTCTTCCTGACATGGTTCACCCGCCCTTATTTACCGCACCCTGGAAAATCTACCTTAATGTGGGTGACCCCTAGGACTCAAATGGCAGACCAAGATCAGGTAGTTGATGTGCTATGCCTAGATTTTTGCAAAGCATTTGACTCAGTACCACATATGAGGCTAATTAGAAAGACGAGTCAATCAGGCATACCTCTCAACCTCTTAGCATTGAAAATCATAGCACTGGCCTTCAAAAATCATAGCAGATGGCCTGAATGTGGAGCTCTTTCTTATTTTAAAGAATAAAATGTCTACACATAGTGGGCTCCATATAGTTAGTGATAAGGAATGTTTCTATCAACTTAGTTCAATAATTTAATAGTTTGTGTGTCCAGAAATAGCTCTAACATTATTAAGAACATCAGTTAACCTATGCGGAGCAAGGGTAAATCTGTGTCTGAAAATCATAGCACTATGCGAAATTCATAGCAGTTGAGAGGTATGCAACCAGGGCTATGGGATGGAATAACTAGTTGGATCAAGAACTGACTAATAGAACCCAAATGGTGGTCCTATATGGTAAATTCCCTGAAGATGGGGTAGTGACTAGTGGAGTATTGCAGGGTCCAGCTATGGGACCCCTACTGTTCAATATGTTTCACTGTGACATATGTGAGGATATTCATGGGAAGGTACTGTAAGTGTATTCACAGATGATACAAAGCTCTGGAGGAGGGCTGACTTGGAATAAGTTTACAACATGAGACGGGATGTCACAAGTTTGGAGAAATGGGCCAGTATTTGGCAGCTGAAATTCAACTGCAACAGGAAGAGATGGACAAAATTCAACTAGTGAACAAACTTTCTTCCAGAAAATAAATCTACTGTAACAATTCCTTGTGGTGTTTCACTGGTTTGCCCAGGCTTTATCAAGGGAAAGTAGTCCTGCATGTAAATAGATTCAAAACAATTGTTTTACTCATTGATATAAACTATTTCACATGAACAACAAACATTTATCTAATAGGTCAGTTTGTAATTTCATACTGCTTTCAATAGCATGGCTTAACATTCCAGTATCATTAAAACCAAACAAACGACTCCTGCCTCTGCTGCACCCTGCTGCCCCATAGTGCTGAAAAGGAAGGCTGCTCCTCTATATTTAAACTGCTACTATCTCACCCCCCCCAAAATCATGACATCAGTGTAAATTGCTAGCCATTGGCGTCACCCTGTGACATGGTGCTGCACTCAAAAATGAGTGCTGAAGCAGTGGATGAACAGCTCTTCCTAAGCAGAGAGTATCACAACCTCCTAGATAGCCAGAACTATTCCTTTACTTTTTTACCAGTTTGTTTTTGTTTCACTTGTATACCATCTCTTGACATTTATTTCATAAAGCATGTCACTGTACGTTCCAACTGTTTGCAGATAGTATATAGGTAACTGTCTGGCTTGGTGGGAGGTGAACAGTTAGGTGCAGATTGCCATGGGATGGGAATTGGTTTCCATGGACCCTGTTTTTCCACCCAGTAAATTGTAAAGATTTAAATGCACATGAAGAACTCAGCATCTCTTCTATGGCTATATACAATGTGATTTCACTATGTACATGAAAGAATTTTAGTGGAGTAAATACAAAATACAAATTCTGAGGAGCAGCCTTCATCTTTGGCACTGTGAGGGAGCAGGCTGCAATGCACACACACAAACACACACACACATATGCGTCGTTTGTTTGGTTTAATGATAATGGAATGTTAAGCCATACTATTGAAAGCAGTATGAAATGGTGAGTGAATTACAAACGGACCTATTAGATAAATAAAATGTTTATTGTTGATGTGAAATAGTACTTATATCATTGAGTAGAATAATTGTTTTGAGTCTATTTACATGCAGGACCACTTTCCTTCAATAATGTTGGGATGAACCAGCAAAACACCATCAGGAATTGTTACAGTGACCACAACTTTAAAAGCATTGATTAAATGAAATAAAAGAGATTTATTCTTTGGAAGAAAGCTTGTTCACTGGTTGAATTCTGTCCTTCTCCTCCTGTTGTAACTGACTTTGGTTCCATTACGGCTAAATCTCGGTGGACAGTAACTAAAATTTATCCATTGGGTGTGCCCAAGAGGGGATTCTTTTTTCAACATTGAAAGTACTGGCCTGGACAACCCTTGAATCCCCAGGGACCCCAACATTATCCTCAGTTGAACAAAAGCGTGAACATGCCTTAGGAGAATTGAAAGATACATAGATACTGTAGTCAGATAAAGGCCTATGGCCCACCCAGTCTGCCCATTTGAGCTTGTAAGATCACTTTAAGTTTTTCTAGAAGTCTGTTGCCCCTTATCCCCCGACCTCCAGGATTCTCTTATGTCTATCCCATGCATTCTTAAATCCTGTGATTGTTTTGGCCCCCACCACTTTCTCAGGCAGGGTGTTCCACTTGTCCACCACCCTTTCTGTGAAGAAATTCTTCCTCACATTTTCTCTGATTCACCCTCCCTCCAACCTCATCCCATACCCTGTAGTCCTGGAACATCTATTTCACTGGAAAATAGTGTTTTCCTGCTCCCTCTTCCTCCCTGTATGGTACTTGTACGTCTATCATATCCCCTCTCTCTCTTCTCTCCTTCAGGGAGTACAAATTCAAGTCCTTCAGCCTGTCCTCATAGGACTTGTGATTCAATCCCTGTACCATCTTTGTTGCCCTCCTCTGAACCTTCTCCACCCTGTCTATGTCCTTACATAGGTAAGGTCTCAAGAACTGGACTCTGTACTCCAGATGGGGCCTCACTAGTGTCTTGTATAGCGGAATTATGACCTCCCTTTTCCTGCTGATGATGCCCCTGCCTGTGCATCCCAGCATCCTATTTGCTTTACCTGCCGCCTTGTTGCACTGTTTCCCCACCTTGAGGTCATCAGAGATGATAACCCCAAGGTCCCTTTCCTGCTTGGTGCATGCTATATCCTGCCCCCCTAACTGATAATTTGTTCCAGGGTTTTTGCACCCCATATGCATTATTTTGCATGTTTTTGCATTAAATTTCAACTGCCAAACCCTTGATCATTCTTCAAGCTTCTGCAGGTCCTTCCTCATTCTGTCTACACCCTCTGGTATGTCCACTCTGTTACAAATCTTCATGTCATCAGTGAACAGGGAAATTCTGCCTTCTAGGTCCTGCGCAATGTCACAAATGAAGATGTTGAATAGGACTGGTTCCAGCACTGATTCCTGCAGCATCCCACTGGTCATTCTTACCTCTGTAGGGTGACAGCCATTTAGCACCACTCTCTGTGTCCTGCCACCCAGCCAATTACCCACCCACCACTACTGTCCTACCCACTCCCATATTCTCCAGTTTGTTTAACAGCCTTCTGTGTGGCACAGTGTCAAAGACCTTGCTGAAGTCCAGATAGACCATGTCCACTGCCTTCCCCTGATCCACCTCTCTTATCACCCAGATGAAAAAAATTCATAGAGGTTGGACTGGCATGACCTCCCCCTCAGTGAAACCATGCTGCCTTGTTTCCTGTAGTCCGTTGACAACCAGATGTTCCACCAATCTCTCCTTCAGTAGTGTTTCCATGATCTTCCCCACTACCAAGGCCAGGTTGACTGGTCTGTAGTTCCCTGCTTCCTCTTTGCTCCCACCTTTGTATAAGGGAACTACATCTGCTGTCCTCCCATCTTTGGGTACCTCCCCTGTTTTCAGTGTTTGGCTAAACAAGAATGCCAGAGGTTCAGCCACCACCTCTCTTAGTTCCTTTAGGACCCTGGGGTGCACCCCATCCTACCCTTTTGCTTTATCGACTCTTATTCCTTCCAATTCCTTTAGGACCCTTTCCAGTGTAAAGGGCTTGTGTCCAGTTCCATGCCCTTCCCACCCCTTGTAGTCTCTTCAGGCCCATTACCTCCCCTTCCTCAGTAAAGACTGGGCAGAAATATCTGCTGAGTATGACAGCTTTACTGTTGTCATCCTCCACGCTGCCCCTGTCCTCCCCTTCAGTCTCACTATCCCTCCTTTCACCCTTCTTTTTTCACTTATGTACCTGTAAAAGGTTTTGTCCCCTCTAACTACTGATTTTGTGATGCATCTTTCTGTCTGAGCTTTGGCTTCCCTTACTAAACTCCCTGCCTCCCTTTGCTTCTCCTGGTACTTCTCCCTATCCCTTTCTGCCTGTGTCTTTTTATATTGCCTGAATATGATCTTTTTGGCTTTCACTTTCTCCGCTACTGCTATCTGTTTCTTGTTAAATACTTTTCTAATTAAGAACAGCTTCACCCAGTTGGGAGAAGGAGTGGCTACCAGGACTCTTGGTTGACCATGTCAGGTTGCTGTGAAGTACCTTCACAGTATTGAACTACTGCATATGTCCTAAGAACCCTTCTCACATTTACTTTGCTATTGATATTGAACCTAATAGTTACTTGTTCCTAGATTTTTTCTAGCTGTTGCTCTGTGTTGACTGTACAGGTACAAGGCAGAGATTCCCTGGGCACCCATAATCAGATTGTGAACTTTCATACTTACAACATTGTAATATTTACTTACCATCTTTTGTGTGTGATATAATATGGACTTTTTTGATCAAATAACCCTTCTAATGGATAACTATACTGCACTTTTTGGTTACCAAGAAACAGAGGTGGACTAAGTAGCAGAAGATAGTAGTAGCAAGTTGAGCACCAGTGTACCTAATGAAAAAATCTCTTACAAAACACTTGGAACAATTAAGATAGAAGGACCTAAAATTAGAGTGGCATGTAATAACTGTAACTGAATTTGTTAAAATCATCGCATTCCACACGGCTAAGAATCCTTACAGTGCCTAATATTAGTTTCCATGATATAAAACTTAAAGACGAATGGGACACAATTAGAGGGAAGTGCTCCATAGACTTCATGGTGGCAATAATAGAGGCCACCTGTAGGGAAAGAAATAGACTCAAATCAGAAATTGATAGTATATAACATAAACTGAGTGCACGCCTTGCTACAGAGAAATTAAACAAGTTTTTGGAAAGGAAAAAAAAAGACCTGGGTAGGTTTGAAGAGTCATTGAAAGTGAAAATCTCAGAAAATACCTACAGGGATGGAAGGGTTTACAACTAGGGGAGTGGCCAGGGAAAAATAGGTGTTCCCCAATAGAGCTTCTTGGACAGTCAAACTTCATCCGACAGTGAGGGTCCCAAAGACAAACTTACCAGAAACACACATCGGCAGTCTTGTTTAGGCCGCACACAGAGGGGCACACAACAGAAAACACAAAAACAGAGTCCAGTTCTGAGTCAACACCTGGCATGGACCACCTACCCCAGAAAGTCGCCCACAAAATCACAATGACAGAAACCAAGAAAAAATGAAGACACAGAAAAAAAAACCAAATGGTGCAAAGGCAGAAGCAGAAGAGGTAGTTACAGAGGTCATATGCACCTGGTCAAAGACAATATAGTCTTCAACATCTCAGAGTGGGCTCTCTTTGCCTCTGAGGAATCAGTCCTCTCAAAAGGATTGAACTTTGCCCCACAGCACTCTCCAACTGCTTTCAGACAAACTTAGACTTCCAGAGGTACTATAGACACCTTAGTTTAAAGCATAATTTTGTTGAGTCAGACACTAACGTTAATATGCAAAAACTATTACAAAAGAAACTAAATGTAAAATCTATACGTCAGTGCATTGACACTTTTATCTAAGGAGTAGACAAAGAGGTCAAAGACCTCCTCAGGAAATTTACCTACAGGGGGTGTAACCTTACCAGAACTGAATGAGAAGCTATTAAAACTTTTGAACAAGATCTGAACATTATTATTAAAGAAGCAGATAAAGGAGGGTGGGGTGATAGTACTGAATACTACAGATGATGTGAAGGAATGTCAGAGACAACTTTCAACACAAGCAACTATCAGGAATAAAATTATGTCCCCATTAAGACTTTGTTGAGTGAGACAGCAGAAGTGATTGCTAAGGGCTGGGAACATGGGGAAATTCCCGAGTGGGTGGCTATGGCACTGACTATTAATAAGTCTATAATTCCAGTATTTTACTGTCTACCAAAAATACATAAACCCAACAAACTTCCCACTGTGGAGACCAATTGTCTCAGGGTTGGGATTTGCCCTGGAACCACTCTCATGCTATTTGGACCACCATTTAAGAGAATTTGTGTAAGTTATGCCATAATACTTGCAGAATATCAGAGATGTACTCAATTTATTTCAGACATTTAACAATGAATGGAAGAATTTATCAGGAGTCCCACTGGCAACACTTGATGTAGTGGACCAACGTACCTATATCCAGCAACCAGAGGGTACAGAAATTCTGAGAGGGGTACTAAATTAAAAACTATAGAGGAAAAGTCCCCAGCACAGACTTCCTGGTGAATCTGGCATCTTTGGTCCTGAAGAGAAATTATTTTCATTTTGACAGGGATTTTTACCTGCAAGTAAGGGGATGTGATGGGTGTATTATGGCCCCATCATTTGCTTGTCTATTTATGAACCAATCTGAGACAGAGAATACCATGAGTCAGAATAATCTGTTCTATGACAGGATGCTCATTTACAGGAGGTACGTAGATGAATTGATTTTGTTGTGGCTAGGCACTCCTGAGGAACTAGAGGAATTTCATAAATACTTGAAGCTGCAGTATTCATTAGAGATTATTTTTAAATGCTGTATAATGAACTGATGTTTCTCAGCCTTCTTCACATTTTGGTTCATGTCTATGGCATCCTTTGGTGTTTAAAATGTAATAATATCTCAATATTTTACTATTTCCATTTAATAACTTGTGTCAGTAAAAATGGATGCCCCAATGCTGCAGTATTTGCCAAGTCTGTGTGATGATGTCGGCATCATTAAATTAGCATATGCACCTTCCCGCAGTTTCTATTTTAACTGACAAGCTAGACGTTGAACCGAACCATTCACAATTAAATCCAGGTGATACTTCAACACTTCTTATACTCTCAAGTTTCATGTGATGCACAGTCATCAAATCAGGAACATACTGACATTAGTAGCTTTGAAAACTGACAGCTTGAAGTGCTAGTCAATTATTCTGTTTGTCAAAATGTTGATAATGAGCTGATGTGCTGCAGTTATTTGATCACAATAAAAACAGATTGAACACCTTGTCACCAGAGAGGCTCTTCTTTTATTTTTATTTCTTATTTTCAAAGTTCAGCAAACGTTTTAAAATACTGTACTACAGTATAACATGTGATTAGTGTTTTATACACCATGCTATGTATGTTTTTTGCTTTTTCATGTCTTCATTCATAGACGATTATGCGGATTCCCAAGGTGTGCTTGAAAAATCTGAGCCACTGTTACTTATTTTAGCAAAATCTGAATTTGTAATGCAAGCTGTGGGGGTCATATAATTTATGTTTTTATCACCATAGGTAGAGTCCCATGCATGATTCACACTCCGCTTCTGACTCTAACAATGAGTGTCTTCACATGTTTATTCTGTATCTGATATTGGATGTCCTCCACCCCACCCAACACACACACACACACACACACACTCACATACCATGACACACAAGACAAATAGTAAGTCAGATTATATGCTAATCAGTAGCAGGCATACATTTTCTTAATGTAATGTAAGTGATTTCATTATACTGGGAATGTTTGCTCTATCTTGAACTGTGTTACTATCCTTTCATGGTCTTGACATTATGAGAAATATTGCCTTGCGTGCACCACAAAGTCTGCTCTGTGACTGTACTGGCAGTTATTGTTCCCAATCCATTAAATGCCATCTTTATCTAGCTGTAATTGTCTGCATCAGACTACTGACTGCTTCAACAAGTTTGACAGGTCAAGAATTTATGTTTTACTGATTGGAATTGCAGTCTCCGAGACAGAGATTCTTTTTCTCAAACTTGTTATATGGGTTCAGCAGGGCTATGATTTTGAGACTAATGAAATCACTAAAATGTGTGTCATGATGCGTTTGTATGTGTAGGGCATCTAATGTCCAATACAGAATAAATATGTAAAAACACTCACTGAGTCAGAAGCAAAGCACAAAACTGCAGAGGACCCTAAGGTGATAAAAATATGAAAAGACTTGATATACACTCTTTGCATTACAAATTCATTATTCAATAGAATAAGTTACACTGGCTAAGATTTTTGACTCGCATCTCATGAAACCATGTAACCAGCAATGAATGAACAAATGGAAAAGGCAAGTAAATACACTGCATGGTGTCATGGTACAAAACTAAAAACAACATTACTGACAAATGTGCTTGGACCTATTTGCTGCCATCGCCTGCTCACATACATATTAATGTAAGCAGATGACAAAACAAAATAAAATACATAAAAATGCTCCTATCACTTGAAGAAACTACAGAGCTAGAGGAACAGCTGTCAGTCTCCATGACTACAAAGCTCTGAAAAGACAAAAATTTTCAGCGTACACACGTAAGATTGACAGGTTACAGAGTCCAACTCTGCTCAATTGAGGGCAGTACAGCCTGCTCTTCACTCTGTTCCCATGTTTTCCTCCCCATGTGAACTCTGCAAACACACTCTCCCCCCCCAAACACAAATCCACCGCAGTTAAACAACTAAACAAAGAGCGATACTGGCTTAAGTTAAACAAAAAAACCCAAAAAAAACAAAACACACAAATAATTTACACAACTACCATCCTACCTTGAAGTCTCCACTTCCTGGTTTTCAGAAATGGGTCACGGAAGGTCGTGTGCTGAACAGCCACATCTTCCATTTAAAAAAAAAAGGCTTGCAGCAAAGGAACACTACTCTTTTTCAAAGCACAAAAAAAAATGCCAAGTTTAACAAAACGTATTCTTCACAAGAAACTGCATCTCTTGAGCTGGTAGTATGTATGTGTGTATGGGGGGAGGGATAAGTAGAAGGGAATGGCTCTGTGTGGGAAGGGGCAGGAGATGGAACAGCACAAAAAGGCAGGGATTATTTTATAAAAAAAAAAAATTCTGTCTTTGTATTTATTTAGAAACTAATTTCATCTCTTGTTTAATTATTTAGTTTAAATGTACAAAGATGTCCATTTTCTAAGTGCAATAATACCCACCACGGTGGGCGGTATGGGCAATACCGGACCTTCCAGTGGTAATAAGGCCCTCTGTGGCGTTGGGCCTCATTACACCCTTGCGCAGTCCAGTATTGCCCAATACCACCCACCCTGCTGGGTATTATTGCTTGCATATTCACTTATTCAGTTTAATAGAAAACATGCTAATAGCACTAATTAGCACACATTTATGTTCATAAAAATTAGTTTTTGTGTGAAAATAGCAAAAACTATTTGACGGTGAAAATTTCAAGTTTTGCAGTATTACTTCACACTTAGGCTGTTCTGGGCAAATAAACTGATAAAATGAAAACTGCTTTTACAAAGAAATATAGAAATCTGTTGGCAGAAAAGGACCCATCGGACCATCTAGTCTGCTCCTAACCCCCCTACAGGTGCCCCTGCCATTCCCCTTTACTCCTCGCATTTGTGCCCCCCCACCCCAGTACAGTTTTCAGTCCCCTTTATTCCAACTGGATGCTTTCCCTTACAATTTTTGTTTAATCCCGTGTAGTTATCCTATGCCCTCTTGAACTGCCCCCGCAATTTACCCCCCACCCATTCAGGCAGCCTATTCCACAGACCCACCACCCTCTTAGTGTAGTAGTGCCTCCTCACATTTCCTTTGAATCTACCCCCCACTCCAGCTTTAAGCTGTGTCTCCTAGTTTTTGTGTTCTCCCTCAACTTTAGGATGCTCTCTTCCCTGACCTTGTTAAATTCCTCTCATATATTTAAAAGTTTCGATCATATACCCCCTTTCCCTCCTTGTTTCCAGAGTGTACAGGTTAAGATCCTCCATATTTTCTTCATATGACTTCTTGTGCAAGCCCTGCACCATTTTGGTTGCCCTTCTCTGGACTCTCTCCACCTTATATCTATGTCACCTTGTAAGTGAGGTCTCCAGAACTGTACCCCATACTCCAGGTGTGGCCTAACCGTGGACCTGTACAGTGGCATGATTACCTCTCTTCTACTTGTAATACCCCTCCTTATGCATGCCAGCATCTTGTTTGCCTTTCCAACCACCTTGTAGCACTGGTTTGCCACCTTTAGGTTATCCAATATGATAATCCTCAGATCGTCTCTCTTGCTCCATTTCCAAAATCCCCTTTCCTCCCAGTGTGTACATGGCCTTTGAATTTTTGTGCCTACTGTACATTATTTTGCCTGTCTTTGCATTATAGCACAAGTGCCATCTCTCTGACCACCACTCCAGCTTTATCAGATCTTCCTTCATTCCTCCCCCCCAAGTGTATCCACCCATTTGCAGATCTTTGTGTCATCTGCAAATAGGCATACCTTCCCATTGAGACCCTCCGCTATATCCCCAATGTAAATGTAAAACAGTATCAGTCCCAATACTGACCCCAGGGGCACCCCACTTGTCACCCTTTCCTCTCTGAAGTGAGCCCCATTTACAACCACCCTTTGGACTCTGCCTTCAAGCCAGTTTTCCACCTAGTTTGTTAATTTCCTCCCTACCCCTAAACTACCCAACTTGTTCACCAGCCTCCTGTGTAGGACGAGGTCAAAGGCCTTACTGAAGTCCAGGTAGGCCATGTCCAACACCCCTCCCTGTCCATACACCTCCATCATCCAGTCAAAGAATTCAATCAGGTTTGTCTGGCATAACTTTCCTTCTGTAAACCTGTGCTGGCTGTTGTCCTACATTCCTCCTCCGTCAGGTACTGTACTAGTCTTTCTTTTGAGAGTGTCTCCTTCAGCTTACCTACTACTGAGGTAAGACTGACTGTATAATAACTACTTGGCTCCTCTTTCCCTCTGCTGTTGTGCAGTGGCACCATGTCTAACTTGTTCCAGTCCCCAGGAACTTTCCCAGTATCTAGAGATAGATTAACAGCTTCGTGAGTGGTGCCACCAGCTCCTCCTTAATCTCCCTGAACATGCTGGCATAATAGTGCATCTGGTTCCATTGCCTTGTCCACCCTTATTTTACCCAATTCCTCCAATACCCTACTCTCTGCGAAAGGACTACTATCCACCTCCCTGCCCCCATTCCTCTTTCCCACAGCTCTGGTCCCTTTCCCTCATTTTCTGTCGTGAAAACTGAGCTGAAGTACTTGTTTAGCAAGTCTGCTTTTTCTTTGTCCCTCTCAATCAGAGCTGCCCCCTCCCCCTTTAGTCTCATTATACTCTGCTTGCTCTTTCTCCTCTCACTAATATATATATTAAGAACTTTTTGTCCTCTCTCGCTATTTTCTCTCTGTATCTGCTTTTGTCCTCCTAACTGTCTGCCCTGCCCACCTAAGCTTTTCCTTGTATAACTCCCTTTCCACTATTCCTTGTGTAGTTTTATATGCCCCGAATGCATTTTTTTCTCCCCTATTGCTGTAGCCACCTCCCTAGGGAACCAAAGTGGCCTCCTTGCTCATTTTTTCTTGCCCGTCTTCCTAATGCACTGATCTTTGCCCCTTAAAACTCCCCCTTTTATGGCCTCCTACAGTTCTTCCATGTCTCCCAGCTTTTCCTTGCCCTCCATTTCTCCCTTGGAAATATCTCTTATTTTATTAAAATCTGCCCTCTGGAAGTCCATTATCTTGGTGGTGGTTCGACTCGTTTCTGTCCCCCTCATAAGACTAAACCTAACTATTTTGTGGTCACTTGCCCCCAGATTTTCCCCCACTTCTATCTCTTCTACTGTGTCTCCATTTGTCATTATTAGGTCCAATGTGGCCTCACCCTTAGTTGGTTCCCTGACTAGCTGCTGTAGGAGCGCCTCCTGTAAAGATTCCAGAATCTCCCTACTCCTTTCCAACGTTGCTGATGGAATCCCCCCGTTCACATCAGAGAGATTAAAGTCCCCCACCAGCAGAAGTTCCCCGTTGCTTGCCATTTTTTGTACTTCCTTCATTAACTCCCTATCAACTTCTTCCCTCTGATTCAGCGGTCTGTACACCACTCCCATTTGTACTGCCTCCCCAGTTTTCTTGGTCAACGTGACCCAGAGGACCTCTGCCGATGCCAAACTTTCCTGCCCTGCTGTCGCCTTTATCCCATCTTTTACATATAATGCTAACCCTCTCCCCTTTTCTCCTTCCTGTTGTTTCTAAAAAGATTGTACCCAGGAATTACCACTTCCCACTTGTAGTTTTCTATCCACTGTGTCTCAGTTATGGCAACCAGGTCCAGCTCCTCATCTACCATTGTGGCCTCTAAATCTCCCATTTTACTTCCCAGACTCCTAGCATTCACCAACATACCCTTCCACCTACCTACCAAAGGTATGATTTTTTTTTTAGCTACAGTGGTGCTACTTTAAAAAATTGGATTGGCAACTAATCTTTTATATTGGTATAAGCCGCACATATTGCACCTCTTATGACTAACATTGATTGATAAAATGCTTTTGGCAATGGCATCAATGGCTTAAGGCTAGTCTGTGCTACTAAACCTCTTCTCACTCTCTCCCTCTGGTATTTTATTTCCATGGTCAAACATCAGTGGTAATATTCCAGCCCGCTGGCATGGCAAGGTGGAGAAACCATTTTATATATTTATTTAAAATCTGGTGGCCAGGTTAGGCACACTGAACTGGAGCTCGTTTCCAGGTGCTACCCGACAGGGGAGATACAACAGGGAGTAAAACAGCAACAACAAAGTGACGACGGTTGCATATACACAAACAATAAAAGGAAAGTACGAGTAATAAATTCAAGAAGAAAAAAAAAAAGAAATAACTATACAAAGTACATTGGTTATGGGGAAGCCAGAATGAAAGCTAGAGGAGCGTGTCACCAATGTATTGCAAGACACTTGTAACAGAATCATGGTGGCATAGAACTCAAACTACAGAGTACACTGAGTTTTAAACTATACAGCAGCTACAAACCATTGCCCTATTACATCAAATACCAACATGACAGGTCAGGAAAGGAAAGGAAAGATATTAGGCTAGATATAGGACCTTTCATACCAACTGTATCCCAAAGTGGATCACGGTTCGGACAAGGCAGAGGAGAGAATGTTGCAGCCATCCATGTGAGTTGCACATGAATGAACATCTAATCAACACAGACATACATTAGGTTAGGAAGAAATTAGACAGTGGTTAAAGCCCAGGGAAGATAAATGATTTGCTCTGGGGCAAATGGTAAGTAAATGGGGGTTGTGGGATTCTAACTTCAGTCTTCAGAGTCACAGCTCTGTTCTCTAACAGCTAGGCCAAACTACCTCTCTGGCTGGGTCTGTGAACAAAGATGTAGTTCTGAGTAAAGTAGAATTTGCAAACCCTGTGCTAGTGTGTTGAGCCACTGCAGAGCACATTTGCTACATTGGTAGTTTACTCACCTGGTAAAGGTGACTGTGGGGGAATAGATCTCTGAGTCACTCTACAATCCTGACGTCATGGGTTGTATACACCTGATAGCTTGTTTGATGCACATGTGACCAGAACGAGGTCCGTCCCTTCCCCAGGGGCTCTGGTCTCCTATGGTCAGTTCAATGTATTCCAAAGCTGTATCTGAAACCAAACTTGTTAAAACCTTACAAAGTGTACTCAAAATAAATGTATGCTGACCAATATAATCTTTGTTTGCTTTAGTTTTAATTATGCTAATACTGGAAATTTGTGTTACCTGCACTATTGTACATTCCTTCTTGCATATTATTGTAGTCATACAGATTACATACATTTTTCTCTGTACTTTGCTAAGTATGTAATTGCACGTCTGTAGGGTGAGGTGTGGAGTGCCTCGGAGATCTATTCCCCCACAATCACCTTTACCAGGTGAGCAAACTACCATTGTGGGGGACGATCTCTGAGGCACTCCACAATCTTGACATCATGGGTTATTCAAAAGCAGTGATAATCCTTTAGGGTGGGTTAGACATGTTGTCGGAACTTGTTTCTGTGCGTGTGGCTAGTAGCACTGTTCTGGCAAAGTTAGTCTTGGTGTTCTGTGACACGTCCATTCTGCAGTGTCTAATAAACGCGTGTGTGGTTGACCACGTGGCTGCGGCACATATTTCTTCTGCAGTGGACATGTTCTTCTCAACCCAGGAAGTCGCAAATTGCTCTGGTAGAGTGCGCTTTTAGGTCCTGTGGTGGCTGCGTGTCAGTAGTTCTGTATGCCTCTGTGACGGCTGCTTTTAGGTATCCTGCGATGGGTGATTTTGAGGCAGGCAGGCCTTTTCTGTGTCCCTGTAGTATGGTAAAGAGTTTGTCTGTTTTTCTTATGTCCTGTGTTCTGGTAATGTATGTCATAAGTACCCTTTTCATCCCCAGCAACTTTAGTTGTGGGTCTGCCCGGATTTTGTCTGGTGGGAGTTCAGCCGGAATCTCTATGGTTTGACTGAGATGGAAGATAGAGGCGATTTTTGGTCTGAATGATGTGAGTGGTCACAGGGAGATTCTGTCATTGTAAAACATTAAGAATGGCTCCTTATATGAGAGGATCTGTAGTTCTCCTACCTGCCTAGCGGATGCTATGGCCATGAGAAATATGGATTTGAGTTGCAGCCATTTCATAGAGACTGATTCCAGGGGTTCAAAGGGTGGCTTCATCATGGCCTTCAGAACTGTTAGGTCCCAGGGAGCTAATATCGGTTTGTTCACAGGACGTATGTTGGATGCTGCTTTCAGGAACCGTACTATGTCCTGGTGAGAACCAGGCATAGTGCCCTGTACTGAGCCTCTTGCTGCCCCAATTGCTGTGTCCTGCACCTTCAGCGAGGCCAGGGACAGTCCAAGTTGTAGACCCTCCTGTAGGAGCAGTAGGATCTGTGGCACTGTGCATGATTGAGTGTCTATTTTGAGATGCATGCACCATTTGTTAAATATGGCCCCGTGACATTGATAAGTTGAGATCATGGACTGTTGTCTTGACATTGCCATGGTTTTTATGACTGATGGGTGGTATCCCACTATTAGCAGTCTCTCTCTTTCAGAAGCCAAACTGTCAGTTGGAGGTGTTGTGGGTTTGGGTGCAGAACTAGACCCTGAGATAGTAGGTCTGGTCTGTGAGGGAGTTTCCAGGGGTCGTCTAGTGACATTGAGAGTATTGTCGCAAACCAGGATCGTCTTGACCAGTGTGGAGTGATGAGTATGACTCTGGCTCTTGAGATGCATATCTTCTTCAGCACCTGAGCGATCAGTGGCAATGGGGGGAATATGTAAGCCACTTGGAATGTCCATGGAGCAGTCAGGGCATCTACTCCCATGGCTTTGCAGTCCCTGAACCTTGACCAATATTTTGGGCATTGGTGTTTTTTGTGTGATGCCATGAGGTCTATTTCTATTGGACCCCATCTGTGGTGTAACTGTCGGAATATCTGTGGATTGAGTTTCCACTCTCCTGGGTGACTCATCTGCTGACTTAGCCAGTCTGCCATTCTGTTTAGCTTTCCTGCTAAGTGTATGGCTGTTATCGATTTTAAATTGTTTTGTGCCCATGGCATGAGTTTTGTTGCCTCTGATAGCATTGCTTTGCTTTTAGTCCTTACTGCTTGTTTATGTATGATACCGTGATTTGGTTGTCTGGTTTTATCTGGATGTGTTTTTGTTGGACGAGGTGAGAGAAATGCAGTAGAGCTCTGAATACTGCCCTCATCTCTTGGATGTTTATTGTTAGTTTTGTTTCTGGCAGTGACCATTTTCCTTGTGCCGTGTGTTTTTCCAGTACAACCACCCATCCTGCTAGACTGGCATCTGTCTCTAGTATGACCTCTGGTTGTACGTCTAATGGCATGCCTTGTAATACTCTGTGTCTGCTTGTTCACCATGTTAGGCTTGATTTTACTTCTGGTGGCAGAATGGCCTTCTTTGTTAAGATGCACCCAAACCCACAACACCTCCAACTGACAGTTTGGCTCCTATGAGCTTACCCCCCATAACAGTGACAAAGGACAAATGGCAAGTACTGTTAGTGATGCTAGGAAAGGAGGACAGGATGGGGGGGGGGGAAGGGTGGAAGGTGGTTATCCTTAATGCTAGGAGCCTTAGGAGGAAAACTGCAGAGTTACAGGTTCTCATGGCAGAGGGAGAGGTGGACATTGCAGTCATCATGGAAACATAGGCCACCCAATACAATGACTGGGACCTGTCTGTACCAGGGTACAGGTTATTTCGTAGGGACAGGGTGATTGGGAAAGGAGGGGGTGTGGCACTATATGTGAAGGAAGGACTGAAGTGTGTAAGGGAGGAAGGGAAGGGGGGGTAGTACGGAGTCACTTTGGATGCAAATCCAGGATTCCAAGAATAGGATTCTTAGAATGGGAGTGGTGTACAGGCCGCCATCTCAAATGGAGGAGTTAGACAGGGAACTAGCGGGACAGATCAGGAGGACCTGCAAGAAGGGTAATGTGGTGATTGTGGGGGACTTCAACATGCCAGGAGTGGACTGGAGCACCCCAACAACCAGGAACAGAAGGGAGCAGGTACTGCTGGATGCCTTCCAGGACAGCTTCTTGTTGCAAATGGTCAGTGAACCAACCAGGTTAGGGAATACTCTTGACCTTGTGCTGGCAAATGGGGACTTTGTGAGAGAACTTACAGTGGAGGAATTGCTGTCAGGGAGTGACCACCACTCAGTATGGCTCACATTGGACATGGGCAAAGAAGGAGTGGAATCTGGCACAAGAGTGCTGGACTTCAGGAGGGCCGACTTTAGGAGGATGGGGAAAGTGGTAAAAGGATACCTGGCCAGAATTCAGTCTAGTATGGACACTAACCAGAGGTGGGAGCTCATAAAGCTGGGGATAGTGGAGGCACCCAAAACCTGCTACAAAGCCCAGAGCAAGAAGGCTAGGGCTAAGAAACTGAGCTGGTTGAGCAAGGAGGTCATGTAAAAGGTAAGGAGGAAAAGAGCTGCCTTTAGGAAGTACAAGAAAACAGGGAGGGGGGAGGACAGGGAGGAGTACTTGACAGAATTGAAGGAGGTGACAAGGGCAATAAGGGGAGCCAAAGCATCTACGGAACTCAGGCTGGCACAAGGCATTAAGAAGGGGGAGAAGGACTTCTTTAAGTACATCAGGGAGAAAAGGAGCTATAAGGACCACACAGTAAGGGTTAGGAAGGAGGGGGGTTGGGTGGAAGCAGGGTGTGATAAGGCAGAAGTACTAACTGAGTACTTCTGCTCAGTATTTACTAAAGAGAAGGGGGGGGTGACACCCAAGGTGGGAGAAATGGCAGAAGTGGGGGGGGGGGGAGAAGTGGTGACAGATGGGGAAATCATGGAGGGCAGAGTTTGAGAGGGTTTGAAAGCACTGAGGGTGGACAAGGCGCCAGGCCCAGATGGCATCCACCCTAGGGTACTGAAGGAGCTGGCAGAGGTCCTTGCAGGACCTTTGGCAGACCTATTTAATGCCTCACTACATTCGGGGTGTGTACCTCAGGACTGGAGGATGTCTCATGTGGTGCCCCTCCACAAGAGTGGCCCCAAGGATGAACCGGGAAACTACAGACCAGTGAGCCTCACATCCATCGTGGGTAAGCTAATGGAGACTATCCTGAAGGAGTGGCTGGTGACCCTCCTAGAGGCCAAAGGACTACAGGACAGCAGACAGCATGGCTTCATACGTGGCAGATTCTGCCAAACCAACCTGGTGGAGTTCTATGACTGGGTAACTAGGCAACTGGGCAGGGGCCATGCAGTGGATGTCCTGTATCTGGACTTTAGTAAGGCATTCCACTCGGTGCCGCATGGCAGGGGGGAAGGAAGTTAGTAGGCACAGGGGCGGGTGCAAAGCTGGTGAGATGGGTAGGAAACTGGCTTCAGGGAAGGCAACAGAGGGTGGTGGTGGGCGGGGAGCTCTCACACCCAAGGGCTGTGGCGAGCAGTGTTCCACAGGGCTCGGTGTTGGGACCAGTGTTGTTTGGGATATTCATTGCAGACATATCATGGGACATCAAGAGCAAGATCAGTCTGTTTGCTGAAGATACCAAGGTAGGCGCGGTGGTGGATGACCTAGGGGGATGGCAGGGGTTGCAGGATGATCTGGCAAAGCTTGAAACCTGTTCAGACACCTGGTAACTTGGGTTTAATGCCAAAAAGTGCAAGGTGCTGCATTTTGGGATGAAGAACCCAAGGAGGAGTTACCAGCTTGGGGGAGTGCAGCTAGCCCAGACCGAGGAGGAGAAGGATCTGGGTGTGTTCATTACAGGGTCAATGAACAACTCGGCACAATGTAGGAAGGCAGCTGCAAAGGCCAACAAAATGCTGGGTTGTATTGCAAGGGGTATATCCTCGAGGAGGGAGGAGGTGATTCTGCCACTGTATAGGTCATTAGTTAGACCACACCTGGAGTACTGCGTACAGTACTGGTGCCCATATCGAAGAGGGACATTAAGTTACTGGAGGGGGGTGCAGCGCAGGGTGACAAAGATGATCAAGAGGCTGGGGGACGTATCATACGAGAGGAGGTTGAAGGAGTTGAACATGTACTCACTGGAGGAGAGGAGGGACAGGGGTGACATGATTGAAACCTTTAAATACATGAAAGGAATAAACAAGATGGGTACAGAGGGGCTGTTCAAAGTAAGGGAGGGGAGGGCCACCAGGGGCCATGATATGAGACTGGAGGGAGGAAGGTTCAGGAGGGAGATGAGGAGACACTTTTTTACAGACAGGGTGGTGGCTGGGTGGAATGCGTTACCTGCAGAAGAGGTATCCAGTAGAACAGTGGACTGCTTCAAAAGGGGATGGGACAGGACAAGGGGGAGGGTTAATGAAGGGGAAGGGTGGAAGGGAGGGGGCAGCTGCAGAATAAGGGGTGCTAGCTGCACATTGGAGCAGACTTGATAGACCTCTAGGCCTTTATCTGCTGGCAAATTTCGTTTGTTCGTATGATGATGTCATGTATTGGGCCCTGTGTTATGAGGAAGGACATGAGGGGTCACATGTGCCATCTTGCCCAGTGTACGATGTCTATGGTCAAGGACATAAGACCTAACATTTGAGATATGAGTAGTAGTGTTGGTAGTTTGGAGTCTTGCAGCCACTTGGCCATTGCTATGATGGTCTGTGTTCTTGTTTGAGAAGGGAAGACTAGACCTTTTTCTATGTCTATTAGTGTGCCTAGGTGCTCGATGGAGTGGCTGGACAGAAGAAGGCTTTTTTTGAGATTGTTGACCCATCCATGTCATTGTAAGCAGTCTACTGCTGCTTGTGTTTCCCTGGCAGATTGCCATTGTGATCTTGCTCTGATGAGCCAGTCATCTAAGTAAGGGATAACGTGGATACCCTGCTCTCATAGTTTTGCTGCTAGGACTATCGAGACCTTCGTGAATACCCTTGGTGCAGAGGCCAGACTGAATGGCAGTACTTGGTACTGGTAGTGTTGTCCCAGTATGCAGAAGCATAGGAATCTGAGGTAACTGGGTCTCATGGTTATGTGAATATACGCGTCCTTCAGATCTACTGATGTGAGGAAGTACCTCTGTCTGATAACCCTGAGTGTTGACCTGATGGTTTCCATCTTGAAAGGGGTGTATCTCACTGATTTGTTGATGTATTTGAGGTCTAGTACTGGTCTGTGGCCTTCTGTCTTCTTTGGGACCATAAAGAAGATTGAGTATACTCCCTTCCCTTCCTCTGGCCTTGGTACTGGGGCTATTGCGTTGTTTTCACACAGCTCCTGAATAACCTGTTGTATCTGTAGTGGAGTGGCATTGCATTTTGCGACAGGAGATGATACCATTCAGTTCTGTCTTGGTGACTGGAAGAATTCTATTGCATATCCATTTCTTATTATTTCTAACACCCACTTGTCTGTTGTTGATTTCTCCAATTGATGAGAGACTAGAGCCAGTCTTGTGCCCACTGTTGTATTGTGGGCTATTGCGTGGAGTGGATAGTCATGGTCCTGATTGGTTTCTGTGGGTGTAATTGCCACTGCCTCTGTGTGCCTTACTCCTGCCTCTGTACTTGTTGCAGACATTTTGTCTGTATGTCATGCCCCTGAAGTTAGAACTCCCTCTTCTTTTATCTCAAAAGGAGTGATATCTGTTCCTTTGCCTGGCTGGTAAATAACAGCATTTAGCCTGGTCCTTGGTCAGAGCTTTCCTTGCTTCTTTGCCCTTAAGGTATTTTTCTAGGCCCTCTCCAAACAGCATATTTCCTTTGAAGGGTAGTTTTTGCAAAGTTGCTTTTGACTCTCCGTCTGCATCCCATAGTTTCATCCATAGGGCCCTACGAGCTCTGTTAATGAGAACGGCTGATCTGGAATAGATTTTTAGGGATTCTACTGCCATGTCTGCCAAGTATTTCATAGAGAGTATGGCGTTATTCATAAGTTGATATTCCAGGGATTTTTCTGGTATTATTTTTTGGATTTCTTGAAGACAGGTTAACTGGGCTTGTGTGGCGTAAATTGCGATGGAAGCAGCTCTGGCTCCCAATCTCGTTAGTTCTGTGTTCTTATTTAGGGTATCCTCCAATTTTCTGTCGATCGGATCCTTAAGTCCTGATGCTGACTCCGTGGGGAGTACGGTCTTCTTATTTAGTGAGGCTACTTGCGGGTCCAACGTAGGTGGGGTGCACCACAGAGCCAGTTTTTCCTCTTGTAAGGAGTACACTTTATCCCAGGATCTATGCTCTGATATTCGGGCCAGTTCTGATGAAGACCATTCTTTTTGGGCCACCTTGTCTATTGCCTCGTAGACAGGGAAGACGTCTGCTTGCTTAGATTGTGGTTGCAGGGATAGTATTAATTTTGAGGCTGGTGCGGGGCCTGGAATCTCAAAGCCCACTGCAGCCATGATGTTCCGGACTAGTGTCAGAATCAGATCAGGAAAACACCACTTTGCTGTCAGGGTTTGTGGCTCTTGATCTGTCTCTTCCTTTTCCTCAGACTCATTGCCTGGTTCAGTAGGTGCAATCCGGGATCAGAAACTGGTGTCTCTATCGGTCTTGAATGTCCTGACCAATTAATTCCATTCTCTGCATTTCCTTGTTTATTAGGCAACACCTTTTAAGTTCATGTTTGATTTGCCTTGTTAACCATTTGTGTTTTCTGTCCTTTGCATTATGCTTTTTTAATATTGGTAATTTTTTTTCATATATTTCAATTATAAGGTTTTTAATTATTCTTCATGCGCTTTCAGTATTTGGTTTTCCAATGTTTCTTCACAATTTCTTTTACCTGGATCCTTTTTAATTCCACACAGGATGTATCAGCTTTTTATATAAAGATAAAACTAAGTGGGCCCGATTCCAAGTCAGGTTACGCCTGGCACAAGGTGATTTATGCCAAGCCCTGTGGTGCAAATCATACCTTGTGGCAGGCATAACTCAAGTTAGAATTCCAGGATGTGGCTTGTGCCATGCTGTATGCGGGTTGCGCCAAAGGTGGAATACACCACCCACTACACCTGCAACCTGCTGTGGCATGGCGCATGGGTGTTTTATGGCAGCACCTGTGCCGTGTTCCAGAAGGGAGGCTGCCGTAACCCAGTTCTGCAATTCCAAGCCCTCGCATTGACGTAGCAGGTTAGACCAGCATGGAGGTGGTGTAATGAACATCCGTCCTGGCAAAATGATGGATGGCCCCTCACAGCACCACAGAAAGCATTGTAACCTGACTCATGGACCCCCCAGCACAGTCATGCTCCAACCCCCCCGAATATTGGGGCCTCCTGGGACCATAATTTTCCACGTCCCCCCATGCACCTTTGCCACCCAGTCAGTCCCCTCCCAAGGCTCCCACATGATTGCAGCAGTGATACAGGGTGGGGAGGCTCCAGGGGGGCAGTTAGCTGCTGGTCGCAACTTATGGCACCCAGGTCCATTGCGCCATTCCCATGGCACAACCCTGTGGCTGCTGCAAGTCATGGGGTATAGCTGCTGGGGACCCTGCCTGTCTTAGAATAGGGCACAGGGTCTCCAGCATAGCGGTACATGGCTCAACTTGCATATGCCCACGAGTTGTGTCACGCAGCCTGGAATTGGACCCAGTACATCCAGTGATCTTCACTGTTGTCAAAGCGATCCTAAAACAGATCATCGTATGGTCACTATTTGCTAGTGTTTCTTTAACAGTGCAGTTTCCTATCTGAATTTAATTTGGAGCCAAGACCAATTCTAAGATATTTTCCCCTCTTGTGGGTTCAGAGACATACTGGGCTAGGGTGCATTGCTTTATTGTTTCTGGCAAAACGTTAGTGTCCTGTTTTTTCTGCTCCCCCAATCTATGTTTGGGAATTTAAAATCACCTATGAGTATTAGGTCACCAATTTCTCTTGCTGTCTGAATTTCTTCCATAATACCAGCATTTTACTTTTCATTAAGATTCGGGGGTCTACAGCAAAATCCTAACATTATGCTTTTCTTGATTTGGGATGTGGCTTGCAACCAAACATTTTCTGTGCTGTAGAATTAGATTGTTTAATTTTTTTTTGGAGATGTCAGTAGCTTCGATAGACTCTTTGACATAAATCGCAATGCCCCTTCCTTTCTTGTGAACTCCGTCCAGTCTGTACAAGGAGTATCGTGGTATTTCGATTTCCCCTACAATGTGTTGTTCCCATCATATCTCTGTCCCATGAACAAGTTCCGATTTATCCCTGTCCATTATTAGCTCTAGTGCCTCTTTTTTATTTATTCACACTGCACACATTTAATACATGTACTTCCATTGGATGTCCCTGCTTCCTGGATGTACTATCTACTCCTGTTGTGTTAGAGGTATTTGTATGTGTAGATTTCATGTCTGACTTATTTCCCCCATTGTCCCCTGCCCAGTTAGTTTAAACTGCCTGTAATAGCATTTAATATCTTATTTTCAAGCAGCCTTGCCCCTCTATTGTTTAGGTGCAGTGCATCCCTAGCACAAAGTTCTGTAGTCAAAGGTTGCCCAGTTTCTGATTAAAAGGGTAGCCCAGTTTCTGATGAGTTCAAGCTCTTCCTTACTACAGCATTGTACAAAGATGGGATAGATGTTGACACAAAGAAACAATGTATTTAAAAACAGTGTGAGGAACTGTTCAGATGCACTGTCCGTTTGCTGCTATAACACCTGATGACTGTGCGCTTATGTGTGCATACACTGAGGCTATATTTGTACATATTGTATATTTTACTGTCATTTTTGTTTTAGCATTGTTTGAATTTAAATTTGTATTGTGTCCCTGCTGTTCTCCCCTTCCCCCAGGCGTGGCTGAAAATGGATCTTTGATCCAGTCCACTTTCTTGGTAAATCAAATAAATGAATAAATAGGCCATCTAGTTATTCCTCTGAGATGGTTTTTCTTGTGAATGTTTGCCCTTGGGACAGGGAGAATTCTGGGAGAAAAATCACATCACTGTCCCTCTCAGTTTCCTTCCCGTTTTTTTATAGTCCCTTATAATCTTACTTTCTTCAGACTTCCCGATATTGTTTGTGCCCACATGCACCACAATGGTAGGGTTGTTACTGGTCCCTAATAGTATGCTCTTGAGTCTCAGGGTCAGATCATTTATCTTTGCCCCAGGAAAGCACGCAACCATGGCGTCAACTTTACATTTGTTGCAGGTTATGGAGTCTGAATATTTTATGATATAACCACCTAGAATAACATTCTGAGTCATATTTATTTGCCCCATACATTCCATTTGCTGCCTCATGAGTTACGGGATGTGGGGGGGTACCTAGTTTGTTAGTTCTCTCTACATCTTCAAGAACTGCCCCATGAATTTCGTTGGTGGTACTGTACACCAGTCTGTGCTGCTGTTGTTGGTGTTGAGGATAATTTCAGTTCTCTTCTCCCTATCTGCAAGGTTTTCAATACTCGCTCTTCCACTTAGTGGACTATCCTCTTCCCTCATTCTCTGCTTACTATTTAAGTTAGCACTGTTATTTTCTACTGCACCCATAACATTTCTCCTTTTCAATTCTAAGGCATGTATGGGAACTCTTCCATACACCATGTGTCCTGTGATCTCTCCGGTTCCTCCCTTAGTTTTTTTTTCTTGTAAAATTCCTCATTCAGTATGTAGATTTCACATACGAAGATGGCCAGTTTTGGGTCATAACTTCGACACTCATACATATTGCAATTTGCACACACTCTCAGGCATTGCCTCTCCTGCTGCCTGTGGACTCTTAACAAATGCAGCCACCCCCCCCCCCGAGTTACTGTGATAACGCTAGCGAGAACTCAGAAAGTAAATAAAAAATATTAACTTTCCTAGTCTATAACAATTGTTTTGTGACTTTACTGACCTTCCTATTTCCCAGTTTCTACAAATATGGGACCAGAGTTCCAGGCAGTCAACCAATCTGCCACAGCTCATAAAGGATCAGAAGTTAGGCAGGAGCATCCGGAAGTTGCCTCACTCTTGTGCTATGCACAAGTTACTAAAAATTCTAAAAAAGGACTGTCTAAGCTCTGTTCGCCTTCTACTAGCCCTCTCTAGCAGTCCTGTTTAAAAGCAAGCACTCTATTGTTAAAAAACACTTGTTAAAATACACCTGTAGTTCTCTCTGAGTTATGAGGGAAGTACAGTTCCCAGCAGCCTCCTGTTCCAGTTCAAGCCCCAGGGAAAGAGATAGACTGAGGTAGTAATTTTTGTTTTTGTGTTTTGTTTTAATCACACAAGCCAACCACACTGACAGAGAGTATTTGGAGAAGGGAAATCTGTTCTCAGACATACACCAGTAAATTGCTATAGCAAGCGTAACTGCCTTGCCTGCCTCCATTCCTATTTGCTGGCTGCTTGAAAGGGACCGGAATTTAGGCAGGAGGACCCAGAAGTAGCCTCACTTGTGTGCTATGTGCAAATTACTAAAAATTCTGAAAAAGGACTGTCTGAGCTCTGCTAGCCTTCTACCAGCCCTCTCTAGGAATCCTGTTTAAAAGCGAGCACACTAATGTTAAAAAGAAACAAGCATTTGTCAATGCCAAATGTTGTCTCGCTGGCATTGGCATTGGTAGTGCCGGAGTTAAAGACGCATAATAGGAATGGCAGTGAAGTACTGAAGTGACGCCAACCCGACTCCCACCCTGTAGAGACTGACAGGCATTGGGGTGTGTCTTTGGGTCATCAGCCATAATGCTCATGGCATTGTACCTCACCCTACCCTGTAGACACTGACAGGTGTCGTGGTGTGCTTTGGGATCTTAGGGCGTTATACTTACCCCATTCCATAAGGAAATATGCTGAGGTGGGTGCAGCATAGGAGAATGGGGTGAACTTTGTGGCCGAACAGTGCAAGGCACACCACAATGCCTGTCACTGGCTGCAGGGTGGGGGTGGGGTGGAATGGCGTGAGCATTACAGCCAATGATCCCAAGTCACACCCCTGACACCTGTCAGTCTCTACAGGGTGGGGTGCTACAGCTGGAAACCCTAACACCATAGGCGTGTATTAGTATTTTTACTCCAAATTTTCAACATGGGCTGTTTGTGAGCCCACCTCATGAAAAGCGGCACTATCAGTTTGTTAGCTGAAAGGTGGTTTTGCACAGCAGCTATGCCATTTGGCGACACAGGGACAAAAACACATTTTGGGCAGTATGTGGAAAATGACAACTGTATTGTTCATGAGGAGGCATAAAAAAATGGCAACATTGAAAATCTGGAGTGAAAATATGAAAAACTGGTGAAGTCATGAGCATACATAGAAACTGTGCAGCACACGTCTGTAACTCAATTATTTTTTGGGAGTTTGTTAGCCACATTTTTAACATAGGCATTTTGGGGCCTCCCCTCATGAACAGTGGTGCTGTGATTTCGTGAATCTGTCCCAAAAGTTGATTTCCCACAGTGACCACGCCATTGTGTGCGCCACAGGTGCAGAAACACATTTTGGGCAGGATGTGAAAAATGACAGCTGTACTGTTCATAAGGAGGTGTGAAAAAATGCCAGTGTTGAAAATCAGGCATGGAAACATTGCAAATTTGCGATGTCACAAGGGTGCATGGAAACTGCACATCGCACGCTTGTAACACAGTCATTTTATGGAGTTTTGGCACCAGATTTTTAACACAGGCATTTTAGGACCTCTGCTCATGAACAGTGTCACCGTCATTTCCTCAAACTGTCCCAAAAACTGATTTCACTCAACGACCGTGCTATTCTACACTGGACATGCAAAACCACATTTTGGCCAGGATATGTAAAATTACAGCTGTATTGTTCTTCAGGAGGTGTGGGAAAATGGCAGTTTTGAAAATCTGGAGTGAAAATATTAAAAATTCACGAAGTTACGAGCGTGCGTGGAAACAACACAATGCGTGGTCATAAAACAGCCATTTTGGGGATTTTTTTTCACCAAATTTGCAACATACGCTTTTTGAGAGCCCCCCTCATGAACAGTGGCGCTATCATTTAGTTACTCGGTCCTGAAAGGTGATTCCACGCAGTGACCGTGAAATCACATTTCTGGACCGAATAATGCCATGTCAGTGACTGAATTCATGAGGAGGGGTCCCAATAACCCCATGTTGAACATTTGGTGCAAAAATTCCAAAAAATGCCTGAGATATGCACCAAAGTTGAAAAAACCCGATTTATGCCATTATACAGCTTACCGGCATTTCTTCAGTTCGTGGTCAGCTTTGAAGAGTGCAGACGTGTTCTTGGTCCACAGAAGATCATTGCAACAGACTCCGGAGGTAAGTATGGGGTGAGGGAGTGTGTAGGGAGGCAGGGTGTGAAGAAGGTGGGTGTGAGTTGCTGGAGGAGCCGTTTCCTTTTTTCACAGGGTTAAAAGAAAAAAATAAAACATTGTGGGACAGTTTTTATTTTTCAGGGGATTTGGCATGCTGGGGTGGGCTCCCAGCATGCCACCTAAGTGTTTTGGGGGGGATGCTGTAGCCGACGGGGGATAGAGCACCCCCATTGGCACACAATGAAAGTGGGGGGGGCAAGAACCGAGGGGGATTGGGAACCCCCCATAGCACATAACAAATAACAAATGGGGGGGTGCATTATGCCGATGGGGAGTGGGCTCCCCTGTTGGCACATACATTGGGGCAGGGCATGCTGACAGAGATTGGGCAGACCCTGAAGTCGGCATTATGGCAGACAGTGTGCCACCATGTTAAATGTTTTTTTCTCACCAGGGAAAGCACATTGGGAGGTCCGCTGCGTATAACGAGCTTTGCTCGCATTGCAGCAGACCTTTCCTTTGATGTGCTCGCCACATTATGTATGCATGGTGTGGCGCTGGCATGCAGGCTTATTGGGGAATGAGGGACGCACCTACAGATGTGTGCCCTGCATTCGCCCAACAGTGATTGTGCCTCCAAATCTGCTACTACTGCAATATGTTGGCTGTGCATGCGCGAGCCAACATAAAAATGATATACCATAGTAATATTGTTTCTTCCAAGGGATCTCCTAGTAGGATTAGACAATCTGCAGTCAGCTCAGAATCCCTGACTGCCCCAAAACTATGAGGTGAAATGTATGCAAATTAGAGAATTTGGAATGCAACATTCAGACCTGTTGCCTCTAGGTGGACTGTGTTCCATCTAACTGCCAGATTAGATTTTGCAGATGTAAACACTAGACTATTAAATAATTATATGTAAATGCCCTTAGCACCAATACCCTCCCCCTGGCAAAGAGGATGGATTCCAACAGGGCAAGAAAACACAAAAAAATTAGAGCTAGGTATCGTAACCATACTTGTGTGCATTAACAATTATATAAAGATAAGCTGATGATTAGTGGCAACATTAGAAACTACCACAAAAGTATTGCTAAACCTATTCAGGTTATGTAAGGGGAGGTAGGGAAGAAAGGTCTAACCCTACTAGAAAATCCCTTGGAAGAAATAATATTACTATGGTAAGTAATTTTTTCTTCAAGACCCAGGAATCTTATAGCAGTATTAGACAATCTGTAGACTGCCAAGCAGTGCCTTGGGAGGTGGGTACAGAACCTAGTTGGGAAACAGGTTCTGCAATACTGCAGTGCCAAGCCTAGCATCAGTCCTGGACTGGATGTCCAGGCAATAGTGCTTTGTGAAGGTGAAGACTGTACTCCAGGTAGCTGCTTTACAGATTTCCAGCAAGGGGGTATCCTTTGCAGCTGCCACAGAGGTAGCAGTTCCATGAGTGGAATGTGCCCCGATGCCTTGTGGCAGCTGTTTGTCATCCTTATAGTATGTAGCAGAATTGGATGCAGGATACTATCCAGCGTGCAATCAACCTCTTTGAGGCAGGCCTGCACTTTCCCACTTCACCATAGGTAATGAACAGCTGTGAGTGGGGATTCCTGAGGTTCTTAGTACTGTATGTGTAATGTAATAACTGAGGAGACCTTTTTAAATCCAAGCTATGCAGTTTCAATTCACCTGAACTGGATCTGGCATTGAAAAATGCAAGCAGGGTGATCGACTGGTTTAAGTGAAACTCAGTTACCACCTTTGGAAGGAACTTCCTGTTAGTCCTAAGGATTACCTTGTCGTTATGGAAGATAATATAGTTAGGATCACTGCAAAGAGCTTGGAGCTTGCACATTCTTCTTGCTGAAGTGATTGCCACCAGGAAAACAGTTTTCCATGTGATATATTTCAGGATAGCTGTAGCCATTGGCTTAAAGGGAGGTTCCATGAGTTTGGCTATGCATACATTCAGATCCCAAGGATGGACTGGTTCCCTAACAGGAGGGAACATATGTGCCAATGCATTGAAAAATGTTCCAACAATAGGGTGTGAAGCTATTGTTCTCTGAGCACCTACAGACAAATAAGTAGATACTGCTGCTTAGTGAACCCGAAGGGTTGCAGACCTGAGGCCTAGAGACTGCAAGTACACCAGATAATCAAGCAGTGTAGACAAGCTTGCCTTAAGGGGATTGATTTTCTTAGGCCTGCACCAGATGGAAAATCTTTTCCATTTTGAAGCATAAGTCTTTCTTGTGGAAATTGTCCAAGAAACTTTCAGTACTTTAAGTACCTCTTCTGACAGGTTAAACTCAGAATCTCCTCAAGAACCATGGAAGACTGTATCTCTGGGGCAGATGAATGGGTTGTCTGGGTGACGGGATGAGCAACAAAGGGTACCATGGCTGCCTGGCCCGGTCTGGGGCAACCAGTATCATGGTTGCAGACTGGCTCCTCAGCTTGAGAAGGGCTCAAGACATCAGTGGAATTGGAGGAAAGGCATGAAGACATTTTTCCTTCCAATCCAGGGTTAGTGCCTCTATGGGCACTGTGCCAGTGGAGGGTGGCCTGCAGCAATAAGGTGGCAGTTGGTGATTGTCTTTTGAGGAAAATAGATCTATTTCTGGGGTGCCCCAACACCTGAAAGTTGTGTCCAACACCTGCCTGTTCAGAGCCCATTTGTGATGATCCTGCCTGATTCTGCTGAGTGAATCTGCCAGTGTATTGTCCTTCCCTGGAAGATGAATGGCAGACAGATGCATCTCCAGGGAATGAGCTAGGGACCAAACTTTCCTGGCCTCTGTGCACTGCCTTGAAGATCTGGTACCCCCTTGCTTGCTGATATACCGGCATACGGTTAAAATGTCACAGTCTTTATTGGTCACAGGCATTACGTTGCGACCAAATTGGAGAATGGACATGCCGTCACCGGTGTAGTGGTCACAGACAAAATGCAAATAAGATGACCAAATCACCGGCAATGGCAAAACTGACGGTTATTGCAACATTTTCTGCTTCTCCAGTATTTGGTGAGTCTTTCTGTGTTGTTCCCATAGCGGCAGGAGACAGGACTAGAACCACAGAACCTTACTGCTGAATCCTGTGAATGAGTTAAGACTATGCCATGAGGCAGTTCCCCAGTTTGTGGATCGGGGGGATGCTTCCTCTATGTTGAGGAGTCCTCTCTTTTATGGAGAACTATGGAGAGTTGTCAAAAGTCGCTCCCTCTAATGATCCCCATGATGGGGCACTTTTGTCAATGGGGACAGCCACCACTGGTTATGCCTGATACCAAGAGTTTGGTGGTATGTCCACTCATGCTCCCTGTTTAACTGGGGCCCTGAGTTTTGTTATGCTGAAGTGTGGCCTGCACCATTTCCAGACAAAGGACAGGAATAGTTTCTCCAGACTGTGGAACTTGGTGCCTGGAATGTGCACTGGAAGGTTGCTCAGACTGCTTTGGTTTACTATTGCCCTCCCAAATCATGGCTCTGGGGTCAGGAAGATGGCATGTTACTAAACAGTAAGGCTAAGTGGTTCAGATTTGCCAAAATCTGAGATGCCCTGAACAACCCAATGACAAACTTGAGCTGAAAATGTTCATTTCAGCTGGGATTAATGTCCAAATCACCGTGGGTTTTGTGTCCTTGTGTGTCACTTTCTTCACTCAGCCCATGTAAAAAGCATTTTTAACTGAATCTGCAATTTGTCCAACAGCACTGTTTATTGGCGACATAATGAATGCCAGCTTCAGTTATCAGCAAAATGTTCAGCTTCTGTTTGTCCCCGCGACAATATGTCTGCATCATATTGACCACAACATTTTGTCTGGGGACGAATCAACCTCTCACAGATATACCACATGATGGTTGTGTTGTCTGTCCTGACCTGGACTGACTGGCCCCTCAACTGAGGGGCAAAGGCGTCTAGGGCAAGGAGGACTGCTCTCAACTGTAAAAGGTTGATGTGCAGCTTGGATTCCAGCGATGACCAAATTACACAGATTTTGAGGTTGCCCATGTGTGCCCCCCACCCTAGGAGGAAGGTATCTGTTGTTAGGATTACAATATTGGTGCTGCTGCTGAAAGGGGATACCCTGTTGGAGGCTGTCCCTTTCTTTCCACCACTGTAGAACCAGTAACAGGGTGCTTGTAACTGGCACAAGCTTTGAAATGGGATCCCATCTTTGGGACCAGTGGGATCTGAGGTGATATTGGATATCTCTCATCTGAAACCTGAAGCCTGAGACTACTGAAGTAGGTGAGGCCATGTGTCCTAGTAATGCTAGAAATTATCTTGCAGTTCTATGCTGGCCCAAGGCAAAGGAATTTGCTAGAGTCAGTAGATCTGACACCCTCTCCTGTGGACTTTTCCCAGGAGTTTGCTTAGGTATCTGAGATCCCAAATTTTCCACCAATCTCCATTTATCGTTTTGGTCAGAAAGTATCTTGAGTACATGCCCCTTCCCCTTTGGGTAAGAGAGACTGGCTCTATTGCTGTAGCTTGCAGGTGTTTTTTTACCTCTAACTCTGGCAGAATAGTCTCTGCTGGAGTTGAAGACCAAAAAACCATGTGGCCCTGGAGTTTTGGAAACTGTTTGAACTGTAGACAGATGCCCTGACTCACTACCTCTAGTACCCAATTGTCTGACGTAATGTTTTCCCAGTGTTGGGAATAGTGAGCCAACCTGCCCTCTACTGGGTTGGGGGGCAACCTGATCTGTACAGTCAGGGATTCTGTCCAGATTGTGGTCTAGGAACTGGAGCTGAGCTGACCCACCTAGCAGACCTCCTGCCCCTGCCCCTGTAATACCCTCTAACCTGTGTGTACTCCATAGGCATAGAGTATGGAGCATATGACCTGGAGTAGTACCCCCTGTGACACTTGGACAACTGGTTCTGATCACTGTATCATTTTTTGTAATATAAAAATGGGTTATGGACTGTCTCTCTTGAGAAATGCTGAAATAGCATGTGAGATGACACACACACACACACACACACACACACACACAGGTTTTAGATACAAGGTGTTATCTGGAAGGCCCGAAGCTAATTACAGACTTTAAGTTAATTATAGCTGTTGTTGCTAAGAGGGAAAATTAAAACTTTTATAACGCTTAGAGAAAGAAGAGCAGGGTATGATGTTTTAGTGCGAAGTCATAAAAGATGCTTTGAAGTCCTGGAAAGGGGAAACTGATCATAGATCAAAGAGAGTCATTTAAAGAACATGAGTTATGCTGAAGTTGCAGAATTTAATACTTGGAAAAGACATCCTGTTTTTATATAGATATTTTTTTAATATATATTCTGACAGGGAGGAGCTAGGTGACCTCATGCAAAAAGGTGTGCAAAGCCAGCTGTTAGAAAATATTCTGTTTTACTTCAGAGATACTTTTATCTAGACTCTGACCAAGAAACATCTGTGAGCACTTTAAGCAGGTATTTATAGAGAGAGAGAGAGACAAATCTAAGTATGGTAGTAGGAACTGCATTGTTAAAACCTGTTTTGTTTAAGTGATTTGTATGCTTTGTGATATAATAGTTCTGTATTTTATGTGTTACGTATTTTTTATCTATTTTAGTAAAACTCTATTTTTAGAGCCTACTTGGTCTGTCTTTGATTTCTTTCCTTTTACAAGTGGAGTATATACGGTTAAAGCAGACACTGTTCATAAGCTTGAATGGTGATACCAAACTGGAAAAAGGTAAGCGTTTTAAATCTGAGGTCTTTTATTACAGTTTTCAAGGGTTCATTTCTGTACACCTGGTTAGGTACCTGTAGGGAAAGATACCTGGCCCCCTGAAGACAGAATTATCTGAGACTGTACATTGGGTACACTAACAAGAGGTTCACAGTTTGAATCCCTCCAAGACTTGAGACCAAAGGTTGATTTGAATCCACAAAAACAGACAAAAGGGTTACCTTGTTCTGTTAACTGTTCACAAGACTGTGCTCAGAGGTTGCCACTTTGAGAGTAGAGGGCTGACCTGCTGAGTGGGTTTGTGACACCCCCTACCCCCACCTCCCCTTCCTGTGGATCTAAAAGAAGTTGAGGTCCTCTTTCTGGAGGAGTTATTCCTGTGGTGTTTTTTTTACTCCTCCACCTTTTTCATATATGCCTCAGTTTTGTCACCAAAAAGGAAATTGTTTGTGCAAGGGAAATCCATAGCCTTTAACTGGGTGTCTGGTGTAAGACTGGTTACTCTAAACCAAGTAAACCTTCTTAAAGAAACTCATAGGGCCAACATTCTACATGCAGTGCCATTTGCATCCACAACCATGTGAAACTGTTACTTTGTGGCATCGAAAGCCATTCTGGCAATATCTGCTATACTGTGTACAACGTTACCTGGAATTTTATCAATTAAAGCCAGTATAGAATTCCATAGGGCTTTCTGGTACTGTGCAACATAAGCCATGTAAGCTGCCTGTTGGAGAAAGGAAGAGCCCAAATAACCTTTCTTCCCCCTAGTGTCAATTTTTCTGGAATCTTTGTCTGGTGGATGAGATGCCGGGGTACTTTTGCTTTATCACAGACTGCAGCGTGTATCACACCCTCATGAGCTGGATGGGTATACTCAGCAGAAGACCCATCTAGTTATTATTTCTTCTCCACCTTCTTGCCTACTCTGGGGACAGAGGAAGGTGTCTGCAGAATTTTAAAAGTAGTCTTTTTAAGGGAATTATGGTTAGGAAGGGCTACCTTTTTGTGGGAGCCAAACCCATCATATCCAAAAACACTGCCTCTTCTTCATCATCCATAGATTCCTGTGAGGTGCGGCCCAGGGTGTTAGCCAATTGTCTGACAAATGAAAAGTGGGATGAAAAATTATCATGCCCATGAGGAGGGGAACCAAACTCCTGGTCTGCAGATACCTCTGGTGCAATGGGTTCCCTTGGATCCAGTTTCTCCTCTTCCTCTTCAATGTACACTTCCAGGCCTTGGTCACTGGGAACCAGTGGTGAGATTTGAAATGGTGAACCCAGTATGGAACCTATAGTCTGTAAAGCCTGAATGACTTGCAGGACTCAAGCAATTTCCTCTGTGGGGAATATTTTATATTTGTCTGTTGGGAGCGCCTTTGTTTTTTCAGCATTAGGCACAAAAACATGGTTATCTTTATACTTCTTTTTGTCAGGCACAGACTCAGGAGCCTGCTTGGTTGTCCTTTTGTGCTTATTATGCTCAGACCCCTTTTCAGGAATTTTGGGGTCTGATGAATCTTCCGAAGGTCTCTCCTTTGTTTTGGAGTGGGATGAAGAAGGACCTTCTTCGGTTTGCTTTGGTGATACTGAAGTAAGAGCAGAAGCCATTTGCTCTAATCTTTTGGCTCTTTTTTCAGTCGTTTTTGAAGAAGACGTACTGCACACTTCACAGTTAGAGAAAATGTGACTGGGACCCAAGTAGCTGCCTCTGAGCTAAGAGGGAACTACAACTCCCAGCAGCCTCCTGTTCCAGTTCTGCCACATAGAAAGTGATAGAAATAGCATTTTTTTTGTTTTAATGAGGTTTTAATCACACAAGCCAACCGCAATGAGAGGGACATTTTGGGGGAAGGGAATCCCTTATTACACACATGCCACGTTAGTGCCACTGTTTTGCCCACCTCTGCTCATACTCCTGTTCAAGTAAATAATAAATATACATTCACATTTTACATTGAAAGATACGAGTCAATAGATTATATGGCAGACCTATATGTGAAAATAAAAAACATTTAAAGACCATAGCAAATTAAAACACAGTTAATCACGTGAAAGTGTGTGACACAAGGATCAGCAAATCTAAAGGTAAACACATCCCCAGCCATTGTTTATCTTCTGCAAAGTATTATGAACAAAATATGATACTGGAAGTCAGCAGCCCGGCTGTCAGGATTATGTTAAAGCTAGCTTACTGTCTCTCTTCAGATAATGAATTCATCCTCAAAGGTTAAAGGAAACATTGACATATGAAACAACAGAAGATAAGCAGCAATAAAATAGCGTATTAAATGGAGGATGTAGTTTGAGGAGTGATATGAAAGCTCAAAGAAGACCGTAGATTGTGAAAAGGAAGATACAAAAAAGAGCGACAGTGAGTATTAGGTTGCTTAGGGTGCTTTAATCGGAACCATAAAATCATACAAGGTTTTCCACTTACTGATAAACCTGCTATTAATGTTGCCAAACCCGGGACATGGTCAAGTTTTTCAAGTCTCAGTGCCACTGTTATGTACACCTTCCAGTCATTGAAGTTTGGCGTCCTGTACTCCATCTGGTGCCTAAGTATTTGATTTTTGAGTACAACAGAAATTAAAGCTATAGGCTAGCTGGCTTCAATGTTACTACTATGTGAGTCAACAAAGTTAAGAGTACTACATTTCTTTATATTGAAACTGTTTTCAAGAAAAGGTATTTAAAAAACAAATTTAATTCAACCTCACAGACTTTTAAATGGATTTCCACATTTCACATTTGCTGCACTGAGTCCAGCTTATCAATGTCCTTTCTCAGGTGAGGGTTCCAAAACTAGCACAGTACTCCAGGTGAGGCCTTACCAGTGATCTGCAGAGGGGCAGAATCACCTCCCCTATCCTTCTGTAAAAAACCCTCCCTATACATCACAGCATCCTAGATGCCTTGCTGTAGGTCCTGTTGCATTGTCCGAGTTCCTTAAGTGAGTCACAGATGAGGACTTCCGGATCTGTCTCCTCTGCCAATGTGCCCAACTTAAACTGTCCTGTCCAATAATCCATCCACGAGTACTTATTCCCTAACTGCATCACCTTCACTTCTTGGCATTGCATCTCAACTGCAACACCATTGACCACCTCTGTAGTCTTCTAGATCCCTCAAAGGCTGCCTCACTTCTTCCTTGCTGTGCACTCTGCTGCAAAACTTTGTGTCATCAGGAAAGACACACATCTTTCCCTCGATACCTTCCCCTTTGTCTCTAAAGAACATATTTTAAGACAGGTCCCAAGACTGACACCCACGGCACCCCACTCGTGACCCCCGTCCCCAGAGTGGACCCTGTTTACTACCACTGTCAGTTGCCTTTCCATTACCAGTTTCCCATCCACCTGACTAATGGCTTCTCTACTTCTAAACCATCCAGCACTTTTAGCTGCCTCCTCTGTGGCATGGAGTCAAAGACTTTGCTGAAGTCAAAGTACAGCAAACCCACTGCCTGCCCTCTGTCCACTAGTGGTGGTTTAGTGACCCAGTCGAAAAACACAATCAGGTTGATCCGACACATTCTTCCTGACACAAACTGGTGCTGCTTGCTGTCCTGTAGCCTGTTGTCTTCTAAGTAGACCATTAGGCTTTCCTTTACTATGGTCCCCATCAGTTTACCCATGATGGAGCTAAGGCTTTTACCAGCTTGCAGTTACCTTGGTCCTCCTTGTCCTCCCACATGTGAAGTGGGACTATGTCTGCACTTCTTCAGTACCCTGGCACTATCCCTGACTCCAGTGAGTTATTAAATTTCAGAAGAAGTCAACAATTTCCCCTTTCCCTTTAAAAAAAAAAGAGCTGGCTCAAGGGTTCAGCCAGCTCTGGATCTAATTCTCTACATACCCTCATGTGCAAGTCCTCCAGGTCCAGCACTTTGTCCACCATAAAGGCTTCTAAACCTTTCCTAACTTATTCAGCCATGGTCACCACTCTGCCCATTTTCTGTGACTCCTGTGTGGATGCCTTGATCCTGCTTTCTGGTTGTGGTCCATCATCCTCAACCATGAACACTGAACAGAAGTAATTGTTTAAGACAGTGTCCTTCTGCTTATCCTATCATCTTCTGCCTTCCACCCCCTCAACTAGCATGACCACCCTCCTGTAGCCTTCCTTTTCTCCTGAATGTAGCTAAAAATATATATTTCCCTTCCCTTCACACCCTCAGCAATCTGCAGCTCTGTGTCTGCCTTTTCTGTCGTTACCACTGTCTTCATCTTTTTTTAGCTTGGCCTGATGTTGCTCCCATTCTTCCTCCCCTTTTATCGTCTTGTACCTTATGAATGTCTTTCTTTGTGCCTTCACAGCCTCTCCTCTGTCCTATGAAAACCAGATCAGTCTCCTGTGCTTGTTTCTCTTGGTCATCTTCTTGGCACAAAAGTCGGTCACCTCCAGAATTGCCTCCTTAACCATTTCACACTAGTTGCCCCCTTGATCATTCCCCAATAGTTCCTAGGTCTCATCTTGGGCTTGTTCATTGTCCAGACTCTCAAAGTTATGATTTAAATTCCAGTCACATAGGCAATGTAATGCAGCCAAGGGTCAGGGCATCAGCAACCTCTTTTTTTGCTGGTCACAGTTAGACTCTTCTGAACAATGGGGGTAGTATAAAGTGAGAGGGAGATACAAGTAGAATTTAATTTTCTGAAATATCAACCACTTCAAAACATCAATTTCACCATAATTAAAACACATTCAAAATAATACATAACAATACAATAACAGTCGTTATACAACATAATTAATTCTGAGTCATAAATAATTGAGGTCAGGGGAAGTATTCAGTCCAGTCTAGGCAAATGCAAAAGACAAAGGCCCAAATATTCAGAAATGACCATTGCACTACACAGATCATAGCGCTGTTTGCAAAATAGCTCATGGCCATCAGGGAGGCATATTCATGCAGGCTGTATGGCCTGTTTCGTGCACACTGCCTGTAGGAATAATGACTGCACGAGGCATGCAATGCTCTACTGAGCCATTTGCATGCCATTATGTGACCATTAGCAGCCCTGCACAATGCCTCTGCACCTTGTTTTGCATGGAAGCATTGTGCAAAGCTTCAGCTGTTGCCAACACCCTCACCCAATCCTTGTTGCAGACATAAATACATCACTGTTTCTACATTTTCAGTGCACTCAGTCCCTGTCATTTAGACTATAGTCATCCAAGGTGGTGAGAGGAGGGTCTGTGCCATTTGCTACCCACCGCTCTGTCTGCATTCATCTACTGGCTTTTTATGTTGAGTCAGGTGCCAACTGAGGGATGTGGGGTAGAGGTGGTGAGTGCTTAGTGGGTGGAATGGGGAGAGTCTGTCATTATACAATTGGGATCAGGGCAGCAGAGTGGGTACAACTGGGCTAGCAAGGTATGTTTTCCTTTACAATGGGGATCAGGGCAAGATAGGGGCATAAACATGAAGCTTATGCTCCTTGGTACCAACTGTAGCACCTTCGACATGTGTAACCTTCCCACCAGATTAGGGGCTTACTTAAAAAGGTCAGTAGAGCCCAGAGAAACTTCTGCCACCCTGTCTTGCTCTCTCTCCAGACTCTGAGGATGTCATCTGTGGAAGGGGGTCCACAGAAAAGCTGAGTGAGGAAAAAGAGGCAGGATTTTTCAGCACTGTCTGCCTTCCCCCAGAGTGCTACTGAAAGAGGTGAGAGAGGCTGAGTAGCAAGAGAAGTAGCAGAGCCCTCATGAAGTGTCAGCAGACAGGACTCAAGTCACTGAGAGTGGGACCACACCTGAGAGTCAGGAGCTCCAGAAACTGCTGAAAGAATGGAAAGATTCAATGACAGTCTCAGTTACCAAAGTATGTTTGTCTGGTGAGAGGATGCACCCAGGAGCCCATGTGCTATGCCAGTCATCAAAACCTTAACAGTGATGGGCTCTGGAGTACAATTGCAAAGCTAGCCTGAAGCTTGTGACTTCCAGACCCAATCAGATGAGCGATGCGAACCTGTGGCTAAGTTATATAGGGGCAATACCCAGCAAATGGTTCTGAAAATGGAAGGGCTTACTGAGTAAGGACCTACTTCTGTAAGAACCCCCATAAAAGTGCCCATTGGGAAATGCCCCCATGAAAGGGGCAAGGACTGGAAACCATCACATGGGCAGCCATGGCTATACCCGAGTAATGAAGGGATCTTCTGTTACCATTGTGGGGAAGACAGACATCTGAAAAGGGGTTAATTCCCAGAGGATTTATGGAAGGTAAATGACAAATTTTTGAGAAAGAAAACTTCAGAGGGGCCTGGTAAGGAAGAACACTGGAGCTCTGCTAAGTAGACACTCCATCCACGTCATTGCAAAGTTGTCAGCCAAGCCATTAACAGGATTGCCAGCTAACGTAGCTAAACATGTGGATCTCTTTACTGAGACATTACCATTGAAGAACTGACTTGAGCCCTACTGGCAGTGTCTCCCAAGTCACAATCATCTTTAAGGACTGGTATAACCAGCATTTGTCTAACTGGAAACTGCAACCTCTGGAGGAATTAAATGGGTGGGGTCAGAGTGACAAGTCTTACCCCAAATTAGGCTATGTGAAAGTATGGATTGCATTCCCTATAAAAGTTGCTGGACTTGGTGACCCACTGGAAACTTTGGCATTGGTATGCCCAGAGTCTGGAATGTATCACAGTATGTCAGTTCTCATAATAGGAAAAAATGGCGTTGGGGGTAATAGATGAGTAAGTTGCAGAGAAAAGCTGGTCCTGTAATTGCCCTGAAACACCCAGGATTAAATAATTCTTCTTTGTGGTCTATACAATTTTTTTCAGTTCAGACATCATAAATGAAACATTGAGGGAGGTTTACATGTTTTATATGTGTTTTAGAAGCCTTTTGAAGTCCATTTAGGAAATTGGCCTGCTCTCTCCTATGCATGTAGGAATGGTAACAAAGTGAAAAGAGAGCGACTCTTTGATGCTGCTGGATGCTGCTGACAACAGTTTTATTTGCTTCCAGAAATGTTTTCCAGCATAGATGTTGCATGTCAGACCACACCTGAGAGCCTCTAAAAAGAAAACAAAAAAAGTTCAGAAGGGGAACAAAGTAAGTTACCTGGAGTGGATTAAGTTTTTGTCCATTCCATACACAGTCAATCAAACAAGACCAGGGTCCTTAAAGCTGTGTTAGAATCGGACGACACAGAGAGTTGTTATAAAATTTAAAACATTGTTTTTTAGTCACATTGTTAAGCCCTTTTTAACTCCACAATTATTAAAGCCAGAGAACAAGCTGCAGGGTGAGAGATTGTCTTCAAATGCAGCAACAGCTGCAGGAGACAGGATGGAACAACGGCTGCTGTGAGTGTCTGGTAAATCTGGAGATGACAGCCAGACACTCTTGGACAAAGAGAAGATTAAAAGAAGAAGTAGGGCATTGAAAGAGACAGCAACTTAAAAAAACAGAAGTGAAAACAGACACTCAAATAAAACAAAAAATGCTGTAAGTGGAGGAAATGATAAAAAAGAATCAGAGCTATCAGATTTAATAAAAGATGCTGTTGAAACAGAGGCACAGTGAGAAAATGTCGACAGCTTCTCCAGAGCTCCGAGTTCCCCTACTACAAATATGAGGCAGGTGTCCAGCTCTGTAAGACTTAAAACACAGGTAAAAAATAAAAATGTTACACGTATTGGAGAACAATTACTGAATACTTCAAAAGAAGGGAGTGGTTTAAATGTTACTGGTGCAAAGGTCTGCGAAATGGAGATTGAATTAGAAAATGGTAAAAATGTGTTGGAGAATGCAATAATTGAAAAGGCTGAGTTTATTGAAGATAGAGCAACAAATGAATGTAATGAACGTAATTTAAGCTCAAATGAAAAGAAAAATGGATCAAAGGCAGGAAACCCCGATGAAAGTTGGAATATGAAAAAAGCTGATATGATGGATGAAATGAGCACACCAAACTGGGAAGAAAAACAATTGGCATTTGAGACACAAAGTTAAAAACAATTTAGGACTGTGATGTAGGTTGTTTTCATCACAAGCCACAGTGCACTGTAAGAAAGTGATCCTGTGGAAAAAAAAAAAAAATTATGGTATGGTGAGATATTTAAATGTCTCCTGCTTGTTTTCTTGGCTGTGCACATAGAAATTAATGCCTTGCACTATATGTTAAGGAGCCCCGCCTCAAGCTGTTGACTTCCCTGCTATTGTTCACCAGAACTGTATTCCCCAGAGACCTCACAAGCTCAAACACTCTGTTTTTTTTTTTGGGGAGGGGGGGTCTAAATCATGCCCATGAAGTTTGGAAAGTAAAACAGCTAGACACTGGCAGTAAAATACTCCTCAACTAAAATAAATGATAATCTAGAACAATGGGAACAGAAACCGAGAAGACTGAAAGCTTACCAGAATATTATTCTAAGAAGTACCGGGGGACAACAGAACTAGCTATGTTGTTAAGGAACTACTACAAAGTAATGACCATAATATGGTATTTTTTGAAATCGCCAACTGCATCCGGTTAAAAGCAAATTATGCCACTTGTAGAAACTTGAACAATGCAAACTTTAAACCCACTGTGTCAGAACTGGCACCCCCGAACTGGGATCTAGAACTTGAAGGTTTGGATCCTAATTGCAAGTAGGGAATGCACATTAAAAAAATAAAAACTTTGAGGATAGGTTTACACTAGCATGCAGAAAATACAGTAGCATAAGATATACTCCTATATTGTTTACCAAAAAAGTCAGAGGAGCAATAAAAACTAAAGAGAAGAACATAGCATGTTTAAGAAATACAGAGGTTGCAACAGATGGCAGCAGCCATAATTTATCTGGGGCCTTCCTCCCCTGGATCTGGGAAGGACAGAGGAAGGGGTGAAGAGAGAGGTGGTCCCTGGGGACTGGGGGATAGTTCCAGGGTCTGGACGTGGGACCACCAGGGCCTCCCACTTGGGGGGGTCATATCCTGCGGGGGAGAGGAGTGAGAGGAATTTATTGGGACATAACCAGCTGTCCTTCCTCTTTCTCCTCTTGCCCTTCCAGGATCACCCACCTACCCTCATAAAAGCAGGGTTGTGGGGGCCATATATTCAGGGCCTCTCTTTTGAACCAGTATGGGTGACCACGCTAGGGGTTGGGAGTGGCTTTTCCCGGTTTTCCCTGTAGCAGGGTTTTTCCTGGGTTTTTCACCGCCTCCAAAAGGGTGTTAAAACCAAGGTAGAAGCAAGAGAAACTAAATAGGTTAAGTACAAATAGTCAGGGATGGTATGTCAATATGTCACAGCCGTGACAATGTCTTGGGAGGATCACTAAGACATGGAATAGTGGTATGGGGGCAGTGATGAGCCAAGTTCTTCTGAAGGGCTCATGACTCCCTCTGGTTGGCATGGAAGCAGACACGAGCACCTGGACCTGGGGAAGGGGTCAAGGTTTGCCTTCAACAAGTATATCTATACTGCAAGGAGAACGGCGCCTGACGGAGGGGTGGCCGTACAGCTTTGGCCAGTATGACCACAGGGCAGTGGATCCTCCCAGATGCTCACGCTGCTGTTATCTGGAATATAATTTAATAAACGTATGGCTGTGGCCATTTCCTCCAAGACATAGGTCAGTGTGTTTCTTTCCAGGGAAGGGGGGTAAGGAGGGCTACCAGATAATTTAAGTTATGTACAAAATAAGAGGAAACGGTTGAGAACAGGATTCCTGCCAAACGTAAGGATGACAAGAAAGTATTCTATAAATATATTGAATCTAACAGGAAAATGCATAATAGGGCAGGGCCAATAAATACTGTGTAAAGTATGCACCAGTGAAACTGAAAAGGCACAGGCCTTATAAAGAGGGAAAACAGAAAGCTGCAATCCAGTCAGCTCACAGTAGTTCTAAATCACTAGCTGAACTGCTGAATAACCTGAAGTTGAAGCTTCATCACAGGAAAGCACAGCAGGTCCATACTTTGGGAAGAACAAGTTATGTCTAAAATTCCAAGGGCCAGATATTCCAAACTTTGTGCTGGGTGCAAACCGTTTGTGCAGGTTTAACGTGGGTTTGCTATATTCAAAAGGCCAAATAGTGTGCACAAACTGCATTAGCACTGGGCAAAATCATAATGTATGCAAGGGGCAAACTGAGGGGGCGTGTACATGAACAAAGGCGCAATGCTATATTCAGTGACTTGCGCCGCGCAAAGTGGTTTTGCGTGACTTAGCACGACACTTAGCACGGTGCAAATTACCGCCCAGGAAAAGGTAGTCTTAACCCATGGCAATCAGCTTTGCGTGACATTTTGGCTTTGCGTGGTGTTTGCGTGACCCAAACAAATAAATGACACACAGACAAAGCCAGACACAGAGGAAACATGCTGCTCACTGATGGCATCACAATGATGCCATCATCTGCCACCAGTCCCAGCCATGCCAGGCAGTAAGTGGTGACCCTGCCACCAGTGGATCCCATGGCAGTGTGGCCATACAGCACACACCTGCAGACCACTCGTCTGTGGACACCGACAGATGCCAGCACACACATGCAGCACTGTGGGCATGGAGGATGTTGAGGTAGGGTGTATGGGTGGCCAGGCTGTGCCACAGACCAGGTGTGGCCACAAGGCTGGGACACATCATGCAGTGCACATGGGCCAGTATTGGGAATACCCCAACACCAGTGTGCCTGTCTGATCATACGTACCCCCCCAATCACATACTGCATAGCTGTACAAATGCCACAGCACGCATAGCCAGCCATGTATATGTCACTGTGAGCATTCCATGCCAGAGGTGCAGCATGTGTGGGTCACACAACAGTGTAACAGTAATGTCCACTGTCAGTAAACACCTGCAAGTTGGGCCTGTCACTGTGTACAGTGCAGTCTGCATCACTGCCCTACACACCATAGGCATTGCTGTGTCCCTCACACTACTGGCCCCCTTGCTACTGTAGTGTCTGCTGTGCACTATAGCATGACCTACAGTGTGACAGTTGCATGCAGCACCACCACCACCTGTGCCTATGCTGTGTTGCCCCCTGGAGTACAATATGCTATGCTGTACTGCATACATGTAGCCTACAGCTATCATCATGCACTGCCAGACCGACCTACAAGTGGAGGTAAGGGCGGACCCGGCCAGCCCCTGTACTTCCAGACTGACCTACAGATGGAGCTGTGGGACCCTGCAGTAATGCTGGGCAAACTGCATGCAAATCAGGGCATAATGAGATGCTAATCTGGATGTTTGCCCAGAGACTACCTAAGTAGGCTCATTTGCATGTCACTTTTGAATATGGCAAAGTTTAGTGCCGGGCAAATGGTTTAGCTCTGCGCTAAACCCACGCAAACGTGTTAGTGCTGCACTAACAGTTCAGGGAATATTATACAGTTTTGCACACTGTAGTTTCACATGCGCTGCTAGCTGTACTGGGTCCACGCATTTGCTGGCACACACATTTGTCACATAGTTCACCTCTACCTACCTTCACGTCTCTGTGTTGCTGTTGTGGTTTGCACTTCCTTGTTGCTATATTCAGAGGTGTCTTATTCCAGGGCTAAGTTTGCCCTTCACTTCCAGCCCAGTTTGCCCAGCCTCATTCCCATGCTATATTCAGAAGCTGTTTGCCCTGGGCTATTCCCTTTGAATATAGCTTGCTTTTTGCTCCGGGATAAGTTTGCCTGCTGGGCAGTGCTAATTTAGCCCTGGGGCAAAGTTTTGAATATCTGGCCCTAAGTATTTTAAAGAAAACTGTTAGGCAGACACTGAAATTTCATGAGTTATCTACTCTGGAAGGCAGTGGGCACATACTGTCTATTTACAATTAAGGGTTTTTTTGCTTTATAGGGTATATTTAAACTGCTTTTTTTTTAAATTTCTGTTTATACCCCCCCAACTCCAGCACTGTCACCTGACTGACACACCCAACACCTCAAGCCCTGGGAGGACCCTCCATCCTGCCTTGGTTAACCCTTCCAGGCGGGGATGAAGTGGGAAGGGGGGCCCTGGCCTCAACCCCTGACCCCAAACTGTACCTTAAATCATGTCGGGGTCCATCCTTCAGGCTGAGGCATCAGTGGGTGAGGGCTCATATCTACCCTTATGTCGGTATCATGCTGGGGCCAAGCATTTTTTCGTGTACACCCCCCTGGTGTGATGTGCGCTTGACACCAAGGTGTAAGTTGGCGTTGGTCATGCCTCCCCCTCTACTGGACTCAGGCAAGCTGTTCCTCTGGCTACCGCCAGTGGCCAGGCTTGCACCAAGTCAATGCACCCCCCCGGAGGAGACGAGCGGTCCCCTGGATGCTCAAGCCTCCTGCCCCCGGCTGGCCTTCTGACAACCCGAGCCCATTCCTGAACTTGGGTCACTGGCGTCGTGAGTGGTAGCGCTACTGCTGTACTGGTGAGCCAGCTTTCAAACAGCTTTTTTTAAAATACAGGACTGCCACCTGAACACAGCAGTAAACAAGCAAATACATTTTAATAAAGTCAATTATCCATAAGTTATTGATCGTGTTAGCCCCACTTTACTATCACAGGAGAATGGATCAGTTTGGGGGGGGGGTTAACATGACAGTTGATTTGATTATTAGTAAGTTATCTAAAAAAATTGGTATTTTCTTTACTACTGTGCTCATTTGACAATCCCTATGTTTTATAGTTAATGTAAACTTGACAGAACATTTTTAATAGGTTTAACAACTCACTTAGAGAAAGGTAACAAAAATGAACTATTCTTTTCTCTTTTCTCATAAACCAGCAAACTATACTTGGTAAATAAAACAATCTCTTTAAAACTTGAGTATCGTATTATATTGTTTTGTATTGTATTCATTTATTTAACCAGCAAAAAAGCTCCATCGAGTGCTGCTTATGTACAAGAAGGTCCTGGTTGAGTCAGGTAACAGAACAGAAGATAAGATGGCAGGTGGCGTAATGCATGAAATAATAAACAATGGGCATAACATTCTACAGGCAAGAACTAAAACAAAGAAAATGAAACAATAGAAGAAAAATAAAAGACTATGCACGCAGAAGGTATAAAGTACAGTAATATAACATCAAAAACATATAGAAATATTTCTGTCTATCTGTTCATTTTTTTTATAATGGCACTAAGGTACTCCTGAGAGTTGGTTTACCAGTAGTTAATCAAACCCTCAGATGCAAAAAGCCCTCGGCTACACCCCAAGGCCTCATTACACACCTGGGGGCTGGATTAACTATGGGTAAACCAATGTACTGTGATGCTTAATTGTACAATATACATTAGCCCTTTTTGCTTCAGATAAAAGTGATATCTCAAATACAGAATTCTAGTTAGTTAGATACGTTTTTTTATCTTGCTAGTAGGGTTCATCACTACTGTTTATTATATGAGTTGGGTATGCCACGCTATATACCTTCCATTGAGTGCTGTACCCCTCAATCAGGCAGTACAGCGCAGTGGTTTGAGGCTCTGAGCTGCAAATCTGGTGACATCCAGCAGACCAGGCCTGGGTTTGAAGCTCACAGCTTCCACTTACATACAGTGTGACCCTGAGCAAGTCACTTAACTTCCTTGTGCTCCCAAGTCACACCTGTAAAAAAGCTTTCAGCTTAGTGTGCTACTCCTTGTTAAACAACTTAAAAAAAAAAAACTGCAATCAGTCATGAGGACAGCCTTAATGAACCACATGATTATAACTATCAGGCACCAACAAAACCGTCTTCTTTAAAGTGTGTTTTAAAACACTAATGTACATTGTATAAATCTCACATGCAATGAGTGACTACATAATATGGATTTTTTTTTGCATTTCAGTTTTTATTGAGACAATACAATGCAGTGTTACAATTTTGTTACACTGATACAATATTCTTCTTCATATTATTCGGGCACAATCAGTCTTGCTACATTTGGTTTCTTCAACTGCAGGTCATATACAGTGCTGATTTTCTATTAATCATTCTGGTTATCAGATCATTGTTCATGAGATATGGATTGTATCTTTATTTGTGGCTTTACTACTCACGAGGGTCAAGAGGTCACTGACCACTCATGAAGATAAAATTATATCTCGTAGCTGCCCTTCTCATATCCTGTATGTATAAAATCTTGTTGCCACAGTTCAACACATGACAGGGGTCCAGTCATGAGCACTAAATGCATGAGAAATATTCTGACTTTGTCCAGATGTAAACCCCTCCTAAAAGGAGGCTTACTGTTGGCTCTCTCTGGAGCACTACTGCCACCACCCCTGTCTTCACTCAACTGGCCCCTGAATATCTTTCAGGGTCAGGAAGCCCACAGCAAGGAGGTTGCTCAGTTTGAAACAGCTCTCAAAGCTGCAAAAAGTGCAAAACTGCTCCCCCCAACAGCTCAAACTTTGGGGACACTCAACAGTACTTTTCTACCACCAGTTCCCCTCGCAGTCCCTTCAGATGGCAGCAGGGACTGGGAGATATTCATCCAGATGGTCAGAAGCCACACAAAGGGACAGAAGGACAGAAACATTTTAAAATAGAAGATAAAGTGAAAGATTACAAAGCAGCCATGTGTGTAGCTTCTCTAGACCCAGGACTACTGAAAATAGGTCAGAGAACACGGAACCTGTCTGGGAATGTTGGTTGTTCCTGTGCTTAACTTTACAAAGCCAGTAGAAGACTAGCTCTGTCCTGCAAAATAGCTACTTTAGTACATCCTGTCCCTGTGAAACTGACATCAGTTTGGAGATTAACTCACCTCTGCAAAACAGGTAAGTTGCAAGATGGCTCAGGACTTGTAAGCATGCTTTTTCCCATGAACTGGAAGCCACTACTAGCCAGGTGTTTAGCATAATGAATAAGCATGAGATGTTCGCCATTGATATTTGATCCCTGAATTTTTGCATGAGGGAGAGACCTTCACAATACAGGAGATTTGTCTGGGAGGGGGAAGGAGAAAGAACTGTGAGAAAAGTCGGCAGCCAGCTACAAGGATGAAAGAAAGCTGTTCAAAGAATCTTTGCGGAGAGATTTCTGTTTCCTCCAGGAACACCACCAGAGCTCCTGCCCTGGGCATTGTGTGCCATTAGGACTTGTCCTGACAGAGGGTCTAAGCCACCTGAGGCTGTGAATGAATGCCTGCTCCATAGGGGTAGGTGAAGAAAAGTCCCTTGTTGGGTGAAGAGGACATCTGAGACCAGCATGGCCCACACCCATCAACACCCAGAAGCATGCTAGGTCTGCCGCACCTGTACCGCCACCTGCATCTATAACCCTGAGGTTGATATCCTGACAGAGACAGCTTGCAGAGTCTGCCAAGGTTGTGAGTACTGGTTCAATTCTTTTCTAATTCTTCTACTAGTCAGGAACAGACAGGAGTAATTGTTGGACATTTCTGTGTGATTATCATTCAAAGCCAGTTTATAGAACTGCAACAGCAGGAGCAACTAGCATGTGTACTGAATAATTTGTTTGGGTTCCCCAACCATCAGCCTTCATTCAGTGTCACACTGTGGCCCAGCATCAGGCCTGTAACTGCACAGTATGTGCACACAATGGACTGCATTGGGAGTTCCCAAGGGACTTTAGGTACTGGTGCACCAGTAGGGGGAAACTGTATATACTGTGTAGGTACTTACCAGAGGGTGGTGGGATTTGGGAAGTGATCTCAGAACTGTTTCACTGCATATAATCTATTTTGTTCCCCCATCTGGAGTTTGTTCCTGTCCCCCTAATAAATATCCATTGTGTTTAAATAATAATTTATTGTGTTTTGCAAATTATTTTGTTTGCATGTATATAGCATAGGTTGGGGGTTGTGTATAATCATAAAGGTTCCCTGTTACAATGGTGGGGGTAGCATTCATTTCCTGTAGGGTACTACCCTGGCAGCCTACTGTCAAAATGATCCCCACAGGTGGAAGCACAACACCATTTTTGTATTACCTCCAATGCCAACCGAGCCGAGGTGCCATTAACCCCATGGACTTATAGATTGTGTCCAGGTATTATCAGACAGATGTAGTCTCACACCTTGTGGGTGGGGAGGTTATACAAGAATTTACAAATTGTGGAGTGTTTAGTGAATTGTGAGTAAGCTATCAGTCTGGTATTCAAGTATGTGGTGGGAGGAAGTCCACCTTCAGTAACTCAAAAGTAGCAAAAATCAAGTTACAAGATTTTGCCATGAACATGGTTGAAGGAGTTTACATGGACTTTACTCAGAAAATACAATGAGAGTTTGTCAATATGATCAAATGACACCAGTATTTGTCAGTGGTTTAGGCAGGATAGAGAAAAGGCAATACTGTTCTCCTATACGCTATGGAGAATGACTTGATTTTCCACGGCAAGCTAGATGATCAGAGTGGTTTCATTAGAAATGATGGATGTCTGAACTGTTTTAAGAAAAAACATAGCATTTGGCAGCTCTGGTTATGAACAAAAAAGCCGAGTACATCTTATGTCTGGAAGGGTATTGGCCTCTGTTAGAGGTGTTTGCTGGACAAGACCTCAGTAAAGAAAATATGAGTACTGTGGTCAGTAGCTTGAAATGGGCACTGTCAACAAAATGGACATTAACCATGACCTTGCAGGTAGTGCTTTGAAACTGACATTAAACATTACTGGTTGGAAGCTCACAACATGGTAGCATGCAACCCTGAAGAGGACAAACATGCACATCTGGCCAACAAAATCATTTTGCACTCTGAATCAAAATAAGTGAGGAACCAGAAAATAAGTCAGGCGATGAAGAGCAGGGAGCTGTCACTATTCCCATGCATACAAAGATTGAAGAAAGTGTCTTAAGGGTTCTCTGATGGCTGAAGAACCATCTGGCTGTTGACCCCGTACTGCTGCTGCTTCTCTGCAGCATCTGAAACAAAGCAGCCCGGAGTGGTTTCCAAGAAATAAACAAGAGGACCCTGACAATCTCCTCCAAAAGACTTGCTTTTTTAAACATTTTCTATTGATGGTAACACATTTTGATTGAATAAAGTGTTTTTTTTTCTAATATCTGCTATCTGACTCAGTTGCAATCCTGCACTAACAAACTCCAGATTATCTGAAATGGAATCATGCCACCCAGCCTTTGGGCATCTTTGATATAGTACTTACATCGCCTCATTAAGAAGGGAAGCAGGGCAATGAGTCACTCAGGGTTACACAGTGAATAAGTGACAGCGGTGGGATTCAAATCTCAGTCTCCAGGTTCACAGAACTGCACTCTTAACTATTCAGCTAAACTACCTCACTGCCAAACTGTAAACAGAATTACCCAGATCCCCCAGGTGCTTCTCAGCCTGTGGTCTCTGAGCCTTCACTTGAGGGTCTCTGGCAAGCAAGGCATAAAAAAGTAAGTTCAGTTTTCTTTGGTAAATAACATTTTAATACGTACAACTATATGTATACAGTATACAACATTTTTATTCCTAATCATACTAAATAAAGCAAAAAACTGCTAATATTTAAACTCTGCTTATGGATAGGGTATAATTGGGTCTGTCAAGTTATGGCCAGGGGTCCCTGGGCCTGAGTGACTATAAACAGAAGGTCTTTGGGAATAGATGTTCATGATAAGGGGGTTCTCACTGAGGATGTTCCAGAACTACTAGTTGTATCACATCCAGTATATAAAAAATATGCCTTTCAGGGATAAATTGCACAGGGAGAAGTTCGTATTTCTGATATGTTCCTAGTTGCAGGATTATTTTATTTTTATTTTATTATTTATTAAATTCTTCAGAAAAGATCTTTGAGCAAAATACTCTTTTTCAAAGGTTCCACATCAGGACACATACATTTACAATACAATATAACACAACAGATATGACTGGTTAAGGTTAAACATGGGAAGAAGAAACAATAAGAATGGTGTAATAAAACTAAACGTGGTTATGAAGTTCAAAGCAGGTAGAACATGTTCTAAGGAGAACAGAGAATTGGCAGGAGGGAGAGATTGGAGAAGTGGAAGAAGGGAGAGGTATGGTTGAGAGACATGGTAGTTAGGTAATTCCTCAGGGCTCAGGAGGCATTTGATAATGTTAATAATTCATGGGGTAGGGCTGCCGAAGTCAGGCTTTGTCACGTAAAACAGAGGGAGAGAGGGGACGGAGTGGGAGTTGTGGGAGTTGATTACTCAATATACTTGAGAAAAGGAATGTGTGGACTCTGACCACGTGAACCTGTAGCTTAATGGTTAGAGCACAGGAACGGCATACCAGAGGTCTGAGATTCAATTCCCAGTGGGCCACACTTTTCCTTTCTCACTTCCATCCAGTATATACAAATTACCAAGAAAAATGTGGGTCTGGTTGTCATTTAAACAAAACTGTAAAATGCTGAAAGACCTCACAAACAATCTGCTGAAGCTACAATAACACACCACAGACGCATTTAGGTTATCAGTGCAATATAGAGATAGTCTCAGTCTAGTACAGGAGACCAGCTGGTCAATGATCACACATGTTCTGGGTCAGGGTGGGTCCAAAGAGTTAAATTAGCTTTAAAAGAAAAATGTTCCATTCAAAAGCTAAAGCACTGGGGCAGACATTGTGCAAAAGATTTATTGGCTGTAAAGTCAAGTTTAAAAAAAAAGAAAACTCAGAATTACACCAATCCCCCACTGCAATTTAACATTAACAAAGCTTTTACAAAAGGCAGGGCAAAGATTTGTAATATACTTTGAACACTGAAATGAATGCCTTGTTTAAGGAAGTGGCTGCAATTTACTTTGGATATTGAATTGAATGCCTCATTTAAGGAAGTGACTGCATGTAATCCATGCCCTTAGGACAATAAAAAAGTATTTATTAGCACAGCAGATTTAAATACTGTACGTGGTATTTTGTTCCTAATTTGTCAGTACATTCAACTTACGTAATGTTTATTCTGTCCAAGTTCATGACAACTTGTTCCTTAGCAGGACATTTTGTTTTTGTTTTTGTCTTTTATAAGACATTTAAAATGCTTTGGCTTTCAACGTTGATAACATATAGTATTATCAGTGTTCAGACTGTAACTTGACCGTAGAGCTGTACAGGATGGCAACTTTCGTGTCTGCATTTTTTTATAATTGCAGCTATTCATTCTTTTTTTTTGTTAAATTTTTTTACTTGATTTTAGCTCCCTCCACAGACTGTCCAGTGTCCACTTGCCCTTCCCAGCCCCATCACCCCAACGTCAACCAGAACTCACCTTGTGGCTTCTTGAGGTGCCAACTGCCTGGGTGCGGTGCCTGTGGGGGGGGGGGGCGGCATCATCTCGCCGGTCAGCGGGATTTTCATCCTCCATTTCCTGCCCATCCCTGAGTGCACGGTGGCAGCGTGCAATGACACCAGCGGTCAAGCTGCTCATCCTTCCGTACGCAGCATGGCGGGCATCTGCTCTGCCTATGCCCCCTTGTATCTGTGGAGCTGGTGTGCCAGCCACCACTAGGGGCCAGACTTACACCAGTCTCTCGTCCCACCCCTTCCTGGGGAAGGAGAGCCGTCCTCTGGATGCTCAATCCTCTCCTTCCCTGACCGACCCCCAGTGACCTGCATGCACCGCGAACATGGGTTGCCAGCATAGCAGGAGGTAATGCAGTGATGCCTCAGCCCTTCATGTCACCGGGCCAGCTGCAGCTATCCATTCTTGGTGACTCCGAGATCTTCAGGATTGTACATTTGAATTATTAGCATTTTTGCTGTGAGCTGTGCTGTCTCTGCTGATTTAAAAGCACATTTGCAATCTGCAGGGTTGACTAAGACTCTAGTTTTAAATGACAAGTACTGTATTGCAACAATTACATTAATTATGTAATACTGAAGTAGAAGCTTATGTAGCACCTGGAGGCTAAAGGACTGCAGGACCACCAGCTACACAGTTTCACAGGGGGCAGGTCATGTCAAACTAATCTAATAGATTTCTTTGACTGGGTTACCAGGGAGACGGATCAATGGAGAGCAGTGGACATGGCCTATCTGGACTTCAGTAAGGCTTTCAACACTGTACCGCACAGGAGGCTAGTTAAGAAACTAAGCAGCCTGGGGTTCAGGGAGAAAGTGACAAGGCTGGATATCAAACTGGTAAAGGGATAGGAGGCAAAGGGTGGTGGTAAATGGTATCCAGGTGATACAGAGTGACTAGTGGGGTGCTACAGGGTTTGATGCAGGGAATAGCCCTCTTCAATGTCTTCATAAACCACACTGTGGATGAGCTTGAGCCATGGGGAAGGTGTGTCTCTTTGTAGATGATACAAATATCTGTTACAGGGTTGACACTCAGGAAGGCATGGAAAGAATGCAAAGATATTTAAGGAAACTGAAGGAATGGTCTAGGAGGCGATAACGGAGTTTCAATGCCGAAAAGTACAGGATTATGCACCTAGGCTGTGGAACTCAGGGCTATCTATAAGATGGAGAGAGTGGAGCTTACAGTCACCCAGCAAGAGAGATACCTAGGGGTCATCATATCTGATGACCTCAAGGTAGCTGGGCAGTGTAACAAAGCAGTGAGAAAGGCTAGCAGGATGTTGGGGTGCAAAGGGAGAGGGATTTCTCCTCTCTTCTATCTCTCCCCTTTCATCAATTAGCTTTGCAGGGTGCCCCATTATTTTAGGCTGCCCTATTTTCCCTCTCTACTATGTGTCTGATACCCTTTCTTCCCACTGCCCTTCTCTGTGTCCCTCCTTCCTCTCCTCACTTGTACTCTATAAGCTGCAACCTGTATATGCTGCACTTTAAATGCCTATATTTGCACTTGCTTTACATGTCTGATTCATCCAAGTACTGAGTTTGTATATTGTAACAGTATGTACTGATGTCTACTATAGTATGAAGTGTTGTGTACTGTAAGTAAAAGTGCCCTTTATGTCCAGGACAATCTTGAAAATGAGCTTGCTCAATGATGTAATCTGCCTGGTTAAATAAAGTTTCATTGATTGATTGATTGATTGATTTCTAGTAGGAGAAGGGAGGTGGAGTAGCTGTTGTATCTCTCACTGTTGAGGCCCCACCTGGAGTACTGTGTCAAGTTCTGGGAGCCGCATCTCTGCAGGGACATTGAGAGGGTGGAGGCAGTTCAGAGGAAGGCAACCAAACTGGTGAGGATATTGCATGAGAAGCCATATGAGGAAAGGTTGCAGGAACTCAGCATGTACTCCCTGCAGGAGAGGACAGCAAGAGGGGACATGACTGAAACCTACAAGTACAGTACCTCACAGGAGTGAACAAGGTGCAAGTGGACGGTCTATTTCAGAGAAAGGAAGGCACTAAAACAAGGGGGTGTGCAATAATGTTAAGGGGGGAGTTTGTGAGAGATGTTTAGAAATACTTCTTCATGGAAAATCTAGATTTAGTAGTTGCCGTATTGGTCCTTGCAAGAATAGATCCAGAAGCAAATGATTTGATACCTTTTAATGGACCAACATAGATGTAACAACAAGAACAAAGTACTCTAGCTTTCGGACCAACCAGTCCTTCTTCAGAAGCTCATGGCAGTTGTTTAGAAAATACAATACTTATAACAGCTAGATAATGCAGAAAAACAGAAAAAATCCCCATTGGTTTAAAATACTCATTTAAAAAAAAAAAACAAGAAGATGATGTCAGAAGTTTAACAGTACAATACTGCCTTCAGTCCGAAAGAACCTTGGGTTCAGATGTGCTTGGTGGAACACACATACAAAGAATCCTACTGCATATAAATTTAATTGACATAAGATAACACTGCTGAAGCAGACAACTCCTAAATCATGCTATGAGTGTCACAGTTATGGGTGACATGTCCAGCTAGGTTTTACACATCACACATTGTGCACTGATGTTTTTAAGACAACTTTACTGGTAATTCTTGTCTTTAATGCTAACATTGTAATTTCATGAGCCCTATAACTATCTTAGTTTGTCTAAGCTGGGTGGGGGTTGCCTTTCAGTAATCACATCCTTATACTAACTGTGACACTCATAGCTTGATTTAGGAGTTATCTGCTTCAGCAGTGTTATCTTATGTCAATTAAATTTATATGCAGTAGGATTCTTTGTATGTGTGTTCCACCAAGCACATCTGAACCCAAGGTTCTTTCGGACTGAAGGCAGTATTGTACTGTTAAGCTTCTCTGACATCATCTTCTGTTTTTTTTTTAAATGAGTATTTTAAACCAATGGGGATTTTTTTCTGTTTTTCTCTGCATTATCTAGCTGTTATAAGTATTGTATTTTCTAAACAGCTGCCATGAGCTTCTGAAGAAGGACTGGTTGGTCCCAAAGCTAGAGCACTTTGTTCTTGTTGTTACATCTATGTTGGTCCATTAAAAGGTATCAAATCATTTGCTTCTGGATCTATTCTTCATGGAAAGGGTGGTGGATTACTGGATTGGTCTGCCAGAAGAGGCAGTGGGGACAAAGACTGTGGGGAGCTTCAAGCATGCATGGTATGGGTACAGGGACATATTCGGTAGAGAATTGGGGGGAGGAGCGACACCTATGACCAGCTAGGGTCAGTGGTGACAGAATAGGCTGGGACATAGGGCAGACTGAATGATAACCTAAAGCACTGTTTCTGCTGACAAAAATTGTTTCTGTAAGAAATAATACTAATATCATAAATGCTGAAAAGAAATAGAGAGGATCAAAGAAAAGGGAAAGTGGCTGAGTAGGTAAAGATGAACCTACGGTAGACATGCTGCACAAAAAGAAAGCCAGATGCACTCAGAGCTGAAGTCAAGGTGAATTTAATAACTTATTGAAAAAACACACAGGTGCCAAAAAAGTGTCCTGAAAAATGACTGGATCACCAAACATAGACATGAATCCTTCTCAGTGGGTAGCTATCATACTACATTTCGAGTGCAGCACATTCTACTCCTATATTGCATTCTCCATTCAGCAAGTTTGACAAATGATAATGCAACCTGTACCCCAGCCAAGAGTGGCATCCTGAAACCGGAACCCCCTTGATTTTGTATGCAGTCAAGGCATCAGACCACAAGTTGGCATAACAAAGGAACCACCCTTGGTGTTGGGTCGAATACATGACTCAGCATCTAAGAGATTGGGGGGGGTTAGGGTGCAACATAACATTTATATTTACACTGAGTTCTGGGAGAAAGGTGCTAGGGCTATGCTAGGTCTAACTTCTGAGGAAACCCATAAACAAGTTCACACTGGGAAGCACAAATGGAATGTTCGGTACTGGAGATGGGATTATACGGTATGACTTTATTCTGACACAGATAGAAAAAAAAAAACAGAATGGGGTGGTCTCAGGTTTGAAACGGTTCATTACAGGATAGCACACACTTTTCTTTTCCAAAGCAAACAACAATGTCTTGGGCTTGACACTTTCTTCTAGACACAAACTACGACCTGTCCATCCCTTTGTACTAGGGATCTATTGTACAAGGACATCCTTTTCCCAAAACTATCTATTACATGGGAGTTTGCCACACACTTTAAAACATTCAACATTTCTTTTCTCACTCTAAGTGTCTGTTATGTGGAGGGTTTCCACACGCTTTAAAATATTACATCCTCCTGACCTGATGGGCTTAGTTAACATCTGCAGGGTAAACTTGTACTCTTTCGGTGACCATTTAGCCCTGACTGGAATTTCAGGTGAGGGTCTGCCCACCCTAGCTCCAGCCAGCCTCTGCCATACCTTTGGGGTTACACAACTGAGCCTTCAATTCCCACAAATTGCTAAAGGACTCCAAACTTTAACTTCTAGCATTCAGCACATGTTTGTGGTGATATGGGGGCCCTGAATGGTGTATTCTAGCCTTATCACTGGCCACATACACCATCAGACAACTCCTTCAAGAAATAGTACCCTGTCACTGTACTCACGGTTTTGTTTGTCCCTTTGTAACAGATATGGATGCTGGAAGAACACCTCTCTTCCCTTTTCTGGTAGATTTTCATAGCTTCACACAAAAGACACTCTTCATCTCATTACTGGGCAGCTGAACACTCTCCTGGTTCCTCAGGGGAGTGTCCCTTGGAAACACTGAATTTATCAGTCCCATTCTTTCTGAAAGACTTGACTCACAGGGGCCCTACTAGCAATGGCCTCCACCACTTCCTTTGGCACTTCTACTATTTCACTCACTAGGGTGAGAAATGACCAGAGGTCCTTCACCCAGCCTCAGGACAGGCTGGTAGGCACCTCTACATTATGAAGTCTGTTCACTCTGACTCCAACTCTCTCTAACTGACTACTCCCTTCTGAACATTCTAAACCTAACCCCAGGCAGCTGATTCCAAAGTGGCACAGGCTGCTGTGAGAGTTCTAAATGACATAATCCATTCTCTCCTCAGGCTAGCTGAATAAACAATGATGTCATGTTGTAATACATTTTTAACAATTCCCTACAGACTGCCCAGAAACCTTGCTATGTACAACACTGATAGGATTCTAGTAACCCCAGGGGAATGGGTGGTTACAATAATGTGAGGGGAGTGGGAGCAAGTGGAAGGAAAGAGGGTTGAGGGTTAATTGTTGAAACTAGAGTCCATGAATGAAAACATTAGCAGCTAAATACTAAAGAAAAAAGACACAGTTTCAGTTTGACTTGAAGACAGGGAGTTGATTGATCTGACCTAATATAAGAGGGTTTTCCAAGATGATAGTTGAGAAGCTTAGTTGGTGAAAGCTCTGCAACATCAAAAGCAAGGCAGATGTGGGGAACAGAAAGAAGGCTGAAGCTGAAGGAGACAGAGTAGAGTATGGGGTGATGAGACCAGAGAGGAAAGATGGGATTAGTCCATGAGAGCAGTAGTGGCTCTAGCCACAAATGGTTACCAGGGCACAGCTGAGGCACAACAGATGGCAGCCAGGGCACTGATATATTGTTACTATGGGGGAAGCTCTGCACCATATGGGGCACCAACTGGGGCACAGCATTTTTTAACCGGGGCACGTGCCCTGGCAGGCCCTGGTGTAGAGCCGCCACTGCATGAGAGACTTTGAAAAGTCAATGGACAATCTTCAATTGGATTCACTGAGGAGAGGGGCATCAGTGAAGATCTTTGAGGATTGGTGTGTTGTATTCTGGATTGCTGTTGTAGGTGAGTACAGTAGGTGGGCAGAATAATAAAGGAGGGGTTGTAGAAAATGCATATGCAAAGGGTGGAAAAAGCTGTCCTCTTAAAGTTAAATGTTACCCCATTAAGAGGCATCTGTTTAAATAAAGTGTAAACAGATTGTATTTTCCCATCTGTTTTTGGGCAAGTGCTTTCCGTGACTAGAAAATAGTGACTACTCATTGGGCTCCCATTTGCCGTTAAGTGGTGAGGAGGGTCACATGGCATAGAACAGTGACAGAAAGGGTGGTAATAGCAAGAACTGGGGGAGACAGACTATGACAGTTACTGGGAGGGAAGGGGGGAGCAGTAAGATAAGTACTTTTTTTTTTTAGACTTTTTGTCCCTCATTTTTCCCTGCTAAGTTGGTACCTCCTTCCATTGCCTCAGGCTCTCTTCTCCTGCGCCAAGAAGGCCCTTCTAGAACCCTACAACCCTTACCTGCATACTAGGTATCAACACAACTTATCCTCCATATTTCTCCAGCTGTGGCTTGGTCCCACATGGTCATGCCTCTAAGGCCTGGCTTCTTGCTCCATTGTGAGGCTGACCCTGGTGGTGGGGATCACTGGAGCAGACAGGGACTGAATTCCAGAAAAGGTCCTTATTGGGCATGGAGCAGAGGTTCTTCATCTTCTCAAGCCAGCAGGCTCTAGTTCATTATAACATATGAGAGAGAGAGAGAGAGAGAGAGAGAGAGAGAGAGAGAGAGAGAGAGATCTCAGCTTCTGGGTCAAAAAAAGTACCTTTTAGTGGCTTGAATGGTTTTTCCAGGAGAGAGGAGTGGCTGACAGCAGCATCCCTCAGCATGAAACATTCATTGAATTATTGACTACAGATGACATGGATAAACATGCAGGCGTGAGCAATGAAACAAAGAAAACTAAAAGGCAAGTATTGAATTTGCATACTCACTCTATTTTCAGAACTCAAAGTATTTAAGTTTAAACTAGTAACACATGAAAATGAACTAGTAAAAAGAAAGCAGTCAAAAAGAACATGACAGTAGAAACATAGAAACATAGACTCTGACGGCAGATAAGGACTGCTAGGCCCATCTAGTCTGCCCATTTCCCTACCTACAGGATAGGCCGCAGATCCTAGTTAACCAACAGTGAGGACTTTGCTACTGGTAATGTCCTCACTTGGCACAGACACACAAGATACCAGGTGACTGAAATCTAGAAACAGACATAAATCACCCACCTCTGCTAATCAAGAACAAAGTAATAGTGAATCTGAGGGAAGGGTTGCACTGCCACAGACACAGCTATAGAAAGGAAATGTTTAAAAGCAGTAGCTTTTTTCAGAGTACAGTAGGACATGGCATCATCTGAACTTTCTAAAATTTCAGAATTACAGTAAGTGCAGGTTTAGATTAAGGTAATTATACAACACTACAAGAAGAACAAGATTTAATGAACTGGACAGAAGAAGACTTGGCTAACTCAGTAGCCCTTGAATCATTGCTAGTAATGAACCAAGTGATTTTCATTCTGAGAATGTGTTTGATGTTTCCGGGCAATATAAGATAGCAGTGTTTAAACCTCTGTGTTTAAAGTCTGACTTTTGCCCTTACATGCTGAACCCTGCTATTAACACCTTTGAGGGTATTGTGATTAATGAAGCTAATAAGCTACTGCAATGTGCCACCCCCTTGTCTGCTGGAATATCACTAAGGAAAAATGTCTGACTTCGGAGGAACTAAAAATCTTAAAGGTATAGTGATGAGACTGGCAGACAAGGGCAGCAATGCTGTAGTGCTTGATGAAAAAAAATACAGAGAATGTGTATAAGAACTACTGTCAAATCAGCAGTATTATATAGAGGATAATGGCTGGGGATTGGGTGATAACCATGCTGTAATCACCTAGAGTGGTTGCTAGGGCAACATGGTAAACCTCGAGAGCGCAGCTTGAGAGGTTTACTGCAGCCCTAGCAACCATGAGCGGTGATTTCAGCATGGTTGTCACCCAATCCCCAGCCATCATCTTTTATAGTGTATGGTCAAAAAAACACTATTTGCATTCTATGTGTGAGAACTATGGAACTCTGGTGCATTCTTTTTTGTTATGCCACTGTTTGGAAGTTCCGAAGTGTGGTTAACAACTTTTAAAATTCTAAACAGTGCATAACAAAGCTGTGTGACTGCTGATTATGGTGGTTAATAGGCACTTACCATACATTATAGGTTGATTACTAGTGACCCTGCTGAAATATTCAGGAAGGAACTTTTGTTACTTCTAGAATGGGGAAGCTACCTGTCAAATATCTGGTGATGAGTTTCAGTTTCTTTGGACAGAAACCCCTACCATGCCAACTCATTATACCCTGCCAAAGACCCATAAGAAACTTGAAAGACTGATAGGATGCCCAATCCTGTCTGGGGTGGGATCCATGTTTGACAACCTATGCAAAGTCCTTGACATCTTTTTGTAAGACTGTATTGTCAAACTGGGGTTATACCTGCATGATACTAGGGATAGGGAAAGGTACAGGTACAGGGGTAGAGTAAATCTGACCAGGCACAATACAGGTAGAACATCTAGGACAGGGGACAGTGTAACCCAAGGGGAAGGGGATGACACCAAAATCAGCTCTCAGTACGGGTGCTGAAAATCGAGCAGACTCGAGAGACCGTTAGGCCTATTCTACTGGCATTTTGGCATGTTTGTATGTCCTGTATAAATTTAACAGTTTCATGTGGAATTAGAATATGTTGCGGCTGGGCATTGACAAGAAGTCATTGTATACCTGCATGGACCATCAGCAGGGTACACAGACCTGTTCCCATTATCTGGGGTGTCACTCACAGAAAGGATTCCTTCCCCATCCTCATTTTACTTCAAGGCCCCTCATTTGTGTTAAGTAACAATTATTTTGACTTGATATGCCTTTTTATCTCCAGCTTTGTGGGATGGTCATAGGCGTGGCTAAGGTGTTCTCATTTGCCAATCTCTTCCTAGGATTTTGACAGTGAAACAATAGCACTTAACCATGCCAAAAACCCTTTCCTACACCACATTATCAACTAGTGTTAATATATGGATAAGGGGACAGATTATTGTTAGAAGGTAGTGGAACAGTGTATTAAAAGAGGTTAGTGGGGAAGCAAGGGGATGGGAAGGATATTCTGCATAGAGAGGGTAAACTGTAAAACGGAGATACACTTGTATAAATGATATTAAAATAAAGCGGACACAGACATAGACCAAATCAATTTTAATTTTAATACCAAAAGTCATTGGGTTATTGACTTTTGGTTTTGTTGTTCTTCTTGTTTTGTAGTATTATGCATGCTAGATAGTCATAGAATGTAGATAGGGGTAGACCTGGAAAATAAAAAAGAGAAAAATGACAGTAAGAAATAGAAAATATCTGTAAAAGGAAATATATAGAGCAAGATGGAACTGATTTTTCATGCTGCTATTATGGATGTAATAATCAAATGTAATGACTATGATTGACTGTTAAGCAATGTCATATGATAACTGTCACTCAATACATATATTAAACAAAAAACATTTTTATGGATAACATCATTTGTGTGTGGCACAGAACATTAGTTTCTGATGAAGGACTCAATGTACCCCGAAAGCTAAAGCACCTGTTTTCTTTTGTAACATCTTTGTTGGTCCAATAAAATGTATTAAATCATCTCTTTTTTTCTGGATCTTTTGTGTGTGGCAGGAACCCATAAGGAGGCTAATAAATTTATGGAGTGGCTGAATTGCAACAACTTGAACTTTAAATTTACTAGCACTACTGATGGCGAAAAACATAAACTTCCCTGAGTTAAAAGTACCAGTTGGAGATGATCAGGTGGTGAGCAGCAAGTAGTACCATAAACCAATGGCAACTAATAGCCTTCATAGAACAGAGAGTGCCCACCTGCAATCCCTGATAAACTTGATTCCCTTTGGCAAATATTTATGCTGCCATTGGAATTTCTCTTCTGAGAGTCACAATTTCGTTAAACAGGCAGGAGAACTAACTTAAAAGGTTTTATCTAGGGTCTATGATGAGAACCGCCTTAGAGGGGCAAAAGAAAGGGTTACAAATCTGAATAGAAATAACCTTTTTATGCCAAAAGCCACAAAACCCAGTACACCAGGAGCCAGTGTGTTTTGTTACAAAAAAATATACCCCTCTCAGGGCAGACAGGGGGAATTGTTGAAAGCTACTGGCCCGTTTTGTTAAATTATCCTATTATGGCTAAAGAATTAGGAGAATCACCTAGAATTGCCTTCTTAAGAGCTCCTAATCTGAAGGATAAACTGGTCCACAGCCAGTACAGGAGAAATGTAGAGGGGCCAACATTGAGAAATTGGTTGCCCCCCTCCAAAAAGCATGCACAGATGTAGACATTGTAGCATCTGTCACTTCTGTCATCAGAACAACAACTTCAAATTGGATGGTTATGACAAGGAAGTTGAAATAAGGTCCTTTATTAGTTGTAACAGTAGTTTTGTGGTTCATGCCACCTGGTGCAGTTGCCCACTTCTTCATGTTGGTCACACAAACATATGCATCAGTGTATACAGGAACATATACGCAGCATTAGATTTGGACTAGTGAATACACCTGTTGATAAGCATTTTGCTGACAGACACAACAGTTTTCCCACAGAAGTAAAATGGTTAAGCCTTGAACTGGTGGATAGATTCAACTGAGGTGGAGATAGACTCACACGTCTGAGAGAGAGACAGAGTGTTAGTTTTTGGATATTCTCTTTCAGTTCGGTTCACCCCAAAGAACTGCATTTAGAATGGGACCTCATACCATTCTTATATGGGTGTTACATCCTTGTAACCATCTCCAGATCCCACTCTGAGTAGCCTATATGTTGTTTCTGTAAATGCCTTTAGAAACAATAGTAAGATATACTGATTTTTCAACATATGTACGTATTTCTGAATTAACTCTAACCTTAGTAGATGCATCTACTTGATATGTATATATGTACTTTAAGAAAAAAATGTGTTTAAAGCCTGAGGCAACAGTATTTGTAAGGACTCACCCTTTGTAGTTCTTCTATCTTTCAGTCACTAATAAGGCAAGATTTTTCCAGAGACTGACTTATCCCTGACTACCTCCACTGTTCAAAAATAAAAGGGAGATTGCAGGAGATGGAGTGTTTCCAGCCTTCCTTTATCTGTTCATTCCCTCTAATTCTATGCCTCAGATGCTCTCTAATTTATCCAGTGGTAGTGAGTGATACTGACTTCAATGATTTCTTTTTTTTTGAATTTTTTATTGAAAACCTGTACAAGTTGGTATTTGTTTTATTACAGGAACAGAGAGCTAAACAAAATATATAAGTGAAAATAATATCACTCTTGTGAATAACATGTGCCTGTTCGATTGTATAGCCTAGAATTTGTACATTCACTGCTATCACTTAGTATAGATATTTGGGCAGTATATATCACCTTGCACTGAAACATTTGTTAAACTGTGTTTGTTGTGCTCCTTTCTCAAATCCCATCACAGCCACTTAATAACAAAATTGTAACCTGGTTGAACCACTTGAGTCTCACCATTAGTGTACGTTACAGAAGTGGTAAAAATAGTGGGAGTGTCAATCATACTAACCCAGCCCCTGATGAAGACTATGGTTGAAGCGCTGGTGCGATTGTTGGTTAGAGTGGGAGCGTCCTGTCTAATAAAGTCTGTGTGTTGTAATATATTAAAAATTATCAGCATCTACATGGAATGTGACTGTATATTTTATCTAATGAACTGAATCCTGCAATGAGTGCTTGGATATCCTGCACTGTGTAAGTTTTGTTTTGGAGCTGGGTGGCTCCAGTCAAGAACTGGGTCCCACTACCACCGTGCACACTGTTTTCTGGTTTCCTGTAGTTCCCATATCCCCTCCTCCCTGTGGCTTTTGTAGGGCATTTTGTGGGCAGATTGTGTAATGGTTGGACACGGCCATTCAACAGTCGCATGGCAGCTACATCCATGACGTCCTAATTTATGACACCATATATCTCTACTGCGTACAACATCAGATGCCCAGGGAGCATGTTCAAGGCAGGAGACACCTGATGGGAGATGGTGTTCCTGCTGTATGACCCCCTCACACTAGGCCACCAGGGTGTGGTCATGCATGATGCATGGGCAAGAGATGTGCCCCTTCCCCTGGCAGGAAATGTCCAGGGTTGAAGCTCCCTCTGTCTACCACCTTACGTGCTGTGGCTCCAGTGTGAACCGAGGCGCTTGGCATGGCAAAACAGTGTGCTGCTGCTGGACCACTGGGATGCCCCAGGATCAGTCCTTTTTATTGGTTTGACTGGTGGCTTGGGGAAGAGGGACTGTGATTCTACTAAGGCTATTTCTTCTCAAATCATAAGCTAGAGAAAAGCAGAGGTGCCAGAGACTCTTTCTCCAAAGGTGCCAGGCTTAGAGTTGCAGGTCAGATTTTCCAAAGGGTTTGTGGGCTACCATACTGCTAAAATGCTACAATGTTTAAACTTCAGAATTTTTTGCCATACACTGTTAATGATATTTCTGAAATAATAGATGAGAATGAAATATCATTAACAAACATGGCATTGGATTCTTGTGGGAACTGTTTTTCACTAGCAACTGTAAATCATGACTTTCACCATAATGTGAGGCATCATTACCAAATGATTTGGGATTCTGCTGCAAACTACTCATTTTACTGAGCTGGGGTTTTTGCCACAGTCCTGACACCTTTGTAACAACATAGAAAATCAAAGCTAAAATTTCACTAAAGGAATGATTCCATGCACAGTGGAACCAGTGCAAGGCATTGTAGCTGAACCAGAGAGACTATAGAAACTGTTCCTGTGTACTTACTGCATGAGGCTTACAGCTGGGCTTCACCTTGCATTCATGAAGGAGCCAGAGCAGTCATCTCCATAGACTAGTGAGAGTTGTCCACTGTGGAACTCAAGAGTTTACCCCAACTCCAACATCTTCTGCAGGGGGCAGAGGGCATCCTGTGAGATGGACCTCCAGCTTCCTGCTGGTTTACACCAATGTCCAAGGCTTGAGATGTGAACCTGGGTTATATCAGCATTGCAAGTGACTGCCAGTTACTGAATTTTTAGGCCTGTTCAGGTCATTTCACTCTCTCTCTCCTTCCTCCCCTGGTCATGTTCTCTTCCCCTTTTGAAAATTAATCTCCCTCACCATTCTTCCCCATTTCAATAAACTGTTTCTTGACAATCTCTAACCCAACAATCCCTCTGCCTCCTCTGTGTCAATATCTCCCTCTTCCCTGTTTAAGTTATTGATTCCCTCTCTTTTTTCCTTGTCTCAACTGATCCCCACTTTTTTTTATTATTTGCTCTTTTTTCCCCTCTTACTCACCACACTAGACCCCTTTCATTGGGGAGCCCTACGCTGTGCGCAGTACCAAAGTTCCACCCCAGGTAACTCCGTCAGGGGACCAATGGACCTGCCCCCATCTTGCCATGGCTTATCCCCTGGGCAAGGAGGAAGGGGGCCCCCCAAGTGCCCCCCAGTTCATGAGTGTGCATTGGGTGGTCCATCCCAGCCCTCCGAGGAGCCTGGTTATGGAGTTTCTCAGGAGAGCCGGCTCTTGTCTTCAGGTGTCTGGTGGGGGAGGGTTCTGCTTTTTCTGGTGCTGCCCCGCTGGATGCCAGCATGTTAGGGGAGCCAAGGGGTAGAGCACATTGCAACAAACTGCTGCTCCAGCTCCTGGCTGACGTCCTCCCACCCGCTTCATGCTGTCTATTGCACCTCCACCCATGATCACCCAGGTGGCGGTAAAGCAGCAGGACAGGCAACCCACCCTCCTTGGAGGAGGAGAGCAGCCCAAGGGGCACTCAATCCTCCTCCTCCCCCAGGCCAGCCCTCCAGCAGCCCGAGTCTGTTCCTGAACCCAGGTCACTGGCATCGCAAGTGGTAGGTCTACCGCTGTGCCGGCAGGCTGGCCCCAACCAGTCCTCACTTTTATCCATGTTTTGCCTTACATCTAGGCCAGCACTGCTCTGTACTGCCTGCAGTTCCAAGTCCATATTCACATTCCACTGGCCACTCTGATTGTGCTACTTGTGAAATTTCAGGAACAAAACTGCATGGCTCAACCCAGCTACTTAAAGAGCCAGTTAGCCTTCCAGCCACCAATTCCATGAAAAATAAACAAAATGGACAAAAATTAGGTTGGACCTATAAAAATCCAATTCTGATCCACCCTGATCAAGCAGGACAAAAACTCTACTGACCCTTCATAGGTCCAGATCCACAGTATATCCCTATTGTTGCTAGATGCATGATATATGCACAAATGGACCCCCAATAAGGTGAAACTTATCTGCAGTATGAATCTATTAAATGGAGTGTTTTTTTATGGAATTTTGGTTGACACAATTCAGTGAGTTGACAAATACTGGAGTGCAGCTGACGAGATAAAAGGGAAGGGAAGGGAAAGGGAAAGGGGAAATTGTTTAACCAAGAAAGGCACACTAAGCCAAAACTTGTTTCCAGGTGTGATCTGGGAGCACAAGGAGGTTAAGTGACTTGCTCAGGGTCACACAGTATGCAAGTGGGGGCTATGAGATTCAAACCCAGGTCTCCAGGTTTGCAGCTCAGTGCCCAAAACCACAGTGCTACACTGCCTCCTAAAAAGAGACCACCATAGTATGGTAGACGAAGTGAAAAAGACGGTATCCACTGTTTGTGTTTAATTATATGAGTACATTGCTAACTGCCACCATGTAATAACTTTGGTTTGTGGTCAGTTTAGTCTGAAAACAATTAGCCTGACATTTCAGTAAGAAAAGAGCACACTGACAAACTTGGTTGGGTTTGGTGCCCTTTTGTTTATTGTCACTGTTTTAATCATGCTTTAGTTGATGTATTCTGCACTACTTGTCATGAAAGGGTTGTAAGAGATAAAAATTGCATGGAAATTCAACTTAAAAAGTAAAGAAATACAACTACTCCTCGCTAGTCTGCCTTTTCTAGCCCCCCAAATATTTGTTTGCATTCTGCCCCATTTGCCCTCAATTCATGATGGAGAGGCAGCAGTACCTTTAAGTAATCCAGGGAACCCCTTTGCCCCATCACACAGCACACTTGTTCCATTGTAAAAACGGTGATAAAGGGGAGCGAGCATGTGTGTAACCTGGAGGAAGGGGGTGAAGCAGTTGCATCATTGATGATGCTAGACAGACTCAGTTGGTCAGTTTGTCTAGTACCATCCACAGTGCAACTGTACCACTCTTCCTTCCCAGTTACATCTCCATATGATCCCATGGTGCACAGTCCTTACAATGGAGTGTGCATGCTTTGGGGGGAGACAAGGGGGCTAGCTGAATTATTTGGAGCTACTACTGCCCCCCAAATCATCTGTTATGGGTCAGAAGGGGCCACCCACCATGACATCACACAGTGCTGTAGGAAGGCATTTTGGTGCCCTGGGCAAGACATTCATTTTGCACCCCCCCAAAAGAGCTGGGGGGGATCTGGGTGCCACAAGGCCCCCAGAAACTCTGGGGGGTTTACAAGCTCTGTGGTGAGTTTTGGGGCTTTTGTTGAAGAAAAAACATACTTTTGCAATATGTTGCCTACCCCTGATTTCAGGGGACATTTTTGCTCCCATAGAATCTGAGGTGTGGGAGACTGTAGCTGGCATCAGAGTGTGCAGCTACAATTGTTGTGGTCAACTGGCTGATCAACAGTTCCATCAACCACCCACCCTATATGCATTTTTGAAATATACTGTGACAGATTTCTACATAAAGCATGGGTGTCTGGATGGCTGCTAGGCCCCCAGAAGCTCTGGGGGGTTTACATGCTCTGTGGTGAGTTTTGGGGCTTTTCTTGAAGAAAAAACATACTTTTGTGATATGTTATCTACCCCTAATTTTACAAACATATGAACATACATACGAACATATGAAATTGCTGGCAGAAAAAGGCCCACAGATCTATCAAGTCTGCCTGATAGTGCAGCTCTTAGTTTCATATTACTACAGCTGCCCCAGCCCCACCCAAACCCCTCCCTTCCTCCCCTTTCCTGGTTGTTTCCCCCTTTGTGTTCTTGTCTGTACTAATCCTGCCTTTGACTCTATCCCAACCCTGCTTAAAGCTATCCACTGTCCACAGTTCGATTAACTCCTACAGCAGTGCGTTCCATCTCACCACCGCTGTCTCTCTTTCTGTAAAACAGTGCCTTCCCCCTTCCAGCTTAAGACTGTGCCCCTTAGTGACCCTTCCCCCCTTTAAGCAGAACAATCCTCCCTCTCTGACTTTGTTTATGCCTTTCAAGTACTTAAAGGTCTCTATCATGTCCCCTCTTTCCCTTCTCTCTTCCAGCGAATACATGTTGAGCTTCCTCAATCTTTCCTCATACAGCAACTCCCCCAGTCCCATGATCATTTTCGTAGCCCTGTGCTGCACCCCCTCCAGTAATCTCACATCCTTTTTTAAGTATGGACACCAGTACTGCACACAGTACTCCAAGTGTGGCCTCACCAGTGATCTATACAAGGGCAGGATGACGTCCTCCTTTCTAGAGGTGATCCCTCTGGCAATGTACCCCAGTATACTATTTGCCCTTGCTGCCGCCCTCCTACACTGTGCTGATACCTTCATGTCCCCTGTGGCTATTACCCTGAGGTCCCTTCCCTCTTTTGAAGCTATTACCTGCACTCCCCCCCAGCCAGTAGCTGGTCCTGGGATTTCTTGCTCCGAGCTGCACGACCTTGCACTTCTTAGCATTAAATCCCAACTGCCACTCCCTAGACCAGTGTTCTAGTTTAGCTAGATCCTCCCTGAGTGCCTGCCTCCCTTCCTTATTATCCACTTTTGCACAAACTGAGTGTCTCCTGCGAACAGGCTGATCTTACTCTTGACTCCCTCTGCAATGTCTCCAATGAAGACATTGAACAAAACAGGGCCTGGCACTGAATCCTGTGGTACCCCACTTGTTACTGACCTTGGCTTGGATGTCTTCCCCCCTTACAACTACTCTCTGTTGTCTGCCCTGCAGCCAGCTCTCAACCCACCCCACCAGTTTCTCCCCCACCCCACCAGTTTCTCCCCCCCCCCATGTCTCTCAGTAACAAACATGAGGGGTGATGCTATATATTTTCATGCAACAAAATGTTATTTGCATGGCATGTCCACAGGAGATACAGTGTACTCATTTTACAATTGTCTGTTTGGCCTATGTGTGAACCTTTCTTACCTTCAAAGAGGCAAATTCGTCAATGACTCTATCAAAGTTAATGGCACTGGCTACAGCATTTTCAATAGATAGTATAGCGAGATTTGACAGCCTTTCTTGCCCCATAGATGATCTCAAATAGATCTTGATCAGCTTCAGTTTGCTGAAACTATGCTTGCAAGAAGTAACGGTCACAGGGAGCGTCAAGAAGAGTCGGAGAGCAATTTTGATGTTTGGATAGGAAGTACTCAAAGACCATTTGTGAATGAGCTTCAACAAGCTGAGTGGTGAGGCATTTGAAAAATTGGACAGTACTGAAATTGCCTGAAATTTGAAGCTCTCTACCTCATATACTTATTTATTTAGCTTTTGTTAATCAGGTAAGTACACTAGACAAACACATGCCTATTTTCAGGTACGACCCGGGAGAGTACTGGAAATCAAAGAACATACAGAGTACAGTTTGAAGCAAGTAGGGCAGATACACAGATGTCAGGAGAAGCATAACATACATAGTAAGATATCTCAGGTCACGACAGTAATCATAGTCAATATAGTCAATATGCTAAGGTACAGCGTCACTGACACAACGTCACCAGCAGTACATATACAGATATATACAACATTTACACATTTGCAAGATACGTGGAATGAATACACTGAAGTATACTGTGCAGAGGACCAGGCTAATCAGGGAGGGTTAAGACAGTCACATACTGATGAGAGCTTCAAGTGGTTCCACAGGGAGGTGCATAGGCCCGACTGGGGGGAGGTCCGGACCTGGACAGGAAAGAAGTTCCACAGTCTAGAGGCACATGACACAAAGTCCGTGTCCCCCATTTTGGTATGAGTAGGAGGGACCTTAAGGATAGCAGGACCCTGTGACCTTAGGGGGTAGGTAGTGGGGGCTGCTGGCACAAGGAGCTCCGCCAGTCCAGGGGGGATGCCAGTGCCCAGTACCTTACCCATGAAACTGCCCACAACAAAATTCAAATAATTGGCCGGGGAGAGCCAGTTGAGCTTACTGTACAGATCACAGTGGTGAGTGAGATGAGGGACTCCAAGAGCAAAACGGCAGATGTTATTATAAGTAACGGTCCATCTAGAGAGGTGGATCTTGGAGGTATTGGCAAACAAAAGGAGCCCATGACAGAGGGATGGTAGAAACACCCCTGTAGATAGTGCTAGGTGAGCAGCCGGAGTAAGGTTATTCTTTGCCCTGTAAGCCAGACCCAGTTTCCAGTTAACAGCTCTACATGCATTTTGGATATGCTGACCAAGATCGAGCTGTGGGTCAAGTGTCACCCCAAGGTATTTGACAGAATCAGTGGTGAGAACAGGAGTGCCATCAATACCCGAGATGCACATAGGAACAGAGGAGGCCTTAACTTGGCCAATGAACCAAACAGCATGGCCTGGGTCTTTTCAAGATTTAGGACCAGCTTATGGGATGATATCCAGGAATGGACACTCCTGTAACCCTCACTCAGTTGGTGGTTAATGACCCTAATATCCTTTGAATGAGTGAGGATAACAAGGTCATCAGCATACAGGACAGCCCTGCAGGAGGCCGCTGAGGAGGAAAGGTCGTTGATGAAGATGGAAAAAAGCAGGGGCCCAAGGACTGACCCCTGGGGGACCCCTGAGGACATGGGGGTGGTGTCCGAGAGCACCTTACTATATTTGGTCAGTTGCTGCCTTTCATGATGGTAGTTGGAGAACCAACTCAGGGCCAGAGGGGATAAGCCCAAAGACCCAAGTTGAGAGCATAGCAAGGCATGGTCAACAAGGTCAAAGGCTTTAGAGAGATCAATAAAGATGACCCCAGAGAGTCTGCCCTGGTCCATAGCAGCCCTTATCCCAGAGGTGACAGAGACCAGTGCAGAGGTGGTGCTCTGTCTCACATAAGTTAGTTGGTTTTTATTGTTCGGCAATCAAGCCTTTACAACATTCTAAAAGCAAACAAATCATACAAAGAATAAAATCAAGTGCTAAAAAAAAGAGAAAAAAAATATTCATTTTCCAACTGAATCAATCGTTAATAATCTGCATTCACAATCACAAAATAAACACTACAAAATATATAAAAAGAAAAGTAAAAATCTATCACCAAATTAATTCTCAGAGGCAGAAAGATGTTTTTCTTTGTATTTCATCACTTGATAAAAAAATTTTGAAGCCATCTTAGCCTCCTTTAATGTCTGAGGATGTAAAAGTATGAATAAAGGATCATATTTTGCATTAGCATATTTAATAAGAAAATCACTTAACAGATTAAACCGTGAGATTTTATATAAAGGGCATTGTACCGTAATATGGTAAAGATTTTCTTGAAAATCCCTATTACACTTGCATAGTTCCGGTCCTGAGTTGGGTAAAGTTTTTCTATTGAAAAACACATATTTAGAACAAATAATTCCCATTCTTGCCCAAGTAATCATTTTCCTCTCTAACGAGGTCAACCAGAGAGTTAAATAATTCTCTATAAATGCATCAATCTTGCTTTGTCGTCTCACATACTATCTCACAAGCATCTAGATCCTTTGAATACTTCATTACCAGATCAACTGCACATTTCTTTAAATTGCTAACTGCCATTATGGAGAAAGATGGCCCTGTAAGGAAGTTAAAGTCAGCAGCCTCTTCAGACAATGCCTCATGCCGCCACTGAATCTGGGAAATGAGGGTGTCAGGAATGTTGTCGAACTGCATTTTGAAAGCCTGCTCAGCAGAAAACAAGTGCCCTTCATCTTTGACATTCTCATTGGCCATTCTTTTCACCTTTCTTTTTTCTGTGAATTCTGCATTCAGTGACATCTTTTCAGCAAGCTCTGCTGCATGTTGTGAAGCGTCATTTATTCCATCATCCCGCATGTGCTGCAGTGTGTCCTTTAGTCCACTGATATGCTTTGAGGCGCCATCAACAGGCAATCCCTTGACTTGCAAAAGTTGGTTTACACGTTCAGCCAGGTTCAGTATTTTGTCCCACATTGCTAGGGTACAAAGAGATTTGAAATCAGTTTTCTTGATTAGGCTCTGGGCTGTTGATACCACATCATCGTTGGCAGCATCTTCTGCTATTTGGTATAATGCCTTTAAGACATTGAGTATTTGAGGATGAAGGGAGTGAACCACTCATAACTTTGAAGACCATCTTGTTTCGGTGTGACCCTTCTGCGAGACTTTTACTGCTTGTGTCAGCACCTCCCAGCAGCTTGTTGAACCTGCGAAGAATGTAAACAATCTCTGCACGGTACCAAAAAATGATACCATGCCCACTGATACACTTGCAGCATGGACCCCAACTAAATTAAGAGAATGAGCTGCGCATGGAATAAATCCAGCATCTTCATTCACTTGTGCTATCTGGGCTTGCACCCCACACTACTTTCCTGTCATATTAGCGCCATTATCATACTCCTGGCCATGACAGTCAGCCATATCTAAACCATAATCGCACAATTTCTCTTCAATTTGTGCAGCAAGCCCACTTCGTGTTTCTTCATTGAGTTGAGGAAATCAATGAAATTTTCCTCAATACTGCAGTCATTGTCCTGTATACTTACATACTGAATGATCTGAGTCATTTGCTCCTTGTGAGCCACATCTGGTATACAATCAAACATATGAGAAATATTTTGCCTCCTTAATTTTGGATATTATTTCACACCTCACAGTGGAACCCAGTAAGTTAATGAACTCATTCTGAATCATAGGAGAAAAATAGGTGGCAGACCCCTTCTTATGGTCTGCAATGTGCCCAGCAAGCTCTGGATTATAGTGGCTTATGAGCTCTAGCAAATTCAGAAAAAATCCTGAATGTGTGTGTCCGATCATATCTGTTGACCCCTTGAGAGCCAAGTTATTCTTGGTGCAGAATAGTATAGCATCAAGAATAATTTTAAGAATGGTACGCCACTTTTCTTTTCACAGGCAATGGACTTTTGCATCTGATCATCTGTCGCGCACCCCTGTCTTCAAGCGCATTTCAAAATTCTTCCAAATTAAGTAATTGTCACGGTATTCAGGTGAGATCTCGTGATCTGGTATTCTTGTATTTAAATGCCTCCAGTCACAAAATCCTTTCTTTGGATTTGCCAGACTTGATGTAGTTGATGATTTCTTTGCAAACAGCATGCACAGGAAACAATAGATAGCTTTCTTGGTCTCTCCATGTGTGTGCGACAGTTTCTCCTTTAGGAAAAATTTTGGTGAACCAATCCCGATAGAAGTGCCTGCCATCATCAGACACTGAGAAACTCAAATCAGCATCCTTCTTTTGTTCAGGGCCATGTTCCACCAAGCAACATCTAAGTCTATCACTCATGTCAGGCTATGACGTCGGGTCATTGAAATTAAGTTGAAGTTCTGAACTGCCAACAGCATCTGCATTACTTTCTAATGCAGAATCTTCTGTATCTTTTTCAATGTTGCACGCTGATGGCTGGTAATCATCATCTTCTTCTTCTTCAATATCTTTTTTCTTCTCCAATATTGCCCTCAACATCTGCATGATCATTGTCACCATATGTTGACCTTGGGCTTGTTACATCTGTTGTTAGGCCAAAACTTGTCTCAGTAGGCTCAGCACTGTCATCGATGGTGACGATGGGTGTTGCTGCTGACTGAGTCACTGAACTTCCCTCCTGCTCCTTAGACTTGGTAAGCCAATTTTGCCACTGCTGGCTGGGAGAGTTTTCGATTTTCTTCTTCTCTGGCTGTCCTCAGTTTTCTAAACTCTGCCCCTGATGGTTTCTTCAGTGGCATCTACAAAACAGACCTTCCTTTAACAAATACTGAAGAGATAGTGTAGTGTAATAGGTGTACTTAATTCCTGAGCACCCCTGACTGTTCAACTTTCTGTTTGTTTTGCAAGTAAGACTGCAGGGGTGACAGCAGTGCTAGTTATCTCTGATCTATCTGCATTAAATTAATCAAATCAAATCAAAACACTTAGTATCTCAGACTGCATGGAGCTGCCGAGTGCTGAAACCCAACACTGTTGTATTAAATGCTGTTGTACCACAGTTGGCTCAAAGATCATGGAATGTGATTGTACCATTATGTGGTAGGACAGCATTATAGAACCTCTAGAAACTGGACAAGACAGTTTCATTGTGAAAGATAAAAATCTCATTGTACACATTTCACATAATACTATACACTATAAAAATAAAGGATAGGCACACACATTTTATGCATATGCAACCCACACCCGGTTCAAGAATGTGATCTTGCAAACCAGGCCCCCCTAACTGGTTCCAATAGGCATCAAATCATTAGTTGGCATACAAAAGGCATTTCCCCTGGCTGAGGAGCAATTACTTGGATCGAGGATCTTAGAGGTTTGGGGGGGTTGGGGTACAAACTGACATTTATATTTACTCCAGGTTCTGGGGAGAGGTGCTATGCTTATGCTAGGTCTAAAACTATCACTAGTACTCATAAACTGGACCACTGCTTGGCTAATTAGGTGAAGCCAGAGGGTGGGCATTCATGGTCACTGGTTGAATTGGGTGGATGTGGGCAGGGGGGTGCCCCAGGGATTAGTCCTGGGTCCTGTCCTGTTTAGAATATTTGTTTCATTGATGCAAGTACAAAAGGATGTGTGGCTAAGTAAATACGCTGACGATGCCAAAATAGGAACAATAGTAAATGATGAGGCCTCCATAAGGAATTTTCAGGTGCAGTTGCAGAGGATTGAAGGTTGGGCGGCAGATAAAAAGCTTCTGTTTAATGGTGAAAAGTGGAAGGTGATGCATCTTGGGCATAACAATCCAAGAGCAGCTTATAAATTTAATAATATGACATTGCAGGTTACCGAGTGTGAGAAAGATCTGTGGGAATGTATGACAGAGTCCCTGAACTTCTGTAAGCATAACTCAGAATGTGTAAAAAGAGCTAACAGACTTACAGTAAATATCTTGAGAAATATAAGGAGTAGAGAGGAAAAAGTTCTGATACCATTGTTCTGTTCCCTGGTGAGACCGATGTTAGAATATGGTGCCCCAATAAGTATGCCACAGGATATTAGGTGTTTAGTAGTGGGTGAGAGAGTACAATGGAAAATTATAAAAAAAGAGTCCTAAGGACAATTCCCTATAAGGATAGACTGGACAGACTGAACTTCTACTCTATGGAGTATCGGAAATTGAGGGGAGATTTAATCTGTGTCTATAAGGCTTTTAAAGATGACTGACATGGGTAACATCAGGGCTTATTAAAAAGGAACTGTCAAATAGGAGTTCTCGTAGACATCCATATCAGTTAAGGGGTGAAATATATAGAACATCCAAAAGAGGGAGATGGTTCAGCCAAAGAGTTGTGGAATTGGGAACATGTTACCAGATTGGGTAGTTTTAGCACCTAGTGTTACTGCATTTAGATTACAATTGGATTTATGTAGGAGGATAAGAAGTTAGTATACATCCACTGTTAGTGACAAGTCAATATTTGGCTACTTGGCTACATGACTTGTAACTATCTATGAATCAGTAGGGGCCCCAATAACATTTCACATGTGATTGGGAGGCAGAGATGTAATGTCTTAACAGAAAATGGGATTGTGAAGTACGGCTGTATTCAACAGATGGTAACAAATTGGTTGGTCCCCCAAGTTTGACACCGTGCAGGTGAGAAATGCAAGCACTTTCTTTTTCATAACAAACAAGGCATACTATTTCACCGCACTGGTGCCATGCACCCCTCTTTCCTAGGGGTCTTCATGGACATTTGCTTCTAGGAGTGTGGATTGCCACACACTCAAAACATATCCTGACTTTTGTTGGCTAAGTTAACATCCTGCAGGGTAAACTTGCACCTTTCTGAGACCAGTTAGCCCTGACTATAATTTGAGGTGGCATTCCTCCCATTTCTGCTGTATTCCATCAAGGCACAGGTGGTGCGAGAGTTCTAAATGACATAATTCATTCCCACTCACTCTAGTTAGCCTACTTTATACTGGCCCCTCCCCTTACCCACCTTTTTAACCTTTCTCTCAACCAAGGTACCCTTCCTAAGATCTGGAAGACAGCGCACTTTATTCCTTTGTTTAAATCAGGGGATCCCTGTGACCTTAATAACTACCATCCTATCTCCTTGCTCCCAGCTCTGTCCAAACTACTGGAGAAATCGGTTAATGAGCAGCTCAGAATGCACCTAGAAAACTCCAACTTGATAAACCCAATCCAGTCTGGTTTTTGGCTGCTTCACAGTACTACAACTGCACTTGCCAAAGTCATAAATGACTGGCAGATTACTCTTGACAACAAATGTTACATCTGTGCTCTGTTTCTAGACCTTAGTAAGGCCTTCAATATGGTGGATCATGATTTGCTCCTAATGACCTTAAAGAAAGTTGGGGTGGATAACCAGGCACTAAATTGGTATGCCAACTACCTTACAGACAGAGATCAGCAGATAAAGGCTGAAGGCGTTGTATCACCAAAAAAAACACTCCTAAGAGGAGTGCCCCAAGGGTCAATACTTGGCCACTGCTCTTTGCTATCTATATAAACCAAATAGAGAGCGGTCTTCAGTCAGCGAAAATACACCTTTTCGCTGATGACACAGTGCTCTACATCAACAGACTAACACTGGAGCTCGCCTGTGTGGACCTCCAAAATGAAATTGAAGTCCTTCAGAAAAATCTGCTTGACCTGAAATTTCTACTAAATGCAAAAAAAAAACAAAGCCATGCTTTTCTCTCCCCTAGTCTTTTCTACAAAAAACAATCTACCTGACATGTACCTCTAAATTAGCACCTTCCTGGGTGAAAAACTGGAGTTTGTGAAGAAATTTAAATACTTGGGGGTCTGGATTGACTCTAAGCTGTCCTTTCTTGACCACTTAGATGAGCTCGCCAAGAAATCGAGACAAAGACTCGGCATCTTCTTCTGCATCAAATTCTCATTAACCCCGGAGGCTAGAAAACTCCTTGTCCAGGCTACTTTCATGCCACTTCTGGACTATGCAGACTTCTTGTATGGCCATAGTATCAGCTCGGTTTATCCAAACTTGACACCCTTTACCACAGAGCCCTCAGGTTTATCTCTGATGCACCTTACTCCACTCATCACTGCGCCTTTTATGCTTCCATAGGTTGGAGTTCACTTAGCTTGAGGAGGCAAAAAAATGCCGTACTCTGGACCTACAAGGCCATAACTCACTAGCTTCCTCAGTACCTCATAGGTTGTCTGCCCTTCTGCCCCCCCCAAGTATTTATCCACTTAGAAGTCTCACCTACATATCCCTTGATATTCCCAAAGTTGGAACGTGCTTTGGCAGAGCCTCATTAAAGCTACGCCCTTCCAGTGCTCTGGAACAAGGTACAAAAATCCCTAAGGCTAACTCATCTTGTAACATTATCCTGATTCAAAGCCATGCTCCTAAAGACCTTCTCTGAGGTCTGCTAGTGTTTCAAATAGGGAAGTAGTATTCAAATGGCCAACCCACCTTTATATTGCTTATTCTTCATCAGGCTTGTCTACTGTGATATCAACCTAGGAGACACTGTATCTGAATAGTATACCACCTACTGACAACCTCCTTCCCCATCTATTACATTCCTTACATCCCTCCCTCCCTCTTCTTACCTCTGTACTGTCCTTACCTGCCCTCACCTACCCTGCTCCCCTTTTTTTCTCTTTCCTCTTCTACTCTGTCTTGTCATTACCACATCATAGTATTCACAAGTAGTCTGTACTCCCTAGTACGCTGCTCATAGATCATATTGACCCTGTCATTCTACAGTTATGCAAATCCTCATGTAATCTTTACTTAATGTGCTTAAAACTGTGTATACACGTAATGAATCATTGATCTTCCTAAGTGCTTATGTAAGTAGCTTGCTAGTGACTCTTAGCCTGTTGCATATTACATGTACTTCCTTGCCCTGTGTATGCCTTGTATGATTATATTGTCGTTATTTATGCTTACTATATGTTTAGGTTATGGCCCATCTGACTAATGTATTGTTCCCAAGTCCAGCTTGTAAATGAGCTTGTCTCAATGGTGTTTCGCCTGGAAAAATAAAGATATTGATTGATTGACAGTTAAGCAGGCAATGATGTCATCTTACAGAGAGCTTCTAATAAGCTCACTACACAGCTGCACTGCCCAACTACCTTCCGAGGTCTAATTATGATGGGATTCTAGTAACCCCAGGCCCATGGGACTGGGCTTGTACCTGTAACCAGCATGCAGTGCCACCTCAGGGTGTTGACTCACATGCTCTCAAGGTCAGAAAGAAACAGAACCCCTCTGTGGAAGAATACACTGTTTGTGCATAGTTGCCCACCCCATCCAGTATTCTCTATATCTCCCTCCCATACTGGATTCTATTTTCACAGACCGTACATAATTGCCATACACATGTGGCATTTAGGTAAAGTCTGTGAGCAATTAAAAGCACACTTCAAATCTAAACCCCCCCCCCCGGGGAGCGTCAGTGGTGTTAGTGGAATATTCCAATTAGCCAGCAAATGAAGCAGCTAAAGTAAATTGCATGCAGCCTTCTATCCATCACATGATACTCCCCCCAAGTAGATGCAACTGAATTACAGATATTTACCAGCTGCCCTGTCTCAATCCCAGTACTGTCACAGACTCACACAGCTTAAATTTAAACAAAACATTACCTTCATCACAATTTAAAAAACAATTGACTTATCTTTAATAAGACTGCCTGAGCTATGTCGTGTTCTTGTCCAGCCTCTGCAACACAAAGTGGTAGCCTCAGTAGAAGCCCTGATGTCTGCTCGACCGCTCCAGAAGTCCGCACTCAAGTTCAGCCCTAAAAAATTAAAGTCCATTAAATTAACTAAAGAAAGTAAATAAAATATGTTCTTGTTATTTTCACTCAAGAGCAGAGCCGCTCCTTACACACATATAAAAATGTAGAAATGCAAGGTACTACTCAGGGTTTCCATTGCTGGTGTTTCTTTGATGACCGTGAAAAATTCCCTGCCCTGGCTCCTGTGTCCACAAGTTTGCCAGATAACTCCCTGCAGACTGCTCCATACCTGCAATAAGGCACTTCAGGGATGTTGGTTGTGGTAGGTTTACCCCATGGTAAGGGGCTGAAGGCACTCTGCTTCATCTCGTGCCTTACAGCTCCTCTGACCATGGGGTGAACCTAGTACAACCAATGTCCTGCATGCTGTGCTTCATTGCTTAATTAACCAGCTTTCAAGGGTGAAGCTGGCAGTGGGCTCTGCAATCAATCAGCAAATATACAGAATTATACAATGGGGTATGAAAATCCTGTAACCTCATTGGTCAAAACAGATCACATGACTGTGGTAAATCCTCCAGTATACCCACTGTAAAAGTTTTATATCACTATAAAACCAAAAAAAAAGTTGAACATTGTATAATAGCAATATACCATGACGGAGTGGGTATATGGGTGGATTTACCACTTCTGGTGTGGTTCAGTCACTCGGCTGCACCTCGTGACTGAACCACACCAGGCGTGGTAAATCCACCAATATACCCACTCCCTGTCATGGTATATTGCTTAAATTAAAAAGGGTCACTTTATCTGAAATTGCATAGATTTATCACCGGAACCAATAATTTTTAACCCCACTAAAAGTAGAGAGTCACCTCCAAACATCTGCCTTGAAATGACCAGAGTTCTGAATATTGATGAGTCTGGTCTGATCAACAAGGGTGGTGGTGGTGGTGGGGGGGTGAGTACCACAAATAAAAAATGCCCCATTTCACAGTCATTGATTGGGGACAATCATATCGGGTGACCTAAAGGTGTCCAGGCAGTGTGACAAAGCAGTAGGGGGGTGAGTGGGATGCTGTGGTGCATAAGGAAGGTATCACCAGCAGAAAGAGGGAGGTGGTCTTGCCTCTGTATAGATTGCTGGTAAAACCCCACCTAGAGCACTGTGTCCTGTTCTGGAGATCACATCTCTGGAAGGACATAGGGTGGAGGTAATCCTGAGAAGGGCGACTAAAATGGTCAGCATCAAAAAGGATTTTGCGTTGACCTGACTTTCCCTATTTCAAGGTACTGTCTACTCTGTCCACCAGGAGTTTTTTTTTGGTTTTCTCAGTCCTAACACTTGCTGGGTCTACAATGGTATTTCTAAGCCAAATGTGTTGGGCACCTTTTTTATTCAGAAAAAAGTAAATTAAATTATTTATAAAATACTCAGATTTTGTGGAAATAGAATATTTTACCACAAAATAAAACTGGGAGACGCCTGGAACGTGTTATGGTGAAAAGGGACAGGGTCAAATTGTTTGCCCAGTCTTGTTGCATTGCTGCATTAAAGCAGCTGTGCAAGAAAATCGAGCTAAAAATGTGACCCAGCTTTTTTTTATTATCTAACAGTCCAGGGATCTTCAGGTGCGTCATTTGGGGGTAGCTAGCCAGGGGTTGCAATCGAGACCCTTATGATTTCTTTGAAACCCCTAGGATGTCCTCTGCAACCCCTAATACCCCCTAAAACAGGCCAGGGGTTCTCCAGCATTTATGTATATAAAATACAGGGGTTTGGAGAGCTTTGCAATCCATATGATTCTGCTGAAATGACGCCACTGGGGATCTTCCAGTTGAGTTTTTTTTTTTATAAATATTTTAATTTCATTTTTCTCAGTATAAAAAAGAGACCACCACATATAACATAGAAATGACACTGTAACCCATCCTGACCTATTAAGGGTTAGGACTGAGAAAAAGAAAGAAAAAGCTCAGTTGCCCTCATTCAAGGAACTCATTTGAAAATGTCTCAAATCCTGGCATTTCATAAAGAGTGGGTTGCACTGGTGTAGGGGTCAATAGACAGCATTAAACAAAGGGTAGCAGCAATAGTGTACTGATTGTCAGAGCTACACCATTTAAATTACTAACCACGATTACTGATGAAGAGAGAGAGATGTTCTCCTGCATCACACGTCCTGGTGGGATCAATGTATGGGCTGAACCCGTACATTGATCCCACCGGGACTTGCGATGCAGGAGGAGAACATATTTATCCCTTCACCAGTAATCGTGGTTAGTAATTTCAGTGGTGTAGCTCTGACAATTAGTACAGTGTTGCTGCTACCCTTTGTTTAATGCTGTCTATTAGGGTGAATATAGATTCACTCCATTTTTCTGCATCTTTTCTGGCTCAGTTAACAAGTTTTACCCATTTGTCAGTGATTTTCAAATGATTTAGGAGGGAATGGGATACTGAGTCACGACTGTTGCTAACTCCCCCGGTCCCAACACACACAAAGAAAATTATTTTTGCAAAAGAGAATTTATTTTCTTCATTGTTCTTATCTGGCAGCAATCAAAAAATGCAACCTTTCTTACCCTATACAGGCAGCCAGCCCAGCAGACCATTTCAACTTAAAGCAGCAGCCAGCCCATCCCGATTCCAGGCCAGCAGCAGGACAATGATTTTAACTTAGTTTGAATCGAGGAACTAGTTCTGCTGAGCCTCGGATGGGACTAGACTGAAAGGAAGGCAAGCAGCTCGGGTGGGGAGCTGGGTGGTCAGCCAGGCCTCCTGGCCTACAACAGACCTGTCGAGACTCGGGACGGAAGTCGTCGCCATTGGCACTTACACTCGGTCGGCATGGCAGAGCAGACTGCAGAGTCAGCATGGCAGCAGGCAACTTGGCGAGCGCGCAAGACCGGTACAACAACACTGACCGATTGCTCGGCCACCATGGCCACCCCAGCGGCAGAATTCTATCCTTCCATGGAAATGGAGAAATCCATCGCCTCGACAGGAGGGAGTTGGCAAGACAGGCAGGGGAGGGGAATCTCCTCCTCAGGGGATGGGACCCAGATGGGAGGCAATCGAGGGAGATCATTCAAATTCAAATCACTTGTTATAAAATTTATAAATCAGCAGCTGCAGACTGGAGGGAAGAGGATGAACAAAATAAATTGGAGGGTGAGGGAGAACCTGGCTGTGCCAGACCCAGTCAGCCCCACCAACAAGGTCCATGATAAGGCAATCAATACATTCATTAATATATTTTCTCTTTTCATTCAAAACATTTTAATAAACGGACGTGGAATTGACAGGAAGGCAAGGGGTCTCTTGTCTGTCCTCCTTGTAGTGTTCTACCATAGAACTAGAACAAACACCAGCACAATCACAAAAACAATCTCTCTATTGTCTTTCTCTCCCTACTCCAACTATCTCCTACTCAACTCTCTGCGGATGCCGCGGTGCACGCTTTTACCTTATATACTTGCTGCCGGCGCCGGACCACCCACACCACACATGTGATGACTCCTCTGTAACGGGGTCTGTACCACATGATTCTTCTTCTGGCAAGACTGGCATACTATGTGACCCCCACCCCCCCGACTAACTTGATGGTCTGCAGATGTGCCCACTGCTGGCAGCAATAGTAATTATGGGATAAACAAAGTAAAAAATAACATTTTAAGCGGCAGGCGCAGCACCCACTTTAAGTTACAAATAGACTTGATTTGAAACTGCGCCCCTTGGGGGCTTGCACCCAGGGCAGGTGCCACACCTGCCCTACCCTTCCTATAGTACTGCCATCACACACTTTTGTGAGGGAGGAGGTCATTCGGGAGGGGGAATGCCATCAGTTAGATGCAGCCAGCCACCATGGCCAGACAGACTCACAAAAGCCCAGGGTATTATTTTATAAATGAGAGATAAAGTAATCTGTTCTAAGGGTAAAAAAAAAAATACTGTCATGTGCTTGCTGGCCGAAGAGTAGTGTGCTCAAAACGCCATAGGGGATCATGTCAGAGCTCCCAGATGGTATGTCCGTCTCCCTTATCTACACCTTTGTCTTACTTTTTGAAATGTGCACATGTGATTTGGCTGTATTCATTCTCATTCATTGTCCAGTGTGAAGTCTGAATTTGCCCCAGCATTATTCTCACTTATGCCACTGAATTCTATTTTATTTGTACTGAACAAAATTACTTCTCACTTCTGCAGTTACTAGGTCTCGTCCTTTTACTTCTGCTTTACAGCAGTTTTGTGAGTCAAAGGCAAATTGAGCTGTATTACTTTTATTTAGCTTTTGTTAACCGGGTAGCTGCACTAGCCATAAAATGACTATTTTCAGGCATGACCCGGGAGAGTACAACAAAAAGAGGGGGCAGCTCAGTTAAGCGCATTTCATTTCAACGCCATACTCTTCAGCGCTTTTCAATCAGTCGCCATTTGTTTCAGCACTTCCACAATTGGCAGGTGTTTCAAGTTCAACACTGATCATTTCAGTGCTTTCCAGCGCGCTGTGATGAAGGTGGGTGATGGCTGGGAATGAGATGTTGCTGCTGGAGGGGGGAGATATTCCCTCAGTGATTTGGGGGGGAGGGCGTCTGGAGCCGTTCGGTTATTTGGACTGAGTAATGCCCCATTTCTCTGTCTGTTTTGGATACATTACCCTGAGAGCTGGAAGACTGTCCATGTAAACACCGCTGAATATACAGTTTATTAGAGGAAGTTGAAGGCAGACAGGCAATTATTCATAAAAAGACCATGGACGCCGAAAGTGCTGACTATGGGGGCAAAGCCGTCCTTTTCTATTTTAAAAAACAAACAAACAAAGTTTTCTCTAGGCAGAAAAAAGATATCGGAATGTTCACTATAAAGGAGAGCTTTACATAATGTATGCAGACATCTGCACAGGGAAAGTTTAATGTGTTTACATTTCCTAAATGTCAGTGTTGCAAAATTCAGCTAAGAATACTTACGATCCAGTTTTGAATGTCGACTCCGAATGAGCTGAACTGCTGGTGCAGATGGCGCTGTACTAAGACAGCGCTCAATCAGGTGGCGCTAGAGTGACAGCGCTATATTACCCAGTGCTAAAGTATGAATTGCTGAAGTGGGCTACACCCCAAAAAGAGAACACTGGAACAACAGCAACATGGGTACAGTAATACAAATAGAGGAACAGTACAGCAGTGCTACAAAAATACAATGAGTAGAAACAACAAAAAATAATGGCAAACATTATACAGATAGGGGCAGTAAGATATATAATAAATGCAGAAACCACGGACCCAACCTGTGGAGTGAAAGGGTTAATAAGATAGTAAGGTTATATAGAGAGGAATGTTCAAACATAACAAGAAGGACTGTTAGAAGGAAGGTCAGGGGTGGTAATTGGCAAAACAACAGTGGATGGTAAGCAACAAGGTTCGAGAAGGAAGAGAGCTAGTAGTCAAGGAGTTATTTACAAAGAGAAGGAAAAATATGAGCAGGGGAAGAGGAGCCAGTCTTGGAGCTGGATTAGAGCAGGGGTGACATTATTGGTAAGTCTCATGAGCTTCAGGTTGGGTCAAAGCATGTGCAAGCATCAGCTAAGGATAGATAACGACGATATTCACTTTTAAATCTAAAGTGAGACTGAGACAGCCAGAGGTTGAGTGGAAGAGCTTTCCATAGCCTGGGAGCAGAGAATTTTATTTATTTATTTCAAATTTGGATTAATACCTTTGAGCCGGGGGCTGGTTTACAAAGGCTCCAAGTCAACAAGGAATACAAGACATTTACAGGTGATGAAACATTGCAGAACAGAAAGACATCAACTAACAAGTGGTATTAGTGTGCAGTTACAACATTAAGCAGGGTACAAGAAGTAAGGAGAAACAGGACCATACTTCCAGAGAAACATATTAATGCAGCACTAATTAAGTGCAGTACAGTGTTTAACAATCATGTTACAGTTCAGACGGGGTGCTCCCAGTCTGCAGAAATGCATGTTTTAGCAGCCAAGGTGAGGCTTTGTCAAGGGGAGGTAGTAGGTGGTGGGAGGTGGGAAGGGGAAGTGGGCAGTTGTGGAACAGGATGTTGGGAGTGAGAGAGGGTAGCGTTTGATGGGTGTGAGAACCGCTGTCAGAGGCCATGGGTTAACAGAAACACTGGCAGTCAGATTTGCTGGCAAGAAGAGATTGAAGCCCATTTTTAAAGTAGCCAAGTCTGGGGGAGTTGGCAAGGTCTGCAGGCAGATCATTGGACCATTTAGGCCCACAGCAGGAGAGGGATCTTTGGCCAAGTGTGGTTTGTTTGAAGGGAACAGTTAGAACAGTCCTGGAGGCACTCCTTGTGCATTTAGATGGTTGTGCAGGCTCAAAGAGGGCTGAAGTAGCCCTAGGCATGGACTCCATCATGGACTTTTTCGCAAGGAGGCAGGCCTGGTATTGGAGTCTGTGGCGGAGTGGGAGCCAGCCAGTTTCCCTGTATAGGTCACAAGACTGAGTCATTTTGTGTACTCCCAGGACCAGGCGGCAGGCCTTGTTGAGGATGGTTTTGACCCTTTTAAGCGCTGTGTATGTGCCTGCCCCATATATGACAAGACCATAATCCACAGATGAGAGAACTGAACTGCACGTAACAAGTTTCAGGGCAGCCGGTGTCATTGAGGTGTGGTGTCTGTACAGGATGCCAAGCTTCATGTTGGTGGATTTTATCAGTTGCTCAGCATTGGCAGTGAAGGTGAGGGTGTCATCAAGGTGAATCCGTAAGTACTTACATGTGTTGACTTGGTCTAGTACTTCTCCTTCACTACTACGTATATGCAGTGAGGACCCTTGAATCTTGCTCGGTGGGTGCTGAAGAGCATGCTCTCTGTCTTTTTGTAGTTGAGTAGCAGTTTATTTTGGGTGAACCAGGATTCCAATGCACGAAAATTGTGCTGAAGTTCAGAGCTAATTGATCCCAGGTCAGGAATTGGAAGACCCCTGTGCCTTTAGTCGTCCGACATCTCGGAACATAGAGCAAGCATTTGTCAGCTGATCGCAGGCCGTGGGAAGATGTTTATGGGTGTCTCATAGTGCACTATATTTGGTAAAACATGCCTACTGAGGGGCTAGGATCAAGTACATTAATAAACTGAAAAGCAATTTGATGAAAAAAACTTTGAGGAGGAGACAGTAGTACTCGTACATGCTGAGGGAAATGATGTTGGTAAACGTCAAGATGACTGCATCTGGAAAGTTTTTATTGAAGTAGTAAAGTATTCAAAGCAAAGGGGTGTGAGGTTATCCTACTAGAAATCCTACCAGACTTGAGGACAGGTGAGGATAATTGAGAGCAATTAGGCAAATAAATGCTTGGATGAGGCATTGAGTCAAGTTAAACAGCATAGAATTTCTCTGAAACTGGGACACTTTTTCAGGCAGACCAGCTCTGTATTCTGAAGGCACACTGCATCTTAACAATAAGGGTACAAACATTCTTTGGGCCAGAATTGCAAACATTGTCATTTAAACTGAGACACAGGGGAGAAAGACCACCTGAAAAGGTTATTATTATCGAAAGTACTACCGAGGTCCATGAAGGTACATAAACGCAAATAAGAGACTTGTTTTAAAATTAATAGAAACAATAGAAAAGGACCCCGAAGTGCCTACTCATAAAAGCTAGGAGTCTTGAAAATAAACATGATGAACTTCAGCTGTTGTTAGAGGAGGAGAACCCTGATATAGTAGGGGTGACAGAAACCTGGTGGAAGGTTGGGAACCACTGGAATAACGTAACAGTGGGTTGCAAACTTTACCATCAGGGTAGAGTTGAGTGATGGGGGGTAGCTCTCTATGTACGAGAGCATATTATAAGTTCCCCATTAGAAATAACCGAAGAGCATGGTAATGGGGGAACAGGAAGTGTTTAGGTAAAAATAAGTCCATGAAGGTTACCGAAGTTAAATAAATAAGTAGTAAAGGCATGCTTATTGGTATGTTTTATGGGCCACTGGATAGCAATGATCTTTATTGCAGTTAATTCTATTTATTTATTTTTTGTCATTGATACCGTAACAGACAAGTACAGTATCAATGCAGACATTCATAAAGAACCCTGAATTTTATAGCAGTATATTCCAACAAGTAGTACATTGTACATTTTAGGGTATGATAGAACAGGCAAAGATATGCATGTGTAACCTACTCCCACCGGCCCCCCTTGTTCAACCAGCAGGGCTGCTCCTCTCACACATGGCACCAATGAGAGGGATGGGGGTTGTCACTACAACAGTTCTGTTTACCAATACTTCTACTTCGTAGCCTGCCATCCTCAGACAGGCAAACCAAGTGTGGCAACTACCTGGCTCACACCTGGGGGGACCATTTATCATGGCCATCAACCTGAGTCCCTGGGAGAAAACGATTGCTCAGAATTATGCTAGGTTTGTACTTCTGGTCAGGGGCACCCAAGTAAATCCAAACACAGTGGAAGCAATAACATTAGTGTCCAAATCAGGCTGGGATTCTAGAGTGTGGCTTTTATTCACATCACAGAGAATAATACAAAGCAAAGATGGCCCCCCACAGGGCTACTCCCACTGGTAATGCAGATTACTGAGGTACAGAGCACACTCACAGCGAACCCTCAGGTTCTGAATGGAAATCGGCACACACAGCCAGAAATGGTACACTTCCCTTGACTAGGCACCCTCGGCCAGTACTAGGAGACTTTCCCATATTTCATGAGGAATTACTGGTGGCACCCTCGACCACCAAAGAGCACACTCAGACTCACAGAAAATCCAAAATCCCACATCTGGATATTTTCTTCAGGCGCTGGCCAAATGCACTGAGAGAAAACAAAGGTGCCCAAACTGAACCTGGAGAGGTAAACATGGTTACTCCAGATGGGGGGGGGGGTCTCCCACCTTTTTTTTCCAAAATTTATACTTGGCCATTCATCTGGTTAATCTGGTTCATCTGCCTCATTTAATTGACCCTCCTGAACACTACCCAAACCTATTTCTTTCTTTCTCCCTCCAATTAGCAGTTTGCCACCTCCTATCCCCCCCTCCAGTAAGCACTTCTCCGTGTTATGTCTTTGACAATGCCCCAGGCTGCTCTGACTCCTCTGTTGCTCCCCCCTCCCACTCTCTTTTTTCTTTCCTTGACCCCTTACCTCGCTCCTCCTCTTTCACTTTTCCCTGTGACCTACTCTCCAAAACTGTTTGTTTAATATTCTTTGAAACTACATGTATTCTGATTACTGTTCCGGCTTTAGCTTATACTGTTGTCATTTTGTCTTCCTTTACTGAATTGTAACTGACGTGGAACCTTTGTAAAAGAGCCTTGGCTCAAAGGTATTTGTAATCCTAGAACTAATAAATAAAAAAATAATACCCTTCTCAGAAACTCTTGTAGATGCTATCTTGAAATGTCTTTCACATTTAATATTCTACTTACCTCTGAGGTGTCATGAAGTTAAAAGTTCTGTAATTGGCAATGTCTCTTCACTGGACCCCCAACTTTAGCAGACACTTTTAAAATCAGGCACAAACTAAAAGTTCTGTACTTGGCAAGTCTCCCTCCGGACCCCATAGTAGGCAGACACTTTTAAACAGAAACAGTCTTGGTGAGAGCCCCTTTGTCAGAGAAAAACTCACCACAGGAATGCAGGTGCCCCAGGGCTTTTTCTACACAAAAGTCTTGGGTACTCACAGAGCAAATGAATCTCAGGCAGCTTCAACACAGTCCAGGCTGGACCAAGGGATTGCCCTGAATCCTGGAATCCCCCCCCCCACATCTCTCCAGGGATGGGGCACTGGAAAACCATCTAGGAACGGTCTCTACCACTTCACGCTCTGGATTTCCATGTTCTTCTTCTAGGGTGAGAACAAACTACCCAAACTACAAAGGTAGCTCTCTGTCAGAGCTAAAAACTGAGTAGCTGCCCAGGCAGCAGCCTCCTCCTCACTCTCCAATCTACAAACTCACTCAACTCTAACTCAACATTCTACAGCTAACTCCCCCAGCTAGCATTCCATTGTGGCTTATGCTGCTGTGACAATTCTAAAGTGACATCATCACTCTAGCTCAGCTGAGACTGAAAACAGAGTGGGACACTGCGAAATCTATTTAACTGGCATCTCACAAACTGCCTCTCCCTGCCTGCCACTGATTTTAAGGCCCTGTCCACACTACAACGTTGTCTGTAATAACGTTTTTAAAAACGTTACCACCGTTACCATTTTGGCACGTCTGCATTCTAGTAGTAATGTTTTTAAAAAACATTACAGACCATCCACATTACACCTTATTTCTCCCAGTCTTAATCCATTTGGAAGACCCTGTGAATGGAGGGTCCAAACGGTCACGCGTCCACACATGTAACAATAACGTTACAGGTTCCAGAACATTACCCATTCCGACCTAAAGACCACATCCTTATAGGTCTTGAGATTGGTTTTAAAAACCATTACCAGCATGGACGCGAACCATTTTTGGAGGTAGCAGTAACGGTTTACCAGACTGCTAATGGTTTACAGGGCTCAGTGTGGACAGGGCCTAAGTGGGATTCTAGTAACCCCTGGGAACAAGGGAGTTACACATGATACTTTAATAAAGGCTATAACTAAATATTGTACCTCAGATACCTGAATTACAAGGAGACATTAGTTGAATTCTGGCTCTTCACAAGAAGGTAGTCTATATGGCAGGGACATCAGCAGTGACCTAGCCTTTGGTTGGTCGGCGGAGGGAGGGAGGTGCCTTTGGTACAGTGGGTTTGCAGCAGAGGATCACTTAGAGGCACTGACCTCACATATACTGCAGACAAGGTGGGGCACTGCCAGGAATAAGTGGAGCACTCCACAGATTTTTAATGAACTTATATGGGGGGGGGGCTCCTGGTGAGGGTTACCTTGAATGGATATTCAGTATTGCATGGAGGGTGTGGCAAGTCCTTTTGTGACCCTGCTGCACAGAGATAGATAGCACTTCTATATTCTGTAGGACAGATATGGGCTCCAGACCTTGTCATAAAGCAGGAGAGTGTTGAGAGCAGAATGTGATACCTTAGAAAAGAAAGCTAAGGAGTGGACGAATGTCAGCCATTTTGTGATGGACGGAACATCTTTGCTGCTCCACCTGTGTAGAATGAAGCATTTGGCCTCAATGCTTATGAGCAGGTGTGACTGCAGCTTAATGTTAAATTAAAAAAACTCCTTCAGGTACCCCTAGAAGAAAAAGCGTAAGGGATAAGGGAAGTGTGATTTTCAACACCTTAGAGTATTCCTGCTGTATCTGGGCCCAGTACTGTGTTAAGGCTGGGCAATTCCATAGTATGTGTCGGAGATCCACACCTGGGGCCCTACATCACCAGCGGTTATCATGGCGGAGCAACCCAAAAGGTTTAAGCTGTACAGGAGTATGACACCAGTGGTACATAATGTTGGTTTACATTAAAAGACTCCTTGAGTCTAGGAATGCCTGATGGGACAGTCTCCAGCAGTTAGAAGACAGAAGTGATCTTGTGGTCATAACTCTCTTTAAGGAAGTTGATAAATTTACACTCAGTCATAAATTAAGTTTTGTTTGAGATTTCAACTTGTCAGGGATTGATTAGGGCAAAGTGAGTGCAAAAGGTATACGTAATAGCTGGGTGCTGGATACCACCTTGGAAATAGATCTTAAGCAAATAGTGGATTTATCTGCCAGAGGAAACAACTGCCTGAACACTGTCCTTGTAAACCTCCTTGAGGACATGTCAGAATGCCATATAAGGGAACTCCTGAGTAGTATGGAACTCAAGATGGTCATTTTAAATATAAATATTGATGTCATTATAGAAAAGGGTATAACTAAAAGCTTCTACTATGAGGCAAACTATGACGGCATAAGAAGAGTGCTCACAAAATGGGACCGGCAGGGTGAATTTAAACAGAACAGCAGAAGAAAATAGGATCCAGTATAAAAATAAAAATAAAATACTAGGCCCGGTCCTCTTCAATGTCTTTATTAGCGACATTCCAAGAATTCTGGATGGGGAAGTAGCCTGTTCGCGGATGACACAAAAATCAGCAACAGAGTGGGCCCACCGGGGTGGTGGTGGAAAAAAATGAGGGATGATCTGAAAAGCTGAAAGACTAGCCAAGGGTTTGGCAACTGTGTTGCAATGCCAAAAAGCGCAAAACCATGCACTTGGGGCATAAAAACCCAATTGGGAAGGAAGGTATTAGCAAACACAAAACAGGAAAGGGATCTGGGGGTAATCATTTATGTGGACCCGAAGGTAGCAAAACAGTATGATAAGGCAGTGGGGAAAGCTAGCAGGATGCTTGGGTGTATAGGAAAAGGGTATCACCAGCAGAAAGAGGGAGGTAGTGTTACCCCTGTATAGATTGATAGTGAGACCTCACCTTGAGTGTGTCCAGTTTTGGAGGCCCCATCTCTTTAAGGACATAGATAGGGTGGAGGCGGTACAGAAGAGGCCAATCAGAATGGTGTAGGGCCTGCATCAAAAGCCCTACAAAGGAAGACTCAAGGAATTAAATATAGAAAATAGAACATAACATAGAAACATAGAAATTGTTGGCAGATAAGGACCGCCTGGCCCATCTAGTCTGCCCGTAAGCCCTTGTACTTGATTACTGTTTCCGACCCACCCGCTCTTGTACCTCTATGGTTCCCCATGCCTGTCCCAAGCATGCTTGAATCCATCCACAGTGCTCACTTCCACCACCTCCTGAGGCAGACCATTCCATGCATCCACCACCCTCTCTGTGACGAACAACTTCCTCACATTCCCTCTTAACCTCCCACCTTCCAATATCATGTCATGCCCCCTCATTCTTGTGATTCCTCCTGTATTTGAAAATGCATCCCCCTGTTTATATCCTTGAGGTACTTGAATGTTTCTGTCATGTCTCTCCCTCCACTCGGCACATTCCACTCCCTCCCCTCGGTACAGGCCTGCTGGCTTGAGTTGCCAGTTGAGAACAGCTCTCTGACAAAGCCAGCCGCTGGCTGCACCCATCACCTGGCAGAGCCAACTCCTGGCTGCCCTCATCTCCTGTATGCCTGCTTGTCTCACCCCTGACAAACACAGCAAATCCAATCTTATCCTCACTTCCAGCCTTACTCTCACTTAACCTGTACCCCTCTTACTTATGCCAACTAATTCTACTCTCCTCCTGCTACTCACCGGTTGTCATTCCTTGACTACCTCTTGAATCTCTCGATACCCTGTTTTGTCATGTATTGCTGCAATCTGATGATGTTAAAGAGTTGCTGACTCTTAGACCCTCTCTGTATATATTGTATTGTCATATATAAATACTCATCTGTTCAAATGAGTCTCCAGCCCTTAGGCTTTCTCTGTATGTACTGTACTGTTGAACTTGATGTGGAATCTATGTAAAAGAGTCCCTGACTCATAGGTAATTGTAATCCGAGAATTCAATAAAAAAAAATGAATAAATAAAAATGTCCCCTCTTTCCCTCTTCTCTTCCAGTGAGTAAATATTGAGGTCCCTTATTCTCTCCTCATAAGTCTTGTGTTGCAAGCCCTGTACCATTTTAGTCACCCTTCTCTGGACCGTCTCCAGCCTGTTAATGTCCTTATGAAGGTGCAGCCTCCAAAACTGCACACAGTACTCAATGTGATGCCTGACCATGGTTTTATATAATGGCATCACTACCTCTCTCCTTCTGCTGGTGATACCCCTGCCTATGCACCCCAGCATGCCGTTGATCCTCCCAGCTGCCTTAACACTCTACTTTGACATTTTCAGGTCATCTGAAATAATAACCCCTAGGTCCCTTTCCTCTTTTGTGACTGTCAGCAACTCCTCCCCTCATCCTGTAGCCTTCCCCAGGGTTTCTGTGTTCCGGTGCATAATTTTGCACTTTTTTGAATTAAACTTCAGTTGCCAGTCCTCAGACCATTTTTCAAGCTTCCCCAGGTCCCTCCTCATTTTCTCCACCCTCTCTTGGGTATCCACTCTGTTACAGATCTTGGTATCATCTTCAAACAGGCAGACCTTTCCCTCCAGCCCTTCTGCAATGTCACTAATGAAGACATTGAACTGGACTGGCCCCAGGACTGATCCCTGAGGCACCCCACTGGTCACGCCCCTCTCCCCAGACTGCACCCCATTTACCACCACCCTCTGCCTCCTGTCTGTTACCCTGTCCCCCATGTCCAGCCTACCCAGCTTGTTTATCAGCCTCCTATGTGGGACAGTGTCAAAGGCTTTGCTGAAATCAAGGTAAGCAACATCCACTGCCCCTCCTTGATTTACTTAATTTGTCACCCAGTGGAAGAAATTGAACAGATTTGTCTGACATGACCTCCCTGCTGTGAATCCGTGTTGCCTATGGTCCTGGGTCCGATGGCTTCTAGATACCCCACTATCCTTTCTTTAAGCAATGTCTCCATGATCTTCCCCACTACTGAGTGAGGCTGACTAGCCTATAGTTCCCCGCCTCCTCCCTACTGCCAGCTTTGTGTAGTGGGAACACGTCAGCCCTCCTCCAGTCCTCTGGTACCACCCCTGTGTTGAATGACTCTGTGAACATGGTTGCCAGAGGTTCTGCTACCTTCCTTCACAGTTCTCTTAATATGCTTGGGTGTATGCCATCTGGTCCCATTGCTTTGTCCACCTTCAGTTTAGTGAGCTCCTGCAGGACTCTTTCCCCTGTGAATGGACTATTGTCCACCTCTTCACCCCCTTGGCTACTGCTGTGGCCCCTGTCCCTCTCCCTCTTCTGTGAACACTGGACAGAAATATTTATTTAGTATTTCTGCCCTTTCCATGTCACCCTCCTTGCATTCCCCTCGCTCTCCCTTGAACCTTGCAATCCCCCCCTTGTTTTTTCTCCTTTCGCTGATGTACCTGAAGAATGTCTTGTCCCCTTTGTTAACTGACTGTGTTAAACCTTCCTCAGTCCATGCCTTTGCTCTCCTTACTACCTTTCCTGCTTCCCTTAGTCACTCTAGGTACTCCTCCCTGTCTTCTTCCCTTTGGGTGTCCTTATATTTCCTGAACCCTTTCCTTTTTGCCCTGACCTTTACCGTCACCTCTCTCAAGAGCAAAGAAGGGAAAGGGGGAACATGATAGAAATGTTCAAATACCTCACAGGTATTAATAAGGTACAGGAGGGTAACATTTTACAAAGAGAAAGATGCTCAAGGACAAGGGATCACACTATGAAGCTGGGGTGTGACTCAGAGGAGATGTGAGGAAATACTTCTTCATGGAAAAGGTGGTGAACACCTGGAATAGCCTCCTAGCAGAGGTGGTGGGTGCTAAAATGGTAACAGGATTCAAGCATGCAAGGGATAGACACAAGGGGACCTTAGAAATAAGGCAAGGGAGGAAAGACCAGAGGTCGAGTAGGGTCTGCGGTGGTACTGTAGGCACAGAAAATAGGGCAGACTAGGTGGGCTAAGAGGTCCTTATCTGCAGACAACTTCTATGTTTCTATGATTTAAGGAAAAAATATATTCCTTTTTCAACTATGCAGTTACATCTAACACCCATGTAACTACAGTGTAATTACCACTGTTGCATGCAATTAATGAGTACCTACCCTGCAGTTACATTGAAACTGACATTTAAAATGTGACCACTAAATACATCAGAAAAGGCAGAAAACCCTTACTGCGGACAAAGTCAATTAAAAGAAATGTAAATAAGAAAAAACAAGCCTATAAGCTGATTAAATGAACTAAATCTACTAGAGCACATGACACAGATGGGAACATTTTAAGAAGAAATAAAGAACAAATAAAGAAGGAAAAACTAAAGCTGGAGACAGAGCTTAGAGATGGTTTGTCTAAGAACTTGAAACCACTTTATAGTTATACAAACTCTATAAAAGGTACAAGTCACACCTTTGGACCTCTTGAGAAAAATAACTTAATTACAGTGGGCAAACAGATGGCGGAAGTCTTTAATAACTATTTTAATCCACATTCAAACAAAACCAAAACAGAGTTGGTCAGCATTCCAGGGGCCCAATTAACAAAACTTTTCCCCAGCGCAAACCCAGTTTGCGCTATGCAAACTGGGTTTTGCCCCAAAGTGGTATTCACAAAAGCACAATTTGCACCAACAAACTGGGTTTCTACCGGGGCAAAGTTTTGAGGGGGCTGCAGTGCAAATGAGAGGGAGGAGACCTACATATTGGTGCAGTCCCATTCACTAAGCATTTTCTCAATGCAAGGGCCTTTTGCAGGAATCCCTTGCATGGAGATAATACTGCTGAGGAAAACCGCCTCTTAACTCCGCACAACCCTAGTGGTTGGTGGATGTACTGCACCCCCCCTTGCCTATCGTCATCCTGAGTAATAAACATAACTTACCCTAGTAGTCTAGTGATCCATCCTCCCTCCCCCATGCTCTGATAGCCAACCCTTTATATTAAAAATATTCCCTGGTAGTCCAGTGGTCTCTCCCCCTCCACCAATGTCCAATCGCCATCTCCGTAGTAAAAAATAATTTCTTTGGTTGTACAGGGGTCTCTCCCTCCTTCCCCATCACTGTAGTAGAAAATAATGTCCTTATTTATTTTATTTATTTAAAATTGGTGACTGGGAAGAGGTACACTGAGCCGAGGCTCATTTCCAGGTGCGACCTGGGTCCTTGATAGTCCAGCAGTCCCTCCTCCTCCCCCAGTGGTCGATCATCATCCCCATAGTAAAATGTAGTTTCAATGGTAGTCCAGTGGTCCTTCCCCCTCCCTGATCACTGTCCTGTGAAATACTATGTAACATATCCCTGGTGGTCTAGTGGACCCCCCATCCTGTCAGGTAGTGCCCCACCACCCTGCTCCCCATTCCAAAACCAGGCCAGCAACTGGCACAGCCCTCCTCTCACCACCATGGCCAGTCACTGACTGAGTTGTCCTGGGGTGCATACTGTATACAGTATGCACCCATCAATTGATGGCTGTCAATCAGTGGGCATGTACTGTATACATGTGCTCCAGGACAACTCAGTCGGTGGCTGGCATGTAAGAGGGCTATGACATCACCAACCAATTTTGGGATGGGGAAGCAGAGTGGTGGGACACCACCTGCTGGGGTTGCGGAGGTGGCGTGTCCACTAGACAACTACGGATGAGGTTCCACACAATGTACAGGGGATCAGGGATGGGTAGGGGGTTCACTTGTCCACTAGGGAATTGTTTTAGATGTCTATACATGGGCTCGGGATGGGGGGGTTACACTTGACAGTGGGGGACATTGTGTATTCTTTTGGCCAGGTGATGGGGCGGGGGAAGGACCACTAGACCACCAGGGTTTATTCAATCTTTATATCGGGCAGCGCCTGGCAAGGGATGGGACCACCACACCATCAGGGAACAGAATTATTTTGTATGGGGCCGGCAGCTGGGGAGGGAGGGAGGCGAACACTACACCACCAGGGATTATTCATTCTGTATATCCGTCAGTTGGGGAGGGGTGGGACCACCAGACTACCAGGGCATTATTTTCATATAAAGGGACAGTGACTGGAGCATGGGGGAGGGAGAGATCACTGGACTGCCAGGGATGTTATTTTTACTACAGGGATGATGATTGGACATCGGGGGAGGGGGGAGGGACCACTAGACTATCAGGGAATTTATTTTCCTTAATGGGATGGTGATTGAATTATGGGGAAGGAAGGACCATTAGACTACTAGGACATATTTGTCTTATACAGGGATGGCGACTGGAGCATGAGGGAGGGACCACTAGACTACCAGGTACTGCAGCTGCCTTGGGCAGAGGCTGGGAGCATGCGGTAAGCCACCCACAGTCTATGTAAATGGGCCCATAATGGGTATACAGATAGCCACCTAGCACCTTGCATGCCCAATGGGCTAATTTACGTGGGAGCTTTAGTATATAGGAAATAGCACATCTGCGCTATTCATTGTGGGGTCATTCACCTGGCTGGATGTCAGGGCAGTGCTAATGAGGTTACAGGTCAGTGATGAAAGTGAACAGGAATGCACAGGAACTCAGTTCCTGTATATTTTTTGCAGCAGGAACGGTGTTCCTGTACTTCTTCCCACTAACACTTGAATTGAAATTCTTAAACCAGCAACAAAATGACAGTTTATGGCCTTGTGACCTGAAATCAGGGTTTCCATAACAACATTTGACTTGTACAACAGTACTATTTTAGTAGACATACTTCAATATCTCTAACTGAATATACTAGTGTCTAAACAGATAAGACGTGCCTTCACACACCTACCTTTCAGACTGAAGATCTTCATTCTGCATTTTATACTTGCCAGTGCTTTGAGTTTCTGTACTTCTTGTCTACCACTTGCACCACTGTTACAGGTGGCTTTTCTGGGTTAGCACTGCCTTGTCCTGGCCCAATTCACAGTTGGATAGTGTGGTGCACTATCCGACTGTGAACAGCAACTTTTGGGACCTGAGCAATCGCAAGGTGCGGCGCAAACTTTTGTGACTCTGTCCCCAAATGGTTTACTGAAAGAGGCAGTACTGATAGAGCAGGAAATACTACTAAAAGAAAGATTTAAACAAAAATAAATCCCCAGGACCGGAATTTCTACACTCCATCATGCCAAGGTAGTTGACAGATGAAATAGCAGGACCTATTATGGAAAAAATAAATTCTTTAGTATTTATAGGCTGTGTACTGGAAGATTTAAGAGATGCATTTGTAATCCCCATTTATAAGTAAAGGTGCACTAAAAAAGGCATGTAATTACAGACCAATTAGTGGAACAGCAATTAAACTTAAAATAGTGGAAAACATATTAGAGTCTAATCAAGTAGCACATAATAATTAATAAGTTAGAAGATTACTCACAATATGGTTTCACAAAGGGGAAATCTTGCTGCACCAACTTAATTGCATTTTACAATGATATAAATAAGTAAATGGACATGGAAACCCCTTGTGGTGTTACGTATCTTGATTTTTAGGAATTAAGGCACAGGAAAGTGATATAGGAATGAAAAGGTAAGAGCTGATGAAAACCATATTACCGTAGTGATTGGATTTAATTATAAGGTGAGATGCAGCTGGTGGTTCTACAAATAAAAACACACAAAAAACAAGGACAGTACTGAATGTTGCTGAGCACAGGGCCATGCTGTAACAGAACTACTCAGTACTAGTACAGAATTTCAAATCCAGAATGCAGCTTCCAAGCAATAATACCCTCCAAAGTGGGTGGTATTGGGCAATACCGAACCTCCCAGGGGCATAACGAGGCTCAACACTGCAGACAGAGGGCCTCATAGCCCCTGGAAGGTCCAGTATTGCACAATACCACCCGCCCTGGAGGATATTATTGTGCTTAGAAAACGGGACTCAGCTTAATTTTGTTTTCAGTAGCTAAAAAATAGGCACAAAATAAATAAGAATCTTAAAAATACAAAAACAAAAAAGTTTCATGGTAAAGTAGTGTAGCCCTGGTGCCGTATGCCAATGGGCTATCCCCTTTGCCTGCTGTCCCTGATATCAGGCAAGGGGCCTGGGTCCTGCTACGGTGATAACTGGGGGTTCATTCAGAGAAATATTGATAATAGCATGGTGCCTCCGCCCAGAGTAAGATATTAGTGTGCCAGGTATCTGCCTGGTACAGCCCCCTGGAATACTGTACCTCCCCACCTAAGCAACCACTCTGCACACTGCGTTCCTGCTAACCTTGTTCCACCATAAACCGTATATCTTTGCAATAGGGAACTGCAATAAACTTCACTAACACAGCAGTTTCAACAAACAAATTCACAGCTTTATTCAGGGGTGAGGACTAGAGAAAGGATACTGGGACAAAAGGATTGCTGTGAAAGGAAGGAAGAAAGTTAGTGAAGTAAGCAACACTAATAAGTATTTGGGCCTGCAGGATGAACCCACCCCCGCTGGTACCAGTGTCCCCAATCAGTCCCTCTGGGTACCCACTAGGTGCAAGCCTGATCGGTGCTGTGGGTTGGCCGGCTGTTGGGGCTCTGAAACATGTTAAAGAAATGAGTTTTAGAAAACCACTCCAATTCTCCCTTTTCCCTTCCTGGAGCCAGGTCCTGGGTACTCACTGTTTGTTGACCTCAACACATGGGATATGGAGCTCCTTGTTTAGTAGAGCAAAGCAGACACAGGCCAGCCAGGATCCCTACATCAGGATGGAACTTGCTCGAGGATCTTGCAGCTGGTCACCTTGATTGTAGTTCTGGCCGCTTGTCACCTTCAGCTGCTTCTGGCTCATTGCAGAGCACTGTGGCAGGACAACACCAGCCCCAGAAGGTCCAGACCTGACAGTGGCTCCACAACCCAGCTCCCCTGATGGGTCATAGGTGCCCTAGCACCCCTGCAAGTGCCGGTGACCTCCTGAGACAGTGAGTCCCACTTGGAAGGGGTAGCAAGTTCCCTTCCTGGCTCTGGGTGAAGACTCCCAAATGGTGAGGATTCTCTTGTAGTCCCTGCACTGAGTTCCAAGAAAGAAAAGTTCATAGGCAATTGCTCCAATAAAGTCCAGTGCCAACTTAGGTGGGTGCTAGTATCAGTTTCAGGAAGCGCAGGTGCAATCCAACAGGGGGATCCAAGAACAACAAACCCCCTGCACACCAGTTCACACCTTCCAGTTAAGCGTTGTCCACAACTTTTTCTTCGCCTGCTACTGGGCCTCAGCTTTCAGCCACTTCACCCAGTTCATTCAGGACATACACAGCACCTGGCTAGCACCCCAATGACCAGAGATGCTTTGCCTCTTCAGAACTTCAATTGCAGTCCCACACAGGCAAACGACTTCTCAGCAGCAACTGTGGCACTCATATAATCCACACAGTACTCTCAGCTAGTTCAGCTTCCTAGTGCAGGGTTTCTGCAGCATTTAGTCTCTTCCATCAATAATAAAACAACGTCTCCATATCTGGGGAATCAGAGTGACAGTTCAGTCTCTTTCTCTCTTTCCCCATCTCAATCCAGTCCTGCAGTAAGTACCTGGGGAATCAGAATCACCATTCAGTCTCTTTCTCTCTTTTCCCTTCTCAATCCAATTCTGTCAACAGCAAATCTCCAACTAGGGCCTGGGCAAGCCCCTGAAGTCCAGACTCCACTCACACAGAATAATCCTGACTTGTACAGAGCCTGGGAACAGACTGAAGAAATCCCAGGAAGTCCACACAGTTTCAGTCGAAAATCCAGCATGCTGATTGGCTGTTGAAGCCTATCAATAATCGATAACCATAGAGATCAACATTTCCTGCTCGTTTATTGGGGCATGATCTAGGCACCTGAATTAGTCTTTTCCTTTTCCCAGGAGTCCCACTGTCCAAGTTTTGGGTGCCTAGATCACTGATTGTCTGTGATATTGGGGTCAAGTTTCACAAATGTGTCAGCTCACATTCAGTTCTATGGACTCCATACAGTTCCCCCAGCTTTATAGGGTGAATACAGCCCAACACATTACTTTATTTGTGCCAACATCCCACCAGAGTGTAGCCCCAACTGTCCCCTGTCGAACAAGCCCACTCTCATGCTATTGATCCCAGTGGATCTTCTGTTGCTGCTGCTGAAACTCTGTTCCCCCAGGTGGCTGGCAGCACTTATTAATATTCATAGGGGCACTCATTAATATTCATAAGCCCCGAGTGCCCCCCCCATGTTGAAACTTAAGATTTTAAACAGTGATGGGGCTTTTGCCCAACTTCTCAAGTCTCCAGTACCCATAGACAGAAGGCGGGACACCGGACCACAGAAAAGCTCCTCGTTTTCAGACTGCAATGGTGGTCGGCACATCAGAGCGCATCCTGCACATGCATGATCGCCTGCCTGCTTGGTACCTGAATTGAGTGGCGGTGAATCGCATCTTCGGATCCCAAGCCCAAAACAGGCAAAACAACAGGAAAAGACCATTCGGGGATCCAGGGGGAAACCAGGGGCACTGGGAAAACAGATAAATGAATGGGGAAATCATGGGGCATCTCAGGTAAATCCCCAGAGAAGGTTTACAGTAGTCCCTGCCTGTTACAGTTGGCTTCCATGCCTGGCACAGTTGTCAGTAGAGGCATTTCTATAGGAGTCCAGTGCATTCGGAAACCGGGAATCTCCCTTTCAGTAACCAGAGTTAGTAGCTAGTTATAACCTCGCCTGTGATCAGTTTAGTTTTGGGGGGGGGGTCACGATTTCAGAATGGCGGAGCACAGACAGAGCATGATAGAAGGTAACTGATTGCCTTCAAAAAACAATTGTGTGTTGTTTTGGGAAAGTAGGAGTGCAGTCAGCATGAGTAGCCCATTTCCATTACTACTGGGGAGCCAGGAACATACTGAGGAGCTGCTGTGCTCTGTAGTAGATGATGGCAGGGCACTGTTTGTGCTCGGGTGGGTTGCGGTCGGGCAGCCATTGGGAGAAGAGAGGTACAGTAGATCCAGGCAGGAGTGTTTTAGTGGCACCAATGATCAGTTTAAGGTATTAAAATAGTCTAAAGAACTGTTGGAACCACTGAATTTAAAGGGCTTCTTTGTGAATGACTGGTGGGGGGGCGTAGAGGGGCACGGCTCGAATGTGTGAGTGAGGCCGATTGTGCAGCAATTTTAAAAGAAGATTTTCAGAAAAAAGAAGTGGGGGAAAAAAGCGTGCTTTCTATTAAAATGGCTAAGTTTCCTTTACACTGTAGTTCAGTTGTGGGGGTGGGGGTGACTCACTCGTTTCTTTCGCTTAGCAAGAGGAAAAAAAATGGTGGCTACCGAACTTTCAAATTCAAACTGGCACAGGGATGCCAGTTTGAAACTGAGGTATGACAGGCTGGTAGTTTTATTTCCTGGGTGTCTACTGAAAGTTAGTGTACCCCCCTGGGATGAGTACCAGCCAGTCAGCATCCAGGAAATAAAAAGCCCATTTTCTAATGTAGCTTAAGTATATGGATGCCTTATGCAGCCACCAGATGGAGTTTACAGCTTAAGGGTAAGAGTGTCTAATAGCCACTAGGAGGCGCTGTACTATATGCACATTACACTTTAGTTCTTGCATATTCCAAAACCTACATCCGTAAGGCAGTAAACCAATATAATACAATATCAGGTTAACCACTTCAGTCCCTCAATAGATTCTTGCCAAGGCAGTCCCACAGTGTCACTGAGCTAAGCTGTTGCACCAGTTCTAATATGCCCTAAATTCAGGAAACCCCCGTATGATAGTTTGTTGGTGGTACTGGAGCACGTAGATTCAATTGACACATGGTACAGGCCCAATCCAGAGTGGACGGAATAAGGCAGTATAAGTCGTGGAGAATGCGACTGCAACCCCCTTTCCCAGCTCGATGAGTACTGTTACTGCCCAGATGGGAGTGCACATGGCTCAGATCAACTATGGCAAGGCTGACTGCAAGCTTCCTTGCAAACACTTGGCACAGAACAGTCTTAGATCTTCTTCACCTTTAGGCATGGAAATACATAGGTTGTTTAGTGATAATGTTATGATGACATACCTCTATCCTGAAAAACCTAACTCAGAATATTTAGTCATCCTCCATCCAGAGTGAGAATACAGAGAATACTGACTGGGCAAATATGCACAGGCAGCCTGAGCTGCTGACGAGAGGTTCAGATTTCAACCGACTTTGAGAGCAAAGTTCAAGAGGTCAGTGTGGGCCTGGGCCTCGAGGTGGCAGTGCAGGCTGGGTGGGATAGAGTACTCAGGGAACTATCTAAACTAAGAGTAGACAAGGCAATGGGGCAGAATGGGGTTTACCCCAAGATACTGAAGGAACTAAAGGAGGAAATGTCTGTGCCTCTGACAGCCCTGTTCAATCTGTCACTGGATTCAGGGAAGTTCCAGGGGACTGAAGGAGGGTGGATGTGGTCCCACTACACAAAAGTGGGATTAGGGAGGAAGCAGGAAACTACAGACCTGTAAGCCTGACTTTGGTGGTGGGCACTACTTAGAGAAAGGATCTGTGAATACCTTAAAACCAGTGGATTGCAGGATCAGAGGCAGCATGGGTTCACAGGGGGGGAGATCTTGACAAACTAACCTGATAGAGTTCTTTGACTGGGTTTCCAGGAAGGTGGATCAGGGGGGAGTGGTACATGTGGCCTACCTGGATTTCAGTAAGGTCTTCAACACTGTTCCACACAGAAGACTGGTAAACAAGCTGGGCAGACTGGGAGTGGGTCCAAAGATAGTAAAATGGGTATGAAGGTGGCTAAGTAACAGAACTCAGAGGGTGGTGGTGAATGGAGTTCACTTGGAAGAAGGTAAGGTAACCAGTGGGGTGCCTCATGGGTCAGTACTGGGAATGGTCCTCTTCAATGTCTTCATTAGTGACATCGCAGAAGGGCTGAAAGGAAAGGTATGCCTGTTCGCAGATGACACAAAAATCAACAACACAGTGGACACACCCGGGGGGGGGATGAGGGAAGATCTGAAAAAGCTGGAAGGTGAGTCAAACATTTGGCAACTGGGCTTTAATGCCAAAAAAAGGGCAAAGTTATGCACATGGGGCACAGAAATTTAAGGGCACTGTATCATTTGAGGGGAGGTGTTAACAACCACAAAAAAGGAAAGGGATCTGGAGGTCATCATATCTGATGACTTCAAGGTAGCAAAGTAGTGTGATAAGGCAGTGGAAAAGGCTAGTAGAATGTTGGGTGCACGGGGAGGGGTATCATCAGCAGAGAGAGGGAGGTAGTGTTACCCCTATATAGATCAATCATAAGGCCCCACCTGGAGTACTGTGTACAGTTCTGGATGCCCCATCTCAGGAAAATATAGATTGGGTGGAGGCAGTACAGAGAAGGGCAACCAAAATGGTGCATGGCCTGCCTCAGAAGCCCTATGAGGAAAGACTCAGGGAGTTAAATATGTACTCTAGAGGAAAGAAGGGAAAGAGGAGACATGATAAAAACATTCAAATACCTCAAAGGTATCAGTAAGGCACAGGAGGGTGTCATTCTACATAGAAAGAGAAGGATAAGGGGGCATGTTATGAAGCTGGAAGGGAGGGTGTGAGGAAATACTTTACAGAAAGGATGGTGGATGTCTGGAACAGACTCCCAGCAGAGGTGGTGGGTACTGAAATGGTAACAAGTTTCAAACATGTATGGAACAGACACAGGGGGACCTTAGTAACAGGGCTGGATGGGAAGGCCGGAGATCAATTAGGGTCTACGGTAGTACAGTAGGTAGGGACCTTAGAGCATACTAAGTGGGCCAGGTGGTCCTTTTCTGATGACAGCTTCTATGTTTCTTTTGCTGCTTGGGGAGGGGGTTGGAGGGAGTTAGGGTTGGAAACCCTAACTCCATATTTCTCTCCTTTTGTGGTGTTAATTTGAATCCTAACTGCTGTGTTAATGAAGTTTTGGAAGTTTTTTTGCAAAGAATTATACTATAGGTGGACTTTCTTCTACTATCAGAAGACAGGGTTGCACACACTATATTCTTTAGCAAACTCACAGCAGTCATTTAAAGCAGCAGTACTGGATAATCAGGATGTGATTATCAAAATTCTGCTTTTTGACTGGAAGCATGCAGCCATAGTTCCGGTTTCCATATGTGTAAATATTTTTTCTAGCACTCTTTAGTTTTTTAGATATTTAAAATGTATTTCAATTGTTGTGGATCCACAACAAATATGGCTGGTGCCTAATTTGCAGCTGAGCTCCACCCTTATGTCACATCCCATATTTTGTTTACTTCCATGGGACCCTGTGCTACACATTCCCACTGTCCATGTGTAGCACAGCGAGTCATGCGCATGCGCGGTTGGCAGCAGAGGGTTCCAGTTCAACATGGCGGGTGGGAGAAATGTAAACAAAAAAACAAAGAAAAACAGAACAAATTACAGGGTGATAATACAGCGAAAACAAGAAATATTACTAGGTAAATGCTGAACAGAGCACAGGGAACAAACTGTTGCAAAAGATCCAATTTTTTTATCTAGTACTGCTGGTTTAAGTTATTTTATTGTCAATAAAATGATTGCTCAGTGCACAAAACAGTCATTTTATTGTCAATAAAATGACAGTAGTGACATCATCCTCTTTCTTAAATGCTGACTGGTCTATACTCATGGCAGCAAACATATAAAGCATAATAATTATAATGTGCTACAGTAGTTCCGTCACTATCCTCTGCAACAATGTGATTGTCTTGTGAAGATAATGTACGAAGCCGAACGTGCCTTGTATAGTGACCCTACTAGTACATTTTTATGTATTTATTTATTCTATTTATCAATTGTTGGCCAGGAAAGGTACACTAAGCTGAGGCTTGTTTTCTGGTGCACCTAGGAGCACAGGGAAATTGGGTAACTTGCTTATGGTCACAGAGTGTGCAAGTGGTAGCTCTGGGATTCAAACCCAGTTCTCCAGGTTTGCAGTTCAGTGCCTTGTGCTCAGTGCTCACTGTAAAAGGGATAGTGTCTACCTCTCTTCCTCTAATGCCCTTTCCCCTATCTGTGGCCCATCACCTGCCCCTTCCTTTGTGAATAAGGAAAAAACATTTAAGTTTTTGATCTCTGGAATCTTGGCAAATTAGTGGTGGGGTCTTCCTTGAGGTTGTCAACCCTAATGCTCATCCCACCCCCCAGCCCATGACATTCTATCTGAAGCACAAGGTAGAGCTCCAAGCCAGTGCCTCATAGAGATACACTCTTTAAAGGTAGAGAAGCATGTCTTGCCACATGTTGCCAACACAATCTGTTGTAACTTTCTTCACACAGGGTCCTGTGGGCCCTGTGTGAAGAAAGTAGATCATATCTGACATTGTTTGCTCAGGTAATGGGCTGGGCATTAAGGTTAAAAACCCCAAGGAAAATCCCACCACTAATTTGCCAAGACTATGGAGACCCAAAACTCTAATGTTTTTTCCTTTTGCTTCTTGGGGGATGGGGTTGGGAAGTTAGGGTTGGAAACCCTAACGCCCCATCTCCCTACTTTTGTGGCATTAACTTGAACCCTAACTGGTGCATTAATGAGTTTTTTGCACAGAATTTCCTTTATTTTTGAGATAGTGGAATCCTACCCTCAAAGGGACCTGTGTGAACAGATGCAGACACGCAGGTTACTTTGGGACCTGTGCCAAGAGAAGACTCTGTCCTCCTACAGACATTGATGAATGTGAAGAATTCATGGGATTGTCTGGTGGGCTGCAGAATCACAGGGCCCTCTGGTCTCTGTGCTTCCATGTGGCTGCAGGTACAGATGCATAGGGCAAAGAGTCCATCTGTCAGCCTTGTTTTCACTATATGGTATCTGGGCCCATGTGGGAAACCTTGCAGCTTTCATTCCCTGGCTGACAGGGTGTCACATAACAGTGCCATCCCCCCACCCTCACCTCATGTAGCTGGGTCACTGAGCTTGCCGCTAAACTGAGGTCACCAGCACAGGATCAAAAAGCATACTGGCTGAGGTGAAGACTTGCCCTACACACAAAGGGCCTGATTTTCAAATGGGGACGCAGGGCTTGTGACCAAGCTCTGCGTCCCCACAAAGTTTGCTGCAACTGTGTTCAAGTGTGTGCCACAACTTGCACCAAATTTTATAACCTTGAACACAAGTTGTGACAGTGCCCTCATTTTATGGCAGCTTGCCCCATAACAGAGGTCCCCCACAGATGCAAAGTTAGACTGGGGGAGCTGGTCTAACTTTGCTGTGTCACCACAAGGGACTTGCAGCAGGGGGTTTGTGGTAAGCAGCTTACAAAATTGCACTTGCCACAAAGTTTGCCACTAGTCACCCCTTGCGGCAAACCTTGTGCCACAAGTCCCTTGCTGTGAATGCATGCCATTTGAAAATCGGGCCCAAAGTCTCTTAATAACTATAATTATTTTTTATTTTGACCTCAGATTTTCAAGATAGTCATTTTATGACTCCCCATTTTTGTGGAACCCCATCACGACGTGACACCTAGGGGCAGGCGACACTCATCATCACTGTAAGTACATAGTATACCTTGGAGCGAGTGTGCACTATAAAGAACAGGCCTAGATAAAATGGGAAACAAGGGAACAAAAAATAACCTAGGTCCAGAGTTAGTATTATCTGGACCAGCAAAATGTATGGTTGATAAGTTTAGCCAGGATTCGGTCTCTGAGATAGGACAATGGCATAAAGTTGACCAGGGAATATTTCCCCTTATAGGTACTTTTAGTATAGATGTACTAAAGGAAGCAAGAATAGCATTGGAAGAAAAAGAAAAGAGCAAATAAAAAGGGTGCAAGGTAGACTGGTCAAGGTTTAGAATATGGGAAAGAGAGGCAGAAAGGTGACATGAAAATCAAGTAAAGGGATTAATGGTAAAGCAAGAGGAGGAAGAAACTGAACGCTGTAGGAGGGTGTTTCACCATCACGATACCCCCCCACCATATCGGCCCATTCCACCAACTGTTCAGCCAGAACCACAGGCAGGGATGGTGCCAGAAGGGCCACCAATACAGGGAGTAGTGCAGCCTGAACAACAAGCTGCTCCAGCTGTGCAGGCTGCCCTTCCTGCTCAGCAAGTACAGGTGGCCCAACCAGCCCAAGCAGTACAACCAGCGCAGGTCATACAACAGGCTGCCCTACCAACTCAGGTCCCACCAATTCAAAAACAGCCTGTTCAACCTCCTGTGACTCCTATGCGGGAAGTTGCGGTCAGAACCCCTCAATGGTCCCCCACCCCTGTTCAGTTGGACACTGACTCGGATGAGGAGATAGAAATAGAGGGGATGGAAGAGGAACTGGTTGAAGCAGTGGGATCTATGTCACTGGTGGGAAAGGTACAGGGCCAGGGAGATGGAAAGGCTTGGGTGTTTAGGCAAACTAATGCAAGGGCTAAGGGCCCAAAACAGGCAGGGGGAAGAAAGAAACTAAAACAGCAGTTGCCTTTGATACGTTATCCCAACCCACACCCCGAGGCAGGGAGACTGGCTACCGCAGACCAGCCTGCAGTCCCTAAATACATTGAAGTGGACCGCCCATGGAACCCTGAGGAGTTGAGAGAGGCCCTGAAAGATATACCAAAGCCTCAGAATAACATAGAAGAATATATCAAGGAGTTAACAAACTTAATCAAAATGTATGAACTATCTACAACTGAGGTTGGAGAATGTTTTAGACGAACATTAAAGGGCATGTGGGAGGAAGTAAAGGAAGCCTGGGACCCAGAGAAGCCAAGGGATGAAATTATGCCACAATTTAATGCTGTGTGCATAAAACTACAGGAAGCATACAGGGATGTGACAGACTGGCCTCGCATCCGGGATACGAGACAGAAAGATGAGGAATCAGTACGCGATTACAAGGAAAGATTGCAGGGGGTCTTTAGGCAATTTTCCGGTATTGGACCGGATAATCCCGCATACCAGCATCAGTTGGGTATGGCTTTTGCGCTGGACTGAGTGAGCCAATTAGATTGGGAGTTACCACAGTGTGCACTGGATGGGAGACAATGAAAATGGTTGACCTAGTGTCAGATGCTGAACATGCTGAGAGACAGCAGAAGGAGATACAAAGGAAAAGAAAGAAAAGCTAGAAAAGGCTCAGCTAATGTATTTTGAAAGAGACAATAAGCAGCCCAACAGGGAGGTGGAAATGGCAACAGAAGAAGACAGAGAGGATGAAATAATGGAGGTTATCCACAGGGAGGAGGGGGAAAAGGGCAACAATTGGAAGGAACGGCAGGACAAAGACCCGGACCGGGAGGGGGTATCATCTGCTTTGCTTGTGGAGAACAGGGACACATAGCAAGAAATTGTGTAAAGGCAAACCAGTGGCAGCATAATCAAGATTCCAATGCCCTCTTGCCTCCGCCACCACCCCCTCCTGCTCCACAAAAATGGCAGCCAAATCAGCAGCAAGGATGGAGTGGAAATCCTCGGGATCCTCAGTTCTGGACTAATAATGTTGGCTTTGCCAATGACAGCTGAAGGTTAGAGGAACACTCCCCCTCCCTCTTTTCACAAATGCTATGTGCTTCAACAACGCCAGAAGGTAGTCCAGTAATAGACTTAATAATTATGAACACCAAGTTGACCTTCTTGATAGACACAGGTGCCTCAATGTCAGTAATTCAAAGAAGCAAGTTAAATGCACCCTTATCCAGTCGAATGGTGACAACAATAGGGGCATCAGGAGTACCACAAAGAGAGCAATTGACAATCTCATTACCAGTTCGGTGTGGAAAAATGGAATTACAACATATTTTCCTCAGTAGCACGACCTGTCCTGTGAATTTATTGGGAAGGGATCTCCTGTCAAAGGTAAATGCACAAATTACTTGTACCTCAGAGGGGGTCAATATAGAAGCACCAGGAATAGGCTTGTACCCATGTATAGCTGAAAGAACAGGGGATTGGCTGTATAACTGGGAACTGAGAGAAACAAGGGAAATGTGTTGGTTACAAGGGTGGGCAGAAGAAATAACACATCGTAAGTTGCAGTTACAAACAGATTTGCATTGCACTACACACTATGCAAAAGGGGGGTCGGGACATGGATTATGAGTGCAAGGAATGGGGAAAACAGCCCATAGAGCAGACTATCTGGGTGTCAGAGATATATGTTGCAAAGAATTGTTGTGCAGCCTCAGTCAGACTAAATGCAGAGCAATTGAAAGTATTCCAAGTGCCAGGGTCATATCCACACATTTCTTTGGCCAGAGAGCCCCCCTTGAGTGGAAGGAATTGGGGTCATGGGTAGCAGAAATGGTACAGTTGCGTGATTGGGAACGTGTAGGAAGCAAGCTAATATCAAAGGCTGGAAACTGTGAAAATACATAATCAACAGAAAAGTTCAGAATGAGTGGATGAAAGAGAAGTGAATATGCGAAAGGTTTGTGAAGAAATAGGCATGCAGGAGAGTGTAAGTTGGATAAATCGAGTTACCAGCAAAGCTATGGGCAGAATCAAAGTATGATGTGGGATTACTGAAGAATGCACAACCCTTATGGTCAAGCCAAAGTCCTCTTACAGACCGAATAGGCATCAATATCCGCTGGGTAAAGAGGCGGAGGAGGGATAGCCCCAGTGCATGCAGCATTAGTGGAGAGGGAGTAATCATCCCTGCCCATATGCAACGTAAATACACCAATTTTACCAGTGAGAAAGCCAAATGGAAGTTACCGCTTTGTGCAGGACCTGAGGCGGTAAATGAAGCAGTACATGTGCGGACCCCGGTAGTGCCAAACCCAATTACAGTATTGTCATCCATTCCACATAACAGCTGTTATTTCACAGTCATTGATTTAGCAAATGCGTTTTATAGTATCCCCATAGAACCCAGTAGCCAGGAATGGTTTGCATTCACTTACAAAGGGGAAAAGTGGACCTGGACTCGCATGCCCCAAGGCTATGCTGAGTCTCCAGCAGTATTCTCAGCTCAAATGAGAGAGAATCTATCCGCTTTTGTGTCCCCATTGGGCAGTACCCTAATACAGTATGTGGATGATTTATTGCTTACTAGCCCCAGTAAGGAAGCAAATGAACAGGATACAAAAGCTTTATTACTTTTCTTGGCTGAGAATGGGCATAAAGTGTCTCGAGAAAATTGCAATTGTGTAAAGAGCAAGTGAAATATTTGGGTCATCGTTGTTTGGCAGTGGTAAAAGTTAGACCCTGAGAGAATTAAAAATAGCAGCATGGCTACGCCCAGATACAAAGCAGCAAATTATGTCTTTTTGGGTATGGTGGGCTATTGCAGAGCTTGGATCGTGGATTATGCTATGTTGGCACAACCCTCCATGAAGCCATATATGGCACGAAAATGCAGATGAATGAGGAGATCAGGTGGACACCTGGTCTAGAGACCAGTTTTGCAAAACTTAAAATGTATTGATCACAAGTCCCTGTTTGGGACTACCAAATTAAGAAAGGGTTTCAATTTGTTCGTACATGGTAAGGGAGGTTACATGTCAGCTGTATTGATTCAGGAGCATGGAGGGGGGCAGAGGCCCATAGCATATTACTGAAGCGTTTGGACTCAGTGGTATGTGGGATGGTGTCTTGCTTGCAGTCAGTGGCAGCGACTACTGAAGCGGTGTTGGCATGCGTGGATTGGTAGGATTCTGTGCTTTGACAGTGCATGTGCCTCATTCTGTACATTCTATTCTGCTACAAGCTCGCACAGCTCATTTAACGCCTGCGATTGCTTCAGTACCAAAATGTGTTACTAACCATGTCTAACATAACTTTGAAAAGGTGCACCATTTTAAACCCAGCGACGTTGCTCCCCACCCCGGAGGAGGGGGAGGAGCATGACTGGGCAAGTAATTGACTTAGACTGTAAGCCTCGACTGGATATCACTGATGTACCCATACAAAACGCAGACTTAGAATTATTTGTTGACGGCTCAGCACAAAGAGAGGAAAAAGGATCCCCCTTGGTAGGTTATGCAGTGTGTACTCCAAACTACGTCATGGAAGGAGCAAAGTTACCCCCACAAACGTCAGCCCAAGCTGCTGAACTTATAGCTCTTGACAGAGCTTGTATAATAGTCGAGGGTAAAACAGTTAACATATACACAGATAGTCGATATGCATTGGGGTAGCTCATGATTTTGGCACCTTATGGAAACACAGATGGTTTTTAACAGCAGCTGGAAACCCATTGCGCATGCGAATTTGGTAAAAAATCTTTTGTTAGCAATCCAGAAGCCAGAAAAGTTAGCAATTGTAAAATGTCAAGCCCATACTTCTAACCAAGATTTTGTCTCTGCAGGAAATGCGAGGGCTGATGCAGCTGCAAAGGAAGCAGCTCTTTCTGGGAGTGTTCCGAAATTTCAGATGTCTTTGACTATAACTAACCAACTTGATTTATTCTCAATAAAGGATGTTGCAACTTTACAACAGTCGGCCAGTGTAAAAGAGAAACGTAACTGACAAACAAACTGTAAATTTGATGCTAGCACTAAGGTGTGGACAAACCCCGATGGCAGGCTCTGCCTGCCCTCGGCAGTATTTCCCTTTTTGGCAAAATTGGCCCATGGGGCCGATCATGTTTCAAAAAGTGGAGTGGTCAACCTTGTAAATAAACATTGGTATGTTGTTGGCTTTACCGTATATGCTGAAGATTTTTGTAAAAGAGTGTAATAATATGTAAAAATAATGTTGGCAGAGGACTCCAAGTAACCCCTCTGCCCATCCTTTTCCTACAGGACCTTTGAACATTTAATGATGGATTTTATTGAGCTAAACCCGTGTGAAGGGTATAAATATTGCTTAGTGATCATAGACATGTTTTCAAAGTGGGTAGAAGCATTCCCAGTACGGAAAACCACAGCCTGTACAGTAGCAAAGGCCCTGATTAGAGAAATCATACCAAGGTGGGGGATTCCCACCCGGCTCTCCAGCGATAATGGCTCGCATTTTGCAAATGAAGTCATCAGAACCTTGTGTGAGGCACTGCAAGTGGATTTACGAATGCACTGTGCCTACCACCCACAATCGGGAGGGGCAGTAGAAAGGGCAAATCAGACATTAAAGCTAAAATTGACCAAAATTATCGCAGATACTGGCCTTAGTTGGGTAAAAGCACTACCAATAGCCCTAATGAGTATGAGGGGGAGAGCTGGCCCCGTGGGTTTATCACCTCATGAAATTTTGATGGGAAGGCCTCTCAGAATGACAAATGTCCCCTTCCCACAAAACCGAATAACATTGCACGGTTTAGATAATGAAATGATTGCCTATTGTTTATCTCTTAATGCTGTTTTAAGATCTCTCTATCCTAGGGTAAAAGCTGTACTTCCAGTTCCCTTGGAGGGACCCTTGCATAGGATACAGCCAGGAGACTTCGTGGTTATCAAGGACTTCCGAAGAAAAAAGTGGTGCGCCCCGAGGTGGCGAGGACCGTTTCAAGTGCTCCTGACTACTGCCACTGCCATAAAGATCGCGGAGAGAGAAACATGGATTCATGCATCTCATTGTCGTTTGGTGACAGCCTCTACAGTCGATACCATTGCACAGTGAACTGAGCAACCATGAAAATTGTTATCGTTCTGTTTTCGTTCGGACTATCGCTGCTATTTTTGCTATGGGGCTCTGGATACGAAGGAGGCAACTGCTCCTGCCGCAGCACAGAGCCATTGCACATTACGAACACTTGGTGGACTTTAATGAACTTACATGCTAATAATGCTAATGTCTCTGATTGCTATGTATGCACTAGCTCTCCTTTCTCAGCAGCCGTAGGGCTCCACCTAAAACCCAAGCCTGTAAATAGCACTGAGGCCAGCAAGATTCTCGGTGCCATCAGGGGAAGAAACATCACTAATGCCCCAGATTATGCTACAAACAAAATAAAGAACCTAACTGTGTTTCGGGGGCATGATTTTACTGCATGGTACAGCCCACCGAATGATACAAATGTGTCAACCCCGTTGTATCTAGATGTTAGACAACAGAAAATATCAGCCAGGCTTTGCCTGTGTAATAAACAATTAACCGTGAGTTTAGCACCACTGGGATGGTCCACGTCCAATATTGTAGGCACTACAACAGCACCACCAAGTCCGAGTCCACATAACCAACTGCTCTCAAGCAGATGCCCACACAAACATCCTGATTTCACTGCCGTTGGGCAGTCTGTCAGGTCTATACTGGGTATGTGGGGATAGGGCTTATTTTTCCTACCTATGGGGTGGACAGGATGCTGCTATCTAGCCACACTCCACCCTGCGGCCCATGTATATAAGTACAATGCATCTGCTATACATCAGCATGTAAGCTATATAAATCAAATTCAAAAAAGAGAGGTGCCGGACGCAAATAAATGTGTCCCAGTGCTGGAAAAATTTGGGGCAGGAATCTTCCCATGGTGGGGTGTTGTTCAAAACATGCATTACATTGACCAGTTAAGCTATGAGTTAGAAACGTTAATTAATGATACCTTGAAATCAACTGACTTGCTGACAGCTGAAATTAAAGCACTTAGAATCGTGGCTTTGCAGAATAGAGCGCGCCTTGATTATGTATTAGCTTCGCAGAGGGTGTGCGCCATTGTAGGGAAGAATGCTGCACCTATATACCAGATAATTCCCAAGAACTTGAGCAAGTAATTGAGGGAATACTGAATGCTACAACAACGTGTTCTAAGTGAGCATGCACCTGTATCGCGGGCTGGGATCCCTGGTCATGGTTCTCAAGCGTATTTGGTGACTGGGCACTACCACCTCCTCCACTGGGTGGCAGTAATCCGTGGTGGTGATACTGGCATTATGGCTCCAATTGTGTTGCTCAAATTTCTCTTGTGACAATTGTGCAGCACCTTGTGTCACATGCAATCACCCAGCTGCACCTCTTACTACACTCATGGGACCAAGACCCTAGCTAATTAGCCAGGGTGTTCCCGTTCTGTGATATACCAGATGTGACTAAAGTATAATAGTTAACAAGTTGATACAAAGTATCAAAAGGGGGGAGAGTGTGAGGGAATTTTTATATATGCTTCTTTTATATATCCTAAAGCTATATTTGCTATTATATGCCTTGAAGTTATGCTTGCTTTGAAAGCCATGCTGTAACAAAGTAATGAATGTAGTAGAAATTTCTGAGTTCATATTTTCTTTTTAAGGGTTATAGAATTTGTACTGAGGTTACTTGAGGTACATTTGTGAAAACAGAAAGCTAGATAAAACTGAGCAGAACTGGTTGTACCAGCCTGAATAACAGGCTTGGACAAAATATAAAGACAAGAGCATGCCTGGGCAAAATATAAAGATAACAGCACGTAGTGGCATTGAAGGCAAGCTGTACGTTGCTATGGTGTGAGTGAAACTCATTGTCTCTCTCAGGTCAGCTTGACCCAGGCATATGTATCAAGCAGTAATGGGAAAGAAATGAAATAAGCAGTGGAAAAGTACCTCATGCACATCAATGTGTTTTTTCTGTTACATTGCTGAAAACTTGTTATGCTGTCTTATGATTGGCTTATACTGAAATGTTGGTATTTTTTCAAGATAAGAAGTGCAAAATCTAGCTTATAAAAAGCTGCTGTAAACTTTAATCAGGGACGGTCTCCTTTGTAGAAGTCCCACATGCATGTGTAAGATTTGATCAAATAAAGCGACGTTAAGACAAAACCCAGTGGTGTGGTTTTTGCCCCGTGACGACGGGAGTGGTTGCTCAGGTAATACTTACAGTGAGAGAATTTGCGATCACACATGACATGTGACATTTATAGTATATTGTCTGAATTGTCATTTCACACAACAAGCATGAAAACACATCTCATACAGGATTTTAAAAATGACACTTGTTACATTTATGAGGTGGTGTGGAAAACTGGCTATGTAGAAAGTTTAATGTTGGTATTTAACCATATTTGTATGCTAAATTTTTAGCATAGACTTCTTATTACCCCACTTCATGAAACCGGTAGGGGAAATTCTTCAGATCCCTTCCAAAACATCATAGAAACATAGAATTTGAATCATTCCACACTACAGGTGCAAAAACACAATTTGGCCAGGATTTGAAAAATGACAGCTGTCATGTTCATGAGGTGGTGTGAAAAATGGCTATGTTGAGCATTTGGGGTCAAAATATTTAAAGTTACAAAAGTTATGTGTGATCATAGAAGAATGTCAATGAACACTCATAAATTTGTCATTTTTGCATATTTTGACACCAAATTTTCAACATAACCTTCTTTTGAACCCACCTCAAGAACAAGGGCAGTGAAAATGTTCAAATCCTGCCTGAAAGGTGACATCTCAAAGTGACTTCAAAATCCCCTTTTGGGCCAGATTTGCATAATTCCACCACCATTGCTCATGAGGTAGGGTTTCAAAAATGCCATGTTGAAAATTTGGTGTAAAAATATGTAAAAATGACAAAGTTATGAATCAAAGTTCAAACCCCATTGAAATAAATTAAACTGGACTTGCCTTCTTTAATCATATTGCAGCTGCCAGTTACAGCAGCAAGACATGTCTGAGAGTGGCTGTGCCTCATGGGACATGTTCAGGTGAGTGAGGGTGTGTGAAGGGAGTAATGGGTGGTGAATGCTGAGGGGGAGGTTGAGGTGGTGTGTGTGTGTGTGTGTGTGATGATCAGATCAGCGAGGGACCATTTTCTTTTTCATAGATTAAAAGTTTAAGAAAAAACAACAAGGGATGGTTTTCTTTATTTCAGGAGACTTGACACTGGGGATTGGGCACCCCAATGTCAGGCTACTGTTTGGCAGCACTGGGGGTAGGCACCTCAGTGCCACCATGTAAATAGTGGGAATGAGAGACTGACCTGGAGGGAAGGGGGACACAGAAGTGGTACTGGAGGTAGGCACCCCTGTCTGCTTAAGAAACATTTTAATTAGATAGACAGACAGACAGAGATAGGCAGGCAGACTGATAGTGAGGCAGGCAGACAGACAGACAGTACTTACTGCTGCTTATACTGATCACATTTTGACAAATCAGTGTTTGTCTAGCATAAAAAGGGTCAGCTAAAATATTCAGGTGCACATAACTTTGTTGAAAATATTACAGCGACCGGTTGTTTACAGTGACAAAATGACAGTCGCTGCCGGTCGCTGTAATGGGCAAGCAGGATTCGGCACAGCTTCTCTGGGTCTTGTGCCTCCCTGGGAGGAATGAAGGGCATAAGACAGACAGTGAGGAACCAGGAGATCTTGCAGGTAGCCAGGTCCCCAAATGTGTAGTGATTTTTAGGTCAGCAAACCAACATTGAAGGCAATCCTCCACTTTACCAGCAGCCAGTACAGCCCATGGAGAACCGGCGTGATATGTTCAGATCTAGGAACACCTGCTAACAGCCTGGCCTCTGTGTTCTGCACCAGCTGCGGATGGTGGAGGTTGACTCTAGAAAACCTCAGGTATAAGGCATTGCAGTAGTCTAGCATGGACATGATAAAGGCATGTATTAGGGTGGTCCGGTCATCAGGTGGTCTCAGGACCCGGATCTAGGCAATGTTTCTCAGATGGTAAAAGCCACTTTGGATGACGGCTGACACCTGAGCATCAGGTGTCAAGCCATCATTGAGAACAGCACCCAGATCCCTGACCCAGGCTGAGGAGATGAAGGATGAACCACCCAGTTTTAAACCCAGGTCACTACCTTGTACCCCTCTGTCTCACTGATGGCCCGGCTCCACTACCAGTATCTCCATCTTGTCTGGATTGAGTCATAACCAGTTTCATGTCATCCAGTCTTGAATCTTGGCCAGGCAGGTGTTAAACACAGAGACCGCCATCTGGTTTTCGGGTGCACAGGACAAGTATAGCTGGATGTCATCAGCATAGCAATGAAAACCCAAACCATACCACCTGATAACATCTCCCAAGGGCAGCATATATACCGTGAACAAAGGAGGTGCGAGGACTAAACCCTGCAGAATTCCACAGCACATGGGGTATTGGGACTAAGAGACAATTGCACCATACTATGGTCACTGCCGCACAGAGGTTCCTTCACTTTACTTTCCACAGTTTCAGCCTCCATATTACTCAAGATCAAATCTAATTTACTATCCCCTCTTGTGTTTTGCATCACATAATTTTCCAAGTTTAATTCCTCCAGAATGTTTAACAATTGTTCCTCAAATGTTGTTGAAGTTGTCTTATCATTCCAGTTTATCTTTGGCCAGTTAAAGTCCCCAATCACTAACAGTCTATTTCCCACCTCTAACTCTTGAACTGTTGTAAGGAATTTAGCATTTTGATCCCCAGATAGTGACAGAGACCTATAACACACTGCCAGGGTTATTTTTTCCATTAGCCTTTGGTAATAAATTTACCCAAACGTGTTCCATGCCAGGGATTTCATTATATTTATCTACTGCTGTGACATTTATTTCATTTCTAATGTAAATGGCAACTCCACCCCCATTCCTTTTTCCCTGTTTTTGTTGAATAATTGATATCCATCAACATTTATTCCCCATTTCTCATTCTGCCACCACATTTCAGTTATAGTACATATAGCAATGTTCTCACTGTATAGGATGTGTTTCAATTCATCCATTTTATTTCTTAAACTTCTTGCATTTAATAATAATACTTTCCAAATATCATTTTTATTAGGAGTTTTTTCCCTATCATTTACTTCTGTTATCGTTTGTGAGGAATGTGCATCTCCGCCCTCTCTCCTCATTGCTTCTAGTTTAAAAGGTACCAAATGGTATGATTTATTTTTTCTGCCAAATACCCTTGTGCTGTCTATTCAAATGAAACCCATCAGCTACAAATAAGTTCCTGTCATTCTCAAACCTCCTCCAATTTGCTGAAAAACTAAAACCCTCTCTCCTACACATCTATAAAGCCAGTCATTCAGCCTTTTAATCTCAATCCACCTTACTTGTCCTGCTCTTGGCATCAGGAGAATTTCTGAAATCCCCACCTTACAATTTTGCTATTTTTGTATCTGTCCTACATGTTCAAAGTGCCTTTGTATATTTAGCAAATTCTTTTTCCCAATGTCGTTCACACCTACATTTAGTATTACAATTGGTTCATTTGTTCCCTTTCATAGTCACTGTATATTATTGCTTCATATCAATACGTGAAATGCATTTCATTACTGAGGGACATGTGCCCCCCCACATAGTTTATCCTGTTGAAACCCAATTATTTACTTCACTACTGTAGATTTTGGGATCAAATTAAGACTTCTTCAAATTCTAGCTCAAGGACTTTCCTGTTCCTTTCTAATTCAGGATGGTGACCATTCAAATGCTGATACAGGAACTCATGTCACTCCACTATTGATTGCTTCTGTGGATACCAAATGTGTCCCCTTCATAGTGGTACAGTTGCTATAAGGCCCTCTGCCTCCCAGTTGCTCTTATTCTACTCAAGATGTTAAAGACACATGCTTATTACCTTAATGTTGCAGGTCATTCAGGTAATTACCAGTTCAGAATCCCCCAGGGCTGAACTCCTGCTCTTTCCCAATGCATACGCATAGCATCTGCAGCATAACCCTCTAAGCCAGAAAGCTGTTGATGCACACCCCTTAAGGAGATGTCCACTTGGGAGATCCTCTTTTACCTCCAGGCATCCCTAATGTGCCGTCTGCCCTGTGGTATCCAAACCTGAGGCTAGCTGCCCAAGTTACCAAACAGTCTGACCCCAAGACTATGATTCCCACCAAAACCTCTGCTTATGTCTCCCTGCTAAAAAGCTCTTCCCCTCCTGCTTCCAGGGGTGTCACTAGGGGTGGGCATTAGGGGCAGAGCTCCGAATCGTTATTCATTAGCCTTGCATACAAGATTTCCAATTCCTAACACTGACCTCAGCCTATTTGTTATTTTACTAGGTAGGAGGGGTGGGGGCTCAAGACACTAATCTTTTCAGTCCCTAGAAATGCCCTGCCTGCTACAGGACAAAGCAATTGGTACACTGGCCCACAGTGCTCTGATAGGCACTCTAGTAACTTCTATATACTGTACTTAAGCTCTGAAAAAGCAGGCAGACTGTTGATGTGAGAAGCTGTACTGTTATTCTGATACACAGATTACTCTAAGCAATACATACTGGGAAGCTTGAGGTGGCTTGGTAAACCCACATTATGAAACAGGTAATGTGAAAAAGATGTTGGTATTAGCTGCAGAACAAAAAATAATTTATTCTGTAGCCAGACCCAAACCTGGGTCCACTGGCATCACAAGCAACAGTGTATTCCACTATACTATGTGGCCAGCTCGGCAGGACCCTGGCACACAGGATCCTATATCCTACTCTACGGGATATAGTGATATTAGTCACCACTCACGATTACTAACAGTGGTATTATTGAGTCGCTCACATTGTAGCGCTCAGTAATAAGAGCTTTACATGTGTGCTACCCTGCAGTACTCCTTCTGCTCCTACAGGGCACCTCCCGCTTAGTTGCACTAAGCTTTGACACCCAAATCACCCCTGATCTCGTGGTGTCCTGGCCCAGGACCCAGTTTTCTCATCCCACAGAACAGAGTGACCTGCCCCAGTCATCCACTTCAGGGATAGGTCCTTTTGCTGACCATAAAAACAAATGTACCCTGGAGGAGCAGCAACCTACCTCCTTGCACCTGGGGCTCCTACTTACCTATTCAGGATTATCTGCCTATAATGGAACCCTCAAATGGTGCACTACTGCCCTCCCCCAAGCAAATAGAGAGCCACAGACAGAACTGTCAAAAAATATAGCTCTTTTACTGTATAAAATATGTGCAATAATTGGAAGGCATTGGTGCATGAACTGGCAGTGGCGCAACATTTGGCACCTTTCCAAGTATTGTTGACAGCATTACCAGCATTTGTCATGTACTGTAGGCCTAGTATGCAGTGCAATGTTGGTTCTGTGTTTTAGTCCAAATGGGGCATGTTTTTGACTGCATGATCCATGGGCTATTTATTCACAGCTTCTTCCGGTGGCCATTCTGTGCCACCTCTGTTTTCTTTAACCTGGAAGAATCGTTCAGTAACAGTCAAATATGATAATCAAGTCTGATTTGTTAGACTTCAATGTCCTGTACTTGCACAAATTGTAAAACAAATGCTTTGCCAGTGGGGCATCTTTTGGTATGTGGTCTTGGCCTGCACTAACTCACAGACCAGGTACAAAAGGAAACAGTTCAAAATGATGGACACCACTCATGGTCAAAGGTTGGTCAGTGTCTTGTATTGGGATGATGGAGGCTTCATCATTATCTTCTCTCTGTCCCAGAACTCTGGATGCTTCAGGATATGGTGGCCTTCTGGAGAGATATAGCTCACACAGTGCATTCATATGCAGTGCCAGGCTTGCAGTACTGCCTGTACTTTCACTTCCCAATTTTCTCAGGAGGCAAACTGGAGATGCTGGATGCAGTCCTCTGCATTTTCACAAAGCTGAGCCTCACAGTTTTTCCTTACTGTGTGTCAGAGCCATACAGGATAGTAAGGAAATTTGTAGTTTCATATACCCGACATCTGCTACTCTATCTTATGATCCCCTTGGAATAGTTTCATCAAAGTTCCCATACCCTGACCTAGCTCCAGCTAGATCTGATTGTCCTCGGGGCAGGTAGGTCCCATCACCAGCAGAACTGGTTCATGCAGCAATCACCACCTATAAGCAGGAGGCTTGAGTGGTCATTCTACTGTGGGGTACACCAGTGGTGGAGAGGCGGTATCCTTTCCTATCACGGAATAGGCACAGGGCTGGGGCATTCCCACGGTCTAACAGTTCAGAATCTCTCTCTCCAAAGGAGTGCTCAATTCTTCAGGCACCATGGCTAGCAGTGGTGAAGGTGCCTGGAATACTGGTGGCTGAATGGTGCCCATGGGTGACATGTGGGGGCTGGAGAAAACAGTGTATGGTACTTGCTCCTGTGGCAGGGTAATGGCTCCTGTCTCCAACTTCCTGAGAAGCTAGTCATCCATGTATCTGAGGCTGACACCACTTGATGATATTGGCTCTGCAATGAAATCCCTCTTGCTTTTTGGGGCCCACAGCATCCTGGCATCCTCCTTAGGTTTCACCTCCATATCTTTACGGTTGGTTCCTCCATGGCAGATGCATTAGGGGCCAATGAATCCAACATAGGTTATGTGTCATCTCTGGCCAGAGATTGAGCAACTTCTCAGTTCTCAGTTTGTGGATCGACTTTCTCCAACTTTTGCATTTCCACTGTTTGATCAACCTACTGGGCTGGTATGGGTGATTTTGTTGCGGTCATAATGCCCATGCAGGATTTGTTCCCTGCAGAAATCAGACATTTGGATCAGTTCTTTGTCTCTACCCTGTAGATGGCATGTTCGGCATTCTGGGGCTCAGCTGAATTGCCCACACCTGCTACACTGTCTCTTGTATCTGACCCAGGACAATGAAGTCCCGATCACTCTTGACAGCACTCCTTGTCCAATGCCCACCACTTGCCCACGATCATTTCTTACTCCATCTCTGCCATTGTTCCTTTAACTAACAACTAGCAGTGACTACCTCAGCTGGAATGAGAATTCAACTGTCATGTTGCCACTGTTTCCCCCCTTTCAAGGCAATGGGAGAACTGACCTACCTCCTCTGTACAGCAACAACAAACAGCCATTGACTCATCTCCCCATCCAACAAGGTTCAGTCACCAGTCGGTGGAACGAGTGAAAGAAATATGTGTGGCAGGTCTATATAGCAAATTTTCATACCTACTGTACCTACATGTGCTGCGCTACCCTCTTGGGGACCAATAGGGTCCCTTTTGGTTTCAAGCTGCTTTCTGATTAGTCCCATGCAAATGACCAACTGGCACAACTGTCCCTTTGTCACATGTCACGGTTCCCTCATGTGAACTTCCTGTCATGTAACATCATAATTTTATCCACACCACAACTTCTCAGGCTTGTCACCTACACTGTATTGTCACACAACATGGGTTCTCCCTTCCAACCCACGGCACAAATGAACATGCACTCTCTTGTCTTCATTTCTGTCCTTATGGGCACAAAGACACATTTCTCCTGCTGCCCATATCACTTGAATTAATTAATTCAGTCCCATTTTCTTTTACTGAATTTTGCATAAAAAAATTCCAAGTCCAAATTCTGGCCACTTGCCGGGTACTGTAACTACCTAGATTGGGGTAGGCATGGCCCAGGTGACTCCTGTGTTCAGGGGTATATGATGGTATGATTCAATGGGAGGCCCCTTGCAAACACTTTGCACAGCATAGGTTTCAACCTCCTTCCCCTTTGGACATGGAAGTGGATAGGTTTTTACTCAGTGATCACAAGACATACCAGACTGACAGTTCATACGCAGTCCCTTTACTGAGAAATAAGGTTAAAATGGGTACTTTATAATGATAACGATATATGAAATGCATTTTATTTCTTAGGGACATGTGCCCCCAAATACTGTAGTTCATCTCACTGAAACTCAATTACTTTTTCAACTACTGTAGATTTCTTGGGGGGGAAAAACAACCCTACTTCAAAATCTAGTTGATGGACTCTCCCACCCCTTTTACATTTGGCGCCAATAGCCGTTCACATACTGATACAGAAACTCATGCTACCATGCTATTGGATACTTTTGTGGATACCAAATGTGGCCCCTTTGCAATGGTACAGTTGCTATAAGGCCCTCTACTTACCCGTTGCTCTCTGCCTATTCAAAACATTAAAGAAACATGCTTGTTATGTGAATGTCTCCCAGCTAATTACCAGTTTGGGACTGCGTTGTCCTGAGGAAGGAGTTGTTAACACGAGCAATTAAGCAACAGAACACAAATTGTAATTCTGAACCGGAAGCTTTTGGCCTGTGCTATGCCTCTCTAATAGACAGCTCAGAGCTTTTGCCAAAAAAGCAGTCCCTAACTAGCTGACTATGAATATATGAAACTGCCAGCAGATAAAGGCCATTGCGGTCTATCTAATTTGCTTGAGACTGCAGCTCGCTGTAAGATTTCAGTAGAGCTGCCCTCCCTCCCCATCCCCCTGTACCTCAAAATTCTCTCTATCCCTCCGCTTCCACCTTCCCCAGTCCTCAGTGTGATTTCCCTGATAAGCCTATCCCACCCACTTTTAAAGCCTCCCACAGTCTTGGCTGAAACAAACTCCTCTGGAAGCTTATTCCATCCTGAGACCACCCTTTCTGTGAAGAAATCCCTCCTTGCAACTTTTTTAGGTTCCCCCTTCCAATTTTAGCTGATGATCCCTTGCTATCCCTGCACCCTTTATGTTAAACAAGCCCTCAATGCTGACTTTGTTTATGCTCTTAAGGTACTTAAAGGTTTCTATCATGTCCCCCCGTCTCTTCTGTCCTCCAGAGTTTGCATGCCGAGTTCCTTTAGTCTATCTTGGTAGGTCTTGTGCTGTAGACCCTGAATCATCTTGGTTGCCCTATGCTACTCTCCCACTAGCAAGTTTATGTCCTCTTTTAGGTGAGGATGCCGGAACTGGACCCTGTACTCCATCTGTGGTTTCATCAGCAATCTGTACAGGGGCACTATGACCTCCCTCTTCCTAGATGTGAACCCCCCGGCTATACAGACCAGCATTCTCATAGCTTTAGCTGCTGCTTTGCTGCTCTGTGCAGATTGTTTTAAGTCACTGGTGATGATAACCCCTAGGTCTCTCTCTTCCTCAGTCTCTACTACTTTTACCTCCACCAACCAGTACTCCGCCCTGGGTTTCGTGCACTAAGGTGCATAACCTTGCATTTTGTGGTGTTGAAAACCAGTTGCCAGTTATTTGACCATCTCTTCAATTTAGCCAGGTCTTCCTGTAGCTCCCTTCTCCCATCCTCTGTATCCACCCATCCACAGAGTTTGGTATCATCCGCAAAAAGGCAGATTTTAATCCTTTCTGCTATGTCCCCAATGAAGACATTGAATAACACAAGGCCAAGAACAGAGCCCTGTGCTACCAAGCTGGTGACCAGCCTAGATTCTGAGATTTTCCCCATTACCACCACACACTGACTTCTATTCTGTAACCAGCTCTTAATCCATCCCATTAGCTTTCCTCCCACCCCAACCCCTCTAGTATGTTGATCAGCCTTCTGTGTGGGATCGAGTCAAATGCTTTGCAGAAGTCTAAATAAAGTACATCCACTGCCTGTCCCCTGTCCACTGCCCTCGTTACCCAGTCAAAGAAGTCAACCAGATTTATCTGGCACAATCTTCCTGACTCAAAACCATGTTGTCTAGGGTCATGGAGCCCACTGGGCCCCAAATGATCCACTAGTCTTTCCTTTAAGGATGGACTCCATCATCCACAGTGGAGATCAAACTGACAGGATGATAGTTCCCCGGGTCATCCTTAGGCCCATTCTTGTGGAACGGCACCACCTGTGCCAGCCTCCAGTCCCCTGGCACCTTCCCAGTCTCTAGTGAGGTAGTAAACAGGTCCACCAATGAGCCAACCAGATAGTTGGCCATCTGTTTTAACATCATTGGGTGTACCTTGTCTGGTCCCAGTACTTTGTCCACCCAGATGGTCCTGAGACCCTTTAACACCGTTTCTACCAAGATGGGCACTTCCAGTCCCCCCTTCCGCCTGACTCAGCTTCCCTTCTGCCCCAGGTGCTGGTCCCTCTTTTTCTCTTGTGAAGACTGAGCTGAAGTACTGGTTTAATATCTCAGCCTGCTCCTCACTACTCTCTTCTCATCCCCCTGCCTTCTTCAGTTTCACTATACCCTTCTTCCTCCTCCTCTTTTCCCTTCCATAGCTGAAGAAATCTTTTTCGCCCATCTTGATTCTCCTCAGAGAATTGGCGCTCCCTCCTTGCTTTCGCCACCCTAACAGTTTCGCTTGCCACCTTAGACTTCATCACATAAACTTCCCTATCCTCACCCTTCCGTGTTCGCTTGTATTTAAGAAAGGCTATTCTTTTCTCCTTCACCCTGTTTGCAACTTCGGTGGTGAACTAGCTAGGCCTTTTTCTTCTGGTGTTTTTGCTCTTGATTCTTGTACAGGACTGGGTAGCCTCTGCGATACCAGCCTTTATTTCTTCCCACTTCTGCTCTACCCCATCACTGGCCAATCCTGGAGAGATGTACCTTCAGGATTTCTCCCATCCTTCCAACGTCTGCCCTTTTGAAATCAACTATCTTGGTGTGATTCTTTGATCTCTCATGTCCTAATCGCAGAGTGAGCCATACCGTGCTGTGGTTGCTCCCTGCCAGTGAATCCTCTACCCTAATATCATGGACATGGTCTCCATTTGCTAAGACCAACTCCAGAATCGTATCTCCCCAGTGGGGTCTCTGACTCCCTGCTCCAGAAAGTCATCCTGAAGGCATCCAGGACATACCTTTCCCTAGAGGTGATTGCTGACAGTGTTTCCCAGTTAACCCCTGGTGGGTTGAAGTCACCAGTAAGTACCACTTTGCCTTTTCCTGCCCGAGTTCTATTCTGTTCACCCAGGTTCCCATCTTCCTCTGCTCCCTGTGAGGGTGGTCTGTAGATCACTCCCATTCTGACCTTCTCCCCCCTTGATGACTGGAGCTGGACCCAAAGGGCTTCAGGTTTCTTCTCCGCTTCCTGATTCTTTATGTAGGTAATTTCTTCCCTCACAAACAGAGCCACCCCCCACCCTTCCCTGCTTCCCTGTCTTTCCTGTACAGCTTGTAACCTGGCACCTCAAAATCTCAATCATTGTACCTGGATGCCCAAGTCTCAGATATGGCTGCGATGCTCACCTCACTCTCAACCATCAGTACTTGCAATTCATCCATTTTATTCATTAGGCTTCTGGCATTTTGGGAAGGCAGTATAGCGCAGTGGTTTAAGGCTCTGAGCTGCAAATCTGGAGACCTGGGTTTGAATCCCACAGCCCTCACTTGCATACTGCATGACCCTGAGCAAGTCACTTAACATCCCTGTGCTCCCAGGTTGCACCTGTAAACAAGCTTTCAGCTTAGTGTGTCTCGCCTGGTTAAACAATTGGGAAAAAAAGGGGACACAACCCTCCATCCCTCCTGTAGTCATTTCCTTTCACCTTGTACCCTCCCCTGGTTTCCTACTACTCTATCCTCTTTAACATCTCCTTCTGTCATATTTTCCTGCCCGCCATGCCCTCCCCAGTTGAGTCCCCCATTCCCATTATCCCCAGCTGTAGGGCAGGCCAACAGCCTCCCTCTGCTTGTGTATCTCAGACTTCTTCCCAAGCCTGAGCCTCCCCTTCCTAGTTTAAATTATAAGAGGTAGTCAGAAACTTACTCAGCCTCTGCTTCAGGACTGCCAAGCATTCTTTGCTAAGGTGGAGTCTGTCCGTAGCCAGACATTTCCATTTTGTACACAATCTCCAACAGTTACACCCCCCAATTAAAAAATGTACACATCCTTTCCAGATGGCACCCCCTTCCAAACAAGTCAGATTGTTGTCAGATGACTCCTCTACTCTCTAAATAAGTTATACATGTATTGGACACTTCTCAATGGCCTACACTAACCCAAATACTACAGACTAGAATGATAATATTAACAGAGTGGCTTATGGTTTGTGACAGGCACTCTACAAAACTGTACACAAATGTGTACAGTGAGTATGCTTGTCCACGCCCTTGTGAACCCATAGCCTTGCACCATTCTGCCAATCAAGCATTAAACGCAGCAATTCTTTGCCTCCTTTCAGAACTTGCTCTAGGAACAGGTAGGACTTCAGAGAAGGCCACTGTATTGCCCTCAGTTCTGCATATCCTGGCCAGCTCTCTGAACCTTGCCTGTACTTCCAGCACACTATTGCACTATTGTCCGCTAATTGTTGGTGCCAAGATGCACCACAATGTGAGGCTTACTGCCTTGTCCCCTTATACGTGTGGGAATAATGTGCTTCACTTTGTGTGCAGTCATGCCTGACATGCACTCCACTCAGATGGAACTCCTCTCTTTCCCTTGCCCCTCAGCTAATCCCCTTTAGTATGGAGTCCCCCAATATGATGACTTTACTGTACACTCCCTCCTGTTCCCCCTGTACTTCTTCCTCCTTCTGTCCCTTGTCAGGTTCATCACACCCTTTTACCAAACCATTTTGCTCCATTGCCTTTGGTTTTTCTTCTGCCATGCTCCTTCCATTACCCACAGTGCCTATAACAGCCTTCACAGTAGGCCCCATGGGCTGGCCCCCCTGTAGGACAACCTCTTTCCTACTTATTTCAGTGCCCCCTCTTTGCCAGTCTTGCATTTCTCTTCTCCTTTATATCACTGTCCTTCATCCCCCTTCCCCCTGTGTCTCACAACTATTTTCTTACGCATACCCCTCCCTCCCTGCAAACAGCTCATATCATTTTTTGTTGGTATCCCTAGATATGGTGTTGCCCCTTCTCCTGACTCCTGTCCCAGCTCCTCTCTCAGAGTCTTCACCCCCTTTGGTCCTCCCTCATCAGTATGATCATCCCCCCCCTACTAACTCTCCTCACCGCCCAGTGATGAAGATCTGCCCCTTCCCCCTCAATCCTCATTGCCTGTCCCAGGGCAGATCCCCCCCCTTGTCCACTTCCCACACCTTGTGCCTCTCCTGAACTCTCCCCTCTTGCTCCTTGCTCCATATTCTGCTGTTTTCTGGAAGCCTCTAACAACCTTCTTAATGCCTTTATCTCTTCCTCAGGATTTGCCAGCTGCTTACATACCGTAGCAAGAAAACCCCAACCCTCCACATGCTGTCCAGAACAAACACTGCCCCACAGTTGTTACAGCATGCTATCCTCCCCTGAGCATTCCTGCTTGCTGTCTGTCTCTCCCAATCCACCCTTCCCTGATGGTCCCTAGCATTTCTTTGTGAATTCCACATCTCCCTCCCCATCTACCTGCCTGACGCCAAGGCATTAGCCTCCTATTCACCTGGTGCCCTCTAGCTGGAGTATATGTAAAATGTTGGAGTGACTGAACTCCATAGTTGTTCACAGTTTCAGGAGACTGAAACCATGCAGGGCTCGACAGATCAGGAATGCTACTGTCTCAGGAACAATTGCTGCAGACTATAAATATGAATAGGCAAGCTGAATGCAGAAGAAATAGAAACACATTTGGTGTGTACACAACAGTCACTGCACTTCATGATCTTGTGCAGGAGTGAGCTGTGCAACTGCTTCTCAGCCATGATGAATCTTCACCTCATGATGGGGGCCTTAATCTTCACCACTTGTGGGCTTTTCCTCCAATCCTCTCCCACCTCTACTGCATAGGCGTCTTCCATGACAACACCTTTTGACTAGTGAGTGAAATGCAATGTGTGGAATGAAAAATATACCCCATGTATGAAATCACTTATTTTGTAGCCCCTTGCACTAACACTATCTCTCAGGCAGCTGCCTGTTATAATACATAGTTTGGGCTGTAACGGTACTTGCTCTTTTTGTTTAAGAGTCTGACATTGGGTGTCCATTACAAGGCAGAAAAATAATTACCGAGGCCTGTGTTCATACACATTGCTCCCCAGAGTCTGACCTCTCCTCCAAAGCAGATCATGATCTGAATGTAACACTACGGTGGATCAAGCTCTCCCAATCACAAACTCAGCTCCTTATCGATTCAGCGATGAAAGGCACGGAGCTGTTTTGCAGTATATATTTCCTTATTTGCTGGGACACTGGCACTGGTTTTAATGTCCATATGTTCCACATACCTTCAATTTGCTTCAGTGGTGTCAATGTTGGCACCCTTTGAGCTGATTAGCTGTCAGTGTGCTCTATGATTCTTCCAGAGCATTGTATGTTATAAATGACCTTGCCAAAAGGCTTTCTTCACATTTTCGAAATATGTCCATCCTAATTAGCTACAAAATTGTAGTAGTAGTAGTGGTATTAGTAGTTTTATTTATTTGAAGTGTAGTAAGTAGTAAAACTTTTTATTCATTTATAAACAGGTGTCACAAGCCCACTCCAGTGGGGCAGGAATTCCCTGGGCTACAGTGAATCCCCTTGTGATCAGGGTCAGAGATACCCCTCCTCTGTCTTTTAGCATATTCGCTGTTTCACAACTGAACACATGACAGAGGATACCAAAGCTCCCTCTCTCTGGGCGACAGGGTGCAAATGCAGTCTTGAGTCTGTGTTCCTGGGATAGAACCCTCTTGGCTGCTGTACCATGCACCACAAGAGCCACAGGCATGTATAGGCCTTTGGGGGTTGCCCTATACATCCTATCTGTATCTTTCTTCAGAAATGCAAAGACTGGTTCGAACCCCCCCAGACCCCTTCTTGAGACCGTTCACATTCTTCCCCTCCTTTCATCCACAGAGTCCCTTGTGGTACTTTACTTCGGCTGTGTTTGGCCCTCAAGGAGTCTCACAGGCGTAGTATCATTTGAACAAACTCTCCCAAACCAACACACACAAAAGACACTGGAAGAATTATCTTAAAGTAAGCCAAATGCTTTGCTAGTTAATTATTAAACACAGTAAATAACTTAAAGACAAATAATTTTAGACATTGGTTACAGGATATGAAAAAGAAAATGGAAATATATAATAAAAACCTACACTTTAAAGTTCTGAGGTTAAAGTTCTACCTCACCAAATCCATGGTTACTAAATTTGAAGTGCAAAGTGTCCTTAGAAATGGTAGCTGAAATCTTGGTTCTTGTGGTCCAGGAGAATTTCTTTCTTTTTTTTTATTATTTATTTATCTTTCCACGGCTCGGGGGAGAGTGTACCTTTGGTTCCCCCCATCTAGCCAGCTAGTCCGGCTGTCGCCCCGGTCCCAGGCAGAGCTCTGATCTCCCGGTCACTACCCTACCTGGTCGCGTTATGACGAGTAAGCACCCCACCACCGCGGAGGCCTGGAGGGTGGACCCAGGAGGGAGCTAACTCTTGCGGGACTGCAGCGGCACTGGAAAGCAACCTTCATGCTGCCGAGGATTTTTTTTCTCTAGGTGTTGTGGTTCCCCTGTGGGAGAGGGCGTGCAAAGAGCCAATGGAAGGAGCGCACACGCTTCCGTACATGCTCTTCCTGGTGTCTGCCTCCTCCTGCCCCTTCTTCTGCAGCATCATCAGTGCTGCTCCCCAGCTTCCACCAGGGGGCAGTTGCATGCTGACTGCTGATATCCCCCCTCCCCGGAGAAGAAGAGCAGTCCTCTGGATGCTCGATCCTTCTCCAACCATGCCAACCCCCGGCTGCCTGTGCTCATTCCCAAACACGGGTCACCAGTGTAGCGAGAGGGAAGGTGTCCAGCGCCTCAGTCCTCAGCACCACCGGGCTGGCTAAAATCCAGGAGAATTTCTTGAAAAGAAATGTCTCTGCTCTCTCAGCAGGACAGGGTACCAGGTGCAAATAGTTCCTTCACATGTAACTTGAATCAGCAACAGGCAAAAAGGCAGCAGACAAAAACAAAAGGCAAAAAGGCCCTCATAAAGTCTTGCACCCGTGTTTTATGGGGTTTCTTAAAGGGCAGGTCCAGTGATACTGACTGGCCCTGCGGTTGGCTAGCATTCCATCTCCATGGCTACATAACCAATCAGGTTTTAATATTTTATTACAAAAAACAAATGTCCATTCCTGAGCAATGAGATTTTTTTTTCCTTTAAGCTACTTTGAACCAGCCTGGGGCTAGCATTAGCCTCTCCCTACCCCCTTTTAATGACTGTAATTAAGCTACACTCAGTACAGCCATTTACTTAAATGCTAGCTAGTCCATTCAGCTGTAACTAGATTAACTCAGGGTAGGCCTTCAGGACAAAAGGGACACATACATCTTGGCTCCTTTAGATACATTAGCCTTTCACAAGCAAATTGGGCTACCTGTCCTCGCAGCTATGCATAATTAGCCCTTTTTTCTTTTAAATGGTTTACTCAAACTACAGTCCCTGATTAAGCAGCTAGCACTTTCTGGCCAGCAACAAGACATTTTATCATTCCAAGGCCCATTTTTTATTTGTACCCATGATCCCTTGCAAGTTAGACTGGGCCACCATGGTCATCCCTGCTGCATTATATATAAAATAACATGAAATATGGTTAAAACAATAAGGTACAGCTTCATCCCACCAGAACAAGAAGCTCAACTGAGACAGGCACATTTCCAATGAGATACTTTGAGTGCCTTAAAATACATAATTATATAATACCCCCACTTGCACTGCTCCTCTACAGCTCAGAGTTCTTTTACAGCAAGACACACAATGATACAACAAAGACTCACATAACATAAGTAGTCACAATGGAGAAAACAGGAGTCATTCCACAGAGCCCTAAAGTTCCCAACCCACCTGTCTGAATGCTTGTGTCATTGGATAGATTGCAGTGAATGTTGAAAAGAGGTCAGGGAGCCACCAGACCAAACCTCCACCAGGGAGTGACCTCCACAGAACAGGAATGGCCACTGCAAAAACCCAATTGATTGTTCTCTACCACTAAGGAGTGGCTAGAACCATATAAGAACAGTCCTGGAATGTTCCCTTCACTGCTCAACTCTGGCCACAATACTTTGTGATCCACAGTGTCCTAAGCAGATAAAGGACAAGGATAATCATGGAAGAAACCTCTCCTTGATCCCTTGCTTGGTGTAGATTATTGCAAACTCTGATCAGGACTGTTTCAGTGCTGTGTTTCCTATCGAAACCAGATTGAAATAGCTTAACGATGTCACTTCTTTCCAGGTGTTCCACTAGCTGAGCAGCAACCATTTTCTCAACAACTATCACTAAAAAAAGGAGAATGAAGACTGCTTTGTCAAGATCAGAAGGGTCTAATGACACCTTCTTAAGCAAGGGCTCTCCAACACTTCTTTCCAGAGTGCTAGAAATACAGCATACCCTGATGAAAAAAGGCAGCGACAGTACCTCCCAGTACTGGAGAATGTGCCACCAACACAGTCTTGAGCAGCTGGATTGGTACAGGTTTCAGTATACAAGTGGTACTGTGCAGATCAAAAGCCACCCTGAGGGCATCCTTCTCATACAACAGGTGAAACTCTTCCTACAGGTTAGCCATGCCATACTGTACTTATTCTCAGCTCTATCCATGCTACCCCTAGCTTAGGCAGCAGAGGAAATCTGGTTCCAGATGTGGACAATCTTGGCTTTGAAGTACTCATTAAACCTTCTGCAGCTCTCCACGGAGGTGGGCTTCTGGCACAGTAAACAACTGGGACGTAAAACACTCTTCACAGTGTGGAAATGTGCCACCAGTCAGTTCTTCTCAATTGCAGTTTAGTGTGGTGTAGAACTTTTTCTTCTCCACCTTGATTACCTCCTAGTGGATCTGCAGACATTCCTTCCAGAACATGTCTGTCAGCCCCCATCTGCGACTTTCGCCACTTGCACTCTGTTCCACAACTTGTGACCTTCATACACTGAAGATCATTTGAAAACCAAAGGATGTTTATTTCCCCACTGCCTACCCTGGGATCCACAAGCATCTACTGCAGTCCCTCGGTGCCAGCGGTGAGGTCATGATCCCGCAGCAGAAAGAATAAAACAAATATTCCTGTGCACTGTAGTGGTGGTATACAGCAGAAAGTCAGTGCTTAAATGATCCGATAGTAAACCAGACAAAAGTAAAATGGGAAGGGGTTGTAGAATCCATTGTGTTTAATTTTAAATATGCATTGAAAGTGCTGGCTCATTTTAAAAATTATTTTTTATGCTACTCCCAGCTGACATCCACCATCAACCCAAGCCTCCCAGCCCTGCCACCCACCTTCCTTGGGATTTACCTGGAACCTCAAGAAAAAGCCCCTCTGGCATCACCCTGGAGTGGGGCCCCTGTGGCAGGGAAGATCACCATCAGAGACCAAACCCAGCCGTGAGGTCCAGGGCCCAGTGGGCAGTGCAGGTTCTGTGGAGAGTGAGGGCTTCAGCCTGCTGCAGTTGCTTTTCTCACCAGTGTCTGTTCCTCCCAGAGATGCTGGAGATGTGAATGTGTGTTAGCACATGCAATGAGTGTGCATTCTTCAAGGTCATCATGTGTCTCCCCTTCCACTGTCATCCCAGACTGACTTGTGCCACTGATGCATCCTCTGGGATGCTTCATCCTCCTCCTCCTCTTCCTCTCAACTTTCCCCCTCATGACCCAGTCTCATTCTTGAACCCAAATCACTAGCATTGAATGCAATAGCCCTAGTGCTGTGCTGATGAGCCAGCTTGGGTTATCTTCATTAATCTAATCCCAACTGCATGAGGCACTCGGCTATGCCTCATGCCTCATGATCTCCATAGGGTTCGATTAATGGATGGTAACCCAGCCCTTGTTCGTGCCGAATGCTTATGAAACAGATGAGACAATCTGGGGAAATATCCTGTTTCCTGCATTGCTGTTTGCTTAGGTATTAGCATGAATGAATGGCGCATGCTGAAATGTCAGCAAACAGCAAGGCAGGAAAACAGTAAAAAGGGGCATAGGCATAAAGCCGCCTAGACTTAGGGATTTCGGTGGAGCAGGTTTAAACCAGATTTATGCATTAGAACACAATTATTTAATAGTGGGTCTGTGTGTATATGTTATGATAAAAGACTTCCTCGGGATTGTTCTGGATTTCATCCAGTTATGTGGGACCAAAGGTACAGTTTGCTGATCATAAAATGCGCTCATTACCAGTATTGGAAATGTAAACAAATGGAATGATTTTGAGTTGGGAGCATAATTGCTTTATGAGGCTTTATGAGTCATAGAAATAAAATTACACAGTAATCCAAATAAATGGTACCATTTTGCTAAAGGGAGAACAAATCATCCAACTATATAGGAACAGAGGAACATTCAGAGAAGAGGAAGCACATTGCCCTTCAAGTTTTTCAATGGGAATAACCACTGATACCCACATCTATTAGGTGTTTATCTAGATGCATCTTAAAACTGCTGACTCTATTGCATTCTATTACCCCTGATAGTAAACCAGTCCAGATTCCCACCACTCTCTGACAGAACCATGATCTTTTCCTTTCAGTCCTAAAATACTTGCCCCTCAATTGATGTTTATGTCCCCAAGTTGTCCTACTATTATTTAAAAATTCATTGTCTTATTATCATTATTTACAAATTCAATATTTAGACTTAGGGCCCAAGTTTCAAAACCTTGGGGATGATGCAATGTGCTTGCGTCAAAGAGAAACAACGCAAGTGGCTCACTGCTCTGCACCTTGTGTCACTTCTAAGTTTAGAAGGGGAGTTGCGGCAACCAGGGGTCAGCGTGCAACAAAGTGGCTTGTGCCGTGCTTGTGTCACCCACTCTGGTGCGGCATGGCATAAGGGGGGTTTGTACCAGGACCCTGCTGCACAATCACATTTCTTGGAATTCTAGAAGCAGCTTGGATCCCCGAAGGTTTAGACCAGCCCAGGACTGGTCTGAGGCAAACTGCACCACTCCTCCCGCAGTACCCCTGTCAGGGGATCCCCATCGTGCACCCCCACAGCACCACAACAGGCCATTAATGTCATCAGTTTGTGACCCTTGGCCTGATTTTGGGGTGTCCAGTCCTGGTTCTTCCAATGCCACATACTCAAAGAAATGTAGAACTTGTCCCTGACCCCTCCTTCTGAGGGCAGGGCTGTGGAGTCACCAACTTCTTCTTCTAGCTCCTCTGAGGCAAGAGCTTGAGGCCGCAGACTGGGACCCTCAACAGGAAGACTGGAAGATATATTTTGTCCTCTGCCTCTTCCTCACTCAGAATTTGGGCCCAGGAGTGAGCAGTCATCCTCATTCCTGAGACAGTCCACTCTTCACTGGGCACAGAGGTAGACACCTCCAATTCTAGAATCTTACGAACCTCATCCTCTCCATTGAGGCTAGGGTAGGACCCTCTCACCATGGATCCACCGATTCTCCCTCTGTACTGTCCATCTGCGACACAGGCATGGAGACATCATGAGGAATCTGCTCCAGCAGTAAATCTACACCCTTTTCCTTAGTGCCACACTCTGCTGGGCCTCCCCCAGCAGGTTCAACCTGGTGCTGTGTGCTGCTACATGAAAGGTCTTGTACATTTGTCCATGTGGGAGCCAAATGAATTCAAGATGTTCTAGTCAGACCTTGCTTCTCTAAACATCCTGTTGTCTACTGGCAAGGCAATTAGAGAACCAGGCTACAGCTGAACTAGACATGCCAAGCAAGTAAAGTTTCGCACACAAAAGGGAGTGATCAACTAACTTGAAGGCATTGGAAAAATCTATGAAAATTGTGCCTGTTAACATTAGTTAATCCAATCGCAAGACCTGAAGTTTAATCCTGGCTCTCTAATCTGTTGTAAAGTTTAATTGCCTCCCCACTGTATCTCCTGTCTTACAACCTGCCCAGCTCTCTGCTACCTGGCTATCCTGTCCCAACGTAGGAGCCGCTATTGCACAGGTGCTCTATGGGTGCTGTTGTTAAATTTCTTCACTCTTTACCTCTCTACCTACTCATTGCCTTCTCCCTCCCCCCAAGTTAGTCTAATTCTCTCTTTGTCTTCCTTGATGTCTAGATCAAGGCGGCAACCCCACACAGCTTTCTGTCCTGCACCTTCCCCCATCCACCTCCTTTTCACACATACTCCTCCTTCTTCACCCGCTCTACTGGCCCACCCACCATTTAGCTGTTTTGCTGCATGAACTTGCTTTAATATTGACCCCTCTCCCTCTCTTCATCCTCTCAGTTACCTGACTGGTGGCCCGGCCCTGATCTGAGCCAGCCACGGTTCACTCTGCTGCCTGTCCTTCCAGCTTCAGGTACATTGATTGAAACCACCAGCAGCCCGGTTTGAACACTGATTATTTAACTGGCTGACTCTACCAATATCCTGCTCACCATGGGCTCGTTTCTTTTCCCAGCTTTAACTTGATTGGACTGCAGTGGAATCTGGTGAAACTTAGAGCCTGCCACTCTTTTCAAGTAGCACAGCGCTGCTTAATTTTCTGTCTGTGCTGTGTGTTTTAGAGAGAATTTTCTCCTGCCCCAGCCATCCACCCAGCCTCTATTAAATGTACTTCCTCCCCCACAAGTTTTCTCCCATTACATAGCATACCTGTTCATCCTAAACCTCCTCTTAAAGTGACCTGTCATAATTTACAGCATGTATCTACCAACTTCTCTATCATCGCAAATCTGCCATCTGTTGCACTCCGAACAACATCTGCCTTGCCTGTAAACATTGCTACCCTTCTCTCTACCTAGCTACTGAGTCAGAGGGGCTTGGAATTGCTCAAGCAGGCTTTCTCTATTACAACTTTTAGTCACCGTACCTGTTTCAACCTATATCATTTGGTTCCCCTCTCAGGTGCTATAACAGATACTCCTGTACTGAACCTCTCCCTCTCTATTCTAAACTCTCACACACCCAGGTCACCTCAACCTCAGATGTCCTAAACCTTGGCTACTGTGAACCCCTTATTTTGCCAGTAGCTGACAATAATGGCCTGCACTACCCTATTACTGTCATTGACCCTCTTCTGCAGTGCTGGCCCAGTTGGACTTAAGGAAGTCCTATATCCTTCTGACTCCTTCAACCCTAGCCTTGCATCATGCAGACAATTGAAAGCTTTATCCGTTACTTCCTCGATCGGCTGTTGCTTTGTAGAACAGGAATTCCTGTTTCCTCTGGATCCCTTATCTTTATGCACAGAACAGTATTTATGGTACCGTCCTTATCACATAGTGTCCATAAAAAGGCTACTGCCTCACTTTGAGCGGTACAAAACTAGGAACTGCAAATCCATAATTACCCTCAGCGTTACAACTAGGAAAGCTATTCCACTACTTCTCCCCCTATCAGGGGATGTGCACCCTAATTCAGGCCCACTGAGCAATTCTGGTGCAAAAGGGTCTTTGTGCAATGGCTTAAAAATTGCTGCCATGTATATCTGCAGCCTGCTCCCTAAGGTGGTGCAACTCCAGGCCTGAGTATCCTTACGTTGCCCAGACTTGGTTTGCCTTACTGAGACATGGCTATCCCCTCAGGTTAAAGACTGTGCGATTGGTCTGCCCTGGTATCAGGCTTTTAGGATTGATAGGAAAGGCAAGAGGTGTGGCGGTTGCATCACCTATATTCGGGACACTCTGTAAGGGGTTGTGCTCCCTATAACTGCCAATACTAATGACCATGAATTCCTCATGATTAGGCTCCTGTTTGGACCCCACAGACAATCCCTGGTCATCGTGTGTGTCTACCTCCCGCCTAGGAAGGCCAAGAAGGGCCTATGCAAAATCCTCGAGGCTGTGGCCAAAATAAAAAAGAGCCATGAATTTATTGTCACAGGCGACTTCAACATAAATTGGCTCAGTAGTGACTTGTCCCATCAGAAAGATTTAGTGGCAAGCTCCTATCTCATGCAATTAATCAGTGAGCCTACCAGAATGAACCTTAAATTAGGCAATCACATGCTTTTAGACTGACTCCTCTCAAGCTCTCCACATAGAATATCTGAGGTCTCTGTGCACTCAGACTCATTGAGCGACCACTCCACTATCACCTGCATGTCATCCAATAAATTTAAAAAAGCTCTACCAATTTTAGTGCAAAGCAGAATGTTGTTAAAAGGGCAGTTTGCCACTGTCAAAAGAAGCTCTTTCACAGACCGACTGGTCTCCTATCGATATCCTGCAGGACCTCAGCCAAGCACTACAATGCTTTATTGACAAGTTTAACATGGTATGCGACAAATATGCCCTAGTCAGAACAAGGATATCTCGTGGCTATAACAATGAGTGGATTACAGGAGAACTCCTTGATCTTATGAGGGCCAGGGATAACCTATGGAGTAGGGCCAGGGCACTGGGAATTATTACAACCTGCAGCAGTACAGGGCTGCCAGGAACAAATGCACTCAGTTTATATGGCATGCTAAGGCTAACTACTACAAGTCCCAATTAGAAAGTAACTGGGGGAATAGGAGGTGATTCTGGGAAAATCTAAAGGAACTCACAGGGAAGGACAATAAATTGTAGCCTTTATTGTTCAGTATTAACAGTGCCAACTCAATGGATCCTTTCACAATAGCCGAAGAATTTAATTCTGCCTTTATGGACCTAAGCTCCATTCTCCGGGCTGACTACCTTAAGCTCGTTGATGCGGACCTTATTCCAACACCTAAACATCACCCTAACTTCTACTTCAGGAGAATAACAGCTAATGAAGCCGGGGGTATGTAAAAAGGGTCCTGGGTAAAACCAGGCTGGGGAGCGACAACATTGAAATGAAGATGGTAGACCTAGCAATCGACGACCTGATAGGTCCCATCTCCAAAATATTTAACAAGTCTTTCATTCTGGCTAAATTCCCATCACTCTGGAAACAAGCACTGGTGACTCTTGTTCATAAGAGTGGGGATAGGACTCTCACGTCTAACTACAGGACCATCTCTATTCTCTCTCTCCCCTATCCAAAGCACTGGAGAGGATTGTGGCAGACCAAATCACTGATTACTTCCAGAAATACCAGTTACAATGTTATCAGCTGCACGGTCTCAGAAAGGACCACAGCACTGCCACAGCTCTGGTGGACTTCACCGGCTATGTACACAAGACCTTAGATGAGGGTAAACTAGCTGGATTGATCTTTATTGACCTAACAAAGGCCTTCAATACGGTCAGGCACCCCCCCTTCTCCTGAATCAACTGTGTGCCCTTGGTATAGTCCCAAACGCGGTCCTGTGGTTCAAGGATTATCTGTTATTTAGATCCCAAAGAGTTAAAATAGGCCATACAATATTTAATTCAAAAGTAGTTTCACTGGGAGTTCCCCAAGAGTCCATCTTGGGACCCCTGCTGTTTAGCATATTTCTGAACACTCTTCCAGAGGCCTGCACCAGTAAGATTATTTTATACATTGACGATGCCATCATACTCAGCAGCCACTCCTGCATTGAGCTTCTTCAGTCTGAGCTGCAGACTGTCTTCCAACAACTAGAGTCCTGGTTCTGCTCACAAAGGTTATTACTTAATTATAAAAAGATGAAAACAATGCTCCTCTTGAGCCCCCAGGTTAAGAGGAGGCACCCCATCCTGACAATCACAAACAACAGATCGGACCCTCTAGAGCAGGTGCACTCCTTCAAGTACCTGGGCATCTTGATTGATGCCACCCTCTCCTTTGGGCAGCACATTGACATGGTGGTGAAGGTGATGAACACCAAACTAAGCATCCTGTATAGACGCAGGAAACGCCTTACACCTAATGCCCTCCGGCTTTCCGTCTCCAGCTCCATTCTTTCCATTGTTGATTAAGGGCTGGTGGTGTATGGAGCAGCCACAGATATGGCTCTGAAGAAGGTAGTGACAGCCCTAAACAAGGCATGTAAACTATTACTAAATATGGACTGCCTTATGCATGCTTTATGAACAAACCAACCCGCTATCTCTCAACAACAGAATCAAACACCAAACCTGCCTCCTAGGGAGGAAGGCCATGCTTGGCCAGACCCCACCTTGCATCTCTGAATTGGTAATGATAGCCAGTTCAAAGTACAATACTAGGAGTTTGGATCATATTGTGCTAAGTGCCCCTTTTCGTAGGACTGCTCTGGGACAACGCTCTTTCTCCTACCGAGCACCACTTTGGCTTAGTGAGATCCCAGCAGCTGCTCTGAACACTGTAAAGCTCCAAGCCTTTAAATCTGATCTGAAGCAGTTTCTATTTAGCAGGAGCATATGTGTATGCCAGAACTGATCTACTCTTCAAGTACACCTGCTCACTGTACTCTGATACCCCTCATGGCTCATAACCCAGCCGACTTCCCCTTCCCCTCTGACTCTCTCTCCCCCAGTGCTACCCCTCGAGCCCCATTCACTTCCTCTACACTAAATCTTCTACTCTCACTTGCTCTCGCTGTCTCCTTCTCTTCATCTCTCTCTTTCTCTCTTTCCCGCACCCTCTCTCCCCTTCTTTCTCCCTCTCACTCCCTCCCCTCTTGCCCCTCCTCCCCATCCCCACTTTCTCACTCTGTCTCCCAATTCCCTCTCTCTCTCTGTCTCTCCCCACCCCTTCTCTCTCTCTCTCTTCCCAAAACTGCCTTAGCCCCCGTCCAATCCTCCTCCCTCTGGATGCTATTATGTCCTTGACTGTGGTATCCCTGCATCTCTGCCCTCTTAAACTATCAGTTCCTCTCCACCCACCCCCACTGTTGCCCACTCCTGTTACCCTCCTCCACCTAAATCTTTCCCATTCTTCTCTCTCAGTGCTTTTATCTGACAAGGCCCACCTGGGCTGTACCTATTGAATGTTACACTGTAGTCTTCCCATGCTCTGGTATGATTCTTCTACTTTTTTAAATTCAGTGCCGTGATCTGACAAGGCCCTCCCAGGGCTGCACTACTTGAACTCTGTGCTGCTGCCATTTACTGCTGAAGCTTGAATCTCCTACATTTTGGACTTTAGCATCCCACTGTAAGACTCATGAACTTGTAGACACCACAAGCTTGTTATTTTATTCATTGTAAAAATCATGTCTGTATTGTATGTTTAGTGTTTCTTGACATGGAACCTTTGTCAAAGAGTTCATACGCAAAGGTTGTATTCCGAAACAACTTCATAAATAAATAAATACATGGCAAAGTCAGTTGAAGTCCTAATGTTGGATGTGACCTTAGCAAGTGCTGTTCCAGTACTGTGACCCTTATGGAATCTGTGTTGTTCTGGAGTCAGCAGGTTGTATTTGAGCAGGTACTCAGATAGCTGCACCATGGCAACTTTCTCCAACAACTTGCTCACAGTTGACAAGATGGATATACGCCAGTAATTTTCAGTGCACCTGCGGTCACCCTGCTTGAAGACAGGTATCACCCTAGCTACCTTCCAGACTGAGGGGACCACACCTGTGGTAAGAGACAGGTTAATAATGTGGGAGATCAGAGGCACAAGGATGGGGGCCCCTAGTTTTAGGAGTTTAGGCTCAAGATTATCATGACCTGGGCTAGAGAAAGGAGAAAGGCCAGCGAGATATTTACATGACTCCCTTACTGAGACAGCTTTAAGACAGAAAGGGTGGGGGGGGGTGCTGGAAGGCAGCTCCAGCAGGGAGGGAACTGTGGGGGAACAGTTAGGAGTATCAGCAGTAGTAAACTGGGTGGTGCAGGCTGACAGGTCTATAAATTTGTTATTAAAGGTATTAGCAAATAGTAGTTGCATTATTACAGTTTTTACCTCCAACAAGCATGCTGGTGGTATTGCACCAACTATAGCCACCAACTACAGTTTTAATGGTATGCCAGAATTTCAGCGGATCTCTGGTGGAAGACAACAGGGTGGCAGTGCAATATTCACTCTTTGCGACATGTATTGTTTTTTTGTAGACGTTTCAGAGCCGACAATACTCATGGTAGTCAGATGGCTCATTCATGGCCTTAAACGTATGCCAGTGTTTGTGTCTGGTCTTCATGAGAGACAGTAGATCACCATATAACCATTCTGTGACCATCTGTCTAACTCTCTTCCTGACATATGGGGCTTGCTTGTCTTGCAGAGGAGGAAGAATGTTCAGGAAATTATCGAGAGCAGTGAAGGGCTCAGTGGCAGAGAGTACCGGGGACCAATCAGTGATTGCCAGATCTTTCACTTCATGGGCCTGTCATGGATGCCAGTAGAACTATTAGAACTAAGTGCCATCGAAAAGAAACTGCTATGAATTCACTTTTAGATGCTGACAGTGCCCATCCAGTCAGACGTTTATTTATTTATTTATTTATTTAGTTTTTGTTGACCAGGTAAGTGCACTAGACAAAGTCTGCCTATTTTCAGGCACCACCCGGGGGGAGAGGGATATAGATGAACGCCAACTGACTTAAAAAGTCCATTCCTTACAGTCAGTTGCTCAGATTGTGTAGGAACTGTTCTGAGGACCTTGATTTTCAGCAGCAGGTGGAGGATCTTAGGGAGAGGTTTTTGCATAGGGGGTACAACCCTGCTGTGGTACAGGAAGCATTAACTAGGGCAAGGGATAGCAACAGGGTGGATCTTCTCCAAACCCATAACAATATGAAGATTACTAAAACACAGCCAGTAATATTCATTACAGAATTCAATAACTGGTCAGGACAAGTGGGTAATATTATCTACAAAAACTAGCATGTACTTCTAGCTGATAAAGCAATAGCTTTAGCAGTGGGCAATACACCTATGATCACATTTTCTAGAGGCCTTAACATAAAGGATAAGCCAGTACATACCAGAATGCCATCTGCTACTACTCACAATACATGGCTGGGCCTGAAACTGAAAGGCGTGTACAAATGTCATAGGTGCATATCATGTAGTTATTGTTATACTGGGAAGGAATTTACACATCCACTGACTGGCAATACGTTTGTAGTGAGAAATGTTATTAATTGTGACACTACCTTTGTAGTGTATGTGTTACAGTGCCCCTGTAACTATCTATATATAGGACGTACCACCAGAGCCCTGAAATCCAGAATGCAGGAGCATGTTAGAAACATCACAAACAAAAGACTGGACACCCCAGTGGGTCTTCATTATTTTGATAAACGTGACTTAGATGCCAAAAGCATACAATTTGGGGAATTGATGTGCAACTTCCGCTACCACATGGGGGATACAGAGTCAACGAATTACTGAAAAAAGAAAGTTTATGGATTTTTAAACTACAGAGTGAGACCAGATGGTCTTAATAAACAACGGGACTTGAAACCATTTTTAAAGAGAAGATGATATGTCAGTAATTTTGCATATAAGAAGGGGTGACTGTACTCCTATTTACCCCCTCTTTCTTTCTTCTCTTTTTTTCTTCTTTTTTTAGGCTCCATTGGATGAGGTTGCATTCCTGTTGCTCCCCAGCACTGCTGAGAATATTATTTTAGGGTGATCATTTGTTGCATATTTCCACCAACTATGTTCTTTTCCCTTTCTTTCCTGTTTTCCTTCCCCCATCACTGTGTATCCCCTTCCCCCTACATTCCTGTACCTCACTACCCTCACACCTTACAACCCTTTATCCATCACTCTTTCTTCATTTCTGACTTTTTTACCTCTTTTTGGTTTTCTTTTTCCTTTTTCCTATTCCTTTCTTTCCTCAAGCCTGCTATTCTTGCTTTGATTTGCTATGCTGCTGTTCAGAATTGTATAATACAATATGTTACACTATGTTGTGAATGCAGGTACCTTTAAGTGACATGAGAGACTAATTTGAATGGAATAGTTGCTATAAATAAGGAAACTGCATCCCATAGTGAAATGGATCTATTGTATATATGTATTTTTTGATTAATTTGATGTAGAAAATAATATTGTATGTAATATGAATGCATTTTGTCTGTGTTTGATGATGTCACTGTTTTTTTTTCACTTTAAATGTGGGTCCTCCCACAAACGACCAAACCCCTCTAGAAGGCATTGTTGCCGAGGTGCTAAGGGGTCTCGTATGTGTGGCCTGCCTGACAAATGAAAGTACTTTGCACTTGCAGTATATTTTCAGTTGGTTGCCTGATTTATCCATTTTTTACCGAGTGCTCTAACTTTGGAAATGCCTAAGGTGGTCTGGGTGAAGCAAACAGATCCCAGAGACATCTGCACAAGATTCCCATAGTCTGGGAAATCCAGTTTGATGTGAAGAAGCCAATTTGTGGTTTGAACCTGCAGTTTGGAGACTGCTTGAAAGACTGTCTGTCTCTTCAGCCTGGGGGGGGGGGGTGCGAGCTGATGGTTTCTAGAAGCCTTAAAGCCTGCTGCCTGGAGAGAGAGACAGACAGAGAGAAAGAGTGAACCTTGACCTCCGGAAAGAGAGATTCCCAGCCGAGGATGGCCTGGGGAATCAGCCAGGTAGTGTCACCACTAGGTGCAACCCATCGTCTCCCCCCAAAGCGTGTGGCCCTGGTCCCAGTACTGGCCTGTTCCAGCATCTGATCCAGTCTGCAAGAAGATGACAAGTTGCACAGAAGGTGAGAAGCTGCCAGAGCCTGCAACAGCCCCGAAGGTGACAAGCTGCAAGAATCCCACCACAGCCAATTCAGCTACTCGCCTGTTTGCCCTGCTTGAGGCTGCAACTCTGCTGATTGAATCTTTTGCTGCTGCCCTGACCCTGTGAGACTGTGCTTCAGAACTGAGAGTAGCCACAGGGCCTGCCCTGACCTGATGATTTGTTTAAAGTTTGCCATGAAGTTTCTGTTTTATTCAAAAGTGCACCAGTGATGGCCACCCTGTGGTAATATACAGGCCTGCAACTTCTCTGTCTGGGTGCCCAGTAAGACACTGGGGAACACTAGTGCCAGTGGAGATGTGCATTAACTGTGTGTGTGTGTGGTGTGGAGGTGGGCAAGGTTATTGCCATTGTGGTTGTTTACTTGTTACCTAAAATCTGCCAAGTTGTTATTTATTTCCCCTTTCCCCTGTTTCCCCTGTTAACACATTTTTTTATTGTTAATGTTCAATACTGTCTGTGAGCATATTATTAAAGTGGTATTCCATGCATAGGATGACTGTTAGGGGAGATGGGTAGCTACAGCATTCCATGGGGTTGTACCAGACAAACAGCTGGCCCACTATATTTTACTCTGGGTGGAGGCACCAAGTTATTTATTTTCTATTTGGGAAAGGACCCCCCATTAGCATTAGAACAGAGCCCAGGACCCTCAGCCTGGTTGGAGCCTGCCAGGCAGGGATAGAAGCCCATTGTTACATGGTACCTGGGTTACGAAGAAGAGATTTGGTTGGTGTCAACAGGGGTAAATTTGGACTTGTTTTTATATATTGTCATATTTATTAATCTTCATGGTTCTTTTGTTTGTTTTTAATTTTGTTGTATGTAACCCCCCCGTGGGAGCTTATCTTATTTTGCCCTATTTCTTCCAATTGCCTCCAGAGTGCCTGTTTGTCCTCTGATCTTCCCTTGAAGGCAGCACCACTGCCTGAGTTCTTTTTGTGCCCCTGAGTGTCCAAAAGTCTCTGTCTGGCCAGGGGTGTAGCCAGAAATTTTAAACTTGTACTCAAAACTAATGTACTGTTGCCCACCCTTTATGGAAACAGAACCCAAAATATGCACTGCCATGCCACACCAACAATAGGCCCCCTCATTTGCATGTCTGAGTTCAAGTATTCAGTTTCTTCCTGTAATCCTCCTTCCTTTGCTTTTCTGCCTGGTAAGTTATTTTTGTTTATTTTGCTGGTGGCATCAGTGCCCCATAATGAACATCAAAGGCATAAGGGCTCAGCGCGACACAGACACAATGTAATTCACAAAGTCTTTGCTTTCCTTTTTTTGTTGCCCCGCCTGATTTGTTACTCCTGCTTGATTTTTTTTACTATACTCTTCTGAGTACAGTGCATATGCCTGCTGACACCCCTGTGTCTGGCCCCTGCTTCTCCTCGGCAGTCTCTGGGTGGGGTCCAGAAGAGCTGAATCGCAAGCCGCTGTGTTTCTGTATGCTCTACGGAGCATTCGTCAGCCGCTCATGCACATACATACACATTCGTTTTTGTTACCGCCATAGGGGTAAAGTGGCAGCCTCTTGTGGGGTGCAGTGGGTAAGACGAACCAGAATAATTACAATAAAAAAGGAAAAAAAAAAGTTTTAGCAAATTGTGAAATCACGTTTAGAAACAAACAGGCATTTGAAGGTATGATATTTCACATATATGCAGGAATACAAGATACTGAAGGGAATGAGATTCGAAATTTATTAATCCACAAGCATTCTTTCAAAAAAAATGGAGGTAAAATGCTTTTGTCTAAATTTGAAAGTTTGGGAATTTACATATTATATTTAGATACAAGATTTTTATAGTGAAATAAATAACATCTTGTTTTTAAGGTAACAGAATCTAAGTCCCTAAATGAAATACAAGAGTGCGTGGACATGTGTAAGAAGGTAATAAAATATAAACACTGAGAAACGAACATAAATAAAAATGATATTTTACTCACAAGAAAAAAATATGATAATCACAGTACTAATATATTTCACCATTGTTAACAAAGGACGCCTAGAATAACTCTAGAATTAAAAAATTCTCGGAAACAACAGTTTGATCAAATACAGGTCAGTTTCCCCTGTCTTATACACCTATAAAAATAGGTTTACATTTATTATTTAAAACTCGTGAGAACTAGAGAAATTTTTTTTTATCTTACTTCTATTTATTTCACCCCCTGCGGAGCACGCCCCTAGCGATCTCCGGCCGTTGGCACCTGCACCTCAGACCAGGTCTGGTGCATGGATTTATATGCCCCATACACACAGGGCTGGCCTTTTATCGCTCCGCACCCCAGTGAAGGCACCTCTCATGACCGGGAGCACAGGGCATGGCCATCAGCTGCTGAGATTGTCCCGCTATTTTCTGCATTCTTTTTTCTCTGGGGAGCCGGACATGCAATGGCATCAGAGCACATCTGTGCTGACACCCGCCATGCTCCCCCCCTTGCTATGCATGCAACTGTAGTGCGGCTTGCCTCCGCCAGTCGCTGCTGTAGCATGATGCATTGCCCCTACCCTCCACAGAGGAAGGAGAGCAGTCCTAGGATGCTCAATACTTCCTCTCCCCTGCCAGCCCCCGGTGGCCTGAGTCTGTTCCTGAACCCAGGTCACCGGTGTGGCATGAGGTATGGTGAACTAGAAAATGTTTAAATGGATTTTTTTGTTTATTACATTTAAGCTTTCCACATTAAAGTCCAAGGAAGAAACAGGATGGTCTTGAAATGCTACAAAGTGAAAAATAATTATCAGAACATGGAATATATAAATTGAAAGCTGTATAACAAAGTGGATAACAATTTATGGAAACAAAGCAGTATCAAACCATTGAAGTTGTTGAATTCACTGTTCTATTGTATACATTTAAAGTCATTCACTAAGGATGAACTTACATACATCTAAGTAAAGAAGAAGATGTGTTTATTTGGTGTTGAGAGTCTTTTTTCATATAGTACATGAGTTTTTACTGGAAGTAGACTCTCCCCCTCTCCTTCCCTTATTCTTTCTTCAGTCTTCAAGAACCTTAAATAAAAATTTAAAAGGGAACTGTGGGGAGACCTATTTACATTGTCCAGCCTCTTTTGGGGTCCCAGTTCCTGGTGGCAGCAAGGACACTGGAGACTGTTTGACAGGATACCAGGTCAAAAGAGTGCACCAAGAAGAGTGCTGCAAGAAATGCGCTGTATAAAGTGTGAAGAGATTTAAAGTGACAGGGGTACAATAGCGATACGGTATTACCACTCTCCCTGTCACTCTGCGTGTTTCCTGAAGAAGGCTGAAGTTGCTGTGTTCTGGGGTGGATTGCTGACCCACTCCCATGGTGGAGTGGCAAGGGCACCAACACATGGCATGGTAGGAGGACTGGGATCACGGTTTGGTTCCCGCCTGGTCTTCTTCCAGCGACATTTTTTTTTCACAGAAACAAGTAATTTACCCCCTCTTGACATCCTCCCCATCCCCAAAGTCCATGACCCCCCCCCGGAGTTGATTACATTAAGTCCGGGGTGTGTCGGGGTGAAGCCCCCACGTCAGGGGGTGCAGGTGGGGTAGAATCCCCTACATAAAGAAACACCTCTTATTTGTTTTGCTGGGGTTGTGCTGTTGCTGACAGGTTGCTGTATTACCTGACCCTGTTTTGGACAGCTCTCTTTTGCTTGCGGCATTTATTGATGTGTGGTTTTTGCATGCGGCGACATTACCCCATGCCTTTTGTCAGCCACAAGAGGAGCTGCTCAATGTTTAAATAAAGAGCGCTGATGAGTGCATGGGCCCTCCTTATGAATATTAATAAGGGCCACATTAATATTAATGAGGGAGCTGAGCTAGCACCTGGGGACTGTTCATTTAGGCACTAGTGACAAACAAGAAGCAGTAGATAAATTTAAAATAATGAAAGCGCTTTACTGGGCACAGTGTCTGCTTTCAAGCAGTGGGGCCAATGTAAATAAAAAGTAAATACTCTAGCTGCACCAGAAGTGTAAACCTGGGACAGTGCTGGACTGCTTAGGAACTGTGTCTAAATGCAGCCATATTTGCAGACTTTGACCTATTGTCAAGCCAATTGCAAAGCCAAGAATTGTTATGGAGACTTTTGGGACAGTGCCAAGGCTTTATGGGGGAAAATCAGGAACCGCATTTAGGCATCCAAGCAAGGAGTCTCTCAGGCATCGAGGGGGCCTAATGAATATTCATTTTTATGAGAGACAATGGGATCAGCCAATCAGGAGCTGCAGAGAACTCCCAAACCCCAGAGACTTTTCAGTCTGGAGTCAGTTCAGCATGAGCCCCTCCACAGGAAGGGTGGCTCTAGCCCTTTGCCAAAGAGAATGGGCCTGTACTTCGGCACAAGCATCTCCACAGGGAGTAGGGTTCTGGCCCCTTGCCAAAGAGAATGGGCCTAGTTCAGTTCAGTGGGAGCCCCTCCACGGGGAGGGGGTTCTTGCCCCTTAGGAAAAATGTGGCTGTAAGGAATTTAGAGTGACTGGCCAGGGGTTGCCAGTTACTGTCCCCCAGGGCTGGCATTTTGTCTTTCCACATTTAAGAGAATTTGTGGAAGAAATCTGAACAACTTTAGCTGTGAGAGAGCTGCAAGAGACTCTGCCTGAAGTTGTGGTAGAGCTGCATGAATGTTTCTGCTTCAGCAGTGAGAGTGCTGGTGGATCCTGTAACTGCAAGTTATGAAAAGCAAGCTGAGTGAGTAAACCTCTACTTAAAGTATAAGTTGTTCTGAGACCTTCTTGGGGCCAAGCAGCCGTGAATTCTAGAAGGTGCTTAGTGTTTGTCTGTCTGCACCCTTTGTCTATTCTGTGTAAAGAATAGGGTGGACGTCTATTTACTCAAGTGAGTGAAGAAGGGTCTTGTGTTTGTGAAATGCTTGATGTGACTGATTAATGTGCCTTCAGGAATGGAGAGGAAAGCATCCTGAAGTCAGAGCTTTGCCTGAAGTCACCTGTGAGGACCTTGAGATGTGATGTTCTGTTTGGAGCTGCAAGTGACTGTGCCTTCTGAAAGAGCCACAGCAGCTGTGCTAACCATGTGGCTGGGCAAAGCAGTCAAATAAATTTGCCTGTCTGAAAAAAAGAGAAAGAGACTGTTTCCTGTGATCAGCATTAAGAGCCATGCCTTACTCACTAGTCATTCACTTTGTGGAGGAATGAGGGTCTTCCCTTAAATCGCTTGGAATGCACCCCAGTTCTTGAGACTCTGACCTGACTAGCAAAAGGATCATGGCTGCTATGCTGGCCACATGGTTGAAGTGGCTGTGATAACTTGAAGCAACTTAGATGCCTGAATTGAGAAGAGCAACTGTCCTAAATCAGTCTGGGACTCAGCCTGGTAGTCTGCCAGCCTTGACGCTGCCATATGTGTTTCCCCCTGAGGGGCATAGCCTACACGTGGGGGTTTGAAGCGTGCTGGCCCTGGTCACAGCCTGGTCTGTTGTCCAGAATTTTTCCATCCAGAAATGTGACTTCAAGTCCAGAGAAAGGGGCATACACTTCTGAAGCTGAGAGAATTTCCAGCCTGCAAGCTGTAAGAGCCTGGTAAAAGAGGGGTTCAGCCAAAGCTCCTTCCTGCACCTCAGCTAAAGCTACTGCACAAATTTTGACAATTTTTTTACACCTGATGATGATGTCCAAATCGTGAGTAGGCAGAGCCCTTACTGCCAACCTAAAAGAGAACTGTGAATAGTTAAAGATGTGTTTGCCAAGTGTTCAGTATCTAGAGCCCAAGCTCCAGATTTGGGGGATTACCTGTTTACCTACAGAGTTAAAGTTTTAATATGCAATGCAAAGGAAACTATAAAGGCTAATCTACTTTTCTTTTAAGGGTCCCAACGTCGGCCAACTCAGCTGCAACTGCATCAGGCCTGCAACTTACATTTAGTACTGGGTACCCAGGTTTAAAGTATAGAATAGCAGGGTTCTCTAATAGTCTTGGGACTGGTACCAGTGTGGACATAAAACATATGTTTCATAATATAATGCAGCTAGCTAGAGAGATAGAGAGATTAACATCCTAAACTTATCAGAAGGTTGGTGGGTGGCCAAAGATGGTTGATGTCTAAATCCAAAATGTAGAATGATTATTTTCTTTTATAGAACATCTGAACCTGATCTGTTGATTTATCTGGTGCCAATCTAAAAAATGCAGTCCACTGTTGTTTAACCTCTACATCCAGTTTACCCCATCCTAACCCTCACCCCTGTAAATACTGTATATCGTATTTATAAATGTGACGTGTGAGCATATTATTAGAGTGAGCCTTTAATTCAAAAAATGTGAAATGTGGGGTTTTGGTTATTTATCCATGTGTGGGGTGACATTAACGTATTGTGGGTGGGTGCAGCATCCCAGGGGGTTGTGCCAGGTTTTATCTGACCCACTGAAAAGTATACTCTGGGTGGAGGCACTGCGCAATGCTGTTACCTATTGGAAAAAAAACTATTTTATAACAGAAAAAGGAACCCAGGCCCCTCAACCATGGTCAGGCCTGTGAGGCAGGGGTAAGTAACGCATTGGGACACTGCATCCAGGTTACATGTACTGCTGTTAGTTTAAAAGTTATTGCTATGTAAGAGAGTACAATATTGTACTGTATGTTCCATTTTTTTGTAGCAGGTCTTACTGTGTTATCATTCTCAGTTTTTACAATGTTATTTAATGGAGGACCCCTTCCATCCTCCCTTTCATTTTATACAGTGCTCACAAGAGAGGGCTATGATGCAGCGACTCTGCTTTTCACTAGAGTTCCTTACACTGTACACAATGATTCAGCTCCCCCAACACCAGAACTTTCATTTCACCCCCCTCCACAGCACCAGACCATCTTATAGCACTCCCAAGTACTGGATTTATATTTATTATTTTATTTAGTTTTTATTGACCGGGTAAGTGCACTAGACAAATCCTGCCTGTTTTCAGGCACGACCCGGGGGAGGGGGATACAGATGAATACCAACTGACCTTGAATCAGATTAAGCTGTTGTTCATGGTATTTTAAGTGAATGAGGGAAATTTGGCCAGGACACCGGGAAAATGCCCCTATTCTTTTCGATAAGTGCCACAGGATCTTTAACATCCACCTGAACTACCACCAATCCAGGCAGATGGGACCTCGGTTTAACGTCTCATCCGAAAGACGGCACCTCAGAAGTGCAGCACCCCTCTCATGCTGCACTACAGTGTCAGTACTGGAATATTAACCAAAGTGCCAGATGTGGGAACTGAACCCACAGCCCTCTGATCTCCCGGCCTCAGAGACGAGTGTGCTACCTACTGAGCCACTGACACTGACTAAACTGCTTAAACCTGTGCACCAGCATTGGACACACTTTTGAGGCCTTTCCCCACGTCATACATGCAGGTCCAATCTTCCAACACTACACATAGCTGCAATGATTGTCACCCTTCCAAAGCACCCAATCCATTTATAGCCCCAGTACTAGACACACCAGCTTGGACGCACTTTTAGCCTCTCACCATACCCTCAAAGACCCCCACCCCAACACCAGACACAATTACAATTTTATTATTCCCCCAAAGCAGCTGTCTCACTTGTAACCCTAAGCACTGGACACACACATTATACAACACCCCCATTCCAGCTTTAGACATCCTTTTAGCCCCTCCCCCATACACAAAAGTTGCCTTAGTTAACAAAAAAAGTTAAAATTTGCAAACCCTATACCATTTTCAAGATTTCCTTTGCTAGGAACCCTGCAAAAGTGAAACAAAGACATTGTTCACACCTGACTGGGCACAACCCTTATGGCATCTTAATTGTCTATTCATTGATTCCTTATAGGATTGGATGATTTATGGATTTCTGTGGCTCCAACATAAACAAAGCAAGCTGGCTAAATTGTACGGCAGCATTGACTACAAAGACTACAAATCTTCCTGTGCCCACTCTTTCATAAATTGACAGATCCAATCTTGTAGGTGTCCCATTAGATCTTCAGTGATCTCTGGTACATTAAGCTGGTAGTGGAGGCCATAGCTAGCCAACTACAGGAAATATGGTTCTGTTGTAGTGTTTTAAGGCATGTGTGGCTCCAAAATCAGGGCCAGATGGGGCACATGCGCTGGTAAAAATACGGCGTGTTCAAGCTGTGCCCCAGCAGTAACCAAGCTGTCAGTATAGTCCAGACTGAAATCAACTGATGTGCCCAGACACAAGGCCTCTGTACCCTGTCTGTCCCCAGGTTTCATTCATTTCTAGAGTTGCCACAGCTTTAAGGAACAACTAAAATTTGATTTTAGTATCTCATGTAAGTCTTCCTGCTACTGTTCCAAACTGCTAATGAAACTGCAGATCAATTATTATTTTATGGTGCATCATTGTGTGATAGCCTGCATGAAAGACATTATATAAAAATAATTTGAAGTGATGAAGTATTTTAATATTTAGTAATCAAACATTTTTTGTAATAGAGGCTGGCCCGCTGGCACAGTGGTATGGTTACTGCCCATGACGCCAGTGATTCGGGTTTGGGAAAAAGCCTGGATTGTTGGAGGGCCAGTTCGGCGGGGGGGAGATTGAGCACCTAAGGAGCTGCTCTCCTCCTCTGGGGTAGGAGGGCTGACATTCCCGCTGGATATTGCCACGTGGGTAACTACTAGTAGCAGTGCATCTGGGATCACCATAAGGGAAGGGTGGCCCTTGGCTAGGGTCTGGAGTGGCAACATGTCTCAGCATGCACATGCCTCCTTGGACCTTCTCATATGCAGTTGTTCTTGGGGCTCAGAGAGAAACAGAACCCCACTTCCATACCTGACGTTGTGCCCCAGTGCCTAGTGACTGGACCGACCCTTGGAACCCAGAATGGACCATCTGACACAGCTCAGTGTGTTGGTAAAGAGAAGGGTTGGGTTTGCTCTCCTTCCCCACCCAGGGGTTAAACTTCAGCAAGATGGGGGTTGGTTCTCTGGGTGCACCTAGGAGTTCGGCCAAGCTACAGGTCACTTTGGAAGTCCCTGAGGGGAAGGAGTGGTTGTGACATCAGAAGGAGGCATAAACAAAGAATTAAAAAAACCTTTTTCTGTAGTAGTCTGCATGTAAGTGCCCATTTTGAGCTTGGGCAAACTATTAATCTGTAAGATGTTTGAAGTGGTAATACCTCAGTTAAATGCGCTAAGACCTAACAGTAAAGATGCTACTGTATGCAGGTATACAGAGGAAAAACATTTCCAAGAAGTCAGAGGGGGGAGGCAAAGTGGGGTTACATAAGTGACAGTGTGTCAGTTGGTGCGCTATATGAGGCTATAATGTAATCGTTGAGGGAATAAAAACTGAGGCCAAAAGTCAAGTACTTTGGCCTGTATGCACTAAGGGGCATAAGGTATGCACCAAAAGCGCATATCCTGCTCACGGAATTCCACACCTGCAGAAAGGTGCACAGCTGGTGCCATGCACGACCACCAGCCATCTGTCTGCAGCCCTGCCCTACAGCACACAGGATTGGATGAGGGTATTGCTGTGGACCTAGGTGGGCATCCAATTGGATGCCTGTTCCGGAGCCCTCAGTGGATTCCTTATGCGGTAGGGTACATGACCCTGTGGATGTTGAATGGCTGATGGGTGTGGAGGTGTGAGGAGGGCAGTGTCACTGGCTGTCCCTGATCTGCGGCACCGATGGTATGGTATGGGTGGGAGTTTTGGTGCCATGGGGTGGTACAGGGGTGGGTGGGGGTTTGGGGTGGGAGTGGGGAGTCCACTGGACACCCCTGTTCACCTGGTGGGGCTGGGATTGCAGGATTGTGGACACGAGAACCTGTGAGGATGGGGGTATCCTGCACACCACCGGGGACCGGGCTATATGTGTGTGAAGGTGACAGGGGGTATGGCAGTCCTGTGCCATACCGGGGCAGTGCGGACATGTGTGTGGGGAGGGAGTGTACCTGCCATATGGGTACGGGTCTCGGATATGTGGAGGTGGTGGTCTAGCAGCAGTCAGGATTGGGGCACTGCTGGGAGGGTGACACTCAGCACTGTCATGTACGGGGACTGGGCACACATATTGGGGGATGCGTGGCACTGACAGGGTTGGGGCACACCTGTGTTGGGGTGGGTCCAAGCTCCACTAACGGGGTCAGGGTGGAGATGTATTTGTGAGGGGGGTGCCAGCACTATGGGACACACTGGATCCCAGTATGGGCATTGCGCAATCAGCTGCCCCAGACCTCGCCTTCTGCCTAGTGAGCTGGGGTGACATGGTGGATGGCTTCATGGTTCCGCTGTGATCAGCAGGGCATGTCCATAGGGGAGCAGTGTGTGTTACAGCAGGTCCCCCCTGCCATAACCTGCACCCTCCTCTGCACCCTAGTGTGCTGCACTATGTGCCTTTATGAATGATGTAGTGCAGGTGCACCATGCACCCGCCCTCTGCCCCCTTCCAGTGCATAGCTCTCTGCACGGCCAGGGGACCTGGCGCATACCAGTCTTGCACCTCTTCATGAATTCTGTGAGTCCACCACTCAGTGGCATTCATGCATAGCGAGGTCTATGCACCTGGTTTCCGCATCGTGTAGGCGTAGTGCATAGGGCTGTTTATCCTCATGAGGCAGTCACATTATTGCCAAGGATGGCAAGCAGATTAGCACATTGTCGCTATTATGCTTCATTTGTTTGGAAAAGCTGGTGGTACTGTTTTTCTGCTGCTAGGTAGGTGTGTGGTTACTCCACTCTTCACCCCTCCCTGCACTGCACATTTACGATTACAGCTGTAAATGCAGACCAGTCAGAGTGTAAGGTAGCATGATGATGTCACTGCTATCATTTTATTGACAATAAAAGTCTGTTCTGAGCTCTCAGCAATCATTTCAATGGGAATAAAACGACAGTTGTGAATTTGCTGTGGAATAAACTCTTTGTAACTCTGGCTTGGGACTGGAGAAGAGGATCTACATATAGTACAATTTCTAATACAGTTACAGTATAACGCATTAAGCAGAAATCACATTACTAATCTAAGCAAGATTACAAACCTAAATGTGAACTGTTCATATTAGGTTACAGAAAAAAACATTTAAACAAACCAGTCAACAGAGGTGTAATCCTGCTGTTCACTCTTGCGTGTCTGGCAGCGAGCGACTCTCGTTTAAAAGCCCTTTTCAGGCTGGTACATCATGTTGCTCACTGTGCTACCCTCCTCCACTGAGCTCTTCCATTCTTGCCCCACCAAATTTCTGTGTATGCCAGTGGGGGCCGGGGTTGTAGTGTGTGTGCTGGTGCTAAAAAACAGAGCTATGTCTAAGTACTGGAGGGTCTTTAATTGACCTAGAAGTGCATGATTTTAAATGGCAGTTTGTAATGCACCCCCCACCACATGCCTTCTCTATCACTATGCCCTGTGGAGAGGAGGAGGGGTGAGCAATCTCCTCAGGGGCGACATCTGCATCTTGGGGTATTCTGATGGTTTGTCTCACCGAGAGCCACCTTCTGGGTAAGTGTACAGTTCCCTGGCTTGGCACATTCCCCACACCCCTGGAGGCATGACCCCACTAAGGCACTGTCTATAAGGTCTCTAGGCACCTCAGCAGGAACTGCTTCACCCACACTACTTGTGCTCCTTTGGGGAAGACTGCTTGCCTTCTTCTGTACGACCTCTGCCATTAGTTCTTGTACCCTCTGTTGGCTCTCAGAGCTTGGTCTCCACCTAGAAAACCCTTCATTTTTGTAGCTTCTGCTGGTTTCATGGACCCTGTCATGAACTTCTCCATCACATTCCACTTCACTTTAAGAATAAACAGAGCCACCTTAGTTGGCCAAAAATTAGGTTTAACTTACACCACATTGTACACAGCACTCTCACTGCATGCCAACTTGTTGTTAGCATTACTGTATTTAAACTGTTAATCCATGGCTTTATTTCAGACTTTGCATGTCAAGGTTGCATTGCATTTTGTAAAACACTGTACCATTTAGGAAATTACTCGACACAGGGCATGGCTCTTGGGCATAAACTTCTTTGCAAAATACCAACATTTATTTACAGCAGCTGTGCACAGCTTTTGTGCACAGCATGAGGTAGCGGAGAGCATGAAGCCATAGCCCAGAGCCACAGCTCCCATTTTGGGCCCAGCCTCAAATCAGTATAACTCATTTATTACCTACTAATATGTTTGCACCCGGCTCGTGCGGCCAGTGGTCTTTCAGGTTCAGCCCCAAAATACAGTATCCCACCTTCAGACTGCACAATGCACAGTTGCAGTTTGCCCACCTGTACAGGTGGGTACTACTCTCTCCCCACTGGCACCAGTTTGAATAAACACAAGAACAAGGGTGAGCGGCTCAGCTCACTCGTGGTGAGCTTACACGGTCTGGTGCTTGCAGTAACAGAGACGGAAACAGAAACATCTAGGGCATCTTCATCTTTATTAAAGTGCTCACAAACTTTTTTTTTTACAGTAGACAGTAGAGTGATAAGGCAACAGAAATGTTTTGGCATTAAAACAACACAGCCTGATCTTGTGCGTCATCACACATGTAGGCTGCCTGCCTGGCCACTGGTCTTTGATCCTGCTTCGGGTTAACACCATGATGGTGTCTATGGCTTTGTTGTTTTAACACTGAAGCAGTCATGTCCCCTCATCACTCTACTAGATACGGTAAAGAAAGTTTGTGAGCATTTTAATAAAGATGAAGAAGTGGTAAGACTGCTTCATGTTTATTTATTTGAAGCTTTTACTATATTGATTAAATGCTGCAGGTTTTGTTTGGGCGTTCATGTCCTAGATGTTTATGTACCAGTTTGAATAACCCAGATTCTACTAGGGGGCTCCCAGTGTGTCACTGGGTACCAAGCCTAGGAAATGACCTAGGCCCGATGAGGTTGCATTTGGTTGGCTGGCAGTGGCATACTTTAAAGGAGTTGACAAGCAATGATTTGCTACAGACAGACCCGAAACCCAAATGCTCATAAACCCCAAATTGCATTTGTAATTCCAGGCCAGATGGCCTAGTCCATTAAATACGTTTCTGACAACTATGATATGGAGATGATGTGGCGGGACAAGCCCTGGATTACTCATGCTTCTCCCAGACCAGGGAACCTCCCTTGATGCACAGGGGCAGTTGCACAGTTGCAGCAAGTCCTTGTCTTGCTGACTCCACTCTCTCTTTCCTTTCTCCGTTAGCTATCTGTCATTGGCTGGCAGATGTCTGTTTTCTCTGGTCCCTGACAGGTCTCTCCAGACCTCCACATTTAGCAGATGATCTTCCTCTTCTGGCATAGAGCAGCTCAGCCTGCAAAGCCTGAACTGAATATGATTAGCAAACCATGTCCTGGCATACTGTTCCTAATGTGTTGAAACTACCAGCACTGAGCAGGGGTACTGGTTGGATGGCTTCCTAGACTAGCTGTGGTCACTGTTCAGCTATTCAAGGCTGCAACACAGCAAAGTCTCCCAAACAGTAGCTGCAGCCTTCAGCTTCAGCTCATGCTGAATTCACATGCAATTACCCCCTTGAGAGACAGAGCAAGAGAGGCAGATCTCCTGCTTATATGGAAGGGGCCCCTTTTCGTATAAGCAGGAGATATGCCTCTCTTGCTCTGTCTCTCATGTAGATGCATAGTCTGACTCCTCCAGCAGCTCCACACAGGCACCAGTCTGCTTCTTACTGCAGACATGCAGAATGATGGGACTCTGGTACAGCCCCTGCTGTTCACTGGGGAATATCAGTTCTCCATGGGTCTACTGAGCTGTCAATCATTCAGGGCAGGAGTGGAGATCTGTCACTCAATTGATGACTACCCAGAAACTCCCGCCAGGATTCTTATAGTCTTCCTGTGTCCCAGGAGCTCTTTGTATCTCCCCTTCTAGGCTTTGCAGCCAGACTGAAGTGTAACTCCTGATCCCTGCTACTATGGTGGGTGGATGAAGGTGCCAAAAATGGCAGTGCCTTTTTTGCGGTGCGGGCACTGACCCCCAAATCCTATTTTTTTCAGGATTTCTGTCCTTAAACAATGTGTCTGCACCCCTCTTGTTTGTGTGTTTCTGGGCTCTACAGAGCAGTCAATAAGGAATCCCCACTGCCATTGGAGCACTAAGGCACTCAGTCCATCAGTGGCAGTGAAACTGCTTTTGATGTGTGGCAATGAGCTGCTGTGTCATGCTAGCACAGGAGGCACTGAAGAAATCCTAATCAAACCATAGTCTGTCAAGTTGCCAACTCATTTTGGTCACGGCAAGTACAGCACTGTAACAAGGGAGACAGTGAAAGGAATGATCTTGATTTTAGATAGCCCCTCACTCATATCACCCTTTGTGCCCACACAGTTTCTAACCACCTCTGGACATGCCCAAAAGAGACCATTTCCTGGGAGAGCACTTTGGCACTGTAACTCTCAGGAGATGAAAAGCCTGGTGTTGTAATGTTAGGTGGTATTTTGCCTATGCCATACTCAGCGTTGGCAAAATATATGTCACTTTAGCATGGGTGAAAGCAAACCGCTATAGTACCAATGTTCCCCCTGAAAGCCTACAATTCATTTAAGTAAATTAAATTTCCTGACTTTCTGTCTTTAACCCATCTTTTTCACTTTTTAAATGGGTTCTCGCCTCATCCTTTGGCTGAATTTATATTATTAGGGTATGCAAGCAAGGAGGCATGATAAGCCTTTGGTTGTCGCTTACAGGACATAAAAGAATTGGTGGTGTTGATTTTGGCAGGCAAGCTACTCCAAATAGAAAGAAGTCTGTAGGTGATTGAGGCTTGCCCTAAATTTCTTCTGTATCTAGGGATCTGGAAGTATTGACCAGCATGAGGGAGTAAGTGCAATTTGAGGTTGATATGGAAAGATCCTAATGGCTATTGCACAAAGATTCCATCACATGTCCCATACATGTTTCTTAAATTTTGCAGGTGTGCTTCTGATGTGTTGCCCAAATCAGAATCAAACAGTTATAGTACGAGAGCCTCCCCCCCCCAAAAAAAAGATGCTTGAAAGCCTGCAATTCATTTAAATAGGTCACACCTCATCAGTCAGGTACCTACATCTCACACAAAAAAGAGAGAAAGCAGTGGAACTTGATCTCACATTGGCATGTTGAAATGTAAAGTATAGGTACCAGACCAATGAGGGGGCCATCTTGTCATTGGTGGTCAGGCTAGTCATGACTCAGATGAAAGATGAGACCAAGAACCCCTTTAAAAAGCTAAAATGATGGAATGAAGATAGAAAGTAAGAAAACTGAACTTACTTAAATGAACTTCATGTTTTCAAGCAGCTTTGGGGGCAGAGCACTGGTAGTATAACTGTCTGATTCTGATTTTGGCCACACACCAGGAGCACCCCTGCAAAATTTAAGAAAAATGTATTGGAAATGTGAGGATATCTTTCTGTATTAGCCAGGGTTGATCTTGCTAAGCCCTTAACACTGAAGAAATCCTGCCTCCAGTAACACTCCTCTGATCCCCTCCCAAGTCCTTGGGAGACAGAGAAAGAAAACTAATGGAAGAGATAGTCTGGCTTAGAGATGCCAGTTAAACAGCCATACTATGGGAGGCTACATTATGGACTGCTATAGCACAGTCATCACTTTACATACTGCTATCTCTAATGCTGTTCCATGCACCGTGCACTTCATAAAGACAATTCATTTGCATCAGGCTTCAATCACCTCATACTGCGAGAATTCTCATGAAATGGGTAAGTTAAATACTGCATCCTGATTGTCTGAGAGCTGTGCATTGTGGGAGCACAGCGGCAAGATAAAATAAGTCCCACCAGTCAGGGTGCTGAGTGTATCTAGAATATCACTGAGCCCTTCAGAATGTTGCCATTTTAAACAGTGGACGTTATTTTTCACACTCACTAACAGCAGCTTAGCAGAACAGCAGACATTCAATCTACACTAAACTGCATCCCGCTTGTGTTGTTATTTTACCCCACCCCTAATTAACTTATTGTCCTAAATAAATATCCACATTTGTTAAATTTAAAATCTTTGTTGGTGTATTTTGTTTTAAATATAGTTGGTTTATGAAAAAATATTGACAGCTGCCTGACATCCACATCACCAGAATTGAAAATGACAGTGAAGGAGAGTGAACTGCTATTGATTTCATGACATAGGAAATATTCCCTTTCAGATACTTGATATGTGCTTATTGTTGCTTATTTCTGGTTACTAATTGCATTAGTTCTGCATTGTTGTCTGCCAGCCCACCCGGTATCCAGCAGCACATGTCTCAGAAAAACCAAACATTAAAACTGCTCTTGGAGCCCGCCAGCAGCACGCAGAATAGCCAAGACTTTCATGACCTATCACACCGCAGATAGGATGCGTGCTGCTGGTGAACAGTCCACACTCCCCTGCTACACCTTCTATTACCAGACGGTACCCCAGCAGTTAAACAGGCTGAAGGTGATCTCTTCACAGTCACCCACTACACACGTCATCACCGAGAAGGCGCTTAGTTTGAAATTTAGCAACGTATACCATGTACCCAAGTATCATCTACTAAAATGGCTCTTGAAGGTCACTGGCAGCACGCAGAACAGTGGTACTTTCATGACTTTGAACAAGTCAGATGGATGCGTGCAGCTGACGGGCTCTCCACACTACCCTACTACTCCTGCTGTCACCTATGAAGTACCACAGTAATGATGAAGTATGATAACCTAGTGATTTAAACCATGAAAATTGACCAAAAAATTATTCTGTGACAGAAGACAATGCCAGGCCAAGACTAAAGAGAGACAACTGAGAGGGGACTATTTTATATCAAACTGTCCACATGTTGTCTTAATTGAAATGCAGCTTTTTTTGTAAATACAGTATTTGTTTTGAGTCATACCGTTTTTTTTTTTACCACTTTATAAATGCAACAAGACACTTTGGGGTTTGTACATTGTGCTGTCATAGTGCACACCCAGGGGTGTAAGGCACTTTGCTTGCAGTGTCATGCCTCACACACCCCTGGGGGGGCATTGTCATAGCACAACTCGCACCCCATCATGTCATTTTGCTTACATAGCCACATGTGCAGACTTTGTGAACTTCTAAACCACAGTGTCATTTATCAGAATTCACAAGAGGTGCGTTGTATGACAGCCATACACCAACACACACCTTGGAGAAAGAAAAGACATCCATGGTAATTAGACAGAAAGTAAAGCTGACTTACTCCTCCAGCCACTTTCTGTGTGTGCCAGTGAGAGGAGCTTTGTACTCTGGGTGCTGTTGCCCCAAAATGAAGCCTCCTCGCACAGGCTCTAATGTGACATGCACTGCCAAACCCCAGTGCCTGTGACAGATCAGCGAATTGATGAGAGCTTCCCTGCCCGTGGGAAACAGTGCATTCACAAAGATTTCACCAACATGTTCTCGAGAGGCTTGTTGCTTGCTGATAGGGCCCTCATGCAGCTGCTGTCCCTTCCAGTAGAATGGGGTATACCATGTTGTTGACTGCAGTACCAATCAACAGGAATTGGCTTTACCACGCATTTTGTAACTTATGTCCTGGCCCCCAATGTATTCCAAAGGCACAGCTGCAAAATACTTCCTCATTTTGATCACAGTAGAAACCTGACTTCTATGCAGACCCAGCCTAATAACAAAGTAACCAACTGATACACTTGCTATGAGTGACAGTGTCTTGTTTCATTTTCATCAATTACAGCACTTGTGTCTTCCAAGACTTGGTCCAGAGCAGACTACCATATTTTAAACTAAACACATTCATTGTCAAATTTAGAAATGCCATCCTGTACTCCAATGTACTCATTTTCTGTAATTTTATATTATGTTCCTCATAAGATGGAGACTGTTTCTGAAGCAATTTCATAGCAATAAATTTGACAGTGATGACTGTTATCAACATGTGCCTATAATGCACTTCCTCTTATCCTGGCCTTTATCATCTAAATGAAGAAATAAATTAACACAGGTGTAAGGTACTGACTGTATATCACTGGGAAGACATTTGTTACAAAGCTAATGTGCTTCTTTCCAATAGATAATAAGTTTGGGCAATCCCAAAATCAGGGGTGTAATTCTGGTGTAACTGTTGGGTGGGGGGAGCAGTGGAGAATTTAGTATTTATCTGCATTCAGTATCTCATGGATGCTATGCGTAGGAAGCAAGCAACACACTGTTTCAACCAGCCACCCTCAAAAAGCTGCTGGTGCTACCGGGGAAACATAGAAAATGTAGTATTTAGAAATAATGTGGTCATTATTTTATATACAGTATTTCGTAACATATTTTCTAATTGTTTCTTAAAGGATTTGCATGAAAATAATAAGTTTGTTCTGTGCACTTCACCTGCTGTTGCTGCTCCTACATATACAAGAAGTCATAATAATTGGCTTTAGACATTTTGTAAGAATTCCCCCAGCATCCTTTTGAGGTACCATGAAGGAATATTTGGGTTTACTATTGACTCTGAATTAATAGGACCAAAACGTCCTATTGATAATCTGCATATTTTTCTTTTATTGCACTAATCTATGGATTACAAACTCACAGTGGAGATTATGTTTAAATTAACACGTGTATCCTTTAAAATGTCAAACATATTTTATTAACTATATTTCTTTGACTTGGAAATAATGATGCTCACAAACAACTTAAAATATTCACAAACTCATACAGAAACGAAAGGAAATCTTACGTGCACTGAAGCTACAATCAGCATCACGTGTGCTGCTGAATACTTAGAATTTCAATATTTGGAGAATTTACCACCAATGTAAAGACAAGAATACCTAAAGAGAGTGCCATAAGGCTAAAGAAGGCCACAGCTCAAAAACTCCAGGTTCACATACCATGCCTTGGCTTAATCTGGTTCAAGGTCAGTTGGCATTCATCTGTATCCCCCTCTCCCGGGTCGTGCCTGAAAATAGGCAGAATTTGTCTAGTGCACTTACCCCGTCAATAAAAAAATGCCTAGTGCTTGGCTGAAAGTAGTACCATCCCTGCACTCATACTTTGCTTATTATAAAAACTAACAATATGATAAGTAGAGAATATTCCATGGGCAGGTATGTGTGACGGCACTGTAATAATTGAACAACCTACTGTAGGTGGACTCTGAGACCTGAGGGCCTTCAACCACCCAGGAAGTTAGGTTATTAGAGCATTGATGCACATCCGTTATGGGATTATTACAGTTATAACATTTGTAAAATTGCCAAAAGTGTTATAACAATGCACAGTGCATTTCTCCACATCAAATCAAACCTAAGTGATCTCCCCAAGAACTATCTTCCAGTGATCGGCTTAACCATGTAATATAATCCATGTACTGGAACAGATGCAGACAGCGTCTATAATCTTTTCAACTCCAGCAACCTCATAGCAATAAAATAAAAAGGCCATACAAGAAAATCATATGTCACCAAAAATGAACTTATGCTTAGAAACACATCAAGCAGATTTGCAAGTAAAACCATCCCCCTAGCAGGATGTAGATAGATGACAAAAAGGCATGTTCCAGTATCCCATCCTCATGGATTATTGAATACCTAACATTCTCCTAAGTAACTGGCTCCTCATTTTACCCTAGTCGAAGGTGTCCTGTAACTTCCCTTAGAGCTCCACTTTTTTGGCACCAGTTTCTCCCCCCAAACCACACTGCCTCACCCACCCCTCCCTCTCTAATGGCACTTTCAGATATGGGGCCCTCCAGCCCATCTACCTTGTACTTTTGCTATCCACCACTACCCGCCGACAATGGCCCTTTAGCCTGTCTACTTCTTCCTGACTTCCTCCTACCGTATGCTAATTATATACTGTTCACCCTGAAACTTGTGAAGGTGGCTTATGTTGTCTCTCTCCATGTTTGGCTGCATAATAAATGCTTAGACATCTTTGTGTTTTTAAGACTGTAACCATTGTTGACCTCTGTATGTATGTATGTTACCCTACATCCTTTGACATGGAACCTTTGTAAATGAGCAGTTCCTGCTCAAGGTATTGTAATCCTAGAGTTTAATAAAAAGAAAAAAAACAAGATAATATATATATATATATATATATATATATATGGATACAACCGCTCTGATCAACTTCAAGATCACAATGAGCATGTAGGAAACCATTCTAATTTTAAATAACAATAAAGGTCAATGCCTCATTCCAAATATTAAAATTCAGCATGCAATATTCCAGGTAGATTCCTTGCCACAAGCACACATGTAGCAACACACTCACAGAGAAATGAAGTACCTAGGCTCACTAAATGAGTATGGCTACATGTGAGCTGTGGGTTGCAAATGGATATTAGGAGAGATTTTACCATATGAACATACATACAAACATACAAAAATGCCAGCAGTTTAGGTCTTGAGATCTATTACGTCTGCTCGAGATACAGCTTACAGTACATTCACTGCTGCTGCTGCCCCCACCCCCTTTTCTTCCCTCCCCCATGGTTCACACCCCGAGTTCTGCTACTGGTCGCTTCCCTCCCCACCTGCACTTTGCCCATAAACCTGTCCCATCCCTTCTTAAAACTTCCCACTGTCTCCATCAAAATCACCACTTCAGGCAATGTGTTCCAAGGCACCATTACCCTTTCTGTGAAGTAATGTCTCTTTAGTTCTCTTCTGTACTCTCCCCCCCCCCCACACCAGGTTTAGGCTATGACCCTTTGTGGTCCCTTGCCCCTTCAATCTGAACAAATCCTCAGAGTTTCTCCTGTTGATTCCCTTCAAGTATTTAAAGGTCTCGATCATATCCCCCTGTCTTTTCTGTCTTCCAGAGAGTACATATTAAGCTCCCTAAGTTTCTCCTCATTGGGCTTTTCCCCCAATCCCTGGATCATCTTAGATGTGCTCCTCTGGACTCTCTCCAGGAGTAAGATGTATTTCTTTTAAGTAGGAATACCAGAACTGCACACACTACTTCAAGTGTGGCCTTACTAGGGATTTGTACAAAGGAAGGATAACCTCCTCCCACCTTGAAGCGATCCCCCTAGCAATGCACCCCAGCATTCAGTTTGCCTTTGCCGCTGCTTTCCTGTATTGTTCTGAGTGATTCATTTTGCCAGTGATCACTATCCCTGTGTCTTTTTCCTCCTCCATGGTGTGAGGGAGGGTCTAGATGCATCTTGTGCATGGTCCTCTGTAGATTTGGCCACCTTGACGTAGTCCAGAGGCAAACTAATTCATGAGATTGTTATTTGGAGTCAGTTATTTTTTGTGCCTGTTTTGTTGTGGTGTGTGATTGCTAACCTATGTCTGTTTATTTGCTTTATTACTGTGGACAGCATCTTCTCAGAAAGGTTAACCATTAGAAAATAGCTATAAAGTCAGTGACTAATGTTTTTGGATTTTTAAGTCCATCAGAAGCTACAATTGTAGAGTTTATTTTAGAATTTCATGTCAGCTAAACATGTATGCACAAATGTTGTCTATGGGCAGCGGCATAATGGCACAGTTACTAGTAGATAGTCTATCCATGCTTTGCCCTAAAATATTACAAAAATGCACCCTCAGAGGCAGCTGCACACCCAGAAACTGATACACTGGGTTTGTATCTCTTGCCTATTGGGATTATAGCACTGAATGACACTCACAGATGCCTAATATTCAATTGGTGGGTGACTTACACGCCTCCTGCCTGAACTTTCCTTATTTGTTGATTATAATCATTGTTTGCTGTGTTTTGGGGTCTTGTTTTGCTGTCAGTTTCACTGTATCAATACTTGCACTCAATTCTCTTTCTATGTATGACTATGAGGAATAAAATGGATGCATATTTCCTTTACTTAATGTGTCTGTGTGAGACTGATCCCATCAGATTCCCAACGGTACTGACCAGGATAGTCCTCTACTCCTAAAAGAGAGAAATGACCCCCAGGAGGGATTCATTCCACTTGCAAACTGACAGATACACCCATCTATTTATTTGATTCTAGGATTACAAGTACCTTTGAGCCAAGGCTCTTTCACAAAGGTTCCACGTCAGTGAGTACAGTCAGAGTTACAATTTCAGTATACAGTAATCAATAAAGAAAGGTTACAGCATGTTATTACAAGGGTTTCTTACATGAGAACAAATGAAAGTAGGTACGTAGAGGTCAAATGAGATGTTGGAGGTGGATACAGAGAAGCAGGAGGGACCAGAGAGGTGGGGTAGGAGGGGGGAGGAGATGCAGGGGCCGGAGTATAGCAGCCTGTGGGCTTTGTCAAAAGGTAGATTGTGGAAGAGCATAAGTTGGGCAGTGGTGATGGAAGCGCTACGAGGTGGGGCAAAAGGCAGAAGAGAAAGAACCTAGGCTGCCTGGAGGGAGTAACAACGATTAGTCATGGCAGTCACAGGTGCTGGAGGCAGGAAGAGCGAGACGGAGCTAGGTCATGAGGGAATCCATCTGCTGCCTGGAGTGAGTGAGGAGAAGTAGTCATTGCAGTCACAGGTGCTAGAGGCAGGAAGAGTGAGGTGGAGCTTGGTCATGACAGCACCCATAGTTGGTAGGGCAGAGATGTCGCTACTGAGACTATTTAGCCAGCTGGGAGCCCTATATGCAAAGGACCTTTGGCTATGGAAAGTGTGGCAAAGTGGGATTTGCAGGAGTTGAGATTTTGACCTCCTGGTGTTGCAGTTGTTGTATTTGAGTTTAAGGAGACAGCAGACACCAAGAGGGGCATTGCCCATCATAACTGTTTTTGCTGTGATGCAGGTTTGATATTTTGATTGTTTAGTGGCGGCCACCCCATTTGCGAGTAGAGGTCGCAGGTGTGGGTGAGATGGTGTGATCCAGTGGCGAGACGACAGGTTTTATTGAGGGTGGTAGAAATCCACTTGAGGAGGCAGTGGCGGAGCCATAGATAATGAGTCCGTAATCAATGATGGTAATGATGGAGGCCTGAATGGCAACTTTTAGCGCTTCAGGGGGCAGGTGTTTCCTGTGCCGGAACAGCAGGCCCATCCTGATATTAGCAGCTTTTGCCACAGTATTAATGTGGGCAGTGTAGGAGAGGTGGGAGTCAAGGGTGATGCCAAGATATTTAAAGGATTGGACTTGTTCTAGCGTGTCTTCTTGCTTAGTTTTGATGGCGAGGTGGTACTGTTTGTTTGTGTTGACAGCTGCTGAAGATCACGGACTTTGTTTTTTCCTGGTTTAGGATCAGTTTATGTTTTAGTGACCGGTTTTCGACAGATGTGAAGCCATGCTGGAGGTTTTTATTAAGTTGTTGAGGATCATGATGGGAGGCAAGGATAACTACATCATCCATGCAGAGAATGATTTGCTGAGGACAGGACTCTGGAAGGGAGTTTAGGAACAGGCTGAAAAGGAGGGGGCCTAAGATGGAGCCCTGGGGGACACCAGAGAGGACTGGTCTAGGATTTGAGAGAGTGTCTGCAATTCTCACACTTTGAGACCGGTTGTCTAGGTAGCTTTTGAACCAGTTTACTGAATTGGGTGAGAGCCCCAGTTTCTGGAGCTGGGCAAGCAGGAATCCATGGTGGACAGTGTCGAAGGCCTTTGTTAGGTCGATGAAGGTAGCCCCAGTAAGTTGTCCATTGTCTAAAGAGTGGAGGATGGTGCCAGTGAATTTGAGTAGTGCCATAGAGGTGCTGTGGTTCTTTCTGAAATGGTGTTGCTGCCTGCTCAATAAGTTGTCCTTGCCTAGGTAATCAGTCAGCTGGTCAGTGACAATACGTTCCAGGGCCTTTGAGAGAGGAGGAAGGATGGAGATAGGTCGGAAGTTCTCTTGCACTGTTTTGACACCACTTTTATGAATCGGGGTTATGATAGCTGACTTTCATGTGTCAGAGAACTGGCTGAGGCTGAGGGAGAGGTTAAACATCCTCATCAGAGGCCTAAGCACATCATCAATAGTGAGGGATAGTAGTTTGAGGTCATAGAAATATAGACTTTGATGGCAGATAAGGACTGCTTGGCCCACCTAGTCTGCCCTTTTCCCTACCTAGAGGATAAGCTGCAGATCCTAGTTAACCAACAGCCTATTTCTTCCTACCCCCCACAAAAATTGCCTTATGTCTGTCTCGTGCATTCTTGAATTCTCCCACAGTTTTAGACCCCACAACCTCCTCAGGAAGGTTGTTCCATGCATCCACCACCCTCTCTGTGAAAAAATACTTCCTCACATTGCCCCTGAGCCGTCCCCCCTCTATCTTCAAATTGTGTCCCCTTGTTCTTGCACTTCTCTTTTTCTGGTCAAGGGAATCATTGCTGGTTTGGGAATTGCTGATGGCTTTAGTAACATAGTCACGTACCTGGTACATCTTGACCGCTTTAAAGTAGAAAGGAGGGTGACTAGACAGGGTTGTGGTGGTTGGGAGCAAGGGATCAACCATTTCATTGAAAAAGTCTGGTTGAAGTACAGAACTGAGGTTGGTGAAGGTGGTATTGAAGGAGTTCACTATGACTTTGGGGCCGAGTGTTATATCTCCATTTATGCTGAGCACCAAGAGAGTGTATCTTGACTACTGCCTAGAAACTTCTTTTATGTTGTTCTAGAATTCTGTTCCATTACCTCAGGAGTTAGCAAGGGTGTTCTTGAAACAGGCTGATTTCTTATCCCAAATTAATTTGGTGCAGTCATTTCTTGCACATTTGTAGTTTGTGATGTCTACGTGCTTCCCAGTGGCTCTGGCGAGCTCCCAGAGGTGGTCTCTTGCCTGTAGCTGCCTTAAGAGGTCTCCTATGATCCAGGGGTTACAGAGGGCTTTAACCTTACACTTTTTAAGTGGGGCAAATTTATTGCAGGCCTTATTAAAGATTTTGATAAAGTGGTCCAGAGCAGTGTTAAAATTTGTAGCTTAGAGGAGAGGAGACCAGTCTTCTTGGAGAAGGTAAGCTTTGAGAAAAATTAATTTGCCATGGGGTAGAATCCTACTAGTGACAGTTTTTGGAGGAGGTTTAATGAATTTTTTTGACCAGAGGCAGCTAACAGGGGAGTGGTCACTGAGTGTGTCTGGGAGGAAAGTGGTGTTTGAGATCCGGGTAGGGTGACTGGTAAGAATCCAGTCCAGGAGGTGCTGGTACCTGTTTTGTAGTTCTTTCTGGTCAGTGAGTCTACCACCTGGAAGAGGTTTGATGCTGCAATGGAGTCTCTATGTGCCACTGCCTCAGCAGCAGGCCAATTTATGTTAAATTCCCCTAGCAGTATGGATTCTGTATCCGGTGCGAGTGATCGGATGAAGTCCAGAACCACAGTGAGTCCATTTCCTTGCTCCTTCTGTGGTATCTACACTGTGATGACTGTGAGCACTCTGTTGTGAGCACCAAGGAGGATTCTGATGGGGAGAATCTGTGACGTAGTCGTCAGGGGAGTGGTGTTGACGAGGTGTCCCAAAATGGAATCTTTGAGGTATAGGGCACAACCACCGCCTCTTTTAGTGTTTCGGTCGAGCCCGAAAACGTAACCAGGGAGGGTGATTGCCTAGTCAGGGACTGATGGGGAGAGCCAGGTTTCAACTACTGCTAGGATGTCTGGACTATGTTGGCTGGTAAAGATCTGAAGAGCATTGATTTTATGAAGAAGGCTGCAAATATTGAGCGTTATAATTGAGAGGGTGCCTGGGTGTTTGTTCAGGTTGGTATCCCTGGGGGGGCTGGACCAGGATTTGGGTGGATATTTCCAGATAGCATCAGGAGGAGGAGCACTAGTTTCAGGATTTCATAGTCATAGTTCTCTGGTTATGCATTTCCTTTTTCTGGTTGTGCATGGATGTGACATGGGGGAGAATGAAAGTTCAGGGATAGAGGAGTAGGAGGGGCATGGAGGTATACCCCATGCCACAGGGTTGAGGGAACAGATTGTCAGAGGTAGTCAGGAACCAGAGTGGAAAGATAGGTTCAAGAGGAAGAGTACCTGGATGGTAATATGAGGAGTCAAGTAGGAAGCTGGGAGGTCGAGAGGGGAAGCAGGCTCTGGGGGGGTGGAGTAGGGGAAGAAGAAGAGCGAGGAGGAGGAGAAGAAAGGGGAGCAGAGTACTGGGGGGACTCATGGCTGGAAATGTGAGGGAGAGGGCAGGGAGGTGCAGGACAGTCACGGAGGAAGGGAGGGTTAGGAAGTAAAGAGGGCCACTGGGATGAGGAGAGGGGCCAAGAGAGAACAGATCGGCTATGGGTGAGAGCGGTGGAGCTACAAGGACTGTGCAGTGCATATACAGGAGTACAGGAGTTAAAAGAAAAAAAGAAAAGGCAAGATGGTGTGGGAGAGGAGGGAGGACTTGTGAGAGCAACCAATGAGAGGGGCCAAGGAGGAGAGGCTACCAGAGGGGTGTGGGACAAGTCTGTTTAATTAAGGTCGGAGGTGGGGGAGGGTGTAAAATTTTGTCCAATTCCACACAGAATCAGTGGGCGCTGCAGACCCAAGCCAAGGAGAAATTCAGCAGGTGCAGATATCGAGTCAGGTGTAGGAGTGCAAGGGTCCAATCAGAGTGCAGCTCAGTGAGTGATGGGCCAATGGCAGCAGCTCACGGCAACCCCGGACAGTCTGAGGACTTACCCAGCTTCTAAGATCCTTTGGGTAGCCAGGAGGTGTGCTGTTAGGTGGTCAGGAGTTCCAAGCCACGGCCGTGCCTTTTGAAAGGCTGGTGAGCCCGGGGTGGAATGACGGGATCCGGCTTCCAGGATCCCTTGGGTGGCCAGGAGGTGTGATGCTAGGCAGTCAAGAGTCCTGAGCTGCAGCCATGCATTTTGGAGGGCTGGTAAGCCCAAGCTGAATGATGGAATCTGGCTTTCAGGATCCTTTGGGCGGTCAGGAGGTGTGCTGCTGGGCGGTCAGGAGTCCCGAGCCACGACCGTCCCTTTTGGAGGGCTGGTGATCCCAAGTTGAATGATGGGATCTGGCTTCCAGGATCCTTTGAGTGGCCAGGAGGTGTGCTGTTGGGTGGTCAGGAGTCCCGAGCCACAGCCGTGTCTTTCAGAGGGCTGGTGAGCCCGAGCTGGATGACATCTATGGAATAACTAGACTCACTCACTGGAGAGAATTCTTAAATATCTTTTGTTTATATACGTTAGACATTTATAACAGCCAACATTTTGTGACTATCTTGTCACTTCATCAGGGCAGTTTAAAAAAAAGGTTTTAAAAAACAAATGCAGCAATTGGAGCTATTATAATCATATCATTATTTTAAAACACAAAAAATATCAGTTTAGTAATAAAGCCCCCACATAAGATGTAAAAACTTTGGTCGGTGCAGTCTTGGATGATGGCCTGACTGGGGCTTTATTAATGCTTGGGAGAGAAAATTCTTATCCAAACCTCACCTGGTGATTCTTGTGTTTTACACAGTGCAAAAGATCCACAAAGATGGAAAGAGACCTCCAGGCAGACCAGTTGTGGCAGGAATTGTCTCTGTACTGGAGCCTCTCTCCATCTTTGTAGACTTCTTTATCCATCTCGATTCTCAGAATTGATTGTAATGTGAAAGACTCAGCACATATCATGCTTTCAAACAGTCCCAGATTATGAAGGGTGTCGCTCATTTCACACCTCAAAATTGCTCTGGCCCTCATCTGTCCCTCATATAACAGTTGCTGCCCACCCTGAGAATGAGCTATAAATTCAGACTTTAAAGCAGAATTGTACAATATTAGAATATGTTAAATCAAATATAAGTTTTTACAACTAAACACAATGGTTCCCACAGTGTTCTGAGCATGGGTCTCCATGTGTGACTATGTGTCCATCACTATGAGGGTCAGGGTCGCTCTTTGTCCCTCATTTTGAGTGTTTGTGTCTCTCATTTCGGTCATGAATGGTTGAGAGACATGGCACATATCTCAGAAATTCTAGACGAGATACACAAATCAAGTTTCAATGAAGTTTAAGTATTAGTTTCTCTAAATAGAAAGAGTTGTAGTCTAGTATTCTTCATGCTGCAGGTCTCAGAGCCTTGAAAAGGTTTTAGAAAATGAAGACTGGGTGGACAGGACACCAAATTCATTTATCTTGCAATTGGCTGTGCTAGTTCTAAGTAAAAACTTTTCTTAAGTTTGAAAATCAATGCTTTTGGCAAGTGAAGGTCGTAGCCATGGGTCTTCCATAGCCATCAGTTATGTGAATATGATCAAGGGAGAGTTTGAGAAAGATGTGATACATGCTGATAGGAATCCTGTTTTTACCACATATTAAAGAGCTACTGACACCAAAAGTGCTACATTGCAGAACCCAGATAAACATACTCCCAGTATATCTCATACCAAAAACTAGATTTTTATGTTACTTTATTTTAAAATTATTAGCCATTTTGTAACTTTGATTGCACTACCTGTGCAATTAAGCAGGTGTCAGTAAAGAGCTGCTGCTGATGATGTCATGTAGGGACCTCAAAGTCTAGTAATCCCTGTCAGTAAGCTTATAGGACCCATTTCTCCAAAGTTGTAGAGATCATGTGCAATAGTTTTCACAATTAAAACAGAGAGTACCAGTCAGTAAACATTGCTATGAATATTATGTATGTTCCAGGTTTTGCAACAAAGTTGATAAAATTGTATTATTTAATGCTGTTCTTGTGTGGTACATTTCACCAGGGTTGCTGGATACTGAGTTAGCATGCCTCCAGACTGCTGAAGCCAATTAGAGTGCTGCTAAGTTTACTGCTGTTTGTCATTGTCTGCTTTACAATATGTTTTAAAAGGGGCCTTATATGTGTTAATTCCTACTGGGGTGATAATGTTAGCTCTGGTAAAATGATCATTGTAATTTAGAGTAGAACATACATGAGTCTGTCCCACCCCCAGTAACAAGGAGATGGGATAATTGTTTTAAATTGCCATTCTTAGAAGTTGCCTCAATTGACTGATAGGTGTGAATGAGCTCAGCCTTTCCTCAGAAACATATTCAGACTGCAAACCTCACAGTGTGCTATGATCCAGCATTCAGCAAAATGACCTCAATAAGAAGCACCCAGACAAAATATTGTCAGCTTTGTTGCAAAGCCTGAAACACAACATTTTGAAAGCAGTGTTTACTAACTCATGCTACCTGTTTTACTTAATGAAAACCACTGCACATGATCATTGCAACTTTAGAGAAACAGGTCCCATAAGCTTGCTGACAGGGAAGGTTAGACTGTAAGGTCCCTAGATGACATCAGCAGCAGCTCTTCACTTGAACAGGTTTTCTTTGAATAGGTAGTGGAATCAGGGTTACAACATTGCTAATAACTTTAAAATGAAGTAACACAGAAATCTACTTTTTGGTATGGGATTTACTGGGGTATGTTTATTCTAATTCTGCAATGTAACACTTTTGACCAGATGGCGTCAGCAGCTCTTTAAAGAATGGCAATGTTACATAGACGACAACTTTTTGGTTTGGGCTGGTACAGCTGCCAAATGTCTATTTACTATAGAGTACATTAATAATGCCACAGAGTATTTGAAATTTTTATTAAACTACAGCATGACAGGTGTGGCATTTTTATATTTATGGCTCTATAAAGAACATGGTTTAATGTACTGTACACAAATATTTATTGAAAAAGCACTGCTAGGAATACACTGTTGCACAACTCTAGTTTTCACCACCCAAACATGAAAACCAATATATCATATAGCCAGTTTTTACAGATCAGAAAAATTCCTCCAGGAATGAAGACTATCCACGATAAAAAAATAGACTTGGAAAATAGATTTAGAGATACAAAATGTAAGGATAATTTGATTAAACATACACAGAAAAGGAGTGACCGGAGGGACAGAAAATAGTTGCTGAAACATAAACCAGTAGAGATATTTGAGCCTAGATTTTTTTTATGACAAATATTTGTCAAGAACTTGGTTTTCTAAGAAATACAAATCACTAACATTGGGAAGTTTGAGATTTACAAGAGTAGGAGAGGCACTTTAAGGGAGAAACATTGTATTGTAGTATAAAGAGTAAAAAGGTCAGAATCATTGATGATAGGTTGACCCACTCAGTACATCCTATCCTAAACACAGTGAAGAGCTGCTGTAGGCTGCACATAAGAAAGGGAATTACCCATGTTGGGAGTGTATAAATTGCCACATCATTAAAAGGACATCCTTTTTAAATTATTTGATAGATGGAGAGATTATATGATTAAGGACTTTATAATTTGTACTGAACAAGCAATACATGCATTGACATTTCCTTGAGATCTTTCATACATGGGTTATGCATCTAGACAATTAAGACATAGATGCAAGACGTAAGACTGTGGAGAACAAGAGCATCATCTGTACAGGAGACTAACGGTCAAACATGGCAAGGCATTTAACAGCTAGAAACACAGCATACCAATGCTACTTTTTTGTATTGAAAAGGTGCAGACATTCCTGAGAGAGTGGATATCAATGTTAAATTATTAAGATGAGAGACTTTTTGGGTAGAGGAATTGGGAGTTCTGGATCTTAAGTTTGGGATAAACAAATGTACTGTATAGGCTGGGTTAGAATTTTTTAAGGCTTCCCATGACATTTTAGGTGGGGTTGGCCATTGCCTCTGTTCCTTCTGAGACTTCTGGCTGATGGTGACCATCCAGTGGGTCAGGAGAGAAGGCATGAACATCTTTGCTCATCACCTTTCTCTCCAGATTCAACTCCAGTCATAGTTAAACTGATTCTTATTGAGTGTTTTATAATATGAATATAGGATAGGGCTTTATGTATGTTGTAATTGAAGTGGAGTGAGTTGATACCCAACCTATTGTCATTAGACGTAACTTTGAGACACATACACGCTATTGACAACAGTTGGATCTACATCTGGTGGTTTACCTTGTCTACATGTAGATGTTAAGAAGAATTTGTGAAATGTCCTAATTTGTGAATCCTCACTAGCATGCTGTCATTAAGATGACAAAATGTCTACATTGAGTTCAGTTTTGCTGTTCCATGTTTCAGATACCTAGCAGATCAGGAAATGTGAAGTCTTAACTTTAACATGCAGAGCATGTGTGATCCTTTTCATAGCATTGATCAGTTGCAATGACAACAAAATAAGTATAAATAGAGAGAAAAAAGGCATGGTCCTGCCCTCCTCCTATGCAGTCTAATCCAGTGTCCTGGTGCATTTGCACTGTTACATTTTTCACTGTAAAGAGAAGCATGATTGAAAACTGGTTAAGCCAGCTGGCTCAGTGGTGCTGAGGGTTGAGGTGCTGGATGCCACACCTCGTGCCATGCCGGCAACCCATGTTCGGGAATGAGCATGGGCCACTGGAGGTGAGCAGGGGGAGGGAGGGAGAGGATCGAGCATCTGGCAACAGCTCTCCTCTCCCAGGGAAGGGTGGGCATGCCATCCTGATCCTTGGCTGCCCCCTAGTGGAGGATGGGGGGGCAGCACCAGAACTAGGGAGTCAAGTAGCATGACACTGTGACACTCATGCACCTCCATGCATGCTCATTCATGGTCGAGAGGGGAGGGATCAAGAAAAATGGAAAAATCACCTGCTGGCTTCATGGAAGCCCCTCCACTATGCCAGTGCCGTGGCCTCATGGAGTTCTCAGGCCTGCTCCAGATTAAGTACTGGAGGGAAGGACGTCCCTCCTCCCTTCCACCCTGCCACAAGGGGTAATCCATGGAGGATACAGGGCCTGGCAAGCACCGAGGAGGTAATAGTGGGGGCTGGAGGAGGACAGAAGTCTGCCGGCAGGGTGAAGGAGGATAAATACAATAATAATAATAATAATAGATAAAAAAAAACTGGTTTAGCTGGTGATTTAGTACTCTGTTTAGAGGATTTTAAATAAAACATGACTAAGTGGCTCTTTAAAAAATAAGGTAAGATATAACATATAGGTTAGTAAGAAATACGGATGAGCACCAAGCCCTGTGCTATTGGTTTTAGTTGTCTTGCGATGAAGTTCACCAGCTGTTGGGAATGCTAGTTGGAATATTAAACAAAAGTGAGTGCAGTTTTGATGCTTTATAATGCGTCAGGCTGAAAAATAGTGATTAGCCTTTGTATGTGAATTTAACAGAGATGTGGAATGTAAATTGATATATTTTCAATTTTTGTAAAGGTTCAATACAGTTTCAGAGTAAAACAAGGGGGCCATGCCTCAAGCCTAGTTCAGTGAGCGTGGTAATGAGTTTGTATGGTGCAGCTAGAGATTAACAAAACCAATACCAGTTTAGCTGATAGCTCAAAATATGTTCCCCCAGGAACTGTATAAATAAATGAATCAAAGAGCAGAGAAGGTGACTTTACAAGCCATGAGGCTGTAAAGGCGTGATGTATTAAATATCATAAATCAAAAAGAATGAGTTCATTCCGATTACAGTCTCATTATATAGCTGTTAGACATGGTAAATATTTATTGTTGTTTTCTGAACTTGTCATTAGATATTTAGTTAACCCATCATTCATTAACTGCTTATTATCAGCTGCTGTTTATGAGCATATGCAACTACCCGCCCTCTATAGTTTTTGCTTTGCAGTTGAGTTATGCTTTTGGTATGCATTATTCTCAACGCCACCCAATTACTGTGCCTTGTTACTGCATACCCTTTGTTGCTGCCTGTTGTAACCATTTTCTTAAATGAAATAAAAAGTATCATGTTAAAAGAAAGTTATCATTAAGAGGACAAATTAAGTACAAAGAAGCACTAAAAGATTTCAGTCGAGGTTAGTGGATGTAGAACTTACTCCATTATATCTCTGTCAGTATTAGAGAATGAGCCGTAGCCATAACATAATATATGAGGAATTAATTCAAAGCTTATAACACAAGAGTGGAAATGTGTTAATGAAAAATGTTTGAAATGATGATAATCATCATCATCAAATTTTATTTATACAATGCTCTTTCTTACTGCAACTCAATGTCCTTTACAATAACATCATCGAACAATCTCTAACACATTAAAACATACTACATAATTAAAAATATTAAATATAAATTAGCTAACTCAATGGTTACAAATTCCTGGTTAAATATATAGGTTTTAAGCTCCTGTTTAAAAATATTCACAGACTAAGGGTCTCTAATGTGACGAGACAGGGAGTTCCACGGAGATGGCATACAATATGAAAAGGCTCTAGAGTCAGATGTTTTCAGGCGAACTCTGGGAACCTCCAGGAAACCCTCAGCAGTGGAGCGAAGAGGACGGGCAGAGTGGTGAAAGCACAGGAGGTCTTGCAGGTAGCCAGGCCCCTGGCTGTACAGGGCTTTGTACATCACTGAACTGACCTCGAAGGCGATATGCCAACTAACCGGCAGTCAGTGCAGACAACACAGCACAGGTGTGATATAGCAAGATCTTGGAAGAACAGTCAACAACCTGGCTGCTGCATTCTGCACTAGCTCTAGGTGGTGGAGATCATCCCCCAGTAGCCCCAGGTAGTGAGTGTTGCAGTAATCCAGTCGTGAAGTCACAAAGGCGTGGACCAGGAATGGGAGATCACTCGGGGGAACCAGATGCTTGATTTGACCGATGTTTCATAGATGGTAATATGCACTTTGGACTGCTACTGACACCTGAGATTTCAGCGTCAAGCTGCAGTCCAAAACAATGCCCAGATTTGTTGCATTAGTGGAGGTCAGCAGACCTGACCAGATTAAACCTCCACCCCCAGGCGATTAGCTTCACCACTACTACCTCAGTCTTGCCAGGATTCAGTTTCAACCAGTTAACTGGTTGTGTCAGTGTCAGTGGCTCAGCAGGTAGCTCACTCGCCTCCGAGGCCAGGAGATCAGAAGGCTGTGGGTTCTGTCCCCACAGCAGGCACTTGGGTTAATATTCCAATACTGACACTGCAGTGCAGCATGAGGGGGATGCTGCATTCCTGAGGTGCCATCTTTTGGATGAGATGTTAAACTGAGGTCCCATCTGTCTGTTCTGGTGGTAGTTCAGGTGGATGTTAAAGATTCCATGGCACTTCTTGAAAAGAGTAAGGGAATTTTCCCGGTGTCCTGGCCAAATTTCCCCCATTCACTAAAAATACCACCAACAGCTTAATCTGGTTCAGGTTCTTTTTTTTTGTGGTCTATTTTTCCTCCTTGAGCCACCAGACTGCCTACCTTACCACTTCTGGCATCCCCTTCAGGTCTACGGCCACCATCTCCAGGAATCCGACGCTCCTTGTAGGTCCTGCGGCTACCCCCATGGATTATGCCCCATGGTGGAGTGGAGGGGAGCTTCTCCCCTTTAGCTTAACCCCCCTGAACAGGATCCAGTGCCGTGTATCCACTGAGCTGACTGGTCTTCCTCGCTAGGGACAGCCATCAAGCCGCTGTGTCTGGTGCCCGTATTTCCTCTGTTCTGTTTCCCCTTCCCATTGTCTATGGTGTGCAATGACGCGCAAGGACCTGAGCGCATGCATGTCCACATGCCCCTTGATCCTGGCATCCTGCCATAGCATGAGCCCCCATAAATCCTCCCCATGTTCAGTGATCCCCAGCCATTGCCAGGGGCTGCCTGAGCACCAGCAATGGTCCACCCCCTCCCCGGAGAAGGAGACCAGTCCTATGGACACTCGATCCTTCTCCTCCCCTGCCAACCCCTGATGGCCCTGGCTCATTCCTGAACCAGGGTCACCAGCATGGAGCAAGTTGTGGTGTCCAGTGCCTCAACCCTCAGCACCACCGGGCTGGCACAATCTGGTTCAGTTTCAGTTGGTTACCATCTGTATCCCTCCTCCCCTGGTCTCCCCTGAAAAAGGGACTTCTAGTCTCAGTGGGCCTACCGGGTCAACAAAATTCAATAAATAAATATGTAAACTCTCATCCAGTCCTGAATCTCAGAAAGGCACTGAATAAACACCAAAACTGCAACCTGTTGCTTGGGTGCAAAAGACAGGTACAGCTGAGTCATCTGCATAACAGTGAAAACTCAGTCCATACCATCTTACAATCACCCCTGGTGGCAACATATACACTACAAACAACATGAGGGACAAAATGGAGCCCTGTGGTATCCCACAGGACAGGGGCATGGGGGCTGATGAAAAATTCCCCCAAACCACCCTTTGCATCCTGCCCATGAGGAAAGATCAAAACCAGTTTAGAACAGTACCAGTCTGTCCACAACAAACTTGAAGGTGCTCCAAATGTACCCCATGGGCCACAGCATCAAATGCTGCTGAGAGATTAAGGAGAATTAAGATGGAATGACTTCCTTGATCTCTCACCACCAGGACATCATTTAGAACATGTTCAAGTGAAGTCTTAGTGCTACGCCCCTTCCTGAAACCAGACTGGAGAGGGTCATAGATGTCATGAGTTGACAAATGGGTCTCCAGTTGATGGGCCTCCACCTTCTCAATAACCTTACCCAGAAAGGGGAAGGCTTAAGACAGATTTGTAATTAGCCAGACAGTCCAGGTCTAGCAAAGCTTTCTTTAAAAGGGGTCTCACCACAGCATCCTTTAAAGGCTCAGGGAAGACTCCTGTCATCAGGAAGCACTGGACTATCTTGGCTAGGACTAGGCTGATGGCATCAACACACCCCACAAAGAGGTGCATTGGTCCTGGATCCAAATTAAAGTAGGTTGGCATCATTCCCTGGAGGACCTTCAAGATATCCATGACAGTCCACTGGTCAAAATCAGACCAGACAATCTCGTAATCCATGACTTCTGACCGATCACTGCATGCTCCCTTGGAGGGAGCTGACTGGATCTCTGACCTGATGGTGGCAATCTTATCAGCAAAAAATAGACCAAACTCGTCACACTTTGATTGTGAAAAAGCTCTGCTGAACTGAAGACAGGCAGGATTACAAAGCCTGTCAATGGTGCAGAAGAACTGAGCTGATCTGTTGATTACTGCAGCAATCACCTCAGACAGGAATTCTGCCTTCTTACAGGAGATTGTTGGATTGATGGTCCTTGCAATGGGACATCAATCTAAGTTTGTCTTCATCAGATACAGATTTCTGCCAGTGCTACTCCAGCATTTGACCCCTCATCCTCATCTCAATGAGTATCCCATCAAACCAGGGGGATCTCTGGTTTGAAGTGAGAAGCCAAACACAGACAGGGCTTTAGTAATTTCCCTGTTATAGGCTAGAACCAGCTCCCCTGGCTCTTCAGACACACTCATCATACTTGATAGGTCCAGCACTGCTGTTAGATCCTGTGGGGGTCAAACCCCTCAAAAGGTGGTGCTGAGCCGTTTCTGTAGAGGAAGGCCTATTTTGGGGGGCCTCAAACAAGATCCTCACAGTATGGTGATTCAACCAAATAACCAGGTCAACCACAAGATCAGTGACCTCCATTCCCAGCAGAAAGACATGGTCCAATGAATGGCCATGTACATGGGTTGCAGCGGTAACAACCTATGTTAGGCCCAATGAACACATCAGTTGGAGGAAGTCCAGACCAAACTGTGAGAGTTTGTCTTTGAACCAGGTGTTGAACTCTAACCCCTGATCGACAATGAAGTCTGCGACTTCCTGCAAGAACTATGTCCCATCCCCCGGTGGACCTTAGATGAGAAGGATCTTGCATCCTACACCTGCAGCACATTGAGCAGTGACACACTCGAAGGACCTCATTGTTCCTATTGGGAGGGCTGTGAGGTTCAAGTCTGATCTAAAACAAATTGCCACTCTTCCTCCCCTACAATCCTTTCTCGAGCAGTGCATCACCGGGTACCCAGTAGGAATAACTGACTCCAACAGTGGTCCAGAGTTTTCATCCAACCTGGTCTCAGTGATGCAAGCCTGATCAGATGTTAAAACAAGATCAGCAATTATTGCTGTCTTGTTCTTAATACATCTGGTGTTGCACATCACCAACCGAGAAGGACAGGAAGATGAGTTTGGTTGGGATACCTGCCCACTAATCGTGGAGCACTTGAGTATGGGCACAAGGCAGGGAGGACCCCTTTCCTGGGCCCATTTAGCCCCAGGGCACTTCCTGATTTTCACTAACCTGATCCGCCCCCCCTTCATTCTCCACCATAGGTCCCGCCACTCTCCAGCTCCTTCCCCCCATGAGCTATTCCCAAAGCCCTAATGATAATGATATGATTATGTTTGTTTATATGGCTTCTCAATAAGTGAATTCTATTTTTGGAATGTCATGAATATTAGAAGTAAATGATAATGGAGCTGGTCCACCAGCACAACGGTAGCACTACGACTTGTGACACTGAGGATCCAGGTTGGGGAATGAGCTTGAGTAGAAGGAAGGCCAGTAGGGGTAGGTGAGCAGAACATCCCAGATGACCCTCTCCACCTCAAGGAAGGGAGAGGTAGAACACTGCTGTACTACTACCACCAAGGTGGCCACAGGTGGCAGCAGTGCAAGTGGAGTGGTGGAACTGGGGAAGGATGCCAATGGGCTCTGATGTGCAACACACAACATGTGTGCACCAAACTGGGAGCCCTTCTTGGTGTCCGCAGGGCAGAAAAATTAGAAAATGGAGTACCAGCTACTGAAGAAGGATGTCTACCCCTCGCTGCAGGCTCCACTTCACCAACTATGGTGCTCTCCCTCAAGCACCTACTCAGTTTCTGTCAGGAGGTAGCGGCCCCGTCCCAAAAGACCCACCCTGGGGGGTAAGCCAGGGTGTATGTGGGATAGTTAAGTCCTGGGGAAGGCAGGTGATGGGGCTGGATGAGTAGGTAGGATGGATGGGGGCTGTAGCTGGGAGGGAAGAAAGTATACTAAACTAAAAAAAAAAGAAGAAATATATGGAAATTAATGGAATTGTAAATATGTTTTTTAAATAATGATAGGGTTACAATCTGTATAATTTCTGTTATAATTTTTTTTTAAACTTTTTTAAAAAAGCTGCCCTAATGAAGTGACAGGATAGTCATAAAACAGTGGCTACTATGGGTTATGCCTGCAGTTTAGAAATAAAATATATCTAAATCTTCTGTCCAGTAAGGAGATCTGGCTGTTCCATAGTCTGGTATATGAGACTGGTCACACCCACAAATTCTTAACATTCCTTGTATGCAGAGTTAACTGCTTGCTGTAGTGTGTGACAGACTGGGTGAAAATCTGAAAGGGAAAGATTAATACTTTTTGTGAATGACTGCAAGTAAGCTGTGAGTTTTGATATCTTGTTAAAATCTCTCCTAATATCATGCTAAGATGTATCATCTGGGTGCATTGTGTGTGTGGTCCTATGTGTGGTCCTCTGTGGGGCTAGCCACCTTGAAATGGAAATGAGGCAAACCAGTCCTTGTGACTGTTACTAAAAGCTAGCCCTTTTTTTTTATTTTTCTTTTTCTGGTTCAGATTGAGTGCCAGCCATTTCAGATCAAATTAATCTTCATAAAAGTGGGCATGTTTCATCCTCATTACTGGAAAAAAGAAAGGGGCGGGGGACCTGATTTATTAAAACATAATTTTACCCTTATATTAGTCTATATAAGACCTACTTGAATGTTGTCTCGGAATGGGGCTCAAATCTTTTCAAATTTATCTATCTGTCCTTCTTTGGTATAATTAATTTTTTCTAGCTTCATCATATCAACCATATAATTGACCCATGTTTGAATTACTGGTGGTGAACTATCCTTCCATTTTAATAGTATACATTTTCTGCTATTAGAATTGAAATTGTAACAAAGGTCATCTGTTCAAGATTTAAGTGCATAGATGGTATCATTAATAAAGTTAACTGATGAGTATTTTGGATATTAATTTTAATAGTTTTCTGTAGGATTTGTATTATTTTAAACCAAAAATTAGATGGATATGGACATGCATGTAACATGTGTATTTAAGTACCAGATGTTTTAGTACATCTAGGCCATTTGTCTGAAATTTTGGGATTAATATGATGTAATCGAGAAGGAGTATAGTATATTCTATAGGTTGTATTAATTTTAATCTGTTGTAGCTTACTTGCTTTTACATATTGTGTGTATGATTTTATTATATTCTGCCACAGAGAATCTGTTATATTTAGTCCAAGATCTCGCTCCCATTTTTTTAATTAGCTTTTGTTATTCTTTCTGAGATATACAGTATCTGCTAAAGCTTTATATATAGTAGCTATTAATTTTTTCTTATCTTTCTTTTAGGTTAGTGTTGTTAACAGAAGTGAAATCCATTTTTCATTTTGCTTCTTATGATTAGTCTGAAAAAAGTTACGAATCTGAAAATACTGAAACAAACGTGAATTTGGTCAATTAAAATCTTGTTGAAGCTTTAGAAATGGTTTATAATATTATTATTTTGTTCTTTAGTACCCCTTAAGTTCCATACTTGAAAAGCTTGGTCATTTACTGAAGGTTCAAAATTAAATTTTAGCATAATAGGTGAATAAGGTGATATTATATCAGTTTCCTTAAGAGTCGTTTGTGTTTTCCTCCATGTAACAATAGTGGAGATAGTTGTATAGTTCAATGTTATTTTTTCCCTTTTTAAGGTAAGCAGAGTATAAGTGCACCATATTTGAATATGGATGAGTTTTAAGTTAAAATTGTAATGAATTTAAGTCTGTTTCCTCATGTATCCATTCCCAAATAGAGATTATTTGTACAGCCAAATAATATATATATATATATATATATATATATATATCTGGTAGAGCCAATCCTCCACTATCCTTGCCACGTACCAGATCTGAATATGATATTCTATGGGATTTATTATTCCAAACATTATTTTTTTATGTTCTTAAAGTAGATCTGGGGAGGTATCAATGGCAAAGATTGAAATAAGAAAATAAGCTTGGGAAGTATCTTCATTTTTATGATATTAATCTGGCCAATCAATGGTAAAGGTAGGAATTTCCAGTGTTCTAATTCTTAAGTTATTTCCACAATGAGAGGTTTTTAATTTAATATAATTATCTGCTTAAGGTCTGAAGTAAGCCTAATACCCAAATATTGGATTTCAGTGCTAATCTGGCTACTAAGTCTGTCTGGCATATTAAGCTTATCATTATTACGTTTCATAATTATTTTTTTTCCCCAATTTATCTTATATCCTGATAATATCCCAGACTGTCTAGTTATCGCGATAAGCTCTGATATAGATGTGTCTGGTGATGACAAATATAAAAACAATATAATCTGCGTATAAACTAAGTTTATGAATTATGTTATTTATGGATAGTCCTTGTATTTTTGGGTTAAACTTAATTCTATCTGCTAATGTTTCAATTATCAGTGTAAACAATAATGGGGAAAGTGGACAGCCTTGCCTGGTGCTGCGATATAAATGAAAAGGTTGCAAAATATTCTTATTCGTTTTTACAACTGCAGTTGGTGTGCAATAAAGAAATTGAAGCCATCAGCTGAGCTATTCCCAACCCCCATATCCCCCATCAAGTGCAGCATATATTTCCACTCTACTCGATTGAATGCTTTCTTTGCATCCAAGGTTAGAATAATAGCATCTTCTGTCTTAGATTGAGATATAATATTCAGAGTGTGTCTTACATTTTCTCTTAAAGTTTTTCCTTTTATAAAGCCATTTTGATCTTTATTTATTATATGTGGTAAGATATTTTCAAATCTTTTGGCTATTATTTTAATAAATATTTTATAATCTACATTTAGATTCAGCTTCACCCTTGACATGGGTGCGTCTGCTGCTTCAAGCAGCCCGGGTGGACCCCTTCTGTCCACTGGCTGCCTTCCTCGCTGCACTGCCCGCTGTTCACCAGACCCAAGCTTCACCCTTGACATGGGTGCGTCTGCTGCTTCAAGCAGCTGGGAGGACCCCTTCTGTCCACTCGCTGCACTGCCCACTGTTCACCAGACCGAAGCTTCACCCTTGACACGGGTGCGTCTGCTGCTTCAAGCAGCTGGGCGGACCCCCCTTCTGTCCGCCGGCTGCCTTCCTCGCTGCACTGCCCGCTGTTCACCAGATCGAAGGTACGCTGCAGAAACTGGACTGTCCAGAACCATTGACTCTGCCTGCTGACGGGCTGCTGCAGTTCTTTAATTCTTTGCTACTGCTGTTTCCTCTCTGGACCTTAAGCTAATGTTATATTCTGATTGTGGTACTTGTTTAGTCTCTCAAATTATCTTGTAAATCCTAACTAAATCCGAACCTAAAGCTTGTTTAGCAATTTTGCACTGTAAGGGTAGTTTGAAGTGCAAGTTCATTTAGCTGCAGGTTTGTAGATTGTAAAATCTTTTTGTTTTAAGGTCCAGTGGTAAGCTACCCTGGATCAGAAAGTAAATTTAAAGTGATACAGTTTTTTTCTGTTTAGACCAGATTCCATTTGGGTCACAGTTGTAAGCTTTTCCCTGCAAATAATTCAATTTCTCTTTCACTTTCTGTCCTTCTGTCTCCTTGCTGCTTGAATTTTTACGCCCACCTCCAGCCTTTATTAAATACTTCCCCTCCCCCCTCGGCACAACCCCTAGCAATGTTCATCCTCCCCTCTCTCTAATATTGCAACTCCTCTTAAAGATACAGAGTGCAGCTATTAGGCCAAATACTTGTTCTGTCTTGCCTTTAAAGACATTTTCCTATTTTCACCACCTGCTTGCCTATCAGCATTGTTTAGTTCCTGCTCTGCTATCTGCTGTCCCAACGCCTTCAACTACTGCAAGCTGCTGACCAGAGGAGGGGAGGCGTGGGTGACCTACACCGTGGGTCCCCTCCCCAGTGTGCTAGTTGTGGTGATCTGTTCCTTTTGGGGCCCTACCATATGGGGTGTCCTGGTTTGCCCTTTTACAGGTTTCCAGTTGCCTATAATCTGTGGGGGTGGCTACTACTGTCCTTACCATGGAAGAACTGGAAGCCACCTCTCCTATGTTCAGGAGGGGGTGGTAGGTCGGTTTTACAACACTAATAATTATGATACTGGCCCTGGGGCTAGTCCTCCTTTATTGTGCTACCTCGACTCCTAGCCTATTTATTGACCCAGGGTTGTGGCCTTCCTCCCATGATGATACTGATTTCTCCTTTTCCAACCTACTTGTAACTAAGGTAATGCACTACAGTATTGTCCTTAGCCTTGACACTAGATGCCTTATGTGTACGGTCAGGGTGAAGAAAGTCCGAAGCATGCACAGGCCTGGAGGTAGGCCACTCGTAAGATTGTTCCTCCCCTGGCTAGCCCTACTCTCACTTCTTATGGCTGGAGATATTGAGCTCAATCCTGGGCCATCTAAGCTGATCTCTAATATTCCCACCACCTGGAATGGGAATAAGGGACTAAAAATAGTGCATATGAATATTAGGAGCTTGCTTCCTAACCGAGACGATCTCCTTGCATGGACTGAGCTATGCAAGCCAGACATCCTAGGGATAACTGAGACTTGGCTCAAACCCTCGATTCCTGACTCTGCCTGCTTCCTAACAGGATACGAGTTCATTTGTCTAGACAGGACTGGGGGTAGGAAGGGGGGTGGCACCCTCATCTACTACAGATCCCATCTGAAAATCTCCCTGGTGGCACAGAGTAAACCTGATCATCCATCTTGTGAGTTTCTTCATGTGCTCTTGCTGCTGGGCGATGCTAAGAAGCTGCACTTGGTGTGCACCTATAACCCCCTTGGGGGGGTCTGACAGGACTCACTTACCTCTTAGATGCAGTTAGGCCCAGTATAAGTGACAATGAACTCATTATTATGGGTGATATCAACATGAACTGGGAGTGTAGCAATATTAGGAAATGCGAATCACAACTTGCCTGCCTATCCCTTAACCAACTAATCCATGACCCCATGACCCGACGAGACAGGCAGTCAATGGTTCCTCAAGTTCCCTGCTGGACTGGATCCTGACCAACCGGCCGGAGAGGATTGCCTCATCAAGAACGCTATTAGACTCCATATCTGACCACTCCCCGGTATACTGTGTCTGGAAAATCCCCTCCCTAGAATTCCACAAAATCATTCAAGTCAGAAAATACTCCAGTTTTGACCCTGAGAGGCTTTCCTGGCCGATCTAGGATGTACTGACTGGACCAGGGTGCTTGAAGCCTCTGACCCCTCAGTGGCAGCCTCCTGCTTCATACATTCCTTTGGTGTTCTCCAAGATGAGACGCCCCCATGGTCACCCGAAGGGTGAGGGGAACAGCCACCTTCTGGCTGAATGGTGAGTTACTTGCCCAGATGTGGGAGAGAGACAAATGCTGGGCAAGTACTAAGGGTTCCAGAGATCCTGCTAATCTCCTGAGATATCGGCAACTCAGGAATCGGTGTAAAAAAACCATTAGGGCTGCCAAAAGTAACTTCTGTAAATCGGCACTACTTAGCTGTGTCAGAAATCCTAGGAGGTTCTGGAGGAACATTAAATCCCTCGTCAGTGGGCCCTCTCACTCGGGTGTCGTGGACATGATTATTGATGGAGTCTCATGCAATAATCCCCACACTATAGCCGACCACCTCAATCTCCACTTCTCCGACCTTTTGTCCCTCGCCTCTCGTTTCACGACCGATGGGGTTCGCTCGCTTAATATCCCTCCGATGCAGAGTGAACATCCTCCTCGGAGAGTATTTAATCTTAAGGCCGTGTCTGTCCTTGATGTTCGGAACCACTTGGCTGCCCTCTCCCAACACTCCAGTGCAGGGCCTGACAACCTTGAGCCCATGCTTCTCAAGCTGGGAGCAGCTTACATTGCCCCTCTGATTGCCCATATCTTTAACCTATCCCTTAGCTCGGGGATAATCCCTGACATCTGGAAGGAGGCAAGGATAGTCCCTGTTCTGAAGCAGGGAAATCCCAAACTCCCTGACAACTATCGCCTTATTGCTATTCTCCCATCCCTTGGTAAACTCCTGGAAAAGGTTGTGGCGGAGCAACTCTCGGAGTACGTGGATACCCACGAGCTGCTTTCTGGGGCCCAACATGGTTTCCGGAAGAGTCATAGTACCACTACTGCCCTGATTACTGTAACCTCTAGTATTAGATCTGCCATGGATCAGGGCAAACTGTCAGGTGCTATATTTATTAACTTGTCAAAAGCTTTTGACCTTGTCAACCATGATCTACTGGGGGAGCAGCTCAGGGCTCTCGGGTTCTCTCCGCATGTCATGAGTTGGATGATGGGCTACCTAACGGGTAGTAAGCAGCACACCTGCTTTAGCAAGGTCCTCTCAGAGCCTAGGGCTGTGACCATGGGAGTTTCCCAGGGATCAGTACTTGGACCTCTCCTAGTCTCACTTTTGATTAATCAACTCCCAGAGGTGACCTCTCGTTGCCAAGTCACGCTTTATGCAGATGACCTTGTGCTAGTGGCCCACGCTCGTAATGCTGCTAACCTTAACCAGTGCCTATCTGAAGACTTCAGCAGAGTCTCGGCCTGGATTACCAACCATAGACTGGTATTGAATCCTAACAAAACTCAGGCCATGCTCTTTGGTTCCACGGCCAAGTTAAAGCCCATCAGCTATGCTCAAAATAGCTTGTGATGGAGGCCCCCTGTTTCCAACAGCGAGCTCAATTAAATATCTTGGGGTCACCCTCGACCCACAACTTGACATGGGAAGCCATATCCAAAACATCTGCAGAGCCACCAGATGTAAGCTTGGCCTTGCCTACAGGGACAAATACAACTTGACTCCGGGAGTGAGGCTGGCCCTTGCGAGGGGAGTGCTTCTCCCCTCCCTTAGTTGTGGATACCACGTATCTGCCAGGTCACCTCAAATCCATCTTAATTGATGGAACATGGCATATAATGATATCTGTCGGTTTGCACTTGTTGCTCCCAAACTCACCCACCGATGTGAGCTCTATGACAAACTCAGCTGGCTCCCCCCTGCGGAATTCCTGATCCTTGGTGTAGGAAACTTCACCAGGAAAGTGCTTGCCACGGGCATACCGTCGGGACTGGCACATCTCCTCCCAAAACTGGACGCCATCTCCTACCAGCTCAGGTCACAGACCGCCGAGTTGCTTAAAGTTCCCCCTACTTGGACCCTTATGGGGGATCGTGACTTTGCTGCTTTTGTGCCTAGGCTCTGGAACTCCATTCTGGACTCTGCTCGCTCTGACCCTTCCCATGGGACCTTTCGCTCCTCCCTGTGGTCCCACCTAAAACAAATGACAAGATGTGACTGCTCCTAGTCTCTGTAATGTAATGATCTGCAGTCCACTATTGTCCACTCTGAGTCCATGATGGTCTATGAAATATGTATTCAGTGATTCTAATGTCTATCTATGTCCTGTAACAATTTATACTATGTGTGGCAGTATCTCTGCCCTTATACAAGCATTGTTATAGCTGTTTTTTTACTGTATCATGCTGTTTCTCCAATGTTGCCATGTATGTATTGTGGAGGAATTTCTTTTTATATATCTTTCTTTTATGCATACATATGAAGTGGATTCATGCATACATAAAAAGTAAAGTGTGTTACAATATATTATAATGTAGAAGCTGCTAGTGTAGTTGAATATAGCCAGGCCTGAGTAGAAGCTAAGGGTCATTATAAGTTTATAAGAATTGCAAGGCAAGCAGAAAGTAATAGCTCGTGCTGGCTAAAACCAGTTACTTAAAGTTGTGAAAAATAGCAGTTTAGATAAAGCTGAACAGAACTGATGGTACCAGCCTGAATAGCAAGCTTGGGCAGGGTTGGGCAAGAAGCAGAGATAAGAACATGTAGTTGCATTGAAACCAAGCTGTACGGTACCATGGAGTGAGTGAAGCTCATTGTTTCTATTAGGTCAGCTTGACCCAGGCATAAGTATCAAGCAGTGATGAAATAAGCCAGTGGAAAAATACCTAATGCTTCAATGTGTTTTCTTCTGTTACATTGCTGAGAACTTTGATTGGCTAATACTGAAATGTTGATGTTTTTCCAAAATGAGAGAGTGTTATAAAATACTGTAAACCTTTGTTCGAGGAGCTCTCTGTCTTTTAACTGAGGCTCCCATACATATGTATGTGCAGACAATAAACTGAGTTTATTGGAATAACCATTAGGTGTGGTTATTGAATATATAGAATTTAAGGTAAAGTTATATACAGTAATGAGAATCTGCACCACAGTTTTTTTGCATGTGAATGGCAGGATGGCTTCACTCTCCGTGTCACACTGTGATCTGGACTGCCAAGTCCCAGCCTCAGGGAGAGGGTGGCCCGAGGTTCAAGTCCCACCATATGTGTGGCCTTTAAGCGGTGACAGCCATCATTTACTGTCTTAGGTGCTGGGGTGGCACCAAGAGTGCTGGGTAGAGCACTGCATCAGGGGATGCCGAAAAGTAGGAGTGTTGGGTGGGCACTCTAAGACCGGTTAGGCGCCTTTTAGGGACTACAATGGGAAATACGGGGACCTCTACCAGATGGATTCAACCTAGTACTGTTAGAGTTTTTTGTTGTATTTTAAACTGCAAACCAGAGCTCTGGAAAAGACTTGGTTTGGCAGGTTACTATAAATGGCCAAACAAAACATTTAAAAGGGTTAATAGCTGCAGTGTTTGGAAATTATCATGAAGGTCCTGCAGTCAGTTTTCTTACTCAGACTTGTGTATCGGAAAAGAAGAAGAAAAATACCTTGGCACCGTAAGTCTGAATTTTTTTTTTCAAAGTTGTTTTATGTCTGTCTGTTTTATTTCTGTAATAATGTATACTAAACAAGGTAATGCTCCGTATGTCTTGTGCATCTAGCTTATATCTGTGTTCTGTGATATGTTCTGTTGTCAAGGTTGCGAGATAGGATTGACTGCCTTCAGTGCACAACATGTTACAGTGAAAAAAAAAAAAAAAAAAGTTTCTTTGCCTCATAGCTGACTGTTTTAATTGGTTTTATTTTTAATGGAACATTTGTGCTGCCTAGATAGGGGTCAGTGAAGAACTTTTGTATGTAGTTGTTGGGTGAAGCAGGTAGTGTTAAAGGTGAAGATATGACGTCATAGATTGCAATGTGCAAAAAGATTTGTAGTTTGCAAGCAACGTGCCAAGCCACTGCTAGGTGAAAATGTAATGGTTAACAGCTATTAATGGCTTTATCATACTTCTAGTTAAAACCAGAAACTTTTTGCAAAATGGCAAAGTGCCATATTTTGGCTATGCGCCAAAAGGTGTAACCATGTTATACAAGATGTGTTCACTTACAGATGGTACGTTGTGTTGTGTTTTAAAGGTGTTAAAAGGAGTTATTAAAATGTGTTTAAAAAGTGTTTTGTTCTGGAAAGATTTGGCACGACGATATGTATAAATGTGTTGGTTTAAAAATTGTCAGTGTTACAAGACAGGCAGGAGGCAGCACATATATCTAAAACACGTACAGTTTTCTAATGGAACTATGGGCATTACCTTAGCAAATTGGTGTGAAACAATGTCAGTCTTATTTTGTGTTAAGTATTTCTTTTTGTGTATGTGTATGTGTGTGTACTGTCTTAGCCAGCAGTTTTATTGTGTAAAAATATTTTAATATTGGTGGTGTTCAAGGACACTACAGGAATGGCTGGGTTTAGAATGACCCTTGCATGCACACTGTGACCTTTGCACGTGTATTTGACCTTCTTGTGTTTCAACATTTATAGTTACTACCAGTTCAAACTTGATGTGTATTCCATACCTAAAGCACAACTTTTCACACAAAATGTATGTTTTCATGAAAGCACACCAAGAGTGAACCATGTAATTTGACTTTTATTGCAAAACTAGTATTCTAAGTGAAGAGAAACAAACTTTTCTTCTCCTCTCATGGCTTCTGACTTGCAGCCAATACAGGCAATACTCCAGCTGGAAGGGGAGAATTATTCATCATCTCCCATATTTTTATTATATATATGTACAGATGCTTTTGAAAAAGGACTATTACAGCTGTTTTTGAGAGTTTACTATCTACAGTTAAAAACAATGGTTTTGTTTATGTGTGACCATGGTGTAATCATTTTTTTTTTCTTTTTTAAATGCATTCTAAGAGAATACGTACGTATGGTATTACCATCAATCTGGATTTTTATAAACTCAGCTGACATTTTGTCATGCTTAGGATAAGGAACCCAGGGACGCTTTGGCTTCTTTTATCCTATGGAAATAATCTTGTTTTATTTTTAAACTGGTGTGTGTTTGTTTTGTTGTTTGTCTGTGTTTCTTCTCTTTCTTCTAGAGAAAGAAGTTCCCCATCTTTATAGTAAGGTATGAAACTTACTAAACTAATTGTAATATTATCTTGTTATAATTTAAAGTGTAGTAGGTGGGGATCATGTCACCATCCACAGCTAACCTTTTTATTGCTACAGTATTCGAGCTGTCTCTTTCACTTCGAGCTGTCTCTTCCACCAGTAGGAGCTTGGGGAGGGGTAAGCTACCCTTCCTCTATCCCTTCCAGTGTAATACCCACAAAGGTTGCAAGGTACATCACTGTTCCCCTAGAGGGGTAAATAAGGAAAATATGTATTTGCCAATAATTGTTTCTTATTTACAGGTTTTAAAAAAGACCCAAGGTATTTTAACAGCATAACCCAGCCCAAGCCCTTCTGTTTTTTCTAGTGCAAACAGTTAAATCTCACACCTATTATTGGTACAAGGGTTTCTGCCCTCAGCAAATAATCAGTTACGCTGGAGAGTAGAGTTGTGTATGTATGTCCACACATATTCATTCTTTTGATTGTCTTTTCAGCATTCTTATCCTGTTAAAACAAATGCAAAGCAACTTTGTCATTGCCTTCAATTAATAAATGCATTTTTTTCAACCAGTAAATTCACAGTACTCTAACATTTCTGGATTCTAAGCTAAGTTTACAGTCTATATGTGTTGTTTAAATGTATTTTATGCATTATGCATTATGCTCAATACTGAAATTGTTCTATTACAAACATGCTTATGTTTCACGTTTATGTTAATGTTTTGATATACATCTTGCTACACTGTATCATGTGTGTATTCAGAAAAGTGTTCCACATGTATAACGTTTTTAATGCTCATAACCAAACCTAAATACTGGGACCAGCATTGCTGACCCACCCCTACAATATGTTCCAAAGCAAAATCAAAAGTAAAATTAATGCTCTGTTTGTCTTATTACTCACAGGTACCCCTAAAGAATGAGTGTACTCATTCAGGTTTTGTCATTTTAAATTTTAACAGTTATAATATGTAAAATTTAGATTGTACTCCAAACCTATGCTTCAAGCCTTATCTCACTCAATACTTTGAAGTATGTCACTATACAGGGTAAAAAAGGTAGACCTTTTCACGTGTCACAGGTGCAATAGGCACTGTTATTAAATTGGCATAGGCCAACAACATATGTATTTGTCCCACTAATTGCATTGTGTAAAAGGCATATTGTTATGAACAATATGTTTGAAGCGTGTAACTGCATTAAGCAGGTTAGCAAAAAAAAAAGGAAGAGGAGACCATTGTGGTTTCAAAGAGGTAGCAAAGAAAGTGAAAGCCAAAAAGATAGCATTCAGGCAATACAAAAAGACACAGGCAGAAGGGGATAGGGAGAAGTACCAGGAGAAACAAAGGGAGGCAGGAAAGTCAGTAAGGGAAGCCAAAGCTCAGACAGAAGAACACATTGCAAAATCAGTGGTTAAAGGGGACAAAACCTTTTACAGGTACATAAGAAAAAAAAAAAAAAAAAAAAGGACAAAGAGAGGGATAGTGAGACTAAAGGGGGAGGATGGGAGTCGCGTGGAGGATGACAACAGTAAAGCTGACATATTGAACAGGTATTTCTGCTCAGTCTTTACTGAGGAAGAGGGGGGTAATGGGTCTGAAGAGAGTACAAGGGGTGAAAATGGTGCAGAAATGGATTGCATCACAAGTCCTATAAAGACAAGTTGAAGGAACTAAACATGCACTCCCTGGAGGAGAGGAGGGAGAGAGAGGATATAATAAGAGACATACAAAAGTATCTTACAGGGAGAAACAGAGTGCAGGAAAACACTATTTTTAAGCGAAAAAGATGTTCCAGGACTAGAGGGCATGGGATGAAGTTGGAGGGAGGACGATTCAGAGGAAACATGAGAAAAAATTTCTTCACAGAACAGGTGGTGGACAAGTGGAACACCCTGCCAAAGGAAGTGGTGGGGCTGAAACAATCCGGATTTAAGAATGCATGGGATAGACATAAAGGAATTCTAGAGGTCAGGGGTAAGGGAAAACAACTAAACTTACAAGCTCAAATGGGCAGACTGGGTGGGTCATAGGCCCTTATCTGCTGACACTGTCTATGTATCTATGTATTGTAACATTACAGGATTTTATAACTCAGGTCTCCGTCAGGCCTGCTTGCAACAGACAGGGAAATAATGTTTCATCACTGTCACTAACTGCTGTGATTTAAAGCAGGAGGTAACCATAACATTGTCATGATTTACAGATGGTCAAATGGTATAATTGAACCTCGGCCTGCACCCCCAGGTGTGCGGTTAATGTCCCATTTTTATTTTTAATTTTTCTAATTGCCAGAATTTAGGCTCTGTCACACCACTCTTTACAAAACAAGAAGTAAATGGTTTAAAAGATTGTTATTTATGTGTTTTTAACTCAGTGTCTAACACACTTTGCAAGTTTGCAGGTTTCCACGGTGTGGCACACATAAGATCTCCACGTTCAACAGCAGTAACCTCTGCAAGTGTAATGTTTTCAGTGAAATTACACCTATTTGTAGAACTTTAAATCAACTGAAGAAGGTCCAGTCAGTTCAGACTCTGCAATCAAGCTTATTGTTTCTGCTTACTATGAAGTTAAGTCTGGGGAAGGGGCACTCCCCAACTCCAGCGAGAAGATTCTGCTTCAATTGACCTTCAAGCAATACATCCATTTTCTTCACTGCTGCTTGTTCCAAACATGGCTGGTATTTTCTACAACCCTATTGCTCTGTTATGGACTGTGTTCTTAATGGTTTATTGTCAATTGTTACCTTTTTATGGACTGTTAATCTTTATGCTGGGGTGTAATCAACTACGACAAAACAAATGCCATGCCAGTGTGTGTGTGTGACTACTCCATTAAAAGAACTTAATGCACCCCTGGCCAGTGTGTCTACTAATCAGCCAGCCAGCAAAATGAACACTGACTTTTCTACTATGCTGGTGTTTTGTTTTTAAATTACTGTCTGCATTGCCCCATATGCTTTGTGGGGTTACCACCATTCTGCAAATGACATTTCATCTGTACTGTAACTACATCAATCTGTGGATACTTATATGAACTTTATGGACTGTTAACTTTATGGACTGTTATGTTTTATAAGGACTTATCTGTCAAGAGACATTATCAATAGATTCTTCAATCAAGCTCCAAGGGTGTGCCACACCTCAACACAAGGTAGCATCTACCTTATTCACTCTCAAAGTGAATTCCATGAACTCTTTTTCATCAACAAAATTGTTATGTTATATTGTGTTATATGTGGTGTCACATGTTAGCATTTTTTTCACATATTTCAATTGTGGTGTTGACATCCCTCAATTCTGTATTATGTTTTACAAACTCACCATTGTGTTCCATCTGTAACTCCATGCCTTAACTATCTGTATGCTGGGAACCAGTTTTAAATCATATAAATAAAAAGGGGGTGGTTAGTTGATACAGAGTACCAAAAGGGGGGGGAGTGTGGAGGAATTTCTTTTTATATATCTTTCTTTTATGCATACATATGAAGTGGATTCATGCATACATAAAAAGTAAAGTGTGTTACAATATATTATAATGTAGAAGCTGCTAGTGTAGTTGAATATAGCCAGGCCTGAGTAGAAGCTAAGGGTCATTATAAGTTTATAAGAATTGCAAGGCAAGCAGAAAGTAATAGCTCGTGCTGGCTAAAACCAGTTACTTAAAGTTGTGAAAAATAGCAGTTTAGATAAAGCTGAACAGAACTGATGGTACCAACCTGAATAGCAAGCTTGGGCAGGGTTGGGCAAGAAGCAGAGATAAGAACATGTAGTTGCATTGAAACCAAGCTGTACGGTACCATGGAGTGAGTGAAGCTCATTGTTTCTATTAGGTCAGCTTGACCCAGGCATAAGTATCAAGCAGTGATGAAATAAGCCAGTGGAAAAATACCTAATGCTTCAATGTGTTTTCTTCTGTTACATTGCTGAGAACTTTGATTGGCTAATACTGAAATGTTGATGTTTTTCCAAAATGAGAGAGTGTTATAAAATACTGTGTAAACCTTTGTTCGAGGAGCTCTCTGTCTTTTAACTGAGGCTCCCATACATATGTATGTGCAGACAATAAACTGAGTTTATTGGAATAACCATTGGGTGTGGTTATTGAATATATAGAATTTAAGGTAAAGTATATACAGTAATGAGAATCTGCGACCACAGTATACTGTATGTTTTGTGCTGTCCCAGGTCATTCCTGAAAATAGGCATACTACTTGTCTAGTGTACTTACCCGGTAAACAAAAGCTAAATAAATAAATAAATGTAATAGGGAGATAGGGCGGTAGGATGAACAGCTCAGCGGATCTTTATTTTTTTTTTTAAGAAAACGTGGATAATTGCCTCATAAAAGGTTTGGGGAGTGTTTTAGAAAGATTGAAAGAATTAAAGAGTTTTGACAGTATGGGGATAAGGATAAGTTTAAAATGTTTATAGAATTCAATTACAAACCCATCAGGGCCAGGTGATTTATTTCCTGGCAAATTAAGAATTGCTTGGTCTATTTCTGCATGTGTTATTTCCCTAAGTAAATTAGTTTTCCATTTAATGGGTACAACTAGTGGAGGGATTTGTTTTAAGTGATGTTTAATTTCTTCTGCTTGAATGTCTTTGCACTCAGATTCGTAAAGAGTCTGACAGTATCTGGAAAAGCACTTATTAACTTCTTCTGGGTCTTCCACTACCTCTCCCTATTGATTTTTAATAGCTAAAATATATTTTTTTGTGTGGCTCTTTTCTAGTTGCCATGACTATAGTTTATGTGGCTTATCAGATAAATATAGGTAGTTTGATTTAGTTTGTATAATTTGTTGATTGATTGAATATATTTGTATAGTATTTAGTTGTTCCTTTTTTTGAACCAGCTGATTAAAACATTTTGTGTCTAAAGTCTGCGTATATATAGTTTTGAGAGTGGTAATTACCTTTATTAATTGATTTATGAGAGACATTTGTTTTTCCTTTCTAAACTGTTCCAGACTAATTATATTTATTTATTTATTTATTTAAGAGATTTACCAGGAAGGCATGCTGAGCAGAGTACTGCTCAATTCCAGATGCGCCCTGGGGGTAGGGGGTTACAAATGGTGTGGAAATAACAGCAGAAAAAAACAAGAACAAATACATATACAGTTACAAGCAATGGGTGTGACAATACTTGTACGGATGCATAAGCAATAAAACACTTCATATTGTATGAACTACAAGACAAGACTAAGGAGCAGAACTATGAGTTAGGGTCAGAAGTAGCTGCAGCACAACTGGGGGGATGTTGGAGCAGAGAGGGGGTGTAACAGTTGCACTAAGGGGAGGGTAACAGTTGCAGTTGGTAGTGAAGTGCAGTTTGAGAAGAGCATTCAGTTGAAGAGTACCTGAGGAATGCCTAATATCGGCAGTCAGGGAGTTCCATAATTTGGGCAACCTGAAGCTGAAAGCAGCCTGGCCTGACCGGGTGGATCTGTGGAGGATGTGTAGGAGTCTAGCATCTATATTTTGAAGAGCATAAGTAGGAGGAGAGAGGGTGGCTAGGGAGGAAGACAGGTAGGAGGGAAGGGAGTGTGACCAGAACTTGGCAGTGGTTTCAGTGCAGTGAAACAGTCTTCTGTTATGAAGAGATGGGAGGTCCAAGGATTGGTAGAGGGCACAGTGGTGGGTGTTGGGAGGGCGGTTTAATGAGAAACGGCAAAAAGAGTTAAAAAGGGGATCTAGCCTAGCTAGGGGAGTTTGCGGGGTGGCACAGTAAACGACATCACCGTAATCAATAATAGGTAGGTTCATTTTTTGCACTATTTCTTGTCTAGTTTGTAGAGGAATGCAATTTTTGTTCCGTAGAGGGCACCCAACATAGGGTGCAATTTTTTGTGTAAAGCATCAGTATGCACTGAAAAGTCAAGATGCTGGTCAAGCCAGACCCCAAGATAATGATAAGCAGTGCAGGCCTCAAGTGGGGAGCTATCCAGAGTATAGAACATAGGAGGAGCGGGAAGCCATGTTATTTTGGGCCGGGAGCCAAAGGTGAAGGAGACTGTTTTATTAGGGTTTAGGTATAGTTGATTTGAGGTGAACCAACGTTGGATGGAGTTGAAAACTTTCTGTAGGCATGCTGTCACGGCACTAGTAGATCGGCCAGAGGCGAACAGCACCGTGTCGTCAGCATACATATGAATAGATGATTGTAGCCAGGCTGCAGGCAGGTCATTTAGAAAGATACAGAACAGCAGCGGGCCGAGTACAGACCCTTGGGACACCACTGGTGACAGGGAGTGAGCTGATCTGGTCGAAACATGCCAACAGATTGGGGACCATTGGACAGGTAAGAGGAAACCAGTTAATTGCGTTATTAGACAGTCCTGCTTGGGCAAATTTAGCCAACAGCAGGGATGAGAGACTGTGTCGAAGGCTTTTGCCAGGTCGATGAAAATGGCAGCTGTTATTTCCCCTTTGTCCATTCCTGTGAGGATGGCATTAGTAAGGCGAATTATCCATGCTTTAAAAGTATCCCATACATTATTCATTGATGTTTCTCATTCAGAATTATTATTGAAAAATTCCTGAATTTCCTGAGCTAAAGTCTGAGAAATTTGTGGTATCCAAATAAAAGGATAGTACATTTTCCAATATTTGGGTACATTTTGAGTTTCTGTACACTTAATTTTTAGAACACACTGTGAATGATCAGAGATCAAAATACCAGTATATTATATATCCATAATAGTATATTTTAGAGTCTCTGATAGTAGACAATAATTGATTCTAGAGTCAGAATACTGAGATAAAGAGTAATAAGAGTATGCATTTTGATTAGGATATTTATGAGCCATGGCTCTATGAGTCTCAGCTCATTAATATATTTTTTAATTATGATTCGTGTTGATCGGTGTGCATTGTCCAAGTTAGAGGTTTTACCTTGTGCAAAAAGGGCCACATTAAAGTTGCCCTCAACTATGTATAGTGGTGGAAATGTTGAAAGGGTTAAAAAACAATTGGGTAAAGAAATTAGGGCTATTTTCATTTGGTGTATAAACAGTTGACAATGTTGCCCTTAAATTAGGTATATTTATATCAGTTATTGCCTATTGTCCCTGCGCGTCTGTTTCTGTTTTATTTATTTTTGGGTAAGGGTTTTGTTTATTAAATAAAATGGCAATGCGCCTAGAATTATTAGTGTAATTTGAAAAGATCCCTGTACCCCATCCATTCCTAAGCCACATAGATTCATTAGCATAACAATGAGTTTCCTGCAGCATTGCTACATCTATTTTCTTTTTTTGCATGAATTTTATAATACGCAGCATCTTTGTTTTATTCTTTAGGCCTTTAACATTCCAAGACAACAAGTGAATATAATTACTCATAATTTATTTTATATAATGTAAAGCCAGGTCCCTCAAGTCTACTATGCCAATTAGTTTGTTTTTCTTTCTTGTTAAATTATCCATTAATAGTATATTAAGCTGGATACTTTAGAGAACCCTCCCCCACTGTGAATAAAGCATGTACTGGAATCCTACTGATTCCATGTCCCAATTTAAAAAACATGATGACACAATATGTCATCATTGCACTATGAGCAAGGATGCTTGATGAGCTCCCGACAGGAGCCTACTGATTGCCAATAAATTATTATATAGTTTATCTTTTCAATTAATAATTACAGTAACATTGATGTATTAACTACGTGTAGCATGCTGTGTATCCATTGCTATTCCTCAGGTTACCCCCTTTATATTCATTTTTTTAAATAATCAATTAGAATTTTAATTAGCCCAGCAATTCAAAGCAGTCACTGGATGATATTCTGGTGACTCGTTTGTCTCAGATTTATTCTTGCATTCAAGTCATACATTTATTTTCATTTTATTCCAGTTTCTCATTCTGGCTTGCCATATTGCTCCTCAAAAGCGGCCATCACGTCTTTAGGATCACTGAAAGTCTGTAGTTTTCCCTTAACAATGAACCATAATTTGGCTGGGTAGTTCATTGAGAAACAAATTCTTTGTGATATAGTTTTTCTTTAACTGGATTGAACAGTTTCTGTTTTGCACTAGTTTCAAGAGACATATCTGGGTAGTCATGTAAGCATTAATCACCGACAGAGGAGGGCTCTACAGGTGATTAATGCCCGCTAGGGGGGCGTTGTTGCACGAGGGCGAAGCCCGAGGGTTCAACCACCCAGCGGGCATTAATCACCGGTACAGTCCGACGCTGGAGGTGATTAATGCCCTTGTAACACGGAGAAGGTCTAGGGCTCCCTACCTCTCTCTCAGTGTGTGTGTCCTGCATTCCTGCGGCACAGTCTCGCTGCTCGCTGGCTCCATCCCCCGTTTCTCTCACTAACTCCCGGCCGGCACAGCGCCACTTGCGACCCAGTGGCTGTTGTGGCCATTGCAGGAGCAACACGGCATTATGAGACGATAATGCCGTGTTGGGCTCGTGAACGCCGCTTCCCATTAACAGCAACATGGCATTATCGCCTCATAATGCCGTGTTGCTCCGCACCACGGATGTCAGGCCCTGTCGCGGGCGCCGCTCGTACACCTTTCAATAATGCCATGTTACAATTTGTTTTGGTCACTGGGTGGCCTGTCGAGAATTTTTTGTTGACATCAGGATGGCATTTTGGCTAGTTAAGTTAATCCACAATTTAAACAACTGTGATGAAGGTTACAGCACAGAGAAATTTGAACATGAGTATACAAATACTTAAGGATAGACAAAGGAGCAACAATTCACAATAAAAGTATGAGACAGACGATCAACGAGGAGAAATAGTTCAGGAGACTGAAGGTGGTATTGAAAACAGCATTACTAACATGCCCTGAAGTGGAAGCTTTTCATTCTTGTCATGGTTTAGCAAAAAACCCACATTTGGAAATATCACTCCCCTAAGTGGTATACTTAAATGGATGCTGAAGGAGGAGGGTGGGAGTTGGGTGCTGCTGCCGGGCTGGGATGTGTGGAAATATATTAATTTACGAGATGAAAAGCACTAGATGAGACAGCGGCTGGCCTTGGAGGCAGATGGGTTGTGCTGATCATCTATTGTGGGAGTTTTTCTTTAAACCTAAATGTGTGGGTGTTGGGGGGGAGGAGGGTGGAATTTGGCTTGTAGCAGAGGGTGAAGGGACAGGGGTTGCATTTTACATGATTGGGCTGGGGAAGGGGTAGGGGGCTGTGTCTTTCTCTTCTTTTTTTAATATTTCCCAAATACCAGTAGACATGAATGGAGTCACCATTATCCAAATAATGAATGGTATATTATTCATTTTATTCAGGAAATACAATTTGTTACTCACATACTCGTAATATTCAGGCCCCCAAATATTTGGGTATTTGTTATTCATTTTTTTTTTAACTTTCTATTTTTCCCACCCCTACCCAGTACTGTCACCTGACTGTCCTGCTGTGACCACCTCTTCCCACTGGAGACCCCCCACACAGTCATTGCTTACCCCCCAGATGGGGACATGGTGGAGGGGAGGCTCCCTCTTAACCTCCACCCCAGAGGAGATCAAGTCTGCATCAGGGTCTCTAGTGGTACTGCAGCTGCGGGCAGGTGAGGACCTTCTGGGGCCCTTGTGTTGGTGTCGAGCTGGGAGAGGCATTTTCTGATGTATGCCCTCCCCAAGCGTGACATACCACATGACGCCATGGCTTACGCTGGCTTCAATCACGCTCCCCTGAATGTTGTGGGCATCAGGGCTGTGCTACCTCTAGTTGTCACCAGAGGTCAGACTGCCCCCGAGCCAGTGTGTCCCCCTCCCCCCAGAGGAGCTGAGTGATCCATCAGACACTCAGACATCCTCCCCCCAGCCATCCCGCTGGTGCCTGGTCCACTCTCAAACCCGGATCACCAGTGTCACAAGTGGAAAGCCGACTGCTGCTGGGTATTTGTTATTCATATTTGTATTCGTATTCGTATTTGTATTCTGGGGATATGATTAAATAAACAAAAAAAAAGCCTCCCACCCTCCTATCTGGCCCAAATCCCTAAATTCAAGCCCCCCTCCTGGTCAATATCATGACTGCAGAATGGCGACGCGTGACAACTGCAAGGGAATCATGGTGCTGACACCTTTGCGTGACTGACGGTCCTCCCGTTCCTGAGTGGGACCCCCTTGAGTTAGAATCCTAAAGAAGGAATGTGGGGAAATCTCCCAGAAGAAGTGGAGTGGGTAAATCACACCACAAAAAAAATAGAACCCAAACTGATCGTAGTTGCAGGTTTGGCGACCTTGTCACGGGTTGCAATTCCGCAGTTGCGATTATGACATGGAACCCCCCATCCTTCCACCCTCTGTTAGAAACCCAATACCATTCTCAGCTACCTCCCAGCACCCACAATTATATATTTAAGTAGTTAAGTACTTAACACCCCCATGATTGGTGACTGGCACAACCCATCCACCTCCACAGATGGCAATTTATAGTACCTCAGTTCCATTTAACTCTACCTAACTACCTACTACCTACCTATTCATTCTCCCACTAATCACTGGCCCTTACATCATTCCTAAATGCTCCCCACTCTTCCTAGTATCACATTATGCTGTGTGTATGCCTTGACTCCTCTATTGGGATATGTATATACTTTATCTATTAGTATAATTTTCCTATAACCTACCTTGTCATGTATGTCTTAACTTCTTACCCTTGATCGTTGTATTTTTAGTGTTTTTTTCTGTATCTGTTATGCATATATAAGTGCATTGATGTATCTGTTGTGTACCTACTATTGAACCTTGACCTTATCAGGTCCATCTTGTAAATGAGCCTTGCTCAATGATGTTCGCCTGAATAAATAAAGATTTGATTGATTGATTGAAGTGCTTGTTTACACTAAAAGAAAAGTCATTCTCCCTCTTGTAGCACATTTAGACCACCCTCCTCCCCTGCCCAGCACCTAGTTTTTGAAAAGTGGCTGACTGGCCAGCTCCAGATTACAAGAAGGTAACTGGCACAAACACGCTGCAAGTGCTCGCTCCCCCCACACATGTAGTGACATCCTGTTGCTATATTCGCAGACTCCCCCATCCGGTCGCCCGCCCTGCCTGGTAGCCCTGTGGACAGGCACTGCGATTGAGTCGCCCTTTCAGTGGCTCATTGTACTGTCCTTAAGTGCAGGATATATATATATATATGTATGTATTTTTTTTTTTTTTTACTAGCAGAGAGACACTAAACTGAAAGCTTGTTTACAGGTGTGACCTGGGAGCACAAGAAAGTTAAGTAACTTGCTCAGGGTCACACAGTATGCAAGTGATGGCTACGGGATTCAAATCCAGGTCTCCAGATTTGCAGCTCAGAGCCTTAAACTACTGCACTATACTGCCTCCAAGTTGGGAGACCAGGATTAGAACCCTGGTATCTAGTGCCACTGGCCATGCTACTCCATGCCCCATCCCTCCATGCCACAGGAGCAGCTCATCTTTAAATTTGTTGAATGTTTTCTGATTTACCACTGATAGAGGCAGTAGATTCCAATTCCTGGCTGCCCTGATTGTAAAGTAGTACATCCTTTCAGTTGTATTAGTTTGCTGCACCAATAATTGCTTGTTATGTAATCTTAAATGAAGAGTCCTATTGATATATTTTAACCCCAGAGTCACCATCAAGTTGTCATTCTGCAATACTTTAAACAGAAACAAAAGGTCACCCCTCAATCTCTCTTTAAGACTAAATACCCAAGTTTTTCCAGTCTATTATCATATGACAAGTTAGCCATGCCATGTAAACCTTTAGTTAGCCTTTTCTGTGGGCCCTCTAGTAGTTTCAAAACTTTCTTTGGGTTAGGGCACCAAAAGAGGGCACCATAATCATAATGTGGAATTACAAATGTTTTATAGACCTGTAATATACACTGTGGTTGTTGGTTAACTAGGCTCTGCAGCGTATCCTGTAGGTAGGGAAATGAGCAGACTAGGTGGGCCAAGCAGTCCTGATCTGCCAAAAAAGTATATATTTCTTTGTTTAAAGAGAGTTATTTATTTGAGACCAGAACATCAGGCCTTTATCAGCACAGTGCTACTGCACATAATACTCAGCTCAGTCCTCCCTAGCAACTTTCCTCCATAGCTCAGTCCTCAGTAGAAATTTTTTGGATCCAGTTCAGCCTACCCTCGCTGCCTGAACTCCTCCACCCCCTTTCAAACTCAGAGTCATTACCCCTACAGAAGTGAAAGCCTACCTGTCCAAAGTCCTCCAGAGCTCCAATTACTGCAAAGACGCCTTCGATATGCATATCCTATACCTTGCGCTAGACTCAGTTATCTCCCCACTCATGGACCTTCTAAATCTGTCCCTGCACCTGGGACAGTTCCCAACCTCATGGAAAATGGCAGTGGTAACACCAATATAGAAATGTGGTGACAGCTCCCTCCCAAACAACTACTGGCCCATCTTGATTCTCCCCCCACTCTCTAAAGCCCTTGAAAAGATCATGGCCAATCAGCTCACTACCTCCTCACACACAACCTCTTATGTAGGGAGCAGCACGATTTCAGAGCTGGTCATAGCACTACGACCGCCCTCACAGAATTCGCTAACTCCCTGCACTCCATGCTTGACAAGGGGCACCATGCAGGGGCCGTGTTTATAAACCTCTCAAAGGCCTTCAAAACGGTTTCTCATCCCCTCCTTCTTAGCACATTACAACAGACTGGGGTCTCTCATTGTCCACTCTCATGGTTCTCCAGCTATCTTTCATCTAGAACCCGCGCCCATATTTTCTGATAGTATTGTGGCCTCTTTGCCATGTAAGCAGTCGTGTTTTCAGCCTGCAAGGCGAAAAGTATCTCTTTTAGCCATTCTGCATATGTTGGGATATTTTGGTCTAGCCAGTGGTGCGTGATCACTTTTTTAGCACATATAGATATTAATGTCATGTATTTCCATTGATTGCCTTTTAATACTTCTCCATAGTCTCCTAATATACACATTTCTGGACTGAAGGCTTTTCCCATTGTAAACTCTTTATCTCACCTATAGTGCTCTGCGTTCTATTTCCTTATTCTAATTGGGAATAACATGTTCTGAGTGTAATAACATGTGTTCTAAGTACAGTAACATGTTTTATGTGAAAAACAAATTCTCAGATAAAATTTACCCATTTTAACGACTACTAGTATAGTATATATTGGGAATATTCTATGAGGTAGCTTTAAAAATGTGATTGTTATTCAGTGTAGAATGTGGCTGTCATTGTTCCTTTACTACAAGTGCCTGAGCATAGCAAAGTCATGAGTGCAAGGCACTAATGTCATCAACAGTCTACACTGTATAAGATTCATATTTTAAGCCACCCCACAGAAAATCCTATGTATACCATGGAATTGGCAACACATAGCTAATAGTAAAATAACATAACTACTAGTAAAATAATGAAACCTACTAGTAAAATAGCATGATTTTTCAATGTTAGTTTACTAGTAGCTATGTTGACAGGTAAACTCAAATTTTATTCTGCAAATATATTTGCTTTCTATGGTATACTGTATGTTTAGATATAGCACAAGAAATGAAATCTCCATTTATTTGAATGTGATTTTATGTGATATATAGGGGATACATGATGATCAGGAGTGTGATATGGAAAATATTCCCACTCCTGCAGAGTGAGGCATAGATATCTCACGAGTACCGAAGGCACGAGTGAGATATCAATTCCTCACAATGCAGGAGTGGGAATATTTTCCACATCACACTCCTGACTCATCATGTATGCGATTATACATAGGGGACAGAGTTATGGCAATTTTATTTGTGTGTTTTTGTGACTATATTTTTGTTTTGTGGTATTCGTCTGCTGAATGCATGCTTGTTTTTGCCATTGAATTGTGTTTTCTGACTGGGAGTGAGTCTGTTGATGCTATTGGTTGGTGGTATGAATGGTAGTTGTTTTCTGTTGTGTGATTGGTGTTTTGCCTTGGTTGCAGTGCAGTTCTGTGATGTGACTGGGTGTTTCCTTTTAGTGGGCAGAGTTCAATGTGTGTCTTCCTGCATGCAGTTTTAGTGGTAGTTCTCAGTTTCATTGTGCAGTATTTATTTTTGTGTGCTTTAGTTAATGGCTTTATTTTGTGTCGCCTGTGCTTTGTGATCTGGTGGATGTCAGTTTTATTTCTTAGTCCATTACGGTTTTTTATCGGTGCCGTGTCTCCGTTATTTTCAGTTTTGCAGCCTGGAGGCATGATGACGAGTGAGAAAAAAGTTTCCCAATATAATGCTGGTATGGAAATGTTTAACTTGTGGGAAGTTTATGGCCAGCATTTTCTGGATTTGGGATCAGTATATTGGTAATTCATGTCAGTTGCAGCTCAGTTCTGACTCCAGTATGATTTGCTAATGCCGTTTAGGTTGCATCTATTTGAAGCGCAAGTTTTATTTTCAGATATTGTGCTTTGTTTCCTTATGGTTTTGGCTACTGAGGACAGATGTGTCTATCATGTTCTTTGGGATAATGTTTGAACCTTTGTGCCTTTGTGTGTAGAGAAGTAGTCCGGTGAGGGAGGTGCTTGTACTGATGTAACGACAGTGAGAATATCTACTGCTGACATATGCACTGTGTGTATATTTGTAAGCAGGTATCACAGTGCATACGTCACTGACTAGTTATACAATGGGGGTGAGTGATACATGTTTTTATTTCATATGTTATCAGCTCACCCCTATTGTATAAACCTAAATATATCTAGACATACAGTGGAGCCCACGGGGGATACAACACAGTATCTTGTGACACTGCATGACAAAAGGGATTTCCTGGCACTGAAATTGCATTGTTTCCTGATGTGACTCTGCTGCAAAATTCTGCAGTATTGTGTTGCATCCTTGCAGGCTCCATTGCATACTGGGACACACACAGCCCTGCACAGTTTAAATTTGTTTCTTTGGAGCTTGGAGGACTCTGAGCAATTTGAATATTTTTGCTTTGTTGACTGATAGGAAAATGTCTCTTTTAAGTTATTCTCAGTCTGTTTTACGCACATAGATTGCTATCATGTTTTATCACCATCTGAGAAGGTAACATTAGCTTCTTTAGAGAGTAAGTTTTACTGCTTGTTTTCTTTTCTTGCTTCTGTCCTACCTTGCCACAAAATACTCTTGCACATGTTGACAGAAAAATTGTAGACCCTTTTCACAGCAAGATAATGTTTTATATAAATGAACAAAACTATATATATACTGTACAGTAACATGAGAGATGCATCTTTAAATCCTCACTGCTGTACTTCTCAATTACTCTAAGAGAGCCTGTAAATTTTATAGCTAGTACAGAGACACAGAGCAGCAACTCATTAAGGCAACAGAGCTGAAGCTGAACTAAATTTTCCAGCTCATTCAAAGGTAGGGAACATTTTGGTAAACACCACTTCTGAAGCGGCAACATGTTGATGAACCCATAAAGCATCTAACAAACACTTTTAACTATATTATCTTCAAGACATGTGATGCCAGTGGGACTTCCTTGGCATTACCTCTATTTATTCCGTGCAGGTACTTAAATGTCCCAGTTACGTCACCCCTTTCCCTCCTTTTCTGCAGGGTCTACATATGTAAGTCCTGCAGCAGCTCCTCATACATCATTTGCCCTGTGCCATGAACCATCTTAGTTACCTTGTGCTGTACTGCCTCCACCTTGTTGTACTCTTCCCTCAGGTGTGGACTGAAGTACCTTGTGCAGAATTCCAGGTGCGTCTGCACCAGTGACCTGTACAGCAGGTGTATCACCTCGTAACTACTCCTGCTTACCCCCCCCATGTAGCCCAGCAGTCTGCTTTGCTCACCACCCTCTTGCAGAGTGCAGACAGTTTTAGTGTCTCTGATATCACCCCTAAATCCTTTTCTTCTGCAGTACTATCCAGTACCACCCCACCCATTTTGTGTTGTACCCTTGGGTTCCTAGTTCCCAATGTGCATTACTTTATATTTTTGACTATTGAAGTTGCATTGCCAAATCTTCCACCAGCTTTTCAACCTGCCCAGCTCCTCCCTTAGTTCCCTTCTCCATTCCTCTGTATCTACCCATGGGCAGATCTTTATGTCACCTGTGAAGAGCAGATCTTACCCTTGATACTTTCACTTATGTCACAAATTAATATATTGAATAAGACCAGTCCTAGTGCTGACCCCTGAGGTACCCCGCTTGTCACCTTTCTCACCTCTAAAACTCCCACTGACTGCAACCCTTTGTGTTCTACCCCCAGCATGCTCTGTACCCAGTTTGCAATTTTTCTTCTCTACTCCAAGGTTCATTATCCTTTTGACCAGCCTCTTGTAGGGGAACGAGTCAAAGGCCTTGTTGAGGTCTAGGTGGACCACATCAGTTGCTTGGCCTTGTCTGCTGCTGTGGTTAGTTGGATAAATAACTGAACTAGATTTGCCTGGCAAGACCTTCTCCTTGTTAACCCATGCTGTCTGGAGTCTTGCAGCATGTTCCCTTCTAGGAAGTTGACCAGATCTTCCCTGAGTAGACATGACATAATTTCCTCTAACATAGACATCATGTTGACTGACCTTTAATTCCCTGGCTCATCACTCTTCCCATGATTGGGTAGAGGAACAACATTCATGGTCCTCCAGTCCCTTGAGACCACCACCATGGCCAGTTAGCAATCAGAAACCTGCTAGTAGCCTCTGCTACCTCTTGTAGCATCTTCAGGTGTAAGCCATGAGAGCCTATAGACTTACTTTCTTTCACCCCATTAGCTTTTCCAGTACCCTATTCTCTGTTATCTGGACTGTTTTCCCAGAGACTTTGCTCCCTCTGTTCCTAACCCCACACTCTGGCAGTGGCCCATCTTTTTCTTTAACAGATATCTAACAAAAATATTTGCTCATTATCTCTGTCTTTCTCTTGTCCCCATCCTTCCACCCCTCATTGCTCTTAAGTCTTACTATATCCACTTTGACCTTCTGCTTCTCTTGGATGTACCAGAAGAATGCCTTATCCCCTTTCTATATCTGTCTCCACTTTGGCCTTCCTCACTATCCTGGTGGTTTCTCTTGTTGCTTCCACATATTACCCTGTCTTCCTCCCTTTGACAACCCTTATACTTAGAAAATGCCCTCCTTTTGGCTCTTACATCCATTTTTTCATTGGCTGTGAACCACATTGGCCCCTTAGCCCTTTTTCCTTTAGCTACCTTAGAATGGAGCTATCTGCTATGCATTTCATTGTCTTTTTAAATGCTACCCACTTTTCCTCTGTGCCCCCTACCCTCACTATGTCCTTTAATTTTTCCCTCATTTTGCCAAAGTCCACTTTTTCGAAGTCCCATATCCCTATTTCTTTTGCCCCTTTGTACCCACCTGGACCTTCAACACTATTGTCCTCTGGTCACAAAAAACTGTGCAGTTCCAGTTCTGCTGCATACTAAATGTTATCACTGTTGGTGAGCACCAAATCCAGAAGGGCCTCCTACCTTGTAGGGCTCTGAACTTATTCCGACTTGAGCAAAATTAGATGACAAGACCTCTACCTTGCCAAAACAATCAATGAGGTCCTTAATGACAACCTCACATCGCTGGCCAACAAACATGCCCCTTTGATCAAAGTCAGAGTGTGTAAAACATCCAATCCATGGTTTACATCAGATCTCAAGGCTACACTCCTATGCCATGATAAACTCTGGGCTAAGGCTAGAAAATCCAAAAGCCCAGCTGATTGGCAAGCATTCAGAGCAGCTAGAAACACCTGTGTTAAATAAATCCATGCAAGCAAAGCTAACTATTATGTCTGTACCCTTGAACAGGCAAAAGGGAATTCCCAAAAAATCTGGAAGACACTCAAGCCCATTGAAGGTTGGCCTGTAGTCCCCTCTATCCCACCGAAGATCCTCAGCAATGGTAGGGCTGTGGAAAACAGCTGCCTAATCCTCAAGAAAATCAACAATCACTTTGTAACTGCCAGACTAACTTTTGACTCTTTGCCTTATGCAGCCTGTGGTAGCAACCAAGATTGTAATAATATTGACTCACAAACTTCGATCCACCCACTCCAGTTGTTCCTGCTTAGCTATAAAGAAGTTGAAGATTCACTTCTTAACATTGACATTTGAAAGTGCAGGGGACAGTGGTCTAGAACCTTTTTTTCTTAAACTAGGCTATCTCAACCTCACTTCCCCATCCTCCACATATTCAGTCTTTCCATTTCCACTGCCACTGTTCCCTCCTGCTGGAAATCTGCCCACGTCCTCCCATTATTCAAGTCAGGGGACCCATGTGACCTAAACAACTATAGGCCCATCTCGATCTTACCTGTCTTCTCCAAAGTCCTTGGAAAGCTAGTTTACTCCCAAATGAAACTCCATATTGAATCATCTTCAATCCTCAACTCTGCGCAATCCAGCTTCTTCCCCAACCATAGTACAGTCACTGCTCTAGCCAAAGTTACCAATGAATGGATCACAGCCATGGACTCCAAGAAAGTTACTGGTGCAGTATTTCTAGATCTCAGCAAAGTGTTCGACACTGTCGACAACAATCTGTTAGTCTCAAGACTAATAACAGTAGGAGCCACCCCCCTTGTTGCCCAGTGGTTTACCACCTACCTATCTGGAAGGACCCAGAAAGTAAAAGCTGGTGGCCTCTTTTCTGCATCCCTCCCAGTTGTTAGGGGAGTCCCACAAGGCTCCATATTAGGTCCCATCCTCTTCTCCCTGTACATCAATAATCTTGACACACATATATACCAGTCCCACCCGCATTTCTTTGTTGATGATACTGTACTGTATACATCAGGCCCTACACTGGCTGAAGTGAGGGATGTACTCCAAGCTGACTTTGCACAACTAGAAATCAACCTAATCAATGTCAAACTACTCCTCAATGCCAAGAAAACTAAGGCCATGATCTTTGCCCCAAACACCACTTCCACTTCCCTTGCAAACACACACAAAGAATTCATCACTACCTTCCTAGGTGAACCCCTTGACATCACCTCCAAATTCAAATACCTTGGTATGTGGTTAGACAACAAGCTTTCCTTTCATGACCACTTCAACAATCTGGCAAAGAGGCTAAAAATTAGGCTAGGTTTCTTCTTCCGTAACACGTCCCTCTTTCAATTAGATACCAGAACTAGGCTGGTCCTGGCCACTTTTTTGCTGCTACTCGGCTATGGAGATATAATCTATTTCTTCCACAGTAGTCTCAGGACTCAGCAAACTAGACGTCCTCTACCATCGCGCCATACAGTTCATGACAAACCTACCCTACTGAACCCACCATTGCGATTTGTACCTAGCCACTGGCTGGGTATCACTCTCAACTAGATGTACGCTTCATGCTGGTATCTGGGCTCTTAAGCTACTCCTGAACAAGCTCCTGAACTATCTCACAACCCTTTTCCTTATTTCCCATAGCGCCTATTCTCTTAGGAAAAATGACCTCCTCCTCCTCCTCAATGTACTAAGAACTTGCACCTCACTCGGCAAGCGGGCCATATTGAGTGTACTCCCAACTATCTGGAATCAGCTCCAAGGTGTACCGAAGCTTCACAGTACTGTACCTGTCAGCCTATTTAAAAGGTTGGTTACAGTAAAAGTAAAAGATACGTGCAGCTGCTTCTAAATTCTAGCTCACTGTTCTAACTGCAGCCCACTGCTTCCTCTTACTTACCTAGAAACTAGCTGCCTTGTGACTCCAAAACAAGCATTTAGCACCTTTTTTCTGTACTTGTATTTTTCTATGTGATTGTCATTTTTATGCAACATGTTAATGCTTGCCCAAAATTCTGTATTTGAATTTGTACTGTTTTTTTTGATTATGCAATCTGTAACTACCTGTCTGTGCCAAAGGACCTCCTTGTGAATGAGCTTGCTCAACTGAGTTTTCCTACAATAAACTTGAACTTGAATTGCTCCAGGAATGTCTCCTGGCTGGAATTCAGCAGAATCTAGCTGTGATTGAAACTTTCAGTCTTCATCCAGCATATTGAAATCCCCAATGACCACCAATTCTCCTAGACTTGCCACCTTCTTAAGTATGTCTCCCAGTTCTCTGTCTTTTGCTTGATTCTGGGCCAGTGGCCCATATGCCACCCTTATCCAGATCTATTTCTCCATTTCTGTTGCTGCTAGTATCCACAGGATACACAGCAAGAGTGATCTTGGGATAATCATATGCAATTATCTCAAGGTGGCAGGGCAGTGTGACAAGATATCTGTGACAAGACAGTAGGAAAAGCTAGTGGGCTGCTGGGGTGCACAGGGAGGAGGATTTCTAGCAGGAGAAGGGAAGTGGTGTTGCTACCATAACACTCACTAGTGAGACCACATCATATGGTGCTGTGTCCAGTTCTGAAGGCTGCACCAGTGCAAAGACATTGAGAGGGTGGAAGCAGTCCAAAGGAGGGCTACCAAAATGGTATGGGAGTTGTATGAGAATCCATACAAAGAGAAGTTGCATTATTTCAACATGTACTCCCTAGAACAGGAGAGAGTGAGAAGGGACATGATTGAGACCTATAAGTACTTCACAGGGGTGAACAAGGTTCAGGTGAAAAGTCTCTTTCAGAGGAGAAAAGGCACCAGAATGCAGGGGTATGCATTGAAGGTAGAGGGGGGAGGTTAAGAGGGATGTGAGGAAATATGTCTTCACAGAAATCCAAAGATTGCACAGCACTCATCAAGTGAGTGGTGGATGCCTGGAACAGCATGCCAGAAGAGGTGGTGGGGCCAAAAACAATGGGGAGATTCAATCATGTATGGGATAGGCCACAGAAAAACTACAGAGAGGAAAGGGAGGCAGGAGGGATGCAGGTGACCAAATAGGCTCAGAAGTGATGGAATAGGCAGGGAAAATAGGGCAGACTGGATGGGCCTACCAGTCCTTTTCTGTCGACAAATTCTATGTTTGTATTTCCACCTAGCTCAGGCTAGCACACTGCTAACTGTGCATTTATGTCCATACTTCTAAAACTGCAACAAATTTCACATAGCACTATGATTTCTACACTGAAATGTACCCTTGCTCTGGGAATGTTTGCAGATGTTCCTCATAATATTAGAGCTATGTCTGATCACACAAACTATTAAAACATTGAAGTAGGTAGTCTGATGGATTTTGAAGTGGTTAACTAAAAGACAACACAGAGTAAGGATAAATCGTACATTATTCAACAAGTGCCCTGTTACCAGTGGAGTTCCTCAGGGGTCTCTTTTGGGTCCCATCGTTTTTAACTTTACATTGCTGACCTTGGGAATAATATAAAAATTAGTATGTAGTAAATTTACAGATGACACTAAAGTATGTAGTATTGTCAATAAAGGAGAGGACAACATTGCACTACACTATGATTTAACCAACTGTCAATATGGGCAAACACCTGGGGAAGGATGTTTAACATCTCAAAATGTAAGTTATGCATTTCAGGAAAAATAACAACAACTTTGAAAATACTCTAATATCATTGGAGTTGGGATGTGCTTTTTATACTTCAATTGATTACATTCAATAATGAAGTATGGATAATAGCGTTCTGGCCAGATCTGACCGTGAAAAAGATCTAAGTGTTATTATAACATTGGATTTAAAACACAAAGCACATTGTGATTCGATTTCAAACAAAGCCGACTATATATTAAACAGCATCAAAAAACATTTCACACATAGATTGAGGGATGTGCAGTAGGAAAACCACAATACAGAACCTATGTCTGTCCACACATGGATTACCGTTTCCAATTCTGGGTAGGGATGAATATTACCCATAGAACCAAATAAGAAAGAATACAGAAAAAGGCAACATAAGTGATTTTGGAACTAATAATATAACTATTGAGCTATATGAGACTTGAAAATCTGGGACCGCATTCTCTGTACAGACACAGACTTAGGGGTGACTTCTTGCTCTTCTTTAGAACACAAACATGACTAAAATAGTCTGAAAGATCAGTATGGAGTTTAAAAATGGTACAGTCACTACAAGAAACTGTAATGGATTAAGGCAGAATCATTTAAAACCAACAAAAGAAAAATGTTACAAAATCCAAAGATTGCACAGTACTCACCACATAAATAAAAATATCCCAAACTCAGTCCTGAGTTGCCATGTGTTCACAAATTTATTCTATGCACCAAAGGTGGAAGAAAAACGGCTACATACAGCATTAAGATGGGGCTATGCAATGACTGGGTGTCAGTGGCCAGATGGACTTGTAGCAGTTTTTGGCAGAAAGCTAATTGGGTTGTTTGAGGAAGGTCCAATCAGATAACCCTTGATACAGATATTTGGATATAATCTGTAATATATGGATTGCCTTACGACCTTCTTGTGCTTTAGTGTTAATACAGTATTTTCTAGCATTTTTTACATTGCAGGTGCTAACATTTTTCTTTCTTTCTCCTCTGCTTCCACAGAATTCCTCTTTTCTTGATTTCCTTTGTACCAGCTACTCATGGTGAAACTGCAGTTATACAACAGGCCGCGCATGGAAGAATACTAGGATGGTACTCTGTAAGCCCTGGGACTCCAGTGGGTTATGGGTTCCTGTGTGTAGTTTGTGCCATCTGGGTGCTAGGTTGTATGTACTTTTGTACTTTTCTAGTATAACGCTGAGAGCTGAAACAATTCCATCAATGTTGACTCCCTATGTACAGTAGGAATGTCTTAGCAATGAGTTTATGCTCTCATAATGCTGTTCTTGTGCAATACGTTTAGGCTAGTTTTACCTTTGATGATTGTTTTTACCTTTTTTAACTTTTTTGTGATGAATATTTGCATGCAAAACCGATCTGGGGTGTGTTGTATGTTACCAGTTATGCTGTCACTTTAAAATGTTAAACTTAGATCACATAACATGACACTTATGTAGATGGTATATAAGCTTTTGAACTGCAGAGGGGGCCACTTCGACAATGCTCACTTGAGCAAAATGTTTGGGACTTCGTACATTGCCTGTTTGCTGCTGCATGTAGCTGTTTTTCATCCACCTTTGTGTATAGAATAAATCTGTGACCACGTGGCAGCTCAGGACTGAGTTTTGGTTACATTTATTTATGTGGTGTGTGCTGTGCAATCTTAGGATTCTGTGTGCCTCTGTGGTTTTTGCAGCCAGCACTAAAGCTTCAAAGTGATCCTTCCAGGTCCCAACAGAAAAATGTTTTATACACAATGTGCAGATAGAATCTGAAAAACCCTCCCATCTGATAAAATCCATAGTTCATCTTTAACAGTATTCAGACACAAACTGGTCAAAAATACATATAATATAATTATTATATTTCAATCTATAAGAACAGCTAAGTATGGATGCTTGGTCTTTTTCGGTATCCTTTTTCCAAGTATAAAAGTTGATAGAAACATTCCATAACACAAAACACAGTATGAGGCCCACTATTCTTGGACTTTATTCTTTATAACAAGAAAGAATCACACATTCTGGCCATTTGCTCTGAATTTAGAAAGCCACTACTATGCATTTTAATGCTGAGAGGTTGAGAGGTATGTTAATGCCCTGACTGAAGGTCTCAATCTAACTTGCAGACCCTACAGTTCTAATACAGCATCTACTTCACCCTCCCAGTTTCAGTCTCCTAACTGCCTCAGTTAGCTGCCTGCTTACTCTGATAGCAAGATCTCACAAGCTGTACTCTACAAAACTTGAACCAACATGGTTCACTGGCCCAATTCACTCTTCCATTGCCAGTTTGCACTGCCATGGGCTTCCTCGCTGCATCAGCCACTAACCTTCTCAACTCCATCTCTCCAGTTCCCTAAGCATGGTATTCATGGTCTTTTTATATTCCGACCAAAGGGCTTCTCTTTCGGTGAGCAGCCTCTCAGTCTCCAACTGGTAGATCTGTCCTTGATTCCTCATTAATTAGTTATTTGTGCCTGAATAAATTAGGGGTTCCACACCCTAGAATTAGGGGTGTTCAGATTCTCTGGAATCTGATCTGTCTGCTTACATTAGGAATTTCACCAGTTCTGAATCGACCTCCGCCTCCATATCTTTTCCAAACCCTGATGAGTGAACGGCCTGTAATCAGAATCAGAATTCTGAATCTACCTCCGAACACTGACACGTATTCAATGCTAAGCCTCCCCTCACCCAGCACACAGAAAAACCCTTCCTGCCAGACCCCTTTCCCCACTCCCCACAGTCAACTCAATACAGCTATTCTTCCTACTTTCCTTTACTGCCACTGCCTGCTCTGATGCAGACTTGACTGAAAAGATATTTATTTATTTAGGTTTTGATAACTGGGTAGTTGCACTAGCCTTGAAATGACTATTTTCAGGCATGACTTGGGAGAGTACAGCAATCAAAGACAGGCACATAGCATGAGTACAATGAAATTACAATAGCATAGGTCAAAACAGTCAGTAGTAATGAATACTTGCACCCAGGACAATAACAATCAATGAAATTCATATAGGCATAAAAAAACTACACAGTCTAGAAGGAGATACCACAACACAGCAGCAAAGAAATATTGTTTGATACTGAGGGATGGGGATCTTCTCTCTCCTTTTTGTGATGGTGACAGCCCCCACCTCAGGTCACTCAGTCTGGCTCTGGTGGTCAGTTGATTGATGCCGGTGATACTGCATGCCCATTTCCAGCTTCTAATTAAAAGTCCACTCCATCTCCTACCCTTCTTGTTCAACTCCAGCGACTAATGCATACTGCTGCTGCCGCCTTTGGTTTCATCTCCAGTGCCCCCCCGGCAGACCAACAATTAACCATGATTCCCCCACCCCAAGTGCCACTGCTGCCAACCGAGTGCTAGCCAGTTGCTGCTGCCTCCCCATCCAGTTGCACTGCTTGCCAGTGCTGCCCACAATCATTCAGAACTTAGCCTACCTACCCACACTTGGGGATCACATGGTGGACTGGCGTATGGGTACAGGACGATGACGTTTGAACCCTGGGAAACTGTAAGTCCTCTAAGTACACCAAAACTTTACTATGGTCTCTCACTCCCAAGATTTGGGGGTAGTTGGCCACGACTTCCAAGGACTGTCCCCGTATTGGCTTGCCTGTTGTGTGCGGTGTGTAATGTGTAATTGCACATAGCCTATTGGCATAGGTAAGGGGATGTTTGGGGTCTGGTTAATGGATGGAATTGGTCAGAGTTCCAGCATTGGGATGGGTTTGGTTTGGATCATGATGGGATGACTGGGTTGTCTGTGCCACCCACCAATCCAGTGGAGGAGTAGGACTCAGGTGTTCAATGCCAGAGGTGGCATGGGGGTGGGCTTCTCAGTGTGCAGGGGTCAAACAGTCCAACATGTTCCATGTTGTCCCTTTGATACCTTCTATTGCAGGCCAGTGTCCATTGTCAGCAGCCCAATGCAAGCACCATCAGACATCGGTCAGATCAGTGAGATGACTACTACCAGAGGGATGGAGGGAGGGAGGGACATCAGCTGCTGAACCAGACCATACTATATGGAATAGAGTCCTGACTGAGCCCTGCAGAGTGCAGGCAGAACTGTAGCAGCAACAAACCAAGGTAAGTGGCAGGGGTGGGGTGGGGGAAACAACTAGAGGCACACTTGCACTGCTTGCATTCGAGCAAGATGTGGAATGGGAATCGGATTCAGATTCCGAATCTGACTCCATGAAGTATTTGGATTCAGAATTTTGTCCTTCAATACCAAAAATCTGAATGCCAAAAAAGTGCCCAGAATCCAATGTATTGGATTCCATTGGATGGATTCTGAGCCACCCTACCCAGAAAACTCTCAGGGTCCTGCCCTCCAGAAGCCAGCACTGTGATTGTCTGCAACGTCTTCCCTGTGTCCTTGCTATGAGATTGAAGGTTGCTATGATGGTTTATTCTACATCTTCCAACATTATTTGCTATAATCACTGATTAAGCATATATACAGAGTTCCAGCACCAGAGCACAGGTGATACCAGTACCATCTTTCCATTATGGTGGAATGCATGATTGTGGAGCAGGTGTCCACTCAATGTTAAATCCACAACAGTTCACTGGCACACACAACACCACTGTGTCCTGACTGCACACCAGTGTCAACTCCAAGTCCAAATTCCATAGGACTAATAACACACAGGAAAGCACAGTGCTGGCCTATATATAGAGGGATTCCAGTAATGAGCCTCTGTGTGTGTGTGTGTGTGTGTGTGTGTGTGTGTGTGTGTATGTGTGTGTGTGTGGGGGGGGGTTACACAGCACATACTTGTATCTTTTGGGGTGCAAAATGTTTTACTGTCCCTTGCATGGTTTCTAAGAACAACCCTTTTTACTACTGTATATAAGGACTCTGTCACATATTCCCATGGGGAACCTTGGGATCTTCAGGTTTCAGGAAAATGTTTATTTTGCCTACTATATCATAATTTGATAAGACAACCTGAAGGAAAAGACCTGCACAATGATATGCACCTCCCACTCGTTAAACTGCACCATAACACAGCACGTTAATATTTCTACTGTATGTGCCATGAAAAATGTTTCAGCTAAATACACACCCCTCTGTGATGTACTTCCTACTGTTGCTTGGGAAGTGTAGCACATTTGTTATACAAGATGTAATAAAAAACTTAACACTGATGACACCTTGATCTGAGCTGCAGAACAATGTGTAAATAGCTTGATGACTTGATAGCCAGTCAAAACTAGGCTTGAACTCCATTAATCAGTTTGAAGTACTGATAAATTATCACTGCCATTGCCTTCTGACTACCTGAAAAGGACCACTCCCATCTGCATAACAGACTATCTTTCTAGAAATGCAGAGTACAATACCAGAGAACGTACAGTAGCTCTATTGGACTTCACATGACAGTCTATAACAGCTGTATCTCTGTTGTGGAATACACAACAGAAGATCTCCATCTTGTAGTATTGATACATCTAGAATTATTCTGTCATAGATCTGATCCCAGCAGCATTCTCGTTTATCTCACTATGATTCTTTAATGGCATGTCTCATTGGATACAATATTTACAGTTTGTTACTGTACATCAGATTCTGTTTGTTGCATATTTGATGGCACATGACAGGGTGTGCAGTTACAAGGGAATAATTCAGCCCTTAGGTGTTTGTTAGGCATGAGGCATAGTGCTGTGCCGTAATCACCTGAGAAGTGCATTATTTCTGTTATAACCCCACATACTGGTGTGTGTTATTTCACTTATAAAATGGGTTTATTTGTTAAAGAAATACAGTTCTTAGCCAGCCCAGTGGTGCAGAGGACTAAGGTGCTGGATGTCTCACCTCGTGCCATGCCGGTGACCTGGGTTTGGGAGCAGCTGTCCTCTCCGGGGAGGTGGGGTGGCATCCCTCACTCATGGTTACCCCCTGGTGGAGGTTGAGGGGATGCACAAGCAAGGGTGCCAGTGATAGGCCATGGGGAGGGCGGAGGAGGGCCGTTACCAGGGCTGTGAGGTACATGCATGCCTCCAAACACATGTGTACTTCTCCTAGGGTCCTCGGGAAAATAAGGGGAGAAAAGTGGAAAAAGACACCGAAGGCAGGATGTTGGCTGACTCTCTGCAGGCTCTGCTCCCAGTCTGGGTGCAAGGTAAGCCCCGGTAATTCCAGGTGACGGAGCTGGGAGAGTAGATCAGATGGGGCTGTATGGAGCAGGAGAAATACAGATGCGATAAAAATAAAAATACAGTGCTGATGAGATGTGCAGTTGTCAGAAAATAATCAAAGGTTATGTGATGTGTTTCAGCCCAATGAGGTTATAGGGTTTTCATGGCTTATTTTATAAATGCTTACAGAATGTGCCAGCAGATAAGATCAGCTGGGCCCACCCAGTCTGCCCAGCATTTAACTTTCATTTTTTGCTGCAGAACTAACTTGAGACAAAGTACTTTGCTCCAGCTGAATAATTTGGCCCTTTTTAAAAGAAGGGTTCAAGTCACTAACAGAAATAACACAGTTGGCATCAGTGGAACTCAGTTACAGCAACTGCAATTTAGGGAAGCTAGCTACACACTCAAGCAGACTTAATAGACCATAAGGCCTGTTTCTGTGGGCAAGTTTATATGTATGTAACATTTCAAACATTTCTGAATTTAGAGCCAGGGGCAGCTAAACCAAGGGGGAGGGGCTTGTCAGCCCATCCATGGCCCACCATTTGTAAAATCAGGGTGGGCCATTTATCTTATAGGTCACTTCACCTTTTTTGACCTTTTATAATGGCCCATGCGGACGTATGGCTGACATAGAAACATAGATTTTGATGAGATAAGGGCAGTTTGGCTGACCCATTCTACCCATTTTTTCCCTTCCTACAATGTCTCCACAGTCTCTTCTTGATCTCTGGCTCTCCCTTGCATTCTAGAACCCACCACTGCTTGAGCAGAGCTTATTCTAACAGAGAACTGACTTAGCTGGTGCCAGTTAGCCAATATATGCAGTTATGGGTGGGTTGTTCCATTTGTCTCTTCTCTCCCCATTGCTACTTTTCTCACCAACTCAGTGCCTCTTTTGTTTGGGATTTTATGGGCCCTTCATGCTGTTTTGCACAAGACCATTCACAATTTACATGAGGCTGTAACAAAAACAGGATATGGCCACAGCAGATACACCACATTTTCAATATTTTATTTTTATTTTATTTTATTGAAATCTAGGATTACAAATACCTTTGAGCAGGAACTGCTCATTTACAAAGGTTCCACATCGAAGGAATGGAGGGTATATATACATACAAAGGTCAACATAATAATACATAGTTACACAATAAAAAGAAGTAAGAGACTGAGGCTTAGGAAATTCCAGTAATTCAAAATGTGCCAAATGTTAGGTAGCATGACATAACCAGCCAAGGGCAATCTTAGAAATAAGCACTGCAGGTGTGAGGGAAGGGGGTATGCAGGCAGGAAGACCATTGTCAGAGGGTAGAGGGTGAGGGTAAGAGCTCTAAGAGGGAAGGAGAGGAGGGATAGAAGTCAGGAAATGCCCCAGTGGAGGAAAGGGAGAGGGGGCAAGGGGGTAGGCAGGTAGAAGGAGGCAAGGAGGGGAGAGATATAACCTTGTTATGACCCTGCCTCATGAAGAAGGGCAGAGAAAATGTTCAACTCCTGGCCTAAAGGTGATTTTAGTCAGGAACTAAAATAAGGTGAGAGAAAATATTCAACTGCTGTCCGCAAGATGATATCGTGCAGGGACCACAAAATCACTTTTTGCGATGTAAAAAAAGTTTTGGCCAGGATCTGAAAATAACAGCTGTCTCATTCATGAGGTGCTGTAAAGATATGGCTATGTTGTAAATTTGGGTTGAAAATATTGAAAATTAACAACGTTATGAGCCTGAGTTTGTAAAATTCAATGTAGGCTCATAGCTTTATTGTTTTTTTAATATTTCTATACCAAATTTTCAACATAGCTTTCTTACGATGCCACCTTATGAACAAGGGTAGAGAAAATTTTCAGCTTCTGCTCAAAAGCTGATTTTGCGCAGGGACCACAAAATCACCTTTTAAGAAGTAAAAAAACCCACTTTGGCCAGGATTTTAAAATTGACAGCTGTCATACTCATGAGGTGCTCTAAAGATATGGCTATGTTGTAAATTTGGGTTGAAAATATTGAAAATTAACAATGTTATGAGCCTGTGTTTGCAAAATTCAACGTAGGCTCATAACTTTGTTGTTTTTTTAAATATTTTTACACCAAATTTTCAACATAGCCTTCTTATGACCCCACCTCATCAACAAGGGCAGAGGAAATGTTCAACTCCTGGCTAAAAGAAGATTTTCTGCAGGGACTGTGAAATCATCTTTTGGGACAGATCTACCCAATGACAATGCAACTGTTCATGATTTAGGGTCCCAAAGAAGGCATGCTGAAAATTTGGGCCACAGATTGTAAAAATGCCCAAGTTATGCCACTAAGTTCAAAATCCCACTGAAATACATTAAACCATATACCTGTTTCTTCAGTTTGTGGTCCACCTTTGAAGAGTGAAGATGTGTCTGCGGTCCAGAGAAGATTATGGCATTGGACCCCAGATGGGAAAGTAAGGGCATGGGGGGGATTGCGGGGTGGTGGGTGCTGAGTGGGAGGGATGGGTAGGGGGTAGTTACAGCTGCAAAAGACATCGATGGATGGTTTTCTTTTTGCAGAGTTTTTAAAAAATAACAACATTGCACAGAGGATTCCAATGGGACAGTGGGGGATTGGGAACCCCCGGTGTCACTCTTATGGTTCTTGTGTGTGTGGGTGTGTGTGTGTGTGGGGGGGGTGCTCAGAGGGAGGGTCAAGTGGTGGGATATCAATATATATAAATAAAAAAAAACAAGAAATAACAGCACATGCGTGGTGGTGGGGGGGTGCTTTAAATAAAAAAGCAACAACATTGTGGGCATCCTATTCACTACACTGGGGGACTGGGCACCCCCAGTGCTAATCTTATGTTGGTGGTGGAGTGGTGGGTGCTGAGAGGGAAGGTTGGGGGGATAACTCTAATTTTAAAGTAAAAAAGAAATGGTGGTCACAGCAAAACACGGCTTAGTCCGCCATGTGCAAGATAAGATAGCCACTGCACTCTACTGTACATGTGCGACTACTAGCGCATGCACAGTAGAGTGTGGTGGCCATCTTGGACATGGCAGAGTGTACCATGTTCTGCCATGACCACTGTTTCTATTTTTCTTTAAAATTAGAATTCTCCCCTCCACCTGACCCTCCCTCTCAGCACCCACCCCCACAAACATAAGAGTGACACTGGGGGTGTCTAGTCCTCCAGTGTCACACTCAGGATGTCCCTAATGTTTTTTGCCAAGTAAAAAATAGTGCAGTGTGAGTGGAGTGCTTCACAGATGCGGAGGTGACTGTGGGGCAACTCCAACATGTTATTTGGTTGCAAAGAATGCAAGGAATGTAGAGTCCTTTTTTGAAAGCAAGAGGTCTGCAGGGCTCTATCCACTGCAGCCTTAAAAAGGGTCTCTTCATTTGTATGCACATCCATAGGCTCCCACTACTGTCATGTGGTAGTGGATGGGCAGTCACAGTTGGGGTTGTCACTGTGCTAAAGTGTGAGCACAGGGCTGTTTAGCTGCAGTTCAAAACAAAGTCAGGAGACACTGTATGCACTATGTTCTCCCATCTCTCATTGAGCTGCCAGCTGCATCTGCAAGAGAAAGGACTGAAGGAGTGTGGGGGCGCTGGTGACAAGTGTCTTGGCTTTGCTGCAGCTTTTCCCTCCTCTCCCTGAAATAAGTATTCTGAGAACACATTTCAGGAAGAGTAGAGCCTTATTCTGTACAGTTCTGCATTGTTTGGTGCTGGGGCTGGAGGGGAGGCAACAGGTGTTTAAACAGAGAAGAGAAGCTTGTTATTCCTTTTTGCACACCTGGCTGTCAGGAGTGTAATTGTTGCCAACTTGTCCAGGTACAATTTATGTACATTAGGGGAAATGTCTTTTTGTGTGCATGATATAATGTTTACAATTTTCCGCTGGGTCTGCCAGCTTTCAGGACAGTGATTTATGTGCTGAGTTTGGTTTCAAATCTGACAGCAATTTTAACAATAAGGATGGGCCTTCTTATAGCCCTCAGATATGTGTTTCATGTAGGTTCCATGTCCCCTCAGTTCTCCTTCAGCTGCTTTTTATGGCTGTAGAGGGCACAGCCTGCAGCTGTTTTGTGGTAGCTCTAAAAATGAGCCACTGGATAAACCTTGAAGAACAGGACTGTTTTGGAGTTGCAGTACGATCATTCCACAACTTCAAAACAGTCCACTCACTCCCTTCCCCCCCAGTGGGTGCACTTTTGATTGTCTGTCACCTGCCATGCTCAAGATGGCCACTGATGTTTAGTGCGCATGCGCAAGTAGTTGTGCATGCGTGACTGCACCATGGCCATCTTGGGCACAGCAGACTGCTTCTCTGTGAGCTCAGTGAGTGCAGCTGCAGCTGTTTCAGCTCTGGCCAGAATTTGTTATGTACTGTAAGTGAACTCAGCCATCTGTTTTTCCACATTTCCTAAATCTGCATGGAACTCCTATTGGAATGCATGGACCTCTCCCACGATCGTGTCCAACGTAGGGTCAAATGCAGTTGGGGATAGGTTATGGCAGTTATAGGCACCATGTTGGAGGTCTGCAAACCTTCTGTATCACAGGCCCTGTCCAATGAGAACCCTGGACATGACCTCTCAGTTTCTGGGTGTATCCTCTGGGACCAAAGTCTTTCATATTCTTTATATAAAAGTCACCATACTGTCTTGCTCCAGACTCATAGAAACAAACTTTACAGCAGATAAGGACCACTTGGCCCACCGAGTCTGCCCATTTCCCTACCTACAGGATAAGCTGCAAATCCTATTTAACCAACAGCCTATTTCTTCCTACCCCCCCCCACAAAAATTGCCTTATGTCTGTCCCACGCATTCTTGAATTCTCCCATAGTTTAAAACCCCACAACCTCCTCAGGAAGGCTGTTCTATGAATCCACCACCCTCTCTGAGAAAAAATACTTCCTCACGTTGCCCCTGAGCTGTCCCCCCATTATCTTCAAATTGTGTTCCCTTGTTCTTACACATCTCCTTTTCTAAAAGATGCTACCCTCTTGGACTTTGTTGATTCCATTAAGGTACTTAAAAGTTTCTATCATGTCCCCCCTCTCCCTCCTTTCCTCAAGGGTATACATGTTAAGCTCCTTTAGTCTCTCCTCATATGGCTTCTCTTGCAGACCCTGCACCATTTTAGTTGCTCTCCTCTGGACTACCTCCATCCTGTCTATGTCCTTATGGAGATGGAATCTCCAGAACTGGACGCAGTACTCCAGATGGGGTCTCACCAACTATCTGTACAGGGGGATAACAACGTCCTGTTTTCTGCTGGTGATGCCTCTCCTTATACATTCCAGTATCCCCTCAGCCCTCCCTACTGCCTTCTCACATTGCTTGCCAACCTTAAGGTCATCTGATATGATTACCCCCAGGTCCCTTTCCATTTTTGTTGTTGTTACTACCTCCTCTCCATTGAGTAACCTTCCTGTGGGTTTTTGTTTCCCAGGTGCATTATTTTGCACTTCTTTGCATTGAATCCATGCTGCCATACTTCTGACCATTTCTCCAACCTTGTCAAGTCCCTTCTCATCCTTTCCACTCCTCCTTGTGTATCAACCCTGTTGCAGATCTTTGTGTCATCTGCAAAGAGGCATACTTTTCTTTCCAGTCCCTCTGCAATGTCACTTGTAAAGACATTAAAAAGGACAGGACCCAGTACTGAACCCTGCAGCACCCCACTAGTAACCCCCCTTTCTTCAGAGTGACTCCATTTACAATTACCTTCTGTGTCCTGTTGTCCAGCCAATGTTTTACCCAGGCTACAACCCTGGGAACCACTCCCAGGCTGGTTAAGTTGACTAATAATCTTTTGTGTGGGACTGTGTCAAATGTCTTGCTAAAGTCTAGGTAGGTCATGTCCACAGCCCCTCCCTGGTCTACTACTTTGGTCATCCAGTCAAAAAAATCAATTAGATTCATCTGACATGACCTTCCTGCTGTGAACCCATGCTACCTTGGGTCCTGTGCCCCACTGGCCTCTAGGTACTCAACAATTCTTTCCTTCAGAACTGATTCCATCATCTCCCTACCACAGAGGTCAAACTGACAGGTCTGTAGTTTCCTGCCTCTGTCTTGCTCCCACTTTTGTGAATGGGAATCACATCTGCCTTCCTTCAGTCCTCAGGTACCACACCATCCTCCCATGATTTGTTAAAAAGGGTAGTCAGTGGTGTCACTAGTTCTCTTCTTAATTCTTTTAGAATTCTGGGGTAAATTCCATGAGGCCCCATTGCTTTGTCCACCTTCAGTTTTGGGAGTTCTTTCAGAACCCTTTCTTCTGTGAAAGGACTGAGATCGACGCCCTATCCAGAGTGCTTCTGTTAGATTAGGTACCTCCCCTCCTCCTCTTTTGTGAATACTGAGCAGAAGTATTCATTCAGTATCCCTGCTTTTTCACTGTCCCTCTCTTCCCACCCACCGTCCTTTCTATTCAGCCTCACTATCCCTCCCTTTGTCTTTCTACACTCTTTGATATACCTATAAAAGGTTATATACAATAGGGGTGAGTGGTAAATGAGTGAGATAAAACAGCGTATCATCCACTACAATGTGATATTTTAACCCTCTGCTCTACTGTGATGATATGAGACATTTACACACACAGGTCACAAAAGGTCACTGATATCATCACCCTAGGCAGCTTTCCCCTCAGCATGAAAGAAACACCTGTGCTGTTACCATAGACACAAATGCAGAACTACCTGAGAGGTCTCACTGCTGCCTACAGCTAACTCAGTGAGCATTACAAAACACACCTACCCCAACTTCCAGCTCATTACTGTGATGCTCTCAACTTGATGCACCAGAATTCAAAACAGCACAGCTTCACAGAACAGTCTAAACTACTGCCTGCAGCTAACTCAACTACCACTGAAACACACTCTCAGTTGTTCCTCAAATTCTGATTCTCACCCATTACAATTACTGTGACAATTTCAACTTCACTGCAGCCAGAATCATAAAGAGCACAATTACACAGAACACTCTGCACTCTGCCTGCAGCTAACTTAATTACCACTGAAAACAGTATCAGCTGTTCTGACACTCTGCCTCTTAGTTCATTACAATTTCATGATCTTAGCTTCACTGCAGCCAGACTGCTAAACAATACAGCTTCACAAAAGTATGTTTCTCATTCCTATCTAACACTAACTCATTTAGCATTGCAAAACACACTCATGTGTCTCTCAGAGTTTATAACACTACCAGCCCATTCAGAAAAGCTCAAACACATAATGAGCAAACACATTAACAGGAACAGAACACAAGACAGCATAATAAAACTTCTGAAACTCTTGGCCCTATTGTATATATCGAATACATGATGGGCAGATCATGTGCTATGGCAAATATTGTCACTCCTGCATCATGAGCTTGGATATCTCACGAGTGCCTTCGGCACTCGTGAGGTATCCAAAGCTAACTCTGCAAGAGTGACAATATTTGCCATATCACACTCATGCCCATCATGTATCCCCTATTTATCCCACTTCTTAACTGAGTTGGCTCTCTTTTTCTCAGTTTGGGCCTTTGCTATTCTGACTACCCTCCCTGCTTCCTTCTGCCTTAACTGGTACAGTTCTCTGTCCTGCTCCTTCTGTGTTTCCTTATACTTCCTAAATGCTATCTTTTTTCTCCCTAACCTTCACCACCACCTCTTTTGAGAACAATAGTGTTTTTTTCTTTCATTTTGATTTATTTATTTGCTTCACACAGAGGCTTGTTGCCTCTATGATGGCAGTTTTGATGTTTCCCCATTGTTGCTCTACCCCTCCTTCTAGCCTGTTTGCTAGTGCTTTTCTAAGGCACTCTCCCATCTTGCCAAAGTCAGCCCTTCTGAAGTCCAGTACCCTCACTTTTGTATGGCTTGACTCTGTAGCTGAGTTTATCGTGAACCACACTATTTGGTGGTCACTTGTTCCCAGATGGCTACCCACTTCCAGATCTGAGATCCTCTCACTGTCCCCATTTGAGAGTATGAGGTCTAAGATTGCTCCCTCATGAGTGGGTTCCAAAACTAGCTGTCTAAGGCATGCCACCTGAAGGGCATCGAGAATGGCCTGCTTTTGGATGTGGCTGCAGCAAAAGTGCTCCAGTTAACATCTGGCATAATAAGGTCCCCCATCAACAGTATTTCCCCTTTCTCTGCCATCCTAAGGATGCCTTCTATCCAGTCCTTGTCCATTCCCTCCCCCTGACAAGGAGGTCTGTATACAACCCCTGTGCAGATTGTGGTGCCATTTCCAGTCTCTAAGGTGACCCACAGTGCCTCCTCTCCTCCCCTCCCTGTTTACTCTTTTGTTCTGTTGCTTTTATCCCTTCCCTTACATAGAGAGCTACTCCACCTCCTCTTCTCTCCTCCCTGTCTCTCCTGTAGGTTGTGTACCCTGGTATGTTAACATCCCAGTTATGGTTCTCTGTGTACCATGTTTCTGCTACGATATCCAGGCATTCCTCTTCCATCAAGACAACCAGTTCAGGGAGCTTGTTGCCCAGACTACTGGCATTGATACTCATTACCCTCCATTTCTTGATGGCCTTACCCCTTTTTGCCCCATCCCTGTCCTTTTTGCGTTTGTCATTTTCTCCATTTACCCCTGCCCTTCTCCCTATAGACATCTCTATGTTGGTGTTTATCTCACTTAGTACCCTGATTTTTGGGGGGAGCTAGGATTTCCCTGCTCCTCTCCAATGCCTCCCCCCTTGGCTAGTTTAAATGCTTGCCAATGAAGCATTTAAACCTGTCACCTAGGATCCTGATTCCCCTCCTGGACAGATGCAGACCATCACGTCAGTATAGGCCTGCATCCCTCCAGGTGGACCCCCATTCCCCAGTGAAGTCAAATCCCTGAGCTTTGCACCAGTTTTTCAACCACTGATTAAATCCCATGGTGTGGAGCACCCTAGCTTCACCCTTGCCATAGACAGGCAGCACCTCCGAGAAGGTCACTGTGCATGCTACTTGTCTAAGGCCACTCCCAAACTCCACAAATGCTTCCTGCACTGCTTTCATCCTTTTCTTAGCCAGGTCATTTGTCCCTAGGTGGACAATGACATCCAGCTCCCTCCCTTGTGCAGCTGCTCTAGCGATCCTGAGGATTCACTCCCTGTCCTTCCAAGCCATGGCACCAGGCAGGCACTTTACCTCCCTCTCCCCTTCTTCCCCCAGTTCTACCTTCCTAACAATGGAGTCCCCACCAGGAGTTGTTTTCTTCCACTGTGGGGTCCCATGCCACCCTCCTGTGGGTCTCCTTTTGCTGCTACGTTCAAAAGCCTTTCCTCCTCTTCCAGAGATATTTCTTATGTTCAGTTTGCAGTGTTTTTTGGTGTTGGGGTGAGTACTAGTTTTTGGGAAAGGGGTTATGACAAGAGAAAGAAGGGTCATGGTGGTGAGTCCCTTGGCTTTGCAGCAACCTTATACGGTATCTTCAGTTCTGTTCTGCACTGTTTTGTTTTTAGGGCTAATGACACAGGGAGACTTGGTTAATACTGATGATACCACAAAAAATAGTTAAATGTCTGGGGGTCTGGGGGTCACAATTGCCTCCTATGGACCTAGAAATATTTTTGGATCTATTGTACATTTTTGTGTTCTTCCAGAGTATTTTATCAATAAGAGTTAACCCATGGCTTGAGTTATACTTGAAATAAAATCTTTAAAAGACCACTGAATGCTCTAAAACACTAAAACAAACAAATACAAAAATGATGGGGGCCTAGCCAGCCCCAGCCCTCCGGCCTTTATTTTTTTCTGCATTCTGTTGCTGTTCCTGCATCTTATGGTGGCTTGTCAACCTCATCCCCACCAACCCAAGCTGATTCCCACTTTCTCTGATACCCACCTTGATCAGGGTCTCCCCACAAATTCCCCCTTGTGGAGGGCTGGAGGAGGGAGGGCTGTCTTCCCCCCAAGTGAATAATCCAAGACGGACCAATGGTGGCATTCAGGTGGCAGTGCAGACTCAAGGACTAGTGGTCTGGGCTTCACTAAACCCCTGCAGCTTCCTGTTTTCCCATTTTCTTCTAGCCCTATGCTGCAGAGCATCAGCCTTGTGCTTAGAGGTGCACCCAGCTGATATTCCCCACAGCATCCCTCCCTCATGTTTGCTACACTGCCACTAGGCTTCAACCTGGTGGTAATCTATAGCCAGGTCAACCAGTCTCCACACCCTGGGAGAGGAGAGGAGAGCTGTTCCCTGGGAGGCTGAATTCTCTCTCTGCCCTGGCTGACTCCTGATGACCCAAGTCTATTCCCAAAACCAGTGTGTCAGCGTTGCTGGAGGTAAGGTGTGAGCATTTCAGCCCTCCACACCACTAAGCCACACTGTTCACTGCCATTTGTTACAGAGTTTTGCCCCCCCCACATTAAAGTTACTTGAACTGCTCCATTTGGAGCGGTTCTCTTTTATTATTAAGGTTATCTACATGAAAATGGAATAATTGTCCCTTACCATGAACTTACAGCTGAGGCTATGTCTGCTGCTAAACACATAATCCCCAGTTTGTGACATAACAATCTGCTGCTGTGATGTCAAAAATTGGGCATTATGAATTGAGTGCCATATTACACCTCAGCTGTAAATGAAGTATAAGGGGCAAAGCTTGAGTTTTCATGTAAACAACCTCAGTAATGGAATTACCTGAAATGCAAGTGGTTTTAGGATACAGTAAAACTGTGTTCTATTATTAAAATAAACTTTATTTCACAGGGTCAGGGCACCATTCTTCCATCACACAGCAGCCCCATAAGAACACACTTGGATTATGGATCCCAGTTTTGATCTCTATGCCTGAAAGAGTAGAAATACAAACTGGAGAATGTGTAAAGGAGGATAACTAACATGGTCTTCAGTTTTGACAAATTGGCATACAGTATGAAAAGAGAATAGAAAAACTGGGACTAATGAGATTAGAGAACAGGCAACTATATGGGGAACTGCTCTCTATGTATGACATAAATAGAGATACAATCCTACTGAAATATCTGGGTTTGGAGACAAAAGAGATAGACCATGTGACAAGTAGTCATAATAGACAAATCACAACAGCTCATTTTAAAACAAATGTTAGGAAGTTCTTGTTTACAGAAAGGGTGGTGTGAATTTGGAACCACCTCCCTAAGTACAGTATGTGGTAAGGGCAAAAAAAAAAAAAAAAAACAATTATAGGGTACATAAAAATAATAATAATGGGAGAGGAAGAGTTGAAATTCTACCACCGAGCAGTGGGGAGAAGCCAAATGGGCTTCTTGACCTTCTTCTACTGCTTATGGAACTGTAGTACAAACTGTAGCATATTGATGCCAACTGTGGTTTTGTTTTTTGTGACAAATTACACTTTGGGCTGTTACCCTACAGGGTAGTTTGGGTCTGATTCACTTCTTCTACTGCCACCACGTAATTATATCAGGAAATGCCACTGTTCTACACAGGGACTTGGAAGGTCAAAAACTTTAAAATATGCTCTTCAAATGGCAGTCTGTAAAACAGAGAATTCTAACCTTGCCAGCAGAAATATTACATTTACTTTTCCAATAAGGATGCACAGTCACCGGTTCTATAAAACTGAGTATTTACTAAGTATTACAGATATTTACAAACAAGATATACTAGTATACAGCAACCAAAAAGATTTACACATTTATAGGAAAGGAAAAATAATGCAGTTAAACAGACAGATGACTTTAAGAAAAAGCTCACAGTCTAGTTTCATACTAGGCTTTACCTGCCAGCTAACTTGACATGACATTTACCTAGACTGCTCTTCCCTCACACAGATAAGCTAGCTATTGAGCAGGGCTATCCCTTCTCTGGGACACTCACAAAGAGAGTCCGGTCCTCTTCAAAGGCTGTAGAAAGTCAGAGAGAGAGTAAGTTGAGGTCTAACTCCCCAATTTATGTGCTCAGGGCTGTAGGGTGGAACTTTTCCCTGGAGTGACAGTCCCTCCAGCATTCCCCACCCACGTGGGTGCATGCATGTGTGTGTGTGTGTGTGTGATTACATCACAAGGCGAAATTGCCTTGTTCTCACCTAGCACTTCCTCACATTGGGTTATTCTTTTATTCGTGAGAGGTATCACAAAAAGAAACCTGACTTGACTATAACATAGGCAGTGGTTAAATGTTTTACAGTCCCTTTTACACATGCAATTCATTGGGAAAACAGCATGACTATAAATAAAAGGAGTAAGCAACGTGTTGAAATATATCAGTTCATGTGAATAATGATAGTTTGGGCGGAACTGAAACATCAATGTTTTGTTTATTTATATTCATGCTGTTTTCCCAATGGATTGTGTATGTGAAAGGGTTTGTAAAATATTTAACCACTGTCTATGTTACAGTCAAGCCAGGCTTCTTTTTGTGACATCTCTCATGTACATTGAACCAATCCTGTTGTGAATGTCGGATGGGGGGGGGGTGATTGCAAGCCATGAACAATCCTCCACCACGTGATAGCACTAAAAATCATACAACTGACCAGCACTTATTTAACTAATTCAGCTACTAGCCTAGAAACATATTATTTTATGAAAGAAATATGTAAATTGTCTAGAACCGATGGGTGGGGTGGGGGTGATGATAAAACCATAACGGCTATCGTCCTGTCCAGGTCCGATAAAGCTAGTAAAGGACAAAATAAGGTAAAATATTTCACATCTGTCTAAATAACAATTTATTTTGAGGGTCAGGAATGAATAATTATATATCTGCAAAGTTGTTCTACAATGTAAAGGGATTGGGGAAGCCTTGCATGCCATGACAGAATTCTATCAGAAATCAGCTGTTCCAATGACAGCACTTACGCAAGCTAGCAAGAAGAAACTGTCAAGCTGGAACAGCTGATCCTCTGACCACATTATGAACATGCACCCCCTTACAATACACTTACTGTATCTATAGCACAGCCGCACTGCTATCTAGTGCATGAGGCCTGAGTCTGCTTACTGTTAGTGACATCAGTGAGACTTGGGCTTCAGTTCAGATTGGAGCAGTTTTTATTTTAAACTTCTCATCTTCCACATGTATCATCAGGCAGCTCATTGACAGATCAGAACACTAAAAGAACCACACCAGGCACAGTTTTAAGACACATTTTTATTAAATCACTGTGTAAAAAAACAAACAGAAATCACTTCTTTTGACTAACTACCTGCTCTTTAAGGGATCTGATGGTACCAACCCCCACAGAGAGCAGTGGAAAAGTGCAGCACAGAACTACTGATGTCAACTCTTTTAGGAGAAGTAGGATGTACTAAGCATTCCCTTGGACTGTAGATGTGCAAATGTTGCACTTTTCACAATAATGAAAACACCAAGGAGGGGTTACAAGCAGAAATGTTGAAGCATTTGATGGTTAGTGAAATGGCTTCTGGAGAGGAGATCACAGACAGTGTTGTCCCTACTCATGGACTTGATGGTGGCTCCATATTTTCTCACAGTTCAGGACCTGACATTAACACTTGACAATTTATTTTAATGAGTTCTCTTGCTCTTTCTGCAATACCGTGATACGAAGCGTAACATCCTCCCTTACTGATGCAATAACCCAAAGTGGGGAGTGATGCTCTGGCATCATGCCCTTAGAGTATAGATGGTGGGAGGAGCTTTAGTGCAGATAAAAGAATGGTACCCTCAGGGTTCCAGGAGGAGGGGGGAGAGAGAGAGAGGATTGGAGGGAACTTTGATGCTCCAGGTGCCCTCACCTGGTAGGTGCTCCTGGTCTGGGGGGAGGGAAGCTGGTGAACCCAAGGTATGGGTGCCAGCCAGTCAAACAGTAGACAATCATGCAGGGGTGGGTGGTGTCAGTATACTCTCCTCAGTGCCAAGGAGGGTCAGCGCTGGCTAGTGTCCTTCATACCCTTCTGGCCTTATAGCAACATGGAGAGGTGATGTTTAGGTCTCAGCCTGGATGGCAGCAGGCTATCACAATATGGCCAGTGGCATGGGAGGCATCAAGAGGCCATCAAGGGGAAGAAGGCATCCCTGTGTCACACCTGGAAATGAGCCTTGGCTCAGCATGCCTTGCCCAGTTGCCAAATTTTAAATAAATAAATACATGAGAGGTAAGGTCCCACCTGAAAGCATGGCAGGAGGTCGGTGCCAGCCACTTTTGAGGTGCGCAGAGTGGCAGAGGTCCTGGATACCTTGAGGCCTCAAGGGCATCATAGACAGTGAGTGAGACCCCGGTGGCTACCAGAGAAGGACTCCAAGTGCCGGAGACAGATCCCAAGCTTCTGGGATCTCTGGGTCACATCAGAGCTGCTGCCCATACAAGGAGGGTTCTTGAATCCCCTGATGGCTTTTTGGGCTTTTGCTGGGTTCCCTTGAAGACACTGAGAAAGATCTTGGTGGGGGTGACCTCTGAGACTGACCTGTTCTGAGTTATCCTTTTCAAAGACAGTAGGCAAGAGCTGGCAATGAGTCTTAACGCAGAAAGATATGGTAGGAGACACATCTTCAAGCAGAAGGGAAGATGGAATCCCTTGCAGGGCAGTGCCCACAGTCTGACCCACAAGGGAAGAGATCTGAGTGGGCAGATTGTGGGGCTTATGAGATGGCACATGTGGCTGTGATCCTGATATGATTCCAATGGCTGTCACTGGGATTGGGTTGTAGGAGGGTTGGCTGGATGCTGGCAATGGAGGCACCAAACCTCAATAGTAGCCTGTGAAAGACAGCATCACGTGTAGTGAATGGATGCTCTGTTGGCATCCTGTATGTGGTTATATGAAGTGCCAAGCAAAGCAGTATCCCTTCTTTAAGCTGGATGTAAGCTAGAGGCAAATCAGAGGGGGAATAATGAATTCCTTGGCAGAAGCATGCTCTGATAGAGAAAGGGCATCCACAAAGCACACAGTGCATTTAAGGATATGACAGAGAGTGGCATGAAATCAGAGTTTGGGTAATGCTGGGGACAACACAAGGTTAACATGTGTTCCCGCAGGAGGCTAAAGAGAGAATGGTTCATCTTTGATAGCCTGGGAATAGTGCATGGTAGCATATTGAAGGCAAATTGTGAGCAGATGAATTTGAGTCCCTGGGAACTGAAGTACTGTGTACAAATGCACTTTGCTTGAATCTGGCAGCAAATATCACCTCTTGGAGCATGTGTTTGGAGCATGTGTGATTTGTTACTGCTAAGCGGAGTCTAAAGAGTGTCCCAAGTGACCATCACTCAGTGTGGCTCACACTGGATATGGGCAAGGAAGGAGTGGAATCTGGCACAATAGTACTGGACTTCAGGAGAGCCAACTTTGGGAGGATGGGGGAAGTGGTAAAAGGGTACCTTGCCAGAATTCAACCCAGTATGGACACTAACCAGAGGTTGGAGCTCATAAAGCTGGGGATAGTGGAGGCAACCAAAACCTGCTGCAAAGCCCAGAACAAGAAGGCTAGAGGCTAAGAAACCGATCTGGTTGAGCAAGGAGGTCATGGAAAAGGTAAGAGGAAAGCTGGCCTTAGGAAGTACAAGAAAACAGGGAGGTGGGAGGACAGGGAGGAGTACTTGACAGAATCGAAGGAAGTGACAAGGGCAGTAAGGGGAGCCAAAGCATCTACGGAACTCAGGCTGGCACAAGGCATTAAGAAGGGGGAGAAGGACTTCTTTAAGTGTATCAGGGAGAAAAGGAGCTGTAAGGACCACATAGTAAGGATTAGGAAGGAGGGGGGTTGGGTGGAAGCAGGGCGCGATAAGGCGGAAGCATTAAATGAGTACTTCTGCTCAGTATTTACTAAAGAGAATAGGGGGTGACATCCAAGGTGGGAGAAATGGCAGAAGCAGGGGGGGAAGAGGTGACAGATGGGGAAATCATGGAGAGTAGAGTTCGAGAGGGTTTGAAGGCACTGAGGGTGGACAAGGCGCCAGGCCCAGATGGCATCCACCCCAGTGTACTGAAAGAGTTGGCAGAGGTCCTTGCAGGACATTTGGCAGACCTATTTAATGCCTCACTACATTCGGGGTGTGTACCTCAGGACTGGAGGATGGCTCATGTGGTGCCCCTCCACAAGAGTGGCCCCAAGGATGAACCAGGAAACTACAGACCAGTGAGCCTCACATCCATTGTGGGTAAGCTAATGGAGACTATCCTGAAGAGAGGCTGGTGGCCTCCTAGAGGCCAAGGACTACAGGACAGCAGACAGCATGGCTTCACACGTGGCGGATCCTGCCAAACCAATCTGGTCGAGTCTCTATGACTGGGTAACTAGGCAACTGGACAGGGGCCATGCAGTGGATGTCCTGTATCTGAACTTCAGTAAGGCATTTGACTCAGTGCCACATGGAAGGCTGGGAAGGAAGTTAGTAGGCACAGGGGCGGGTGCAAAGCTGGTGAGATGGTAGGAAACTGGCTGCAGGGAAGGCAACAGAGGGTGGTGGTGGGTGGGGAGCTCTCACACCCAGGGCAGTGACGAGCGGTGTTCCACAGGGCTCGGTGTTGGGACTAGTGTTGTTTGGGATATTCATTGCAGACATATCATGGGACATCAAGAACAAGATCAGTCTGTTTGCTGATGATACCAAGGTAGGCGCGGTGGTGGATGACCTAGGGGGATGGCAGGGGTTGCAGGATGATCTGGCAAAGCTTGAAACCTGGTCAGACACCAGACAACTGGGCTTTAATGCCAAAAAGTGCAAGGTGCTGCATTTTGGGATGAAGAACCCAAGGAGGAGTTACCAGCTAGGGAGTGCAGCCTAGCCCAGACAGAGGAGGAGAAGGATCTGGGTGCCTCATTACAGGGTCAATGAACAACTCGGCATAATGTAGGAAGCAGCTGCAAAGGCCAACAAAATGCTGGGTTGTATTGCAAGGGTATATCCTTGAGGAGGAGAAGGTGATTCTGCCACTGTATAGGTCATTAGTTAGACCACACCTGGAGTACTGCATGCAGTACTGGCATCCATATCTGAAGAGGGACATTAAGTTCCTGGAGGGTGGCACAGAGTGACAAAGATGATCAAGGGCTGGGGACTTATCATACGAGAGGAGGTTGAAGGAATTGAACATGTACTCACTGGAGGAGAGGAGAGACAGGGGTGACATGATTGAAACCTTTAAATACATGAAAGGAATAAACAAGACAGGTACAGAGGGCTGTTCAAAGTAAGGAGGGGAGGGGACACCAGGGGCCATGATATGAGACTGGAGCGAGGAAGGTTCAGGAGGAGATGAGGAGACACTTTTACAGAGAGGGTGGTGGCTGGGTGGAATGCTTACCTGCTGGTATGCAGTAGAACAGTGGACTGCTTCAAACAAGGATGGGACAGGACAAGGGGGAGGGTTAATGAAGGGGGAGGGTGGAAGGGAGGGGCAGCTGCAGAATAAGGGGTGCTAGCTGCACATTCGAGCAGACTTGATAGACCTCTAGGCCTTTATCTGCTGGCAAATTTCGTTTGTTCGTAAATGCCCCAGAACCTCTACTGTCCAAGTACTGTATCCACATGAGCAACCTAAATATCAAGTGCAAGGGAAATCATGGTCATTTTGGCCCCATTCCAGGGCATCAATGCAGGCCAGTGTGTGCATTGTCTAAATGGGTGGGTTGAACTCTGTAAGAAATGTTATTAGACCATCAGATTCCTGTCTGTTAGGTTTCTGCATTAGGATGGACTGACATTCAAATTGTCGGGCCTTTACTAGTGCTGTATTCAAGACTGACTTAGAGTAACCCCTGCCTAAAAAGCATTGGTCATGAAGGTACCCAGTAACCCCCCATCCGATTCTACTGCATTGTGGAAAGCACACACACACATGCACACGCACTTGCACACCCACACACACACACACATCATCTGTTTGAGTTCAAAAAAGATTGCAGCACAAATTTACTCATAACATCAAAATCATAGCGCAGCATGCAAGGTATAGTGTACACCTAATTTAAACTTATATTTCATTGTAGAAAAGCATAATCTATCACCAAAGTTTGGACAATGATATGGGGGAGCCTTAGGGCCAGGCCTCAGATGCCAATCCCCCATGCCATAGGAGGGGATCCTGGACCCTTGGAAGGTTCTTTGTATCTACAAAGAGGTTGATGAGCTTCTTCAATCACAGCCCACCCTGAACACCCCTGATAGAGTGGAGTCTAGATCCCATCACTTCTGCTTCTGCCCTCTGTTGCACAGCTTCGGACCAGCATGGGAATGGGATACCTCTTTTCAAGCCTCCCAGAGGCACCCCTACCTGAAGATATCACATATCAATTGAGCAAACTGTGTGTGACAAGTAACCAAGGAAAAAACATGGAAAAACAGGGTGATGCATAAATAATGCAGAACCTTGTGGAAGGGATAACTTTCTGCAGGAGCACTGATGGCAGAAGAAAACCCTGTGCAAATTCCTTCTCCCCATTACTTGGGGAGGTTCTTTTGGTCACGGAGGTCCCCAGTACTCACCCCTGCTTCTGTCCCATTGTGGAAAGAATATACACACACACCCCCTCTGTTTGGGTTCAAAAGGACACAGTACAAATTTACTTATAAAATAAAAATAACAATAACCATGAAAGATATAGCATACACCCAATTTAGATTAATATACATAACTTTCATTGTAAAACACATCATTTGAACTCATCTGCTTCACAACAAGAAGGGCAGAAACTATCGCAGCTACACACCTCTGCATCTATGAAGAGGAAGAGTTTAATATTGCTTCGGGGGATTGATATCCTGGGGTTGTGAGGTAATAAAAAAATATCCATAAGTTTTAAGGTGAGTGCCTAATCTTACATTTTGGGGATGAAACCCAAGCTTGCGTGTTAAAAGGAGGTATTTTTCTGAGGGTGAGGGTATATAATCTGCAGATTGCTATCCTATGGTTGGAAGGTAAATATTGCATCTGGGGTATTATCTGAGGTACAGAAAGAAAGACAGCAAAAGAAGGTGAAAAGCTGAGGATTGTTATCCTGTGACTGTAACATAATTACTACATCTGGGTGTAGTATCTTGAAGTTGTGAGAGGGAACAAGGAAAAGAGAAGAGAGAGGAAAAAGAAAAACAAATTTCGAAGAGGTAAGAGGATTAGGACTAGAAGGGGTGGTAGCTATGCTGGGAGTGGTGCAGTACAGTGGCTGCGGGGTGGCAGTCTTCAGGCAGACCTTCTGGAGCCTGCTGTGCTGCTCCATCTGCAGGCACCTCTCTGGATTTAGGGAGTAAGTTGCCAGACTCAAGTCCAAGGTGGCTTGGGTTAGGAGGACCTCCACCCCCATCCATGAATCACCTAGTCCTCCTCCACTGCCTCAAAGGGTGCCAAGAAGGAGGAGCGTCTGGACAATGGTAGGCTCAGGGAGGGTTAGAGTGATGGAGAGTAGGCAAATCCCACATCCCATACCACTACATAATGCCTACGTCACACTGGCAGGGTGGGATTGTCCCACAGAGGCACCAAGGTAGTGACCAAGACAGATGTGGAGGTCTTCCATGGTGGAGACCAAAGGGTGGGGGTAACAGAGGACACCAGAGAAGGAGGAGGAAGCGAATCCTGGCAGGGGACTCAGTTGTGAGGGGGGATTCAGTTGGGAACAGGGAGGGAGGAGGAGAGGGAGGTAAGGTGCCTTCTAGGTGCTATGGCTAGAAGGGATGGAAGGAGGATCCTAGGGATCGCTAAGAAAGCCTGGAGGGAGGGAGAGCTGGATGTCTTTGTCCATTTGGGGACAAATGACCTGGTGAGGGAGGAGCCGGAAGCAGTTCAGGAGATTGGGGAGGGGTCTTAGGCAAGTAGCACAATCTGTTACTTTCTTGGAGGTGCTGCCTGTCCATGACAAGAGGTATGACAGGATTCTCTGCACCAGGAATACCAATGCATGGTTGAAGAAATAGTGCAAAGGAGAGGAATTCTGGTTCCTTGGGGACTGGGGCTCTACCTGCAGGGATAGAGGCCTGTACAGAGGCAATGACCTGCATTCATCCAGGAGTGGAACTGTAATCCTCAATGAACAGTTTAAATGCTACATTAGTAAGCATTTAAACTAGCCGGGGGGGGGGGGGCAGGCTAAAGTGGAAAGACATGGACTGTCCACCCCCACACATTAACAAGATCAGCAGTAGTAATCCCAAGGGTAAGAGAAATCCCAAAAAGAACAAATACAAGAAAAAATCCAAGAAACAGAGGGACGGGGAGAGAGGAAAGAAATTTGCAGAGGGCAAACAGACAAGATGAGGGGAGGTGGCAGAGAATTTGGCAGGCCATGTGTACAAATGTTTGAAGTCCAGGTGTCACAGAGTGCCCCTGTGAAGGGTTGAGGGCCCCTAAATTATATTTATTAAAATGCTGAATACCTGAAGGTCCAGCTGTTTAATGCCCTAAAGGTGCTGCGATAGTGTGCATCGCCGCCAGGCAGGCTGTTTAGTTCAGCCTGATGTACATCTTTATGTGCTCATGGTTGTTTTAAGGCAACCGCTATTCTAGGGGGCGTCCTTTGAAATGATAGAATAAGGGAACCTAGCAGCTGAGCCTTAAACTTCTTATAACTTTATAATCTGGTGTTTAAAAAAATTAAAAATAATGAGTGAAAGAGCTATGGGTACAGAACATTTCTTAATTGTGCCCCCCATTTCTCTGCATTATAGAAATAGGAAGGCAGCGCTTAGGAAAGTGAGTGCTTTAGGTGTTACATTCCTAAAGTAAATGAAAGAAACAGAAATGATATGGAAAGGAAATAAATAAGAAAACTGTAAGGCTTTAGATGCTATGAGTGGTATTTTAAGTTAGTTAGTAATGAATAGAACCTCCCGGTTTGTCTTGTATTAAAAGTTGTTTCCAACAGTGCAGGCTACCTGCTTGTATGTTTAGTAGTGAGGGCTTCTCTTTTGTGAGGAAACAGCCCTTCGTATTGCAAGGTGCTGCTAATTCTGTTTCAGACCTATTTTGTCCTTGCTGTGCTTTTGAGGACTTGGCTGAGTTTATAAATAATAGTGAAAACCTGTTGGTTCTCTCCTGCTTTCCTTAATAAAATACCTACTTGTTCCCTTAAGCAAACACTCAGTTCTGTAAATACAGGGCGCTGTTTTATAATATACTAAATAAAATATAACATTTTGTGCTCTACAAACCTTCTGAAGTTGGAATAAGGAGGTTTGGTGCTGCAGCTGGGACCTCTTGAAAGTGAAGGTTTGTGCTGTTTTCCTTTAGTGTTTCAGAGCCCCGAGTGGATCCTTTCTCAGCTGCAGTAGTTTTCCTTAAGAGTCAGACAGCCGTTTCCTGACTGCCTTTATACTGAATAACAAGGGGTGGTGCTTTCTGGGATTAGAGATTGAATTACATATTTCACAGAAAGACTGTATTTCACCTCTCTGTATGAAATTGAATTGTTATGTCAAACAGAAAATGTTTAGACATACCATATAAAATTTAAATGTTGTAAATAAAGAGATAATATTTGAAATAAAGTATAGGGGTAGGGTTAAGATGTCACCTGACCCCTGCAGTGTATAAATGCTGAACTTTGAGTTTGGTAATCAGATTTGCTTGTGAGTCCGGAGGTACACTCCAGGAAGTTATTGAAGGTGCTTTGTGGAGTTTCTATGTGAATATTTGCTGCTCCAGATGGAAGATTAAGCTGCCAAATTATTCTGCTGTAGTGAATTTGTTCTGATGTAAACAACTTTTGGAGAAGAATTAATTAAATCTGGAACTTTTAAGAGAATTGGTGATGTATGTTTCTTTATGATTGCCCACTTACACCTGCGCCCTACCACACCAGGCAACAAGGCTGCAGTTCAAGAGGCCACCATGGCAACGGCAGACCTGGACATAGTCGCAATTATGGAGACCTGGTGCAATGATAATCAAAACTGGATTGCAGCCATACCAGGGCAGGCTTTATTCAGGAGAGACAGGGTAGGAAAAAAGGGAGGAGTGCTGGCTCTTTATGTGAGGGAGAACATAAAATCCACAGAAATACAAGGAGTTCAGAGAGAAGCAGAGGTACTGTGGGTTGCCCTAGAAACACAGAGGGGTCAGCTATTTGAATAGGGGTGATCTACAGACCTCTGGCACAGGGGGAGGAGGTAAATAAGGACATGATGGAGGAAATCCAAGGGATGGCTATTAAGGGGAAGGTATTGCTGGTAGGTGACTTCATTATGCCAGATGTGGATTGGAGCATCCCAGCTGCAGCTACGGGTAGAAGTACGAAAATCCTAGACTCACTGCAGGGGGCATTCCTCAGGCAACTAGTTGGGGAGCTCACATATGGGGGGTGATACTGGACTTGGTGCTGTCAAATGGAGACAGTGTCACTGATGTTGCAGTGGGGAGTCATCTGGGGATAAGCGATCAGCGTATGGTACGGTTCAATATAAGTACTGGGCTGGAAACAAACCACACTAAAATGAGAGTCCTGGACTGTAGGAGGGTTGATTTCAAGAAAATGGGAGAGTGCCTCGGAGATGCACTAGCAGAAATAGGGAAAATGGATGGGGTAGAGGAGCTGTGGGAGGAAATAAGGAAGGCCATAGGCAAGGCAACAAACCTCTGTGTCAGACAGATTACAAGCAAGAGAAAAAAGAAACCACCATAATTCTGCAAGAAAGTAGCAGGGACAGTAAAGGCAAAGAAGCTAGTATTCAAAAGGTACAAGGCAACACAGAAGGAAGAGGACAGGGAGGGTTATCAGGAGAAACAAAGGGAGACAGCAAGAGCTGTTAGGAGAGGCAAGGCAAAAACAGAGGAGAATATTGCCAAGACAGTAAAAAGGGGACTAAAACATTCTTTAGGTATATAAGCGAAAAGAGGAAGAATGAGGCAGGGAAAATAAGACTAAAGGGTGGAAGGAGGGGAGTGTGCGGAGGAGGACCAGAAGAAAGCAGACATATTGAACAAGTACTCAGTAACTTCAGTATTCACAAAGGAAAAGGTAGGTGATGGGCCACAATAGGAGAAAAAGGCATACATGGAAAGGAAGTGTACACAAGCCTTTTTAAAGAGGAGGCAGCCCTCAAGGAACTACAGAAACTAAAGGTAGATAAGGCAATGGGGCCAGATGTGGTTCATCCCAGGATACTGAGGGATCTAAGGAAAGAGCTCACTGCACCTCTGATGGCTCTATTCAACCCATCACTGGATACGGGGGTAGTTCTGGGGACTGGAGGAAAGCGGATACAGTCCTGCTTCACAAAAATGGGAATAGGGAGGAGGCAGGAAACTATAGACCCATAAGCCTGACTTCAGTGGTGGGCAAAGTTATAGAAGCACTACTGAAAGAAAGGATTGTGAAATACCTTGTGACCAATAGATTGCAAGATCTGAGGCAGCATGGGTTCATGTGGGAGAGATTGTGCCAGACAAACGTGATTGATTTCTTCGACTAGATAACCAGTGAAGTGAATCAGAGAAGGGCGGTGGATGTTACCTACTTAGATTTCAGTAAGACCTTTGACACTGTGCCACACAGATGACTGGTAAACGAGCTGGGCAGTCCATGAGTAGGTACAAAGGTTGTAAAATGGGTACAAAGCTGGCTGAGTAACAGAAGCCAGATGGCGGTGGTCAATGGGGTACACATGAAAGAAGGCTTGGTAACCAGTGGAGTGCCACAGGGGTCAGTCCTGGGACTGGTCCTCTTCAATATCTTCATTAGCGACATCACAGGGGGACTGGAGGGGAAAGTATGCCTGTTTGCAGATGACACAAAAATCTGCAACAGAATGGACACACCTGGGGGGGTAGAAAACATGACGGAGGATCTGAAAAGCTAGAAAAATGGTCAAGGGTATGGCAACTAGGCTTCAGTTCCCAAAAATGCAAAATTATGCACATGGGGCACAGGAACCCAGGGGCAATGTACCAATTGGTGGGGAGGAGGTAACAACAAAAAAATAGGAAGGGTACCTGGGGTCATCATATCTGATGACCTGAAGGTAGCAAAGTAGTGTGATAAGGCAGTAGGGAAGGCTAGTAGCAAGGTGGGGTGCATAGGGAGTGGTATCACCAGTAGAAAGAGAGAGGTGGTGCTACCCCTGTATGGATCAATGGTGAGGCCACACCTGGAGTACTATGTCCAGTTCTGGAGGCCCCATCTCAGGAAGGCATAGATCGAGTGAAGGCAGTACAGAGAAGGGCAACCAAAATGATGCATGGCCTGCATCAGAAGCCCTACAAGACTCAAAAAATTAAATATGTACTCTCTCAAAGATAGAAGGGAAAGGGGAGACATGATAGAAACATTCAAATACCTCAAGGGTATATATAAGGTATATGAGGGTAGCATTTTGCTTAGAAAGAGATGCTCAAGGACAAGGGGGCATGATTTGAAGATGGAAAGAGGAAGGCTCAAAGGGGATGTAAGGAAGTTCTTCTTCATGGAAAGTTTGGTGGACATCTGGAGCAAACTTCCAGCAGAGGTGGTGGGAACCAAAACAGTAGCAGGATTCAAGCATGCATGGGATAGACACAAGGGAACCTTAGTAACAGGGATAGGGGGGTGAGGTCAGAGATCAAGTAGGGTCTGCGGTAACACAGTAGGCAGGATTTTAGGGCAGACTGGGTGGGTCAAAGGGTCCTTTTCTGCCAACAATTTCTATGTTTCTATCACTAAATTGGGTCAAAGATAAGGAGTGGTGGACCTCCGATGGCAGTCCCTCTCCATACCCAGGGAGGATCCTGGACTCCAGGAGGGGCCCTCCCACCTCCTTCACCTGCAAAGAGGTGGATAAGATTCCTTCAATAACACCCCAACCTGGCTACCCCTCACAAGGTGGAAATCACACCCCCTCTGCCCCAGCCTCTTCAGCCCTCTACCACACAGCTTCAGACCAGCAAGGAAGGAGGTACCCTTTCAACCCTCCTCAAGCACTCCTACCCATAAACACTACATTCCAGTTGAGCAAACTGTGTGAGTAACCAAGGAAAAAACACTGAAAAACAGGGTGATGTATAATACAGAACCTACCTAGACTAGCTGCGTCGCTTAGGGTCCACAGAGGGGTGGGTGGGTGGGAAAAACTGAGACATTCCATTTGGTGACTGCTGACACAAGACTGGTGTTCAGAGGTCAGAGCATGACCAGGTGAGCTCCTTAAAACTGTGCAGGTGCCCCATCATGAGGGCCATGCTGTGGCCTCTAGGTCCCCAGCGTCCAGTCATTGTTGCCCATTCCCTCCAGACTGACCAACCTTGGGGCCCAACTTTCCCCCCTCCTTACCCACAACTCCTCATCTACCAGCCTGGCACAGGCCTTTTTGCACGCTTGGTGAGGGATGGCTTTCTGTAGGGTTGGGGGGCAGAAGGAGACCCCATACAGATTCCTTCTTCTCCTTACTTGGGGAGGTTCCCTTAGCCACAGAGGTTCCTAGTACCCACCCACCTGATTCTGCCTTGCAAACATGCATACACACACATACACCATCCATTTGGGCTCAAAAGGCTGCAGCATAAATATACTCATTAAGCCAAAATCATTACATAATATACAAGGTATAGCTTACACCTAATTTTCACTTACATATGTACATTTCATTGTGAAAAAAACACATAATCTATCACTTATCACAGAGGTCCAAGACACCAGTTCCTTTCACACTTGTGAGGGGGAGGAGGAGGGAATCCCAGACTCCAGGCAGACTCGTTTCACCTCAACTGCCTGTGAAGAGGTGAACAAACTTCCTCCAGTCACACCACACTCTGCCTGCCCCTGACAGGGTGGAGATCCTACTCCTTCTGGCCTTGCCTCTTTAGCTTTTTGTCGCTCAGCTTCAGACCAGCAAGAGGGAGGGAATACTTCTTTTCTGGCCTCCCTGAGGCACCCCTACTACCCACCACAGAGGGAGCATTGCAAACCTTTGTCTGTGTTCTCTCCCTTCACTCCAACACATGCTCTGACCATTTATTCCTGATAGTGGTCACCCTGAAAGAGCATGGCTTCTAATGTATTTTGCAGAGATAAACTGAATAGGACTTAATGTCTGACAGATGTACACTGTATGAATGAAAAAGTCCCAGACAGGATGTCACGATTCTCTCTTGGACAATTGTCCTGCTACCTGTCTAGCTGACAAATCTGCCCACATCCTCATTCAACTTCACCCTTGCCCAGTCAATGGTCCTGGGCTCCTGGGCATGGTGCCAAGCCAGGTATGGTAGCCCATCCAACTACAACAGAAGGCACTTGGGCAGCAGGGCTCCCAGGGCTGTGCATTCCTGCTTGATCTACTTGAGCTCCAACGAGGCCTGTGATCTCATGTTATTATTCCCACTATGATGTTAGGTATCTCAAATTTCTTTTTCTGCAGCTGTATGCAGGGCATGAGTTGTTCCCATCTCATGCCCTACACCCCCAACCTCTGGACAGCAGTATCTATCCTCCTTAGGCAACCTTAAATTTGTTCTGTCTGGCCTTGCTTCTGCTCTCTTCCAGGTCAAAAACATGTAGGAGGATCCACCTATCTATACTTATGTCTGATACTTACAGCCTAGGAGCATATGAAGGAGGAAGAAAAAGAAAGTTAATTTTGCTCTAGAAGTGGCCTGACATATCTCTTAAATCGACCTGCTCACCTTCTTCTGATTCTATTAATGTCCTCCACAGAAATGTCCAAGCTCATGGCCATGCTGCTTGCCCAGTCCTGAATGAATGTGTCCCATATTGTTGGGGGTCGAACCCACAAGCTGCAAGTGCAGTTTCCAGTATGCTGCTGAACAAGTAGCAGGTCAGCGGTACTCCATCAGCATGGCTCAGCAGCTGGCCATCCCCCATCAGCCAGACAGCTAGGAATTCTACCAGATGTCCGCCTGTGCTGACCTCTTGAGGATGACTAGCATCATCTAACAGCATTGGTCTCTTTTTGACTTGTGAAGCCATATGTCCACTTGGTCATCTTGTAGCAAAACATCTTCCCTCAGGATGCCCCCCACCCAATCAGTTTTTGTGTTGGACACCAGCTTACTCACCCTGTAGACCCCAAAGAATGCCAGGAAGAATGCCACATGAAATGGCTTGCCTTTGTATTTGCTACATGTGAAGCTGCCCAAGACCTACATACTTACTGCCAGCCTCTGCAATGAGATAGGCCACTGCACATCCCCTATGAATGGTGCCTGGTTGGCCCTCTCATTCATAAACTTCTTTATCACAAAATGCAGGATCATGTCTTCCTGCCTCAGCAATTTGCTGAAAAATGCAATCTCTGCTAGCATGGAGCCAGTCATTAACCGCACCATCCCCTTTTCCATCAGGGTCCACCTCCTCAGCACTGCCAAACTTTTATATGATCACCATGTGAACTTGAGTACCGCAGTGGTACCTCGCAGTACCTTGAGGTATACCTCAGCACTTCCAAACTTTTATAAGATCACCACTGAAGTTTCCGACTGAAATAATTCAGGGGCCTTCTGCCCCATCCCCTGCAGACATCCATGAACTGCATAGTCCTTTAACTATATGCACTCCAAGTCCCAGAGGACACAGACCTCGATATTACCTGCCAAACCCCACACAGTTGCAGTCCCACAGCTGCACAGGGAGGGTTAAAGGCTCCTCCTTGGCCACAGGTGCCAGCATCCGGAATCTGCTCCATTGAAAATGAGAAAGCGAATCAGCAGCCCAGTTATCAGCCCCCAGAACATGCCTAGCCTTAAATGTGATATTGTGCTGCAAGCACTGCAGTGCAGACACCCACAGCAAATCATATATCCTTTCACAGTACAGTACATGTGTTGTTTGTTTATCACCTGCACAGCCCCCACGTTATCTGACCCGAATACCATTCTCTTGTTCTCCAGCCTGTAGCCCCATACCTTCAGGGCAACCACATTAGAAATGAATTCCAGGAAGGTCAAGTTCTTGGTCAGGCCCTTGTTGTGCCACTCTAGGTTACCATGTAGCTACATGACTCACCTTTGTAGTATATTCTAAACCCAAGGTCACCCAAGATGTTGGTGAACACAATCAGCTTCCAGTTACTGGCAGGCAAGCCTGCCACAGGGCCACCCCATTAAAGTCAACCAAAAACTCACTCCTTATCCTCCGATCAGCTCTCATGACCCTGTTAACCTGCATGAAGTAGTGCTGTGAGTGGACCCAGCCATGAACCTCACCAACCTTCTGAAGAAGGGGCACCCCATGGGGATGACGTTAGAGAAGAAATTAAGGTTCCCATGCAAAATTTGTAACTGCTACAGCATGACATTTTTGGCAGCCCCCACTTCCTGCATTAGCTGCAAGAGCTTCTGCACTTTGTCCCATAGCAGCCTGGAGACCCCAGCCACTGAGTCCAGCTCAATGCCCAAGAATATGAACTTGGTATGTGGGCTCTCTGTCTTGTCCATGGTGAGCAGTACTCCAAATTTATTAGTGATCTCCAGGAATGCCTCTAGTGCTTTTACGCATGATGCATTCACATCTGACACAAATGAACAGAAAGTCATCCAGGTAGTGATTGATGGAACCAGTCTCCACTTTGGCACATACCACCCAGTTCAGGAATGCGGTGAAGTTTTTAAAAATGGTGCATGATATTGAACAGCACATTGGCATGCACCTGTTTACAAAGTATTCATCCTGACTTTCATGCCCAGGGGGCAGAGGTCATCTGGGCACATTGGAATGAGGCAAGATGGCAACTCAATATCAGGCTTCAAATCAGTGCCCTGTGCCAACATCCCTGCACCCACTGCACTGCCACATCAAATGAATTGTATGACACTGCAGCTAGGTCAGTGACAATCTGGTACTGACCCAATCCCCCATGGAAGGAAAGGTGTTGAATGAGGCAAATTTGCCTGGGCCTTTTTCAGGCTCCAACCCCAGCCAGAAGACCTGCAGCTTGACCAGAGGAGGGTTAGGGAATGGCCTCACTATCCAACACAAGTGTACCTTCTTTCAAACTTTCTCCATCAAGATCAGGGGCCTTTCCAAAGCAGACTTCAGGTTGCCAGCATCCTGCACTACCCTTGGGCCTACATAGGGTATCCTGAAACTGTACATACAACCTGCATGTAATTCATCAACCACAGATCTCTTCCCATACTTATCTAGCTGAAGGAGGAGAGCCAGCACCTTAATGGGGGTTGGAGCCCTCACCAGAGTCATTACAGGTGGACTCACTCCAAGTGTTGCCACCATCCCATCTTTTCCCATACTTGGTCCCTGGTTGGGGGCTTCCACACACAAAACAAGTGTGTTTGTATTTGCAAACATTTTGAAAAGGATAGGACTTTTTGCTGTGTCCCTGCCCTTATTCTTTCTCACAGAGTTTGACCCCATGATCTGCAGCCAGCTGGTGGTTCACAGCTGGAGAAATGGTCGCACATCTTCTCCAAATACAAGAAGGTTTGCTTCCCACCCCATTTTATTTATGGGTCAGATGCCATCTTCTTCCTAAACTTCTCATCATAAATCCACCAGGCATTTTCCCAAAAGAGAAATAAGTCTTCAGTATATGATCCTGGTACTTTATAAGGCCCCTCACTTCCTTAGGTTCCTTATCCAGTATGATAGTTGACAGGATGCTAAGTGGTGCAATCCACATCAACATGTCCCTCTTCACCTTGATAGTTTTTCTGTCCTCCCTTTACTTCTTCTTCTACATCTCTTTGTCTGCCTCGTTGAGCCACTTTTCCCCATATAGCACAGAAAAATTTCAATATATTCTGTTTTCCAAATATTTTCTTTCAAGGTCTCTGGTACATGTGACACCAGGGATCCAGGGTCACATGGTTATGTTCCATTCTTCAGTTCCTGAACCTCAGCCATGAGCAACTTCACTGTGTAGCCAAATCTTCCTCTCAGTGTGCTGGCATCTGAGGCCAGGATAGTCTGCACGATGGAAAGGTGCAGTACCAGTGAGACCTTGGCCACTGTAGCCTGTGCAGCTGGAGCACTGCTGCCTTAAGCAAGCAATCCTGCACATTGGCCATCTTCCTTGGCTGCTATCCTGGGGAGATCCCACCAGGTTTGGCCACAGGGGGTGGGTTCCTGACAGGAACTGTCATGGGTTCAAATGACACAGTATGAGTACTGTGTTTTATATAGAAGGGCACATGGGGTGTACTGCCATAGTTCAAGTAGTTTTTATTACTAATGTCAAACCATGGTCCGTGCACACGAAAGCCATAAGTCAGGACATCAATGAGTTTAAACATATTTTATTAATAAAATGCAGCCGACTAGCAGCCTGACATGTTTCAGAGTATCCTCCTTTTTCAAAGGCAATATAGTTTTTATTACTATTGTATATTTTTATCCCTGATCTAGATAAGAGTACATACTCACAATATCAGATCAGAAAACTACCAAAAACTATATAATGAAAGTTATTGTTTCTTAACCCAGCAAAGCAACATCTCCAAATTACTATTTCCTAAACTCAGCAGTCTTATAGGCCTTTAGCCCTGACCTCTAATATAAGTTACAAAGCAAACATCCCTGGCTAAGCTGTATAATAGTTTTAGCATTCATATTATAAAGCAGTTACCTCCTAATCCAGTAGTCTTAGTGAACTATAGTCTTGACTACTAAAATGTTGCATGAGAGGTGATCGATGCATGAAGCAAGAGTGACCTTATTCTTACCCTTCTGTGGCCCTGCCAGCAACCTGCAACTAGTACCTGCCTAAGACCAGCAGCAAGGAGCCATCTTCCCATCAGTCTGCTCCTATAGTCCACCCGACTATGAAAAGCCTGGGATTTTTATATGCTTCTTGCAGGAGCTTGCTTGTGGAAATAATAACTGTGGTTGTTGGACTGAATAAAATTTGGTACCAAATATCATTTGGTACTAAATACAATTTGAAAAGAAAGCTAAATAAAGCATAATAAAATTAGTTATGGGTAGTCTACTAGACTTCTCCTTTTGCTTTGTGGTTAGCTAGACTTCCTTCAAAAAGTGGTTGGTCATTTATTTCTTTTTTAATGCTTATTAGCTTCTGTAATTTTCTGTCTAGCTCACCCCTGCAGTGATTAGCCTTGCTGAGTTTTACTCAGGTCAAGATCCTTGGGTAAGACTTCCCTGCTATCACTCCTCCCTCATGTGGCCATCTGGCTTTGTGAAGGAAGAGACCAGAATGAGTACAGATAGAAGTTAATCGTGGTTATAAGGTAAGACTATTGATATGGTGGCAGAGCAACAGATGGGCTGCAAAATTATAGCCATCTTTTATTTTTGTCTTAAACCATTTTAGTTATAAATAACATTGTAAAAAAGGGGAAGCTGTAATTGCACATCCATAAAAAGGATTAAAAAATGCCCATACAGTATCTGTTGTCAAGTAGGTGTTGTTCTATAAAAGTAATAACATCAACATTTTCCCAAACTATATCATCCATTACAATGTTAAACAGTTTTGAAAGGCGATATCTGTAATTGCTCATTCTCTGATGTCAAAAGGAAAACTTCTTTTATTGCTGGGAAAGTTAGTTGTGATTTGGCGTAGAGGTTGCATGCAGTCTTAGCCTTCTAGATTGCAGGTTTAAAGTTGTCTGCCTTCCCTGTAGGACAATAACAAATTGGATTACAAACAAGAATGCTGTAATAACCTATATGATCCAAAGCTATTTCCATAGGCTGCTTAACCCAGGCATAAGGCTGCCTAACCAAGACTGTACTTTAGAGATAGCATTCCAAGTGTTTTCAGGCTTAAAAAGAAGGGTTTGGTTCATATGACATGATGCCAACTGAAGAGGAACAAATCCTTCATCAAGTTCTGTTGCTATAGGTTCGAGTTATAGAATTTCATTGAGAAGCACAAAGTCTTTTAGACCATAGGGAACCTTGACAAAAATTATGGGTGAAACGTTCTGGAGAAATGGTACAATATATACCATTAATGGGGCTAGAAACAAAAAATAAAAACTACAGGTGGTGTAATGGGCTGAAACTGTAAAAAAAGACAGTTGTTGGGGATACCAATGTTAAATCACATTGAGGGTCTAGAATGATGTAAGAACCATTTGCTATATGAGAGATTGTATTAAAATGGAAATTATTAGTTTTCATAACGACAAGAGGACATTTTGTTTTTATATTTCACACAACTGGTAAGGCCTTCCGGAACATAGAGTGATCCTATTATGCCATGTGACATATTGGTCCTGAGGCAAGCCATTCCAAACAGGATCAAAATAGGTAATGAAGTCATAAAGAACTTTTGATTTTGCAAAAATTCCATAGTCAGGTGACTAGAATCCTATATTATGAACTGAACAGCCTGTACCAGACTGTGCTGCATAGATAACTGGTATTCAGATATCAAATTCTATTTGTTGGTCCCCAGTTGCAGACGTGGAGTGATACAGGTAAGTTATGACTACATAGACCATACTGAAGCATCAATTTCCATATCTGACAAAGACGTATTACAATAGGTATGTAATAAGGGCTGAAGAAAGGTATGTCCAAGAAGCACAACTAGTATCAACCCATTTTGTAGGTCTGAGATGGATATCTCCATCAAGGACTGAATAGTGGATTGCATATACTATCATGTTGTACTTCTAAAATGTTTCTCTGTGCGATATTAAGAGACGTTTCAATCTCCAACTACCTAATATTTTTATCTGTTTTGTTAATAGCTTATAAGAGAGAGGTGAAGGTTTTAATTAAATCGTCTATAGCCTTTCCCTGCTGATACAAATAATAAGAGTCATATATTCCTAATGCCTCCCCTATTAGCCCCCAAAATAATCACATCATTTTTTTGACTGTGCCCAACAACATGTAATACTGGGTATTACGTCCAATTTCTCTAAGCTGCTTGACCTTATAATTTGTGAGTACATTTCTGATTCTGTCAGCCCCCCAGTTGTCTTGAATGCATTGTTTCATCAAAAGGGTAACATTACTAAAGGATCAATCTGTATGAAAGTACAAGGGATATTGTGGTTCACCTGCACCAATAATTTCCCTATATTATTTGATAGTGGGTTTTTTCAGTTAAAAGACAGGAACTGATAGGGATACAGTCAAGGGTTAATATTTGCTGACACAGTTCTAGGGGCTTGGAAAGGTTTCATTAATGCCCTTCTTGGTGCAAACAAGCTTATATTGAATAGCAATTATGGTGCCTAATTTCCTAATCTGCTGTACAGGTCTACAGTGGCTATATGGACCCTTCATTACATTTGCAGTTATGATGCCTATATTTTCTATATGAAGGGCTGAATGGAAGTTTTGGCAGGAGTGTTTTGCAGGATTTCAGAAATTGTACAAAGGATTAGGACAGGTTAAGACAGAATGTATAGTACTGAATGCACTTTGGTTTATTTGGAATGCTGGTCCTATCAGATATCCTAACACATTTTTGAGCCCCTTATATTAATAACTGAGCACAAGTTCAAAGGACCCGTATTGGAGTTAGGACAGATGTACTGTAGAAACCACTACTATTCCTGTAATATCCCCTGATCCAGAGACAAATTGTTTATTGGAAGTCTAGAGGGAGACTGAGAGCAAGATCACCCTGTTAGTTCTTCTCCTCAAGTCTACACATCCTTTGATTGTCTACAGCAACCAGAAACATGTTTTGAATATTTAATTGAAATTTATGGGATAGTTAGATTAGACATGGAAATGCCAGCCTGGTGGTGCTGAGGGTTGAAGTGCTGGACGTCACACCTCACACCATGCCGGCGACCCAGGTTCAGTAGCAAACCCAGGCCACTGGGGGTTGGCAGAGGAGGGAGAGGATTGAGCGTCTGATGATAGCTCCCCTCTCCTGGGAATGGGTGGGTACATCATCCCACTCATTGGCTGCCTCCTGGTGGAGGCCAGGGGGGCAGTGTCAGAGCTAGGGAGACAAGTAAATGTAGCATTGTGATACATGCACGTTCATGACTGCGAGGGGGAGGACCAAGAAAATGTAGAAAACTGGCTGCAGGCTTCATGAAGTCCCTCCTCCAGCACTCTGGCACCACCGCCTTTGGACCACCTGTCATTGCCCTTCCAGATATATGTCTCGGGAGGGGGGAGGATGGCCTTCCCCCTTCTTCCCCGTCATGGGGTAATCCATGGGGGAGTAAGGGCTCTGGGGTACCAGGAGCCTGGAGGAGGAGTGGACCTCTGCTGCAGGCTGAGGAGGATAAACAAATAATGGAAAAAAGATTAGAAATGGAAACTTCTGAAAAGTTAAGCTGGTGGATGGGCCATCTATTACATATTACTGAACAATCTGATAATTTACATATCATGTGTCCACCTTATCCTCTTTTTTCTGACTGTGTTCTACTGTAATGTAAATCTTTTGTTATTGTAAACAGAATTTAGGAACAGGAAGAGACTTTCAATTTCTGTGGTATTTATATCCTTGCCCCTTAAAGGGTCCCCTTATCTTTGGTTAGTTGGCAGTCATCAAAAGGTGAAACTATCAGCTCTATTAAAAGAGAAATCACCTCCTTTTTATCATGTACTCTTTGACTAGAAATAAAACACAGTGCATTAGAGTGGATTATGGTTCATAGGGGCATCTTGGATTGTCCCCAAATAGATATAATGTTTAAAAATGTTAAACTGGCCACCATAGTCTTAGAATCTCATTTGGTGTCAGATGGACTTGGGGTGTCCTACTAAAAGACTGTAAAATGCTGCAAATTGATCAAAGTAATAACGGGCCTAAAAATAACCAGACAGATTTTACAGGTAGTAATTATTATGTTATATTAGATTCACAATGACAAACACAGTAAATATGGAATGTTTAATATCATCAAAAGTTGTTGGAACTTTGACCATTCTCTCCTGAAATATAGAAGGATTGACGTATAAATTCGTAGATGAGGAAATTAAAAAAAATTCTGTTAAACTGTGACATCCTCTGTCTTCAAGAGACCTGGGACCTGATTTTCAAACGGGGATACAGGGCTTGAGGCCAAGCCCTGCATCCCCGTAACGTTTGCTGTACCGGCGGCCTAGAGTTTGCTGCAACTTGTGCCCGATTTTAGAACCTGGGACACAAGCTGCGACAGTACCTTCAATTTACAGCAGCTTGCACCAAAGCTGTAGTGCAAGCCCCGTAAACAGGCTCCCCCATGGATGCAAAGGTACACCGGGGGGAGCGGGCAGATACGTGCTGAGTGCCACAAGGGACTTGTGGCACAGGGGTGCAGCAACCTGTTTTCCAAAATCCAACTTTCAGCGGGGTTTGAAGCAAGTCAGCACTTGCATCAAACTCCCTGTTGTAAGTACCATGTGGGGCTCCATGTTGTTTTAAAAATTGGGCCCCTGGTGTCTGAAAGAAAGTTCACCCATGATCCCGGGATACTCAGGGTTTGGAATCCCTGCAACCAGGGACAAAAATTGTGGTAGGCATAAGACAGGTATGGCAATATATGTAAAAACCTCCCTAAACTATGAAATCACCCCATTAAAATGCCAGTTCAAGAGAGTGCTCCCTCTATTGTTAGAACACCCAGCTATTAAAATGATTCTTATTAACATCTATTTTCCCTCCTCTTATTAAATCCAACTCTGTCTCTCACATGACTGAGTGGTCATATTTTTTAGAAGACCTTAAAGAAATGGCCAATAAGACTGAAACGTATCCTTTTAAAGTACTTGGAGACTTTAATGCCAGAATCCAGGAAGAAAATCATTTGAGGAGCCTTGATAATGAGCTCCTTCTTGGACTAAAGGCTATTAATTCTATAATAAATACTATTAAAAAATCTAAAGATAAGAATTCCAACCAACAAGGTAAGATTCTGACTAAAATTATGAGTTAGCTTGGTTTCATACTCCTCAATGTGCGATCACCAGGGGATCAGAAGGGAGATTACACTTTTATGGATCACCTAGAATCATCTACAATTGACCTAGTTTGGGCCAGTATAGATGCCTTAAAACTGTCTGAAGACTTAATTCTGGACCAACTGAACTCTGCTCATTTTCCCTTATTAATTTGGTTACAAATAGAAGGTTTTACTAGTAATGGTGAAAATAGATTAAATACAGCTGTTCTGGAATTGCTTAATTCAAGAAGAATCAGGTGGAAGGGGGAAACAGTGGTGCATTTTCAGAACTATTATATACAGATCATCTGTCCTTGCTATGGGACACAATTCTTGTGACTAAAGATGATCAGACAGCATATAATAAATGGATAGAAATGAATAATTATATTAAATCTTTTTGTAGAACAAATACAGTTTTTAGAACATTGAATACAACTTGGTTCAATAAACTTTGCAAAACAAGCTAAAAGCAGTTTAAATAGGCTAGCACACTATTGTAAGAAGCATCCCATAACAGAACACTTAAACACTCTTACTAGAGCAAGGAAAGATTACAGGAAGATGTTGGAGGAAGAGAAAAGGAAATACCAACAAGTTATGTGGGAAAAATTAAGAGACTCTATTCAGAAAAAAGACTGCAAGTCTTTTTGGTCCCTGGTTAACCATGGCTATAACCAGTATACTAGATCTGTGAAAGCTGCTATAACTCCACAGATTTGGGAGGAACATTTTTGTGTCCTTTATTTTTCTCCAGATGAAGATTCAGATGATTTTGAACCAGATTATGCTCTCATAAAAGATAATGTACAGTACTTACTTAGGCCTTTCTGTATTTATAAAGAAGAAATATTATATGCTATTACTTCAATGTCTTCAAATAAAGCCCCGGGCCCTGACCAGATTTTGTCAGATACTTATAAATCCTTTATAGATTGGTGGCTTCCTATCTTTGTGGTCATTTTCAACTTTTTTATACAAAAAGGAGACTTATCCTCAAGTTGGAAAGACAGTATTATTTTTCCGATATACTTTTGACAGATCCAGGTATGTATAGATCCATTTAGTCTAATTGGCACCTCCTGGAAAATCTTTTCTAAAATAATCTTAATTAGGCTACAGGTGTGGATAGCTGAAAACTGCTTGCTTAATGAAGTACAAAATGGGTTCAGAAGTAACAGCTCAACAGTCCAACATTACTATGTTCTGTCCAACTTCATTTGGAAGTTTGTTAATATCAAAAAATCCAAACTTTTTTCTGTTTCATTGAACTTAAGTCTGTCTGTGACAGTATTAGTCACAAATTATTATGGTGGAAACTTCAAGTGTTAAGTATTGACCTGGATTTATTGAATATCTTAATACGGACATGGATCAAAGTACAGTACGACCAAGACGGGGAAGTTACTGCACCTATCAAAACAAACCTTGCTGTCTTCTGGCTCCCACTTTGCTTAATTTATATATTAATAACATAATTGAACAAAAAGAACAGTCTCCAATACATTCACCAACAACATTTAGTAAAACCAAAAATATTTCTTGCCTAGCCTGTGCAGATGACACTGTTTTGATTTCCACCTCATTTCTAGGATTACAAAGAAAAGTGGATTATTTTTCAACAGTATGTATAGAAAGCAAGTTAACCATTAATATAGATTAAATGAAAATGGTCATCTTTGGAAAAAGGAAAAGTAGGACCCCAACTTTATTCATTAATAAACAGAAGATAGGCGCTGAGAAATATTACATTTATCTTGGGGTGAGATTTTCTGAAAATTTTACCTGAAAAAGTCATATTCAGTTGATGGAGACCAAATTCCAAATAGCCTTTAATGCCCTCAAAAGATTCAATGCCTGGTTGGGAAAAGGCTCAATAAATGGCATACTTAGAGTCATAAATGCAAAAATCAAAACCAGCATTTTATATGTGGTTGAAGTATGGTCTTCTACTAATATAAAAAATCTTGAAGTTTTACTTAATATACTTTATCACTATATATTAGTGGTACCTCAGTCTGTACCAGTGGAGGTTCTAAGACTCAAATTGGACCAATTCTTGATTCATGCACATATAATAGAAAACATTCATTTTTCTGTTAAAACATTTTATTTTGCCTGAAGAACATCTTCATAGACAGTGCCTGGAAGAAGAAATGGAATATTTTAGATGGGTTTTGTGTTTTCCATGATTAAAATATTAAAGACATTCTCATCCCATTGGGATTAGGTCATGTGTTACGCACAATTTATTTTAGGCCTGTTTTTGAAACCAGCCTCCAGATTAAAAACCAGATTAGGGTTACAGCTATGAGAGAGAATCTTTCAAGGATCTCTACCCTCAAAAATATTTAATGGTATAAACAAGTCAAAACTGAATATTTCCTTGAACCTTATTTGATTATTCTATGAGATCCATCTACAAGGAGAATCATAACTAGGTTCAGTATGAAATTATATAACTCTAATTATATTTTGTTTATGCAAAAACACCTAGGGGAATTAGACCCTCATTGCAAATGTGGTATGAAACTGGAGGATGACCTCAAACATTTTACAGTAATTTGTCCATTGTATTGCCAACAAGAGAAAGACTTGGTTGGGTCCGATACTTGCTGAACTCAGTCTCCCTCTGGATCAAGTATTGATATCCTTATATAATACCAAGGATAAGTCTACACTGGATTGGTTATTGGTATATTTGCTAATTATAAAATTGTGATCTAATTTAGATAGAACTTTTGAAGTAGTCTTACAGTTCTATTTTAATGAATAGTCTATTTATATTGCGTTAGGCAGTTGGATATTTTCTTTGTAACCACTGTTAGCTATTTATAGAAGACATTATATTATAGTATCATATGGTTCATGGATATGAAACAAACTATTATATATTTTTAAATTTTAACTGTCAAATGTATGTTCTAATTTGCTGTGAAAGATCTATAAAGCCTATGGCTGATCAATAGAATAAATGAATGACTGAATAAATGAAAATGAACTGAGCATAAGCCAAAGGTATCAAAGCATGAATGTTTCTGGTGTGGGGCATCAAAATTGGGATATTGGAAAATAAAGTCAAAATGGGGTATACTTAGGGAATATGTAAACAGAAGGTTATTGATGTCCTCTGTTATGGAGTACATTGATGTACCTTTTGTTTGCTCTGGAGTTCCTAACTTAGTGGTATTGCTGGAGTCACCCACCATTTGCCTATGTAACTTTACAGGTTGTACCTCCACTTTTACAGGTTTTATTAATGTTTTCCCACTGTAGTATACTGGATAAGGTAGATAGCTGATCATAGACTATCCCTTTACTATTGGGGCATGTTGTATTGTAAAGGAGGGCTGACACAATAAGATGTTCTGATGCCAAAATGCAGTCTACATTTATGGTAAAACTGGTTACATTGTAGGGATAGTCATGATAGTGTGTGATGGTACCTATGGGAGCTATGTCCCATTTTTCACTATAGGGCCAATGACTTTCCATTTTCAAAAAATCACCAATTCCATTTTGGAAAATGGCAAATTCATTTTTTTTTCTAATGAGGTATAATGATTATTAAACAAGAAAATGAATAGTGCAGGCACTGCAAATATGTTTACACTGTTTTACTGAGAAAGTAATGTGCTTTCATCATGTTTTTGGCAGAATTGTTATCATCTGGAGTTCAACACTGGACTCGAGTCCAGAATGAAGAGAGTTTGGCACAGATTAGAGTCAAGACCAATCTGAGGCAGGATCCGAACATACAGAATTCAACACACACACTCAGCTCTTCTCAAATTAAGCTAATATGTCATATGTGAAGACAAATAGTAAGATACAAACTATTACAGGACACCTGAAACTTAAAGCTAGCACAGGCAACAGAGTGAGACAGGAGAAAACAGTAATATACACCCCAGCAAGGACAGTGAGACATTGAAGACAAGTACTGTTTCTGCTAGTTACCAGACAAAGTATGAGATCACATCATGAAGCAAATCTTGAGCTGGCAATCATTTACTTTGCTTAAGAGAAGTGAGACTGTAACTGTCCCTGTTCTCCAAGCAATTTTTTTTGCACAACAGCTACCAGGCATGGTCATGCTGAGTCTGAGTCCAGACTTAATTCATTTGATTTGAACACAAGTTAGTTCCCATGTTGGGGTGTTTCATCTGGTAGGTTTATCAATTTGATAGCCTGGAAACAAGCTGAAAGAATCAGAAGAAAAATTCTGCACTGATCATGCAAGTATTATTGCTTGATGGTGGCAGATGGCTTTAATTTTAAGATGGTAACCAAATCATAGTGAGGGGTCACTGACACTCATTATACTACTACCTCAAAAATATTTTTTTTCTGCTGGTACTATTTTAAAATAATTTATTTTCTTTCGGTAAATTTTTGCCAAAAATGAAAAGACTGATATCAGAGTCATGACTGTCATTTCATACTGCAAGCAAAGAAAGTGCCAAAAAAAAACAAAAAAAAAACACAGAAACTGAGATGTCATGTGTTTCAGGAACACATTTTACTTGTTTGTAGTGCAATTGTTTTAAAGTACTGTACTTTGTCTGCTGACTAGCAAAATTTCATGAACAGTAAGTTATTTGATGCAGTCTTTTTTCTGTACTCTCGCTCACAGTGTAAATTTGGATACTGAACAGTGGCGAATCTGAGGGGTGGTGAAGGGTACAGCTGCACGCAGCATTGTAACTTACTTGTTTGCTGCTGTTGCATTTCACTTTGTTGAAGAAGTCTGACTTACTGATCGCACAAATGTTTATATTCAAAACTATGAATGACATTTTTATTTTCTGTCAAAAATGTAATGAAAAAATTAGTAGCAGGCAACATAAAGGATTAAAAAAAAAGCATTAAAAAAATTACATATTAATAATGCACAAGACCCCAGCACCACCTGTTGTAAAACTCTGGATCTGCCATTGCTACTGAGGTGTAGTCAGGAACTTGAAGTGTCAGTAATAAATCTTGTACTGCTATGAACAAAATGCAGCTGCGTGATGGTGGTGCAGATGGCAAGCAGAAAAGGGCTGCACCATCTGACCATGACCAGCAGTGTGCAGAAACACAATTTCAGAAGTGAGAAAGAAATAAGTGCCCCAGCTGGGATTGGAACCCAGGTCTGCTCAGAATACTGCTTCATTGCACTAACCAGCTGTGCTATCAGGAGAACTAGCACCTGAGAATCCCCAAGGGCACTCAACTTGTTCTCAAAATACACACAGACTCTGATTTGTGTGGCTCCAGGGCATGCATTTCAAGAAAAAGTTGAGTGCCTTTGAGGATCCTCAAGTTCCAGTTGTTCTGGCAACACAGCTGCTTAGTGAAGTGGAATAGTATTTTGAGCAGATCTGAGTTCACATCCCAGATGGGGCGCTTATTTCTTTCTCACTTCTAAAACCGTGTTTCAGTCACTTGAATGTGACATGCAACCTTTTAGGAAGCAAATAAATCTACAATCTGCCTACATCAGACAATGGCCTGAAGTTCTCAAATTTACATGTCCGGTAAATTGTAAGAAAGACAGTTTTCAGTATCTCCATTAAAGTGCAAAATGCTAAGAAAGTTTGCATTGTCATCAGTTAGACTTTCATGTCTGTCACTGAGAAGGTGCTTGTACTGTGAAGAACTTCTTTCCACTTTCTACACTTCCAACAGGGAACCGCATCAAAACAGGAGCAGTTTTATACAAATTAGGAAACCTGCTTTCATTGGCCTTCCAGAAACTTTGCAGATTGAATGGATTAGGAAGCTGTGCAATGCTGTACTTGCTATAAATTAGGAATTCTTCCAATAACTGAGTACTTATATTATCACAAACGGGAATTGCAGAGAACTCCTATATGTCTGATAGGAGGGTTTGCAGCTGCCTTGAGTCTAGCACTCTCAAAGCCTTGTACATTTCATACGCTGGACGATTGTATAAATGGACTGTCAGCTTTTGACAACTCTTTTTGAACACATTGTGAAAATCTTTTATGAGTTGGTCTTTCTCTGTTCTATTTGATTTGTTAAGTAAAGCATCTGTCAATTGTCCAAACGTCTCTTTGTCAATATCACTTCCTAAGTAGATTTTCAGATTGTTTATGGTATTGTACACTGTAAAAGCCAAAGGTTTTTCTGTAATTTCAAGTGCTGTAAGTGTTGTCTTTGATCTTCGACAGTTTTCATCCAGAAAATGTAATAGCAAAACCAGTTTGAGAAGTTGTTTTTAAATACAAGTTTAAGAATTCTCTGAATCTCAAATGCTTCAGTTTTCTCTCCTTTAAAAAAACAATCATACAAGTGTGCATGGGAGGCATGATAAGAAGAAGCATTAAACCATGAGTTCCACATGGAAACAGTTGGTTCAGGGGGTAATTTCACCTCCTCTTAACTTACGTATGCTGATAGTTACTCAGGGTATCTGTATTTCCTGGCTGTCCTTTTTTAAACACAGACTTTACCATGTTAATCAGCTGACTGACACTGCCAAACACTGAACTATGGTGAAACACTTCAGCAGCCAAATTTACAATGGGAGTGAGGCACAAAATGTGTTATATTAGGAAATGGAGGAATAAGAACCTCTCAGAAAGCTTTTTTACAGTATGCTGCAGAATCTAGTACTAGTGCATTTGCACCAGAAAACTATTCTTGCATTAGATAGAGCTTTTATGAGGACAGAGCTGAAATGTTCATGACTGCAAGCTTTAGTGGGTATAACTATATCTGTCATGTAATATTTGCTGAACACACTCACTATAACATTTAAAATAGGATGGTTCCTGATACCTGTTGTCTCATCTGCAATAACACACGCTGTCTGATTTTTACGGCTGCAGTGGGTGGAGCCTACAGCCATCTTGCTGTAGCTCTCAAAAACAGATGCCAAAGCACAAATTTGGAGTTGCAGAACATGCTTCTGTAACTCTAAATCACTCTGCCCACCCACCCTGCAGGTGTAGTTCTTTTGCTGCCGTCACACGCCGTGGCCCACCATGCTCAATATGGCCACTGAACTTTACTGCACATGCATGAGTACTTGTGCAGAAGCGACTTCACTTCCGCAGTTGCGATGAAGTTGTGCATGTGTAATGAGCTCACGGTGGAACATTCTGCTGTGCCCAAGATGGCCGCCGGTGCTCAATGCACATGACTGACTTCACCGCAACTGCAGAAGTGAAGTTGTGCATGCACAATGTAGTTTGGTGGCCATCTTGGACAGGGAAGACTGTGCCATGTCCCACCATGACCTCTGCCAGCTCAGCTGCAGCTGTATCAGCTCTGGCCAGAGTTTATTCAGTAGATTTCTCACTGCACCCAAATGACTCATAAACAGCCATGGCACGTACAAATTTCATGGTGTCTGAGACTTTGGTAAGGTTCCTCCCTGCTTACAATACTTCATAAAAAATATTTCATTTTAATTGCTTTTTCTAATGGGATGTCTGTTATGGTGCCTAATTTTACAAAATCCAGCATGAAATCCTCACAAAAGTCTTTGAAGTTTAAACAAGATGTGATTGTACTTTGTCTAGGTAGTACAGGTGCCAGCATTTGGGTATAAGCCTCTTTGACATCTTTGTGCTTCTTACTTAGTAAGTGGTCTTTTACTGTGACTCACCTGTACAAATCCACACTGTGTGCACAGAACTTACAGAAAAGCATATCACCATCAGCATAAAAATCATTTTTGAATGAAACAATTTAGCCCTTTCTTCTGCATTTATTTTTGATAAACGTGGTCTTTTTTCTTTAGAAAGATATTTTGGAGGAGTAGTGTCACCGTTTATTTGTGAAGTAGAAGCAGAACAATTTCCATCCGAATCTAACTTACAGCTGGCTGTTTCTTCCTTTTCAGGTTGAGACTGAGACATCTTAAAACATAAAGTAACGATTGAAATATTACTCACCACTGACTTGCAATCAGGGACAGGTAACTCTAAGTACCAAACTTGCGGCAACATGACATCGTGATCCCTGCCCATCATGCTAACACTAGAGAGGCATCTGAACTCAGAATGCTAAAATAAGGGGAACTAATTACTGGAAGTATGCAAATAAAGAAGTACATGTCAATACAAAAACAAAGAAAAGGCTTTGAGTGTGCTAGACCGAATGCAATGCGATGCTGAGCACGTTAGACCCAAACATGATCAATACCATTATGTGCTCTGCTGCCAGTTACCAGCTGTTACTTCCACCAAGACCATGATCACTCATCAGTGATCAACCAATGTGATAACCCATGACCACTGCCACTTCAGAATAACTTGAAGAGTTCATAGCATGGTTATGATTCCTAGAAGTTAATGTGTGTAGTTCATCCACGAGAGTTCCAGAACGATATGTTAAAAGACTCTGTGGTTGTTTGCAGAGAAATAATTATCCCGTGACACAGAAGGATCAAATGTCAACATGTTCTTGCTGTGCCTAAGCCTTTCTCATGCACGAAGATGCACCCGTTTTGCTGTCACTCAGCTGTGCTTCACGGTCACTTGGCTCTCATATGTGCTGGACAAAAATAAAATTGAATCCGTGAGAATGAATGCAAAGACCCTGTGTTTTTTTTAACATTTTAACAGTGATCAGCACTGATCAGTTTGGAGTAGATAAAGTGATTTTGTCACATTATTAGTCTTAGAAGTTAACTCACCTCACTGGATAGCCAAAGGCTGTGAAAGGCGTCCTGTGCCATTTGTAATAGTCAATGCAGTGCCTGTATTCAGAAATTTTCGATGGTATTTTCACCCCGAAATCACCAACCACTACATTCCTTTACTTCCTCCTGCATGAATACACCCCTGCACTTTGATGTCCTGCAAAGGAGAGTGCAGGGTTGTGCCCCATTGAAGTGAATGGGACTCAATTTTGCATGGTATTTAACAACATATAATGGCCAGTCTGAGATTAATGAAGGACACCGCTCGACTAACAAGACTCTTTCTAGTTGAGCAGTGTCCTTCATTAATCTAAGACTGGACATTATATGTTGTTAAATACCATGCAAAATTGAGCCCCATTCCCTTTAATAGGGTGTGCCCCCGCGCTCCCCCTTGCAGGACATCATAGTGCAGGGACATATTCATGAAGGAGGACGTAAAGGAATGTGTTGGCTGGTGTTTTCGGGATGAAAATATGATTGCAAATTTTGAATACAGGCACTGCATTGACTACTACAAATGGGACAGGATGACTTTCGCAATCTTTAAGTATCCAGTGGGGTGAGTTAATTTCTAAGACTAATAATGTGGCAAGATCACAAGTTCACAATAATCAACACTGTGAGCATTTTTAACTTTTTTCACCTAGGCATCCAAGGCTCTCAGGGATGTGGGTATCCACATCCTTTACTCATATTTTGGGCATTGAGATCCTCAGAAATTTTGGCACCAAGTCCCACAGATACTTGCACTACAAGGCGGGTCCCAGGACTCCTGCACCTGCTGCTTTAAGAAGCAATCAGCCTTTCACCTTGCAGCTGTGTTGGAAGGAAGGGCATGTTGGAGCTTCAGACAGTGAGTGATTCGCTGAGCCGAATAAGAAAGAGAGAGAGCACTAGAGAAGGGGTGTGAAGTATTTGCATACTTTACACCCCCTTCTTTTCTGCTCTTGCTCTGATTTTAGCTCTGTGCATCATTTGTTGTTGAGCTCTGACACAATAGACCCTCTCCTTCCTAACACTGCACACACACACACACACACACACAGCTGCTCTGCAGAACTGCCAGTTTGTGGCCACACTGCTTTTTAATATAGCAGCAGGCATGGGACACATGAGAACAGAAGTAGTGGGGGGGGGAGATAATATGCAAACAGGTAATGTGGTAAGGAGATTATGGAAGGAGGAGAGTTGAAATATGAAGGAACACAGGAAGTCTGGAGTTAGCTTTGCAACTGTACTAGAAAAGGGACTCCCAAACTGTACCTAAGCTAAAAATGCATATATTTGTACCCCAAAAGTCCAGGACCCACCCCCAAACTAAAAATCCTACCAAGAGCCCTGGGCATTCCTGCTCCTTCCTGCCTAACAACACATCCAATCACCCCATTGTATTAAATTTAGAAATAATGTTGTTTTGTGACAATGATGTAACCAGCCAGTTCCTGGGTTTACTAGAATCCCATCAAGTGTTAGATCAGGCAGATAGCCTGGGCAGTTCTCAGAGGGTTTAAAAACTCTCTGTAAAACATTATATCACCACCTGCTCAGCTCTACTGAGGCAGGGGATGATGTCATAACATTTAGAACCCTCGCAGCAGCATAAGCCACAGTGCTGTGCTGTCTTTGGACTTCAGTGTGAGTCAGAGTCAGTTCAAGTGGAGAGTTCAAAGAACAAGTGGTGCTTTGTTAAGAGGCTACTTGTTAGAAGGAAGGACCCTCAGTTTGTTATTTTCTGCCTTAGTATAGTAACCAGCAGCCAGTTTCTTCAGAAGTGGTGGCTACAAGATTCTGTGAAGCCCCGAGGACTGAAGATTTTTCACAGAAAGAGAAATGGGACTGAAGGTTCAGTGGACACTTTGGGGCAACCCCCAAAAGACTGTGAGAGCTATCAGAACTGCCCAGAATGTACAGACTTTGTACAAACCTAAAAGATATAGATTTTGGGTGAGATCTGTGGATTTCAAGTGTTCTTAATAAGTGTCTTGAGGGGCACAGCTGTTCCAAGTACAAGGTTCTTTTGATGTTCAAATGTGAGTTGGTTGGTGCCTTGTTAGGAGCCCAAGAAGGCTAGGACACAGGTACTCAGGACCCTGGCACAAAGACTGTGCTGTAAGAAAGTCTCTTGTAGCCCCTGCGTGGCTAGGGAATCCTGTTTTTCCTAAAGGTAATGGCAGAGAGAGTCTAGCTTTGGCCATAATGAATTGACCACTCACATTTGGTTTCAAGGAGACATAACTGGTTACAAGGACTGGTCTTGGGTGTTAAGTTAGCTCTCCTAGTGGTGCTCGAAATAGTGCTGTGGCAAGATCCACTACAAATGCGCTGGTAAGTTCAGGTAGTCCTGAAATTTGAGCTGGACGTCTGAGGGAAATGTTTGTTTGAAAAGTCTCAGTACTGCCTGAAAGAGTTGTAAAATGTTTTTGCCTGCTTCACAACTGCCATCTGTGTTGTACAGCTACAAGCCCTGTGGGGGGGCACCACCATTTCTGTCAATACTTTGTCAGAAATAAAAGCCATACAGCAAAATACCAAACTTCTATTTGTGGACATTCTATGTCTGCAGATCTGTGTGACGTTTTTGGGGCCCCCACAGATAGAAGACACACCACTGACCTGGCACCTCTCCCCCAAACCTGGGTAAAAATAGAAATGTTGTTTTGTGTCTTTCCCCCTGACCTCTAAGATGCCCAAGCCAGGTGTTGTCCTAATGACAGGGGTGATACCTTTTCTGCCAAGTGCGGCCGTTGCCTTGTCCGAGTAACAAAAAGGAGGGGTTGGTGTTACAATGGATTTTACTCATCTGGAACATAAATGCCTCTGAGTGAATTCACTTTGCAATGGTGTGGTCTCATTTTGCTTTACTCCTATAGTACCCAAAGAAGACACATGCGTGATTACTTACAAGATATTGAACATAATACTGTGGTCACCTAAAAGAGGGAGGCAGCCAGGGCTACCGGCCCACTTCTCTTTTCCTTTTTTGTCCCAAGTGAAGAGTCCTGGGCCATGACACAATACAGTGCTGCAAAAAGAATTTTGTTTACTTACATACTCACTGTAGTCGTAGGCCACTGGATCTATCTCTGCTGGGCACAGACTGCTTGGTATCTTCTGGTACTGACCCAACAAGTCAATGACAGCAGGCAGTCTCTTTTGTGCCCACTCAGTCTGCTGCAGACAGGCTGCTGGCCGAGAGATTTTCTTTGCCAGTTCTGTCTGGTTGCAGAGAGAAAAACAGAGCTAAAAAAGTACTCCTATCTGTCTTCTGCAATGGCAGAAGAACACACAAATAATACTGTAGTTCACCATCCTAGCCTTGCTCCATGTGCTTGGGCAGGATAATTCAAAAGTCAAAAGTGGTTGGGGTCCTCTCTCTGATTAAAAAAAGGTGTTCTTGCTGGCCCCGTCACATGGAGGGCTGAGGCACTGCAAAGCACTTTACCTCCTGACACGTTGGTAACCTGGGCTTGGGAACAGATTCAGGTCATGACGGGTTGGCTGGAGAGTGAGATAATTTAGCATCTGGAGGACTGCTCTCCTACCCCCAATGCTGGACACCCGCAACCACCCACCAGGAGCTAATACCATACATAATGCATTACTCCCACACTCCCCCACAAGCATACCTGTGGAAGGAAAATTACATACAGTAACCACAACAACAACACTACTTTAAACCCAAATACTTTTTAAAGTACAAAGGGAACTCTGATGAGTTCCTCCTCCTCTTTTTGTCTTCTTTTCAGGTCTTCTTCAGGAACACCTGCAAGAAAAGAGAAAAACAAAACACACCTAATCTGCATACACAGTTCTATCTGAACCCCTCCTATCTAAACACTGAAGAATCCCAAAAATATATATATATTTTTTTTAGGAAAGTAGAAAAACAGTAACAGTATAAACAGAAGAAAAATAGAATATTTACAATATACATTTGCAATTTTGGGGGGATAGAATGCCCTAAATGTCCCTTCTAGTGACTCACAATGCCCGAAGGCAAGTCCAATAAAGAGTCTCTCCTGGACCGGAGCCCGGTGAAGCAAAGTTCTAGCAGGCCAAAGTCCTGAAGGGGAGAGTCTTTGAGGACAGTTCACACTTTTGGAGTCTGCTGATGTAGGGTGTCTACTGCAGATGTCAGAAATAGAAAAAGTCTGGACTTACCAGTCTCTTGAAGAATGGAAAACATACGACACCTGTGTCCCCGCGGAAGACTCTCCCTGGCAGCATTCTGTCAATACAGCTGTGCGGACATCTTCTGGAACACGAACAGGATGGCACATCTGGAAACAGCTGGGATGATGTCATCTCTGGAGATGGAACCTTAGAACAGGAACAAAAAGGAAAACAGCTGGTCTGAAGTCATCCGATACCCAGGCAATGAATCATGATACATCTGGGCTAGTGTCCTCTCTGGATTTAAAGTCATCTGGTGGGCCACGTTGATGGATTCTGGAAAGCCAGTACACTGTAGAACTGTTGAAGGTGGGGCACCTGGATCCTGGACGTCTGACTGGCGGAACAACATAGGTATGGCAATGGCTGGAATGGCAGCATTGGCTACCACTGCTATGCTCTCCACTTGGTAGGCATGAGAACATTAGCAGGATGTTCTTGGCATTGTGGGAAATAGTACAATGGGTCAGGTGCAAGAATTATTACGCTGTCTGTGTGCTCATAATTCGCACTGTGAAAGGATTAATGTCCCTTGCTGTCCATGATCCAAACAGTGTCTATAAACAATGTCCTGCCCACTTTCCATATTTGGAACTTCTCTTACAAGATTTTGTCTCTTACAAATCTGCTGGCACGAGGGTGCACATGTGTCACGGCCTCTTCCATAATCCAGGATTTCCTGCATCTTTCTATCTCCTCCCAGATCCTTCGAGGAAAGGTAGGAAACGATTCTCCATAGACTTCATTCGCTTTCCTACAAACCAGTCTTTCCTCCTTACTACATTTGGTCAACCTGCAACCTCTGGCCTGGCTTGGGGGCAGCCAGTCCTGGTTCTACCAGCTATGCATTCTTAACAACATAAAAAATGGATCCCTGGCTCCTTCTTGCACAACCAGGGCAGTGGCATCACCACTCTTTTCCATGTGTTCCTCTAAGCCAGGAACTGGAGGCTGTGAACCCACGCCTTCTTCCTCAGGCCAAATGGGTTCCCCCTCATCATCTTCACTGAGAATCTGCACCCAGGAGTGAGCAGTCATCCTCACTTCTGAGATGGTCCACTCTTCACTAGGTGTGGAAGTTGAAACCTCCCATTCAATGGCCTCTTTTGTCTCATCTTCGCCTATGAGACTTGGACTAGGCCCCTCTATCCACGGGTCTGCTGATGCTCCCTCAGCACTGTCTCTCAGTGACTTAGACTCGGACACATCAGTCGTCTGTGCTGTCTGTTGATCTGCACCCTCTTGCTTTATGCCACACTTTACTGAACTTCCCTCTTCAGGTCCTTCCTGGTGCTGTGTGCTGCCAATTGCAGGTTCCTGTAACTTTGTCCATGCGGGAGCCAAACAAATCTTGGGCACTTTACACAAACCATATTTCTCTAGGCACCCAGAACAGTAAGGTACCATTATGACGTCCCTTCCAGAATTTAAGCACATCACACATACTCGTACTGGATATCCAGGAATCGCCACACAAGGAGGCAGTTGTCCTCCATAGTAGTACTTCTCAATATTTCTCAACTTGTTAACTTCTCCTACGATCATAGCCCAGGCATGATCTGGGTAGCGGGCTGGTCCTGAAGCCATGACTGCAGAGAAAACAAACACTCACTGTTATTACAAGCCCCACTTGCATGAAGAAACTTTTCACAAAATGGCTCCCTTGCCGCTGTGTTTACATTAGTGCCCCACTCTGTAATGGTGGTGGCAGCACTCCTGGTGCATCAATGTTTTATAAATGGGTCAAGCCACTGCGCATCCGATTTACACACTCTACTGATACCATTAGCTCAAATGGCAAAACTTGCACTGGTTGCTCTCTTAGCACATTTAAATGATTTACCATGGACTTTTTACTTGCTGCAGACACTGCTCTAGCTTACAGTCCCGTTAAACCTCAGTATTTCATAGCACAGGATTGCCTGTATTTCTTGCTGCATCTCTCATACAACTCACAGTCTCTCACATGGCTTTGAAAATTATACTGTTGCTGAACCTATAATTATGCTCACAGTCTATTGCTTAGAATTCTTGTTTTAGCTTCTTTCAAACTTGGCACAGTCCTTCTTTGCAAAGCGACTACACTGCTACACACAGATTGAGCTGGCTTTTTGGTGAAATCACAGTTTGAGCTATTTCATTTAGATGGTACTCACTGTTATCAGTAGCTGTTTGCTGTGATGAAAAAACAGCGTACAGCTGATCATGGAGGCCTCTGGAAGGAAGCCGGCTGGCAGTTCTGCGGATTGTCCATTAGAACACCACACTCACAGTCCAGATGATTGAGATGCGGGTTGAGCCAGAATTTGAACAGAAAAGTCAGTTTTTTAAACTTTTACAGTGCTTTCAGTCACCGCAGCGCTCCTCCTAGCAAGCCTACTCACACACTTCACTCCCTCTCCCTCTCGAATGCTGTGCAGTCACTTTAGAGTTGGTTTGGGGGCGAGGCTGATTGCAGTCTCACCAATCACTTGATGCCATGCAAATGAGCCTCTTTCCTCTTGAATGCTCTTCTCCTCACAGCAATTGTCGAGCAGGCAAAATTTAAACTGCAAACCACACTTTTTTTTAACTGACTCCACAGTGGGAGCCCATTTTAACCATTTTTCATGGCCATTAAGCACAACAAGTCTCTCAGTCCACACAGAAAGCATTTCCAACGTCTAGGGCACAATTTTCCTTTTGCTACCCACAGTTTTCCACACTTTCCTTTGTCACAATTACTTTTAAAAGCTGGCAAATGCTGTAATTTGATGTAGGACAAGTGCATACACACTCGGGCTTTACTGCTCCTTGATAACAGTTGGTAATATCACAACAGCACACAGACAGCAGCACACAGTGGCACGTTTAGTTGGAAATTGCTTCAGATTTTTTGGGCTACCCTCTGCCAGATAGCCAAAATGTTAACCATCACCTGAGTAACCTTTCTTGCTTTTCTCCCAAATTTTAATAGAATCCCAGTGGTAGCCTTCAATTTTGTAACCTGGGCAGCCACAACTACCAGGTGGGAGTCTCCAGGGGTTGGGTTGGTGGCATTTTTTGTGTTATTAGCGCTGTGTGGTGCCTCCATTATGTAACCCTCTACCTGGGACCTGGGCTCGGGGAGAAAAATGTCACTCGGCATGTTGGCTAGGTTTGGCTACTCTGCACAGGGGCACTCAAGTATTCCAGACACAGGAAGCAATAACTGAATGTCCATACAAGGAGTTGGGATTCTAAAGTGTGGCTTTTATTCACAACAAAAAGGAACAATAAAGCATAGACGGACCCCCACGGGGCTACACTCCTGGTAATGCAGATTTCTCTTGAACAGACACACATCTTCTTAAATCTTAAACCCTCGGGTTTAGCAACACACAGGGCACTCGGCTCAAACTTGACTCTTCTCTGGTTTCCCTGGCTTGGCTCCCTTGCCAGCCCTTGAACTACTTATCCATTTATCCTGGAGATTTAATGGTGGCTCCCTATTCCACCCATGAGCACTTCTGGCTCCATCAGGGAATCTTCTTCAAACAATCCCACGTATGGGTACTTTCCTCAGACACTGGCCAAGTACCTGAGAGAAAGCAACAGGCGTCCTAAAGCGAACCTGTACAGGTGACTCTGGTCACACCAGATAAGGGATCTCCCACCTCTTGCTCCCATAAACCATATCCGACAATCCCTCTGGACTTTAACACCTCATCTCTGAAAACGCTTTACTTTGTAGATTCTCTTTAAATGTATGCCACATTTAATCTACTGTTTCTTCCATCCCACATGTGCTGAACTTGAAACATACTTAATGAGTGGCTCTGTCCATTTCTCTAGACCTCCACAGAGTTAAGCAGTCAAATTCCCACAACTTTTAAAACTGTACTTGGCTGTCTTTTCCTGACCCCACAGTAGCAGTCACTTAGATTCATCTTGTCCCAGGTGAAAACACATTGGCCCTTTAGCAGAGCAAAACTCACCCCTTGGTTGCAGGTGCCCCACAGGCTTTTTCTCTTCCAAAACATAATGAAACTTCCAGGTGCCTCAGCACAAATCCTCACAGGCAGCTTCTTTTTCCACTAGCTGGGCCAGGAGACTTGCCCCTGGAAGCAGGCTGATTCCTTTCCCCCCATCTCCACAGGGATGGGGCCCTGAAACTTTGGAAAGCGGTCTCCACCACTTCAAACAGGCACTATTGTGTTCCTCTTGAGGTGAGAACACACACCTAAATTAAAAAATATAGCTCTGTGGCAGAGCTAAGGGCTCTGAGGACCTGCAGCTGCAGCACACCTCTTCTCTCTACTGAGTTCACATACAGACTACTAACTCACTTCACAAACTCCCAACATTCTATCCTAACTTCCCTAGCTGCAACATTCCAAAGTGGCTGATGCAGCTGCGACAGTTCTAAAATGATGTCATCCCTCAGTCTCAGCTGAGACTGAGAACAGAGTGAGACAGTGTGAAATTGATTTAACTGGAATTTCACAAGCTGCCTTCCCTGCCTGCCACTAGGTCTAACTGGGATTCTTGTAACCCCGGGTAACAGGGCAGTTACACTTATGCCAAAGATTCTGCAACCAGAAGTGAAATCTGGTTGTCCAAAGCTATTTTGCCATTTTGGCATCTCCCTGTCACTATACCATTTCCTGCCCAGCCGTTGCCCTGACACTGGAAGGTATGATCGGCCACAACATTAACAATTAATAAATAAACTAAGACCTGTGTCAGGTGGAGATTCACCTCAGCCATGGTGGGGGGGGGGGCCTCCGGCTCAGTTAGTGTCGGTAAGTGGTTTTCTTGTGGGCTATATTCAAAGTGTAACAAAGGATCACTCAACAGGGTTTCTCACAGATACTGTACCATCTTTGGCCCGCATCTTTCCTAAACTTATCCACTGTTCTTTGGAGTATGTTGAGGACAGAAACCGGAACTAGCACTGTAATCCATTCTGAGTGGTAACCAGGATTGGAAAACAATAAGTGCCTGAGTAATAGCCACCATAATCTTTTCCTCAGCAGGTTTAAAGAGTCTGATGGGGGAGTTGTAGTTCAGCTGGGAGGTCTAGTGGACTCTGCTGAGCCTGCTATTCCCTGTCTTCACCCACTCTGAACATTACTCAGTTCTTTTTGGAATGCCTGGACCCTTTCACTAAAAGGCATGTTCCTACCAGTTCTACTATGAACTATCCAATTTAACTTCCAGTGTGTCTCAACTCTTTTGATGCCAAGTTATCATGGGTTCAGGTGACACAGTATGAGTACTCTCTTGTAGGTATAGAAGACACCTGGGGTGTACTGGCATAGTTCAAGTGGTTTTTATTACTATAGTATGTTCTTATCACTGAACTAGATTAGAGTACATACTCACAATCTCATATCATGAAAATGTACCAAAAACTATATAAAAAAGCTATTAATCAGTAAAAGCAGTATCCCAAAATTACTATATCCGACACCTGGCAGTCTTATAGGCCTACAGCTCTGACCGCTAATCTAAGTTACAAACCAAACTAACTTAGCTAAGCTGTATACTAGTATTAACATTCATATTATAAAACAGTTACCCCTAACACAGTAGTGATCTATAGTCTTGACTACTAAAATGTTGCATGAGAGGTAATCAGTGCATGAAGCAAGAGTGTTCTTATTTTTACCCTTCTGTGGCTCTGCCAGCAGCCTGCAGCAGACACTGCCTAAGACCAGCAGCAAGCAGTTGTTTTTCCACGAGTCTGCTCCTGCACTCCTCCTGACTATCAAATGCCTGGGGTTTTATATGCTTCTTGTAGGAGCTGGCTTGTTGAAATAACAATCACACGATTCTTGGATTGAATAAAATTTGGTACCAAATAAAATTTGAAAAGAAAGGTAAATAGAATATCGTAAAATTAGGTATGGATTTACTCAATAATACCTGACAGGGTGGGTGGTATTGGTAAATACTGGACCACCCGGGGGCGTAATGAGACCCGATACTGCAGGCTGAGGGCCTTATATCCCCTGGAAGGTCTGGTATTCCCCAATACTGCCCAGCCTGGAGAGTATTATTGTGCTACATGTTGCATTTTTATGTAAAATATAAATAGTGTGAAGAGAATAAAAAAAGAAAATCGTACAAAAGATGGTGAAGCTGTTTTTTCCTGTAAAATAGTCCCTCCACTGGTACACTTGCCAGTAGAGGGTAACGCTGTCTTTTATGATTGCTTCATTGGTCAGAGGGTTCTTCCCCTGACACACAGACACATACATTGTCTCTCAGAGTTGTGTCCCATGTTTCCACCTCCCCTTTAAATAGCCTGTGGAATTATTTATTTTTTCTATGTTGAGATGGCTGTTCCCCCCACCCCATCTGTTTGTGTGGGATATCGATATTGAGCTTGAATTGGGAAGGCCAGTAGTGCTGCAGTCAGACAACAGACTCATAGGGCAGAAAACAGGTACCTCATTAAAAAAAATGTTGGAAGACTTTGTTTAATGGTTTCTCCTTTCTTGTTTTGTCAGCAGGGGAGAGCGGGATGCAAACACAGCAATTTCATGCATGTGCTGTCAGGGACAGGCGTAACGGTGGTGGTAGGAGGTTGACTCGAGAAGGACTGTGACAGTGCAGTGGATTTGAAAAGAAAAGTTTTTTTTTACCGTGGAAGAAATTTGTTTTTTGTTAGGAGACTGGGGGGCGTGAGCTGTCAGTAGAGCGGGAATGGTGCTCTGTCAGGCATGATTGGACAGGGAACTCAGAAGTGGCTGATGAAGTATGCTACTAAAATCAGACAAACAAAAACAAAGGTACTTTAATTTTGTTAAAAAATTTGATCACGTAGGTCATGGGGATGGTTTATTTATGACCGTAGCAGCGTGAAGATTTTCGTAGATGGCCCGGTTGGGGCTTGCCCAGCCACTAATTCGCTCGCAAAGTAATAGAAAAAATGATGGTTGTTGAGTCTGAAAATTTTGGGTGCCCAATAATACCTTAAGTAATGGGGCACCCCGATTGGCATTTGTTTTTCAGAGGGCTCTATTGAAAAATATCTGCCCGCTGATGTTACTGTCCTAGCCAATGAAAATGCTAGGATTTAGTTTGTCATTTTCTAAACTCTGCTAGACTTCCCCTTTTGCTTTGTTGTCATCTAGACTTCGTTCAAACAGCAGTTGATTATTTATCTCTTTTTCATAGCTTCTCTGCTTCTGAAATTTTTTATCTAGCTGGCCCCTGCAACGCTTAGCCTTGTTGAGTTTTACTCAGGTCAAGATTTTTATGAACAGACGAAAACTGCCAGCAGAAACAGGCCTCAGTGGTCTAGCAAGTCTGCTCAAGTGTGCAGCTCAGTCTATTTTACTGAAGCTGCCCCCTCCCCTTGCCCCCAGAGCGATCCTCCCTCCCTTCTTCCCCTTCCTCCCTCCCGTTGCCACACTCCTTTTTACCCTGTCCCACTCCCCTTTAAAACTTCCCACTGTGTTCAGTGCTATCACCTCCTCAGGCAGTTCAATCCACTTTGACACCACCCTTTCTGTGAAAAAGTACCTCCTCATTTCCTTTTTAAATCTACCCCCCACAGGTTTCAGACTGTGGCCCCTTGTGGTCCCTTCCCTTTTTTAATTGAAAATGCCCTCCACTCTAACCTTGTTTATATCCTTTAGGTACTTGAAGGCTTCTATCATATCCCCCTTTCCCTTCTGTCTTCCAAGGAATACATATTGAGTTCCCTTAACCTCCCATCATGTGGTTTGTCCCCCCATACCCTGGATCATCTTGGTTGCCCTTCACTGGACCCCCTCCAACAGTTTGATGCCCTTCTTCAAATAAGGGCACCATAACTGTACACAGTACTCCAAGTGTGGTTTAACCAATTACCTGTACAAGGGCAGAATGACTTCCTCTCTCCTGGAGGTGATTCCTCTGGCGATACATCCCAGCATTTTATTTGCTTTGGCTGCCACTTTACAGCAATGGGCAGAGTGTTTCATGTCACCCCTGACTATTACCCATAGATCCTTTTCCTCCATTGAGCTGGACACCTGTACACCCCCAGCCAGTAGCTGGCCTCTGGGTTCCTAGCTCCCAGGTGCATGACCTTGCACTATTTGGCACTGAACCCCAACTGCCAGATGCTAGATCATTTCTCTAATGTGGCCAGACCCTCCATGGGTTCCTGTATCCTCTCCTCAAATTACAGCCTCTGACAGAGCTTAGCATTGTCTGTGAAAATTCAGACTTTACTTTTGCCCCTACAGCTATGTTCCAATAAAGATGTTGCATAGCACTGGCCTGAGTACTGATCCCTGTGGGACCCCACTGGTTACAGGTTTAGGCTTGGATAGTTAACCCCCTACTGTCACTCTCTGTTTCCTTTCATGCAGACAGCTCCTGACCCATCCCAGCAGCTTGTCCCTGTCTCTCAGGTCACTCCATTTTCTAAGCAACCTTCCATGTGGCACGGAGTCGAAGGCCTTACCGAAGTCCAGGTATAGTACCTCCTCTGCCTGGCCCTTGTCTAGTGACCTTGCGACCCAGCGAAAAAAAGTTATCATGTTCCTCTGGCAAGATCTCCCTATGACAAACCCATGCTGCCTATCGTCCTGGAGACCATTAACCTCCAGAAAGTTTACCAACCTTTTTTTTAGAATAGTCTTCATTAATTTGCCTACAATGGATGTTAGACTGACCAGTCTGTAGTTACCAGGTTCATCTTTGGGACCACTCTTGTGGAGTGGCACCACATGAGCCATTGTCTTTGGGGAAGACTTCCCTAGTATCAGAACTACCCCCGCCACTGTGGTTCCTTGTCCCCAGCCCAGATGTCTGTACCTGGAACTGGACCACTGGGCTCCTTTCCACACAGCCCAGACACTGCCACCATTATGTCTGTGAACATGCCCTAGAGTAGGGTCAGGTTTTGTGTCACCTTGTCTACATGCCCTGCCAGCTGTCTACCCCACAGCAGAATTCCATCAACCAACTTGTCCTCCCCTGCCTTCTTGTCCTCAGAAGCACCATTGACATCACTCCAAGCTGCTACAATCATAACTAAACCTTCATGCCAGCTCAGGATCAGCTGGTTCTCTACCTCCTCCTCCTCCTCCTCCTTAAATGACACTTCACTAAGAGAAAAACTGAATACTCACCAGCCAGTGTTGCCATGTTTTGCACTCTGGTTGACCATTTCATCCCATCAGCTGTGGATTCAGGACTCCTGTTCCTTTAACCAGTATTCAGCTGGATCATCAATGTGCAGGCCATGGGGGGGGATGATGTGAAGAGGTCCACAGGGGGCATATTACAGGAGCTGCAAGCCTTGGGAGGGCAACCAAATTGCCAATTGGTAAAGGTGAGGCTATCCTGGACAGCTGCCCTGTTCTTACAGCAGTCAGAGAGGTGCTTGATATGTGTGCCCCTCTTCCACTGGTAGGTTAAGCCCCCCAGCCTCTCACAGCAGGATGCTGGAGCACCCTGGCTACACAAATGCATATTCATGCTCTGGACCTGCTGTGATGAAAAAGGTGGGAGGCAAATGGCCCAGCTTGGACTTAGACGAACCACTCTTACCCCATGAATGCCAGCTGGAAGCTCCGCTCCTGATCCAGCACCTCTCGTATCCCCAGCTGTAAAGCCAAAAGCCCCCAACCTTAACACCTTTTCAAGCCACTCTGTTCCCTCCTTCTCAGCAATAGTCTGAACTTGTTGGAGGACTTCATCAAAGGCGGTTCCAATAGTGGCTGCCATGCTTACCAGCAGAAGAGCCAGGACTGGAGCATTGGAACAAAAACAGCAACAATGAGGAAGTAAACAGTGGAGTGGGTTACACCTGCAGGTTGACATGCCAAGGAGAAATGCTGCAATGAGGGGGTGCGAGCTTGGGTAGGGGCCACTAGCATCAGGCAGATAAGAAAACCAGGACAACAAGTCCTGGAGGCAGTATAGCACAGTGGTTTAAGGCTCTGAGCTGCAAATCTGGAGACATCCAGCAGACCAGAACGGGGGTTGAATCCCACAGCTTCCACTTGCATACTGTGTGACCCTGAGCAAGTCACTTAACTTCCCTGTGCTCCCAGGTTGCTCCTGTAAAAAAGCTTTCAGCTTAGTGTGCTACTTCTGGTTAAACAACTAAATAAATAAAAAAAAAGTGAGACAGAAGACGGCCAGAGGAGCCGCTGGAGTACCCGCTGTCAACAGGCAAAGGAAGAGGCTTGGTTGGGCAACCCACAGCATGTGGCATGCCAAAACAAAATGTCACAAAGCAAAACAAAGAGAAACCTGTGAGGTGGTCTGCATGGCATTTTGTGACTCAGAACTGGTAATCAATGAGGCTGGATCATGGCCAGGTGAGCTCTTTAAAACTCCTCTGACATCTTGCCCCTAGGGCTGCCCTTCAGCCTCCAGGCCACCACCCTTCATACTAGCCCCAGGAACCCCTCACTTAATGTTTACACTTTATGCATCTAGCACCATGGAGACAGATGCCCCAGAGACAGAACCTTATTCTAATGATGGTTTAGAATCTTGGTTTGAACTCTGTATCCATGCTCCACTCTGGCAGTTGCAGTTAATCAGATTTGTTTCTCCACCTGAAGAGAGCAGTCAGTCCCAAAACAGCTTCAGTATCCCTGTTTCTTCAGTTGGTTATTTGTTTTAAAAAGATAATTTAAAGTTTAACTGCTATTGTTAAGTCTAGTTATCATTACTCTGCACCAGATAGGAAGTTAGATTTTTATACTTTGGTTTCTCTGGCTCCAGATCAATTGCCAGGAACCAGAGACTACCCTAACTGATTTGGCTACTGTTTAAATTTAAACCACTTTTGTAACTTACTTTTATAGTGTTTTTTTCCTTTTTTTAAATTTACAGTTACAGGAAGTGGATGGCATTCACGTTCTGCTCCTGTCTGTGCCCTTTGACCTTAATTAATTAATTAATTTATGTCTTTGGTGACTGGGTGGGTGCACTGATCCAAGGGACCGTTTTCAGGCAAGACCCGGGCCATAAACAATGGCACATTTAGCAAAACAGAATACAGGAGGAGTAACATGACCACAATGCAGGCCATTAACAATGAGGTGCAGGGAATTACAGTACAGAGGGTATTAACAAGCATGAGAATACAATAAGTTACAAGGTGAAGTTGTAGGCTAGCGACAAGTCCATATACATCATCACAGGAACATGGAGAACAATACAGTAAGGTGACAAATTACCAGGTAAACCATATAAAGTGCAAATTCAAATATGCCTGCCCATAACAAAAATAAAGTAACAACAAGATGGACAGTCAAAATTAGAGTGACAGTCCACAATAAGCTAAATGCAGTGGCGTAGGCTATAGGGAGGGGAGAGAGGGCCAGGCGGGGTGGGAGAGAAGCTGGAGAGAAGGGGTGTTTCGGGGTGGGGAGACCCCACAAAAAGGTAGGGGGGGGGAGAGGGAGGAAAAGGAAACATCCCAGCTTGCACAGATGGACAATGGCATTTGGCTTCCAATTGTAGACAATCTTTAAAGTGGCTTTTGAAGGATAAGTGTGAGGTGGATAAGTGGAATGATATAGGGAGCTTGTTCCATAAAGAGGGGGCAGAAATGGAAATGGCTTTGCTGCCCATGTTAGTACAGATTCTAGGAACTTCCAAGGGGAGGATGGATGATTCATGGAGGCATGTGGCTGCCACTTTGCCCGTGAGGAGGGATGCATAAGGTGATAGGGGACCATCTCTGAGTGTAGTGTCTATTAGGCAGCCCAAGGGTTAGTCGAAACATCCTTGAAGTGGGAGGCAGCCAAATGATTTGTATAAGTCACAATGATGGGTAGAAAAGGGTGCGCGGAGGACGAAATGGCAGATACTGTTGTAAGCTGATGTCAGCCTACAGCGCAGGGCTGATGACACGGGGGAATGTATGGGGGAGCAATAATCAATAACGGGTAGAAGGTTGCCTTGCACAGTTGCTAGGCGTGCCTCATGGGATAAGAATTGTCTTAGCCGGTAGGTGGCCCAAAATTTCTGTTGAACTCTACGCACAGAAATGTTAACATGATCAGTGAACATAAGGGAGGGGTCCAGGGTGACATCCAAGTATTTAAAACTGGAGACATCTTCCTGGGGGGGTGGGGGGCAACAGGGATGAGTACACATAGAGAGGAATCACCTTTGGAGACCTTGGCGAGGAATGATTTTAGCCAAATAACATTGATTTTGTCTTTTTTTCATTTACCAGGAGAATCAGTTCCTGTTACAGGAACCACAATTTGACCTTTCACATAGTTGTTTTAGCACAAGAGCTGTGTTTAACTGTTAGGCTCTTGTATTACTATCTTTATTTGGGAATCAATTTATTTTCCATACAGGACTCTTTAAGCTGCTATGCCTGAGAAACTTGTGGGACCAAAAGGCTCTAAAAACTGTAAAAGATGTTTTTAGTTCCTGGCAAGGGCAGACTGCCATGAACTCTGTTTAAAGTGCTTGGGTTCAGACCACAGCTTTACTATTCATGAATCCTGTCTTACTTTTTTGCCAAAAACCTTAAAACGAATGGCTAAAAGAATGAACTTATGGCTTCTGAGTCAGAGCAGACAATGGAAACAGTGCCAGCTAAAAAGAAACTTAAAGAAAAATGTCACTGCCACTCTACTTGAACAGGGAAAGGAACAGGCAGATGACACAGAAAAAAAATGTCCTCATCTGAAAACATTTAGAAAATGTCGCCATTTGTCTATGCTATCTAGGCCATGGGAAACTTTAATAGTGTGACTGCGACGTCCTTCCCTAGGATCAGGCTCCAAACTATCTGCCTACAGATGAGAAGGAAGAAGGGTACTATGTATGAGAGGAGGAAGGTGACTCCACGGAATCAGAGGGTGAACCTAAGTGAGACTTTGGCTCTCTACCAAGGCATAATGAAGACTATTCTTCTTTTCCCTCAGTTGTCAGACAAATGGTTGATACTCTCAACATCCTCCACAAGAAACTGAGGAGGATGCTGAATTTATGGGTATTATAGGGGTAGCACATGCAAGGAGGTTGTTGGTCCCCATACACAAATTGCTTCTGAAGGCCATATCAAAAATCATGTCTGCACCTACTTCAGCTGCAGTGATTGACACTATAGGAAAACTGAAGGAAAATATCAGGTGGACTGACAAGGGGTGGAATACCTGTATGCCCATCCTGATCATCAAGGGTTAGTACAGGCTGCTGCTTGTGAGAGAGCAAGTCTTCCTGTCCACACAGCCTACTGAAAAGGTCTCCAAAAAATTGGATGCTATAACCAGAAAGGTTTACACATCAGCTTTCATTCTCATCAGACAGGTAACTTATTCAGCATATATAGCACAGTACCAGAAAGCATTGTGGAATATAGTTCTGGCACTTGCTGATAAAGCAGACGGTGAGCTAGCACAAAACTTAACTGCCACAGCAAGATCAGCCCTAGATGCACTACACACCTTTTCCACACTACTGTGGCACTAATAAAACTTCTGCTAGAGTTTTAGCTCATGCAGTGTCCTGAAGAAGATGACTACCATCCTTTCTCAAGGCACTCCAACCAAAGCCATGGGTTTATACTTTGAAGGAAACTCACTTTTTGGTGACAAAACAGAGGCATACAGGAAAAAAGTGGATGAAAACAAAACCACTTACAAGAGTAACAGTGAGAAAGAAAAGGCCTCTACCTCCTACAAGCCTTATGGAAGGGAAGGCAGAGGCAGGGGATATTTCCCAAGATCCCATGCTCCATATGCCTCTTATGAGTACCAGGGTTACTTTAGGGGCAGGGGCAGAATGGTCTCCAAGCCTACTGCTGCAGCACTAGCTCCCAAACTTCAGCCAACACAAATCCCCTGATAATTCTGTCCAGGTTGCCCAAACATTGCCAGTTGGGGGGAAGACTGGTCCACTACTTTCGGGAATGGGCAGACATTACCATTGACAAATTGGTTCTGGAGGTAGAGGGCTGGGGTTTGTCCCTGCAATTCAAAAAATTTCCAAAACTGCAGAAACACAAAAGCATCCAGCTCACTCTCCCACAGAAAGAATTCTGCTGGAACTGGAACTGAAACAACTGCTGATAGTAAAAGTGGTAGAAAAGGTCCCTGCCTCTCAGTGGGGAGAGGATCTATTCTTATGGTACTTCCTGACCCAGTAGAAAAATTGGGAGTGGTGACCCATTTTAGACCTCAGATATCTGAACAAGCATATAAAAAACAGAAATTCACGATGGTCAGAACAAGCATATAAAAAAGAGTAACTCAAGATGGTATGTGTGCTCCTCTTCCACTGAGAATAGTCAGGCCACTAGCTGGGAACATTGGACATGAAAGATGTCTACTTTCATATCTAAGTCTGGCTTTCCTGTAGAAAATATCTCAGGTTCAAACCAAGGAACTGCCAATATCAGTTCACAGCTTTTCCTTTTGGTCTCACCTTAGCACAACGGGTATTCTCAAAGTGCTTGGCTGTGGCGGCAGCACATCTGAGAAAGCAATATGTGGTGTTGTTCCCTGCTTGGATGACTGGCTAGTCTCAGGGAAAACAGAACAAGAGACAAGGTGCTCCATTCAGACTGTAAAAACCACCTTGGAGAATCTTGGACATTACGATCCTGATACCCCTAGACATGGGAGTCACCCCAGGACTATGGCCAAGGCCCTAGATTCTCAAGCCATGAGATTTCATAGAACACAATCTACACTTAGAACTTCTGCAGTGCCATGAAATTCACTGTTCTTGGTGATTATTTATTAATATTTCTGTTTATCCATAGAATCTGGTTCCCTTCCCCTCTTTTTATATCCAAAATCCTTCTAAGCTCAGAATGTGATGTTATCATTGCTCTAACATCATAAATTAGCTAATAAAATGGCTGCATTCTGCAACAGAAATGAACAGTCACTTATCTACCACAGCTCCCACTGCCAGAGGTGGTGGCACAGCATATCAGGCCTGGTGATATTTGCTCAACCTGCACTACAGCCTAATGCAATTTTCAGTCTTACGTTATTGCACTAGGGCCAACTTAAACAAAGCCTTGTCAATAGCATAGACCTGTTAAGTCCATACCTCACTTTGTACAAACTTACTTGTGCCTTTAAGGTATAGAGATGCCATCTGAAATGAATAACTGGTAAAATGAGTTTACCTGTCATTTTTAAGAAAAATAAAGTAATTATGCCCAGAAAAGTGGAATATAATAATGTGTAGACCTGCTGAAAGAACAGACCTGTTAAATAAGTACGCTGTACACATTTTTGACAGGGTTATTGATTACATATTATCACTGGTTGATAGAGTCAGCCAAACATTATGGAGAAATGTGTTCAGGGCTAGCTGTTGGGCCAGAGGGTAGCATGTTGTGTTTCCTTGCTGGCAACTCAGGTTCAGAGATTAGCTCTGGGAGCTGGCTGGGCAACACAAGGGCTGAGGGAACATATCACTGCTCTGAGCCTGGGAAAGTATGGTGCAGTGTTCTGTCACACGGTGGACACATTGTGATGGGCTGGAGAGCCCTATCTCACAATTGGTTCACATACATGTCATGGACTGATGGTGTTACATAATGTGTCAGGGGAAGCAGGTTGGCATGGAAAATAACTTTTGCAGTAACTCCTCTATTCTGTTTATTCCATTTCCAATGCGACTTGCATGAATGAGGATGCAATTTCATGGAAATAAAAAAAAAATATATATATATATATATACAGTATATACACACACACACACACACATATACAGTATCTCTATCTCTCTTTCTCACTATACGCACACACACACATGTTTGTATGTATGTTACAGATCGTGTATAAATATATAAGTGATACACAGTGGGGACCTCATGAGTGGTGTAGAAAGTACATATAAATATATAAGTGATACATAGTGGAGACCTCATTAGTGGTCTAGATACCATTCATATAGAAATACCTTATTTATCACATAAGGTCCCCTCTGCATATTTCATTTATGCAATAGGCTAGAACCTTAAGGGAGGGATATTTGTTTTGCTTTTTTAGGCATAAAATTATTTCTATAAGTCTGTTAGTTTTTGAACTAGTGTTACTGTGCTTTCCCCCATCCTGATTGCTATAACCACTGTCATGAAAGTGAAGTCAGGATATCAAGCTGACACTGTGATATGGTAATTTGTTAGTGCTGCAGAATTTCTGCAGAAATTACAAATCACTGCCTCAGAGGTTCTGCGGCAAATGGTAGTCTTGCCGCAGAACTTGACCCCACTGTGCCGCAGAAAAGTAGGGGGCCCTAGCTAAACCCACCCCCCTCATTGGAGGCAATTGTAAAAAGTAGGTCGGGGTAACAAAAAGGGAAGGGGGTTGCAACATACATTACATTTGCTAATGTAGTCCCACATGGAAATCCATTTGCAGGAGGGGTTCATCGGCATGAGGCAGGTTGATTTATGTGGGTGTTGCACGCTCAAGTCAGGCATGTGCATGAACTTCGATGTTTAACAAGTAATATTGGGCTCTATGCACCTATGCAGGCCGGGTCTGTGTGAAAGGTATGTACCCAGTCCACGTCCAACCACACCCTGGAAAAGGTCATGCACTGCCAGTGTCTGCTGGCTGCAGCCCCATCCCACAGGAACATAGGAGCGTGGCGAAGACAGAGTACGTGGCAGAGGACAGGAGAACACTGGCATATATCTCATTGGATACCATACATGCTGGTACACTGGATCACTTTTTTTCATGCAGAGCAGGTTATTGAGGGACCTGGAGGGTCCTGTAGTCCCTTGAAAGGACATCGCCCTGAACAATTGCCCCAATGGTTACCCCAGCCCCTCGCTGCAGGACCAGATGGCTGGAGCAGCATGATGGAGCCCAGTGGGTCCTCTGCCTGGCTGTGGCTGACCGCTGTTGGTTATAGTGGGCGCACAGAAACTTTGCCAGGGTCCCTGCTTGCATGTGCAGTGCCCCCTCCACCACCTCTCTGTGCCATCGAGTATGGCATGGGATCTGGCCATGCCCCTGGTCACTCCCCAATAGATTGGCACGGCGCTACCCATGTCTGGAAGTTGGTGTGTGCGAGGGGTGCACGACTTTTTTATGCATGCCTCTGGTGTCTGGTTGGATACTGCTCTGTGGCTGTGTCATACAGGGATGCCTACACGCTGCAAACCCACAACATGTAGGCATGATGCATGGTGCCATTGTGCGTACAACACTGTTTGGAGGTCACAGTGTGTTATGATGTCTGTGTGGGTCACCAATTTAACAAGACAGACTTAATAAAAAAACATATACCTGCCAACCCATACAGCTGAACCATACACACCCACAGACCATATGCTAATGTACTGTATTGGGAAAGCTTGACAAAAGAAACGTGTGAAACATTATGCACTTATTGACCGGAGTTAAGGGCTATAGTTGGAAAATATTGACCCCAGAAGGATGAACTATTGTCTAAAAATTGTTATATTGCCCGAAGTCAATAACTAACATTTGTATGCATTTTCCCACACAACACCTAACGTGTAAAAAAAAAAAAGATTAAAAGCATTTACTAACCTGGTTCTATATGTTTTCATTTCTTTGTTTGTAGACCTGTAATTCTTGGGTGATGTTCTTGGTCTATGAATAACTGCTTTTTTTTTCAGTCAGTGTTTTTTCTCCCCTCTGGTCTGCCTGATGGCACCCCTCTGCCCCATCACCTACTTTCTGTCCGACTTCTCATGGACTTACCGGTTATCCACTACTTGCTCAGAACCAGGATGGATAGGTGGTCTACCATGTCAGTCATGCAAGAGTCTGTGGGGGGTGCCGGCCATGGGCAGCCTGGCATCTTTTTCCTCCCTTTCTCCCTCTGGGCTGTAGTGTTGGTACGTGTACTGCTCCTTGCAGTCTCCCACTGTTCTCCCACCCAGCCTCTGCCTGGTGGTAGTCTCTGCAGTGGGACCTGGTGTCCCCTTCTCTATCAGGAAGGAGAGCTGCCATCAGGTGCACAATTGTCCCTCCCCTGGCCAGCCCACCAAGCAACCCTCGTCCATTTCTGAATCCGGGTTGCTGGCATGGGGCGCAGAAGCACAACCACTCCTCCACTGGGCCAGACAAGTCTGACCAGCTGCTTTTTGCCAGATTGCTACCCCCTGACATGGCCTAATTTCCTTAGAGTCCACTGCCCTCTCAGCATACTTACCTGGCCCATCCCCCATGAACTGGCCCAATGGGACTGGAGAGCAGGAAAACAAAAGTAGTGTTCTTTTATAGTTTATTGGCACTGCTGAGTGCCTAGCCTCTGTGACTTGATCTGCTTACCTAGTTTGTTCCTCTGACGCTAAGAACTTGCAAATGGGATGAAGAACACTAGCAAAAGTCACCTGAGGAGATTCTGGTGCCAACTGCAGCTATACTTTTGCAGCTGATGAGCTGCTCAGTGCCTGCTCATTCCCCCCCCCCGCCTGCAGTTGGACACGCAGAGGTGGTTTGTTTCGCAGGGTCTCGATTTTCAAAGAGCCCTTAGATCGCCACAAGTTGCAGAGATCTAGGGCTGTGGCAATCTTGGGGTGCATCAGGGACCCTGCGCTGTAGTTAAAACAATGAGGGTCCCTGTGCCGAAGACCCGAGATTTGCCACATCTGCTGGGTTGTGCTAGAGAAGCGGTGCACCTGCGGGGTTTGACGGAGGCTCTGTCAACCCCTCTGCCAACACAACACTCAAAGGGGCTGTATGAAGAGAATGGTGGTGGGGTAAAATATGCCTGCCAGGAGGGACTAGGGCAATATGGGCATGGGGGTTGGCCAGGGGGTGACAGGGGCACAGCGGAAATGTGCGGCGGATGAGGTGGCACCCTGCAGAGGTGCCCTGCGCTACTGTGCTACTACATACAGCTGACTTGACTGGGTACAGGGGGCTGGCAAAAAGGGACCGGGACCCAGCCTCAGGAGGAAACAGCCCTGACACCTGCCCCATAGGTGCCACTGACCCCCCAAACCATTGGCGGGCAGCAGTCTGCCTCCTCATGAGGGGTCTGGTACCAGGGGAAAGCCACAGTGCCTGGGGACCAATCCCAGCCACCACTTGCACCCTGCAACCTGCAGTAACTGCTGCCCACTGACGGTGTTGGGGTCAGTGGCACCTATGGGGCAAGTGCCAGGGCTATATCCTCCTTAGTCCGGGCCCCCATCCCTTTCTGCCATCCCCCTGTACCTGGTCCAATCAGCTGTATGTAATAGAACAGGGCACCCCCACAGGGTGCCACCTTATCCTCTGCGCATGGCCACCATCGAACGCCGGCCATCCTCAGCTGCACACATCCAGGGGAACAGGACATTACAAGGGGCTACAAGAGGCCTCTGGAATCCCCTTCCCCACACAAACGCCAGCCATCCTCAGCTGCACACATCCAGGGGAACAGGACACTCCAAGGGACTACAAGAGGTAAATCTGCCTCCCTTCTCCCAGCTTGTTTGCTGGGGATGTTGGACTCGGTGCGCTATTTTGTGTCCCCGTACTGCAACTGATTGTTTTTCGGCATCTGCTTTCTGGGATTCTGACTGCAGGATTTGGGGTAGGGGTCAACCTTAAGATTCATTTACTAGCATGGGTACTAGTGCAAATTGCTGCAGGCTAGTGCAGAATCTCTGCTATGTGCCCAGCTGGGCTAGTGCAATTCCTCCTGTGGAAAGCTGCAGTTCCATTCTCAACCTGGGTATCAAATAAATAAATACATAAATATAACTGTTCTGTAATTTAAACCAGGTCCTTTTCATGGAGGTTTAACTATGTGCTGCCTTAGAATCAGTGAAATGAAACAAAAAAATGTATGTGTGTAGTGCATTTACACACTTTTTCATTTTATACTGACAACTGCTTTTATTTTTTGCTGGGGAAGATCCTTTCTCCTTCTCCTTTCCTTGTTTAACTCAGTACTCGTGGCAGGCAGATTTGTGACTGTGGCCAGGAGCAGCACAGTTCTAGGGTTGCCACCTGTCCAGTTGTAGACTGGATAATCCGGTTTTCAGAGCCTTTATCTGATCATCCTGTTTTGATTAAATGTGGTCCAGTTTTTGGGCCATTTTGAATGCTCAGATAGTATTAAAAGTGATTGTATCGAATCATTTACTGTTGCTTGCATGTCCAGGTTACAAGAAAGGTTCTGATATCACTAGTCATAAGCCCTTGTTTGTAAAACCAGTCTGTCTAGGAGGTGTAAAGTATGGCCATTAAGACTATTAGCAGTAAATCAACCTAATCTTTTCAACTCTGAATTTTAAGTATGATCATTTCCTGCCATGATAGGAAACAGTTTTGCACCTTTATATGCTGAAATGGGTTCCTTTTTGTTTTTCCTATATTCTCATATGTTTTAAACCCACTTTTTCAAATTATTTTTCACATTTTTATTGCCTTTGTCACTGTATTGATTATTTCTCCCCTAACTCCTCGGCAGCTGTTGCTCTAATTTTGTATAACCTGAACATTCCGTGATATTAGCTACACCTTTACAGGCCACTGGAATAAATAGCATGGAACGATGTGTCTGAAATTGTGGAATGTGATGTCTCAGACATTTGTAAAGAAACAGCAGTAGCTGATGAGGTAAAGGGAACACAATGTAGTATTGAGGATACCACAAGTACTGATCGTTCAGTTATCAAAAAGGTGATCAAAGCATATCAGAATACATGGTTGTCATGGAAAGGAAAACTGAAAAGTGTTTAACAGAGAGAGTAACGGGTTGTGAATGGGCTTTGTACACCCAGCAGATCTGGGTCTAAATTCCCACAGCCTCCCTTGCATACTGTGTGACCCTAAGCAAGTCAATTAACCTCCCTGTATTCTTGGCCCCCCCCCCCTGAAGTTGGGTCTAGTGTCCAATGGGAGTTACCTGGTTGCCAAAGAATAAAAATAAATAAATAACAGTATGGGTTGATGCTGTTGAAGTTATCCTTACTTTTTTTTGGTGAATATGTTTTAATAGAACTGGGACAATCACACATTTCTGGGATCTGTGGCCAAGGTGGAAAAAGGGAAGTAAAAGACACACATACTTTTCACGACACAACTTTATTAACTACAGATCTGAAAATGTGAAATATATTAAAGAAGTCAGTAACTCAGCTGACATAAATAGAAAGCATGCTGACAAGACAAACCAATAAAAGATCACGAGTGTGAAAAGACAAAGTGAAGCAGTCAGTTCCAGCAATGCTGACTAGAAAAATATGACTGGTTGGGGTATGATGATGCAAAACATCTGATGTTCTGCCATTTGTCTGTCAAACATGAAATACAGTTGGGTAAGGCAGGCAATAACAATAATTTTTGTTTCGGTACAGATAACTGCTGGCTCGACTCTGTCTCATCCCATAATATCAGTGAAGCTCGTGCTATGGCAAAGGAAAAGGAGGATGCCAGCATTGCTACTACAGGGACAAGTAATGTGGAGGGAATGCTGAAGAACATGAATGAAGAAACACTTAATCGTCTGGATAAACAGTTTCGCACTTTCCATGCAACTGCTAAGAAAGGACATCCTTTCACAGACTTTGTATGGATGTGCAGCCTTGATGATATGAAAGGGCTAGATGTCAGTTCAGCAACTTTATCCACTATGTAGCCGAGGTTGAACACATGGCACTCCGAGAAAAAAATAATGGGAACAAAGTTCATTTCAGTCATCAGTGACAGAAACACTGACTCTTCAGTCACAGAAGCCGAGACAGTGTAGGTGAGGTTTGCAGTTAAAGGCACAGCGTAAAATCAGTTGGTAGATGTCCAGACTATTGGCAGGATAAATACAATATTATTTGCCTTTCATTTTAACAAATCATTGTTAACCATACTGACTGAGGGCTAGTGCAAACTTCTGCGGGCTAGTGCAATCTTTGGTTCACTAGCCCGGCTGGCTAGTGCAAAAAAAAATTAAGGTTGACCCCTGATTTGGGGGGTTTCTAGAAGTACTTTAAGATCTATCTTTACACTGTCTCACTAGCAACTGCTTTATCCTGTACCATTTGTGCCTACTAGCCTGTTGTACTGTGATTTAGACTGTTGGAACTCTAGTCATTTCACTGTGGAATCTCTTACCTGCTGTTATATTCAACTGCTTACTCTGGCGTCTCTCCGCCATTGTGCTGGATTTCCTGCGCATGTGCACTAACCCCCATGTCCCAACTCTGTTCCCAATAGTTCGTGCATGTGCAGTAGCGGGCTGTAGTCCCAAATAAGAGGGAGATTGGCTGACTCGCCCTCCCACGGTGTCCTGCCACAGGAGGTTAGAAAGGCCAAGAAACAAGATGAACAGCTTCCACCACCAGTACTCAAGTGCTGGACAATGTGAGCTCCTGTGAGGTCACAGAACTACATACACTGATTAAAGAACTGAAAAGTGTGGAAGTTTAACAGGGTGAGACCAGCCCACCCCAAGAGGCCTGAACTCTTAATTCCCAGTACGCCTGTTTCAAATAGTGTGGTATCAACTGCCTCAAGCAATGGGGTACGAGCATCAAATGCTCTCATTGGAAGACATCCATGCTCAACTGATTCAGCTAAAGAAAATAACAGGAGAATCAATGAACCATTAAGTGCTGTAATTGCTTAGGACCCCTGCCTGGGAGTGAGGGCCTCTACGGCACTCGCCCTCTAGAGCCTATCAACAGCAATGATTATTGCTACCACTGCAGCAGGGATGACATATCAAAAGTCAGTGTTAGTCAGAAAGCAATTTTCAAAGGGTTGGTGACAGACTACTCAGTGAGAAATTAGCCAAGAACCCTGGTCAGGTCTCTGAACTTTAGTGGAATCCCAGTAGGGGAACGCTCTGGTGTCCTGGGAACAGGCCATTGACCTGTAACCATTGCTAAAGATATTGATCATGTCAAAATCAATTAATCAGATACCAAAGCCAAAGAGTCAAGGAACTGGACTGAGATTGTGGGTCCTACTGCAGATGTGGAAGCTCGAGTTGATAGATGGCCCACCTGAGTACTCCTGGATAACGGCTCCCAAGTCACTAAAGTTTTCAAAGACTATTATGATAAGTATCTTTCTCACAAACAGTTGGAGCCTTTCCTTGGATGTGTGGGGCCTCAGTGAAGCTTCATACCCACATCTGGGCTTGATTTGTATCTGGGTTTCCTTCCCAGTGAACATTGCTGGAGCACCTGCTGCTGTGGAGACATGTGCCTTGGTGTGTCCATGAATGAATATATACAAAAAGATTCCAATCACTGCAGAAGCCAATTCCCATATGTTCTACCTCCTGGATCAGTTGTGTGAAGAGTTTGAAGCCTGACAAGGAAAAGCATCCGTGCCCATCTATGGACTTGTCAGACAAGCTTACTCTCGCAAAGGCCCTGTCCTACTGGAAGATGAGTCTGTGGGAACTGTTTGGTGCCAAGATCAATCTGAAGTGCTGTTACCCCTCCCAAGCAGAGTGCCCCATCAAGGGAATAATGCACTTTAAGGTATCTTGCTACAGTTAGCTGCTAATGTTGAATGGCCCAGTGGAAACCTGTTTGCCAGAGGGGCTCGTAGTCAAACCTAGCATACTGCCAGCTAAAAGTCATGCATATATCAGACAAGTTACAGTTCATGTGACAAATGTAACATACTGACCAGTGACCATACAAAGGGGTCGGACCCTTGTCAGGGTCTATTGTGCTGATATGGCCATGCAGCCACAAAAGAGAGCGAACTCAGCTCCAGAACAATTAGATTCTTTACTGTTTGAGTTTGGAGACTCCTCTTTGCCCACCTAGTTGCATAACTGAATTTTAGGCACAGTGAACAGAAGTTCTTTCTGTGAAGGAATGGGACGTTGGGTATGACAAGGGTGTACAGCACTGCATTTGAGTCACTGATGAGAGACCTTTTCAGGAAAGGTCAAGATGACTAGTCCCCACTGACATAGATGATGTTGAAAAGCACTTCCAGGAAATGGAAGATGAAGGCATCATTGAGGAATCTAGGAACCCCTATGCATCACCAATTGTAGTTGTCAAAAAGAAGAGTGGGTCTGTCAGAATGTGTGTGGACTACTGGGCATAAACAAAAGCACTGTATCTGACCGATACTCTATGCCACATGTCCATGGTGACCTAGATTGCCTGAAGAGAAGTCAATGGTTCAGTGTGATGGATTTGAGATCCAGCTACTATTAAATTTCCATGGCTTAGAAAGAGCGAGAAAATACTTCATTCATATGCCCCCTGGGGTTCTATGAGTTTCTTTGAATGCTGCAAAGGACCTCAGGGATGCCAGCCACATTCCAACATCTGATTGAGAGAGCAGTGGGTGACATGAACCTGTTGGAATGCCTTGTGTACATGCACAACATTATTGTATTGGAGAGAACCCTGGAAGAACAGAAAGCCCGGCTGTTCAAAGTGCTCAGCAGACTGGAAGAGTATGGCCTCAAGCTATCCGTCGACAAGTGCCAGTTCTTTAGGACCTTGGTCAAGTATGTGTGTCACATTGTGTCCCAAGATGGCATCTGTACCAATTCCAACTATGTCCAGGCTGTTACTACCATGCCAAAACCCACCTAGCTGAGAGAACTGCAGAATTTCATAGAATTCTTCAGTTATTACCACAGGTTCATTAAAGACTGCACCATAATTGTGCAGCCTCTGCAGGACCTAACCCATGGGTATCCTCCTGCCAACCAGAAAAACAAGTGGGCACCACAGTCCACTCCTGAAAAAGTATACTAAAGAGTGCATGAACCATTTTGCTTCAGATGGACCTGAGCTTGTGATGAAACATTTGAAGAGATAATCAGGCACTTGACCAATGCTCCCATGTTGGCCTATGTAGACCCCAGAAAGCAATATGTGTTGCACACAGATTCCAGTCTCAGTGGGTTGGGATAAGTGTTCAAGGTCACCCACAAGGACTCCAGCCAATAGCTTATGCCAGTTGCAGTTTGTTGCCATCAGCAAGAAATTATCCAGTCCACAAGCTGAGGTTTTTATCACTCAAATGGGCAATTGTTGATCAGTTCCATGAATATCTGTATGGTGCCCATACCACAGTCCACGCTGATAGCAACCCCCTCATCTATGTGAAAATGACAGCAAAATTGGATGCTGCAGATCATCGCTGATTGTCAGCCCTCTTGACATATGATTACTGTGTGGAGTATCTCCCGGAAAAAGCAACACTGATGTTGACGTGCTGTCCAGATGACCTCACCTAGGGGTGCCAAGGCCATAATGGATCTGAATCCCAGAGACTGCTGTCCAAGCTTTGTGCAAAAGATAGGATCTGGAAGGATTGAAAAACTCCCATGAACCACCTTATGTGGTGGACAACTTGAGCATCTTGTGGGACTTCAACCTGTGGCTTATTGTAATGCTGTGTTCCTCAGTAAGTCCACTTTGCCACAAATGAGTTTGAAAGACTGGAGAAAGAGCAAATGGAGGACCCAGCAATATGAGACACTGTTAAAACTCTCCAATGAGGGGGACACCTATAATTTATCAAAGTGAATTATCCTGACACATCTCTGCTACTGAGAAATTGAAGCAAGTCGAAAGTACATGAAGGAGTGATTTACAGAGAGCCACACAGCAATGATGGACCAAGCCTAAAACAGCTGTTACTGACAGCTAGATTCAGAAAACGGGCTTTAAAAGCTCTGCATGATGAGTTGGGACACTTAGGTGTTGACAGAATGTTGGACAAAGTCAGAAGGAGGTTCTATTGGCCCCAGATGAGTACGGAGGTGAAAAACTATTGTAAACAGAGTATGAGATGTAACCAGTGGAAAAGGCTGCCCACCTGAGCAGCTCCTTTGGTGAACATTACCACAGGTGCTCTCTTGGACTTGGTTTGCATTGATGTTTTGAGTTTAGAATGAGACAAAAAGAACATTGCGAACATCCTGGTTGTGACAGACCACTACTCCAGGTATGCCCAAGCATTCCCTGTAAAAGACCAAAAGGCCACAACTGTAGCCAGGATTCTGAATGAAAAGTACTTTGTTCATTATAGACTGCCCAAGAGAATTCATTCCAACCAGGGTCAGTAATTTAAAAGTCATCTGATCAAAGAGCTGTTGTCTCTCTGGGGAATTAGGAGGTCATGGCCCTCTCCGTATCACCCTCAGGTGATCCACAACCAGAAAGATTCAATAGAACCTTGTTAAATATATTGGACATGTTGCACCCTTCTAAAAAAAATCAAACTGGAGTCAGAAATTGAGCACATTTGTCTATGCATACAAGTGCACTTGCAATCCCCATATCTGCTCATGTTCAGAAGGGAGACCAGGCTCCCAGTGGACATTGCATTGCCTTGCTAAATATGTTGGGCTCACTGGACCTTCATAAAAAATTCAAACTGGAGTCAAGAAGCTGGCCTGGTGGCACTGAGGGTTGAGGCACTAGACTTCACACCTTGTGTCACACCGGTGACCCGGGTTCAGGAACGGACTTGGGTTGTTGGTGGGTCGGCAGGGGAGGATCAGGATCTAGCATCTGTAGACTGCTCTCCTGATTCTGGGGAGGGCTGGGGGAATCCACCACATTGTAGTGGCTCCTGGGGACGCCCGGGGCACTACACACCAGTGTGCATGTGGGGTGAGATCGGTGGATGTTGGCATGTGGGTGCCTGGATGTCATTGCACATCCGTGCTCCAGTGGGCACAATCAGGAGGAAAAAATGGCTGGGCACGACTATGCAGCTTGATGGCTGTGCCCTGCCTTGCTGGGAGGACTCTCGTGGAATCACACTGGGGGGGGGTCAGGGGCTGGTCCAGCTGGGCAGTGTATGAGGAGGCCCTCCAGGGACTGGCAATGGCCATGCCGGATCCCCCATCATGTGAGTGAGCCTTGTTCTCTCCCGGAGGGCAGGGCTGGAGACTGGATGCTCCCGCCGGTAGTGACCACAGTAAGGGCATTAAAAAGAGATGTGATAAAAAAATAAAATAAAATAAAACAAAACTGGAGTCAAGAAGTGAGAATGGTCGTCCATGCATACAACTGCATGTGTAATGATGCCCGGGGGCAATCGCCATATCTGCTCATGTTCGGAAAGGAGGCCAGGCACCCAGTGGACCTTGCATTTGGAGTGTCATCTGATGGAAACAATTCACAGACTTACACCAAATATGTTCAAAGACTAAAACAGCAATTGGACAGTGCCTACCAGCTGGTTGCATAATTGTCTACCAAGAGAAACTGGCCAAACAAAATCAGATGCAACAAATGTGTCAGAGCTCATGAGTTACTCCTTGGAGACAGAATCTTAATTTGTAATGTGGGACTACCTGGAAAGTACAAAACTGTAGATCAGTGGGGCAACATCCCCTATGTATCACAGAAAAGCTTGTGGACTTTCTATAGTACAGAGGTTGCTCAGAGGGGGATCACTGTAGAAGTAAAACATTGCACCACAATCATTTGCTCACAATTGGACAGTAGGATGTGTCAAATTTGGACAATGGCCAGCACTCCCTCACAGAATGGAAACAAGAAGTTCTCACAACCACAGAAGCAAACCTAGTCAGCCTGCAACCAGCCTAGATAACTGTCCACTCAAGCCTCCAGAAAGATCTTTACCATGAACCAACATCCAATACAACAGCAGCATCATCTGATGAAGAGGGTGACCTTTTTCATTATCAATCCACTGTGTACATTCCCCATCTATTAAATGCTTCAAAATATTGGCGGATACCAACTATTCCCCCCACACAGTTAAACCCAGATGCAGAACCTTTGAACCCCCAGCGAGATCAGCTACCCCTGAATTAGAGCCTGTGGAAGATCTCATAGAATCTGACTAAGAGCCAGATGCCATAATTGAACCAGCTCATTCTGAACAACCTCATTCACCACTCAGAGAGGAGGACATGCAACCTCAGTTGCCCAGGAACTAGAAGAAGTCCCATGTCCCACTGTGGCATTCAAAAAGACATGTAAGACCCATTTTGAAGCTTAGTTATGACACCCCTGGTGCCCACATTGACCTGCCTCTTTATGTTGTGCATCATGGAATCTATAGCACCTCCTGATCCATGCCATGTATTGAGTCCAATAGGCCTAGGTTATTAAGAGGGGATGCAGAGTACTGGAAATGTTGGTCAGATAGGAACCAATTATCTATATAGAAATGTCTGCAAAAACTATTGTTAATCTTGAACCTATTGATATGTTATGTTGTTATGGATCCTGTGAATGCCCAGCTAGGAAGTATTTATCTAGGTAACGTAGAACTGTTAGTTGTTGTTTGTTTCGTATCTTTGAGATATGCACTGGATGGAACTAGTGGAATTGCCAAGTCGACAATTTGTGACCTAGGGAGAGTGTAACCCACTTTTCAGAAAGGGAGCTTACCTGGACTGCCTCTGCCACCCTGCTGAGGTCCACAAAGGAGTGTCATGCTGCCAGCTCCCTCCCACCTGACCGTGTGTGTGGCAGCAGGAGAGAGGGCATAACTGCCCAAATGTCATCAGCACCTTCTGTGCCTTCATTCAGCAGCTGTAGCTGCACTCTTCTGTCCCGGTCCCATGATCTGGGCAGAGGAGACTGGGAATAAATAACAGGATGCCTCCTCTGCCAGTGCCTCACACACTACCCATGAACTGCTGCTGATAGCATAAGAGCAGGAATGTATGGCAGGATGGGGTTCCTCCCCATGCTCCCTCCTCACAGACCCAGTCAGTCATCCCACTCCAGATCTACTTCACCTGCAGCTATCCCCAACCAACTGGATAATAGCCCTAAGGGACTGCTATGCACCCAGGGGACTAGCACTTGAGAGGGGCCACAAAATTAGTAAAACAAAGACTTTGGAGCACAGAGGTTCCTTCAGAATATGGCCACAGCCATTTTGATGACCCCTGACCCCCACCAGCCATCCAGGCTAGAAAGCCCCAGCAACCAAAGCAAGGGATTGTGAGGAGGATGATGTAATTGCCCCCCCAACTGTACTGGTGGGTTATTGAGGCCAATTAGAAGGCAAGACACGGTAGAAGGACTGATGGACAGCTCTACCTGTCCAATGGGAGACTGAACTATGAGAAAGACATTTCTGGGCTCTCAAGGAGCTCATCATAATTTGAAAAAGACTCTGAGATGTTCAGACCTGCTGCTGCTGAGAGCAGGTGAGAGGCGTAGCCAGGCCAACAATCCTGCAAGCTGTCACCAGGGTTCATTCAGTAAGCTCACTGTGAACCTTATGATGGGCATATATTGTTCACAGATTGTGTAAGGTGAGCACCTGTGAGAAGAACTTGCTGAGAGTGGGAGCCTGTAAGCCATTGCTGCATGCCAAATCTCCTGAGCTGCACCGAGAGGAGTCAGAGAGCTGCATCCTACCCAGGTTGCTCTGAAGCCAGGTGGCCTTCTAGCCCTTATTTAGTGGGGTGGATTGGGGAACAGGGAGTCACAGGGTGTGTGCCCTGAGTACATGGGTACTCTTGATCTGGAGGGGACCCAGACTGTGGGGGTTGGTCATGGATCTGGGTTCCTTGAGAGATGGGAAACCACTGTGTAGTGCTCCTATGACTGTGGATTGAGCCAGAAGGGCTGTCTCCTGACAGATGTGAGCCAGAAGGACTCTGCTACTGCAGAACATCCAAGAGTCTGAAATGTTTAATCTAAAGGCCACTGGGGCCTGTTTCTGATTACTACCTGACCTGCTGCTGTGTGCTGTTCCCAGCCTCGACTGAACTGCTGCATCTATGGGTCACATGAGTGCTGGCATTGCTGGCTGGGGGCTCTGTACAGTACATGTCCAGTTTTAGATTACCATTACTGCCTTTGAATTACAGCTGTGTTTCAAGCATTTTCCTGTTGGATTTCAAGTTCTTTAAATTGTGCTAGCACACTATGGCCTGTTGAGTGGTTCTGTTGCAAAGGTTGCAAAGAATCTGGGTAACATAGCTACCAGGCCTGTACTGTGACTCTTATGTAATTCCTAGGTACCCAAAGTCATTGGTATTTGCATCATATTTGAAACTGTGGTTTTACTACTGGTATAGCTAAAGCGTTACCACACTCTGTGTAGTATAATGCTTCTCTTTTTGCCCCTTGATTGGGCAGGTGCTTTATAGATTGTGTGGAACTTGAGATGGTGGTAGTGACCCACAGCGCAGTGGCTCCCGGGGGCATTGCTAGTCTGTTCAAAATTAGGTTGGGAGTGTTTAATGTGACCTGCAATTGTCTAATCCCCTCCTTTTCTTCCAGCTTCCAGGCATGTGTTCTTAAATAAAAGCACTGTTAGTTTGTTGAATTTTATATCAGTGTGTGCTCCCTGTTTGTATAACCTGATTGAAGTGTTTCTTGGTAATGGTAACAAAATATCCTAGTGGTGTATCTTAGTGGTCCCCAGGGGGTGGGTCAGTCAAGTGTAGGGAGGTGGGTAGGTACTACATGGCAAGGGGTGGTACTACACACAACATCTGACCCACTTATTCTCTCTCGGTGGAGGTACTGTGCTGTTTTTTATTTGTTTTGCAACAAACTCCTCTACCACAGGGGAGAGAATGAACCTAACCTCCTCAACCAGGTGGGCATTATACAGTCACCCGGCATGGATGTGAACCCAGACACAGCGGAACAGGGTCTCATTAGTGATAGCTTTTCAGCACGGTTTTAAGTTCTATATTACTGATAACTTGAAAAGTTCCTACTCATACTTTGAGGTTTAAAGGTAATCTGGGAAACATTACTTCAAATAGACAGGCTGTTGATTATGAAAATCAATTGCAGCTGTGTGTGTCGGAGGAGTCTGCATTCCGTTATTGATACCCTTTGCCACAGCATGCATCTTCTCTCTAGGAAGCTTAATGCAGTGGTAGAACTACATGCTATGAAGCAGTAGAGAGTAGAGGGGCTGTGTTTCATTTCAAGAGCGGAACATTTTTTTCTTTCTCACTACAATTTATGTAGTATGAGAGAAATTGTTAGATGACATTGCTGATGTTAGTGATAGACTTTCAACAAGGTGTGATGTTCTATAGCGCTGTTAACTTGAAAGGTTCAAGCTCAGACTTTGAGGTTTGAATGCAGCTTGGGAAACATTACTTCAGATTGACAGACTGTTCATTATGAAAATTCACTGCAACTGTTTGGGTTGGTCTGCACTCAATGCTGGATGTTCATGCCACATCACCCCAGAGTGGAATTTTTTTTTTCTCACTACAATTTATAGATAATGTGTCTTAGGCCCAAGCCACTTCCCTTTTCATTGCCAGGGTAGGCCTGTCAGCCTTCTTTCTGGCCATATAATTATTTCATACAGACCTTCTGTGGTGTTTTTAGTACCACTGGTACTTTGAATTTTACGGCTGTGGGTGGAGCCTACAGGGCTATTAAAATTGCTTAGTAGCTTTAAAAATGGCCGATCGTGGAACTTTCTGTTGGACTTTTAGAAGTATCCTTCTTAAAGTCCAACAGAGTTTAAAACCCTCCTCCATGATCGGCTGCTATGGAATAACAGCTGTGCTATTTTGGCTGTTACTTCCGCATTCCATGGCATGAACTGCTCATGCATGACTCGTGTGCATGTGTAGTTCTGCTGGCGCCATCATGTTGTTAATGGCAAAATGCCATTCACCACAACTGCGCTTGCACGAGTGCTGTGCATGTACTGTTGTGCTGCCACCACTAGCTCCGCAGCATTCTGTGCCCCCCTCAACTAATGTGGCACACTGGGAGCCCACCCCAGTGTGCCCAAATAAAAATCATTTTACCCATTGACATTGGGGTACCCAATCCCTGTGTCAGCATTATGTGGAATCCCCCACACACCACTCCTGTGGTGCACTGGGAGCCCCCCAGTGTGCCTGCTTCTTTCTTCCCCCCACCAACTTCGAGGTGCCCAATCCTCATGTCAGCATCATGTACAACCCCCTTATTCATATGGCACACTAGGAGCCCACCCCAGTGTACCCAAATGTTTTTTCTTTAAAAAAAAAATGGTCCCTTGTTGTCACATTTTTTTCCTGTAAAAAAAAACAGTCACTTGTCATCACTGCAGTCCCCTTCCCCCTCCCCACTCTCCCACTGAGCACCAATCTCCCCACCCCCCCTTACCCTATACTTTCCTTCAGAGGTCGGTACTGTCTTATTCTCTGGACTGGGACACATCTGCACTCTTCAAAGCCGAACCGCGAACTGAAGAATCAAAGGTAAGCGTGCTATAATGCCATTCAATGGGATTGTCAACTTATGCTGATAAATCAGCAATTTTTTTGAATTTTTGACCCAAATTTTCAACATGGGGTTCTTGGCACTCCACCTCATGAAAACTGTCACTGTCACTGTCATTTTGTTACTCAGTCCCGAAAGGTGATTTTGCAGTCATTGCATAAAATCACCTTTCAGGACCAATTCACAAAATGACAGTGCCACTGTTCATGAGGTGGGGTCTCAAAAATCCCATGTTGCAAATATGGTGAAAAAATTCAAAAAAAATGACTGCGCTATTAGACTGCGTTACGCAGTTTCTACGCACATTCCTAACTTCACCAGTTTTTAATATTTTCACTCCACATTTTCAACATTGCCATTTTTGCACACCTCCTTCAAAACAGTACACCTGTCATTTTCCACATCCTGGGCAAAATGTGTTTCTGCTCCCGTGGCACAGAATAGCGCGTTCGCTTTGCGAAATCACCTTTCGGGACAAGTGACCAAAATGACACTGGCACTCTTCATGAGGAGTCCCAAAAAGGCCATGTTGAAAATTTTATGCAACACCTCAAAAAAATGGCCAGGTTACACCTCAGCGTTGAATAATTTCTATGCACATGTGTAACTTTAGTTACTTGGTAGCCCTTCACAGCCCCATCAGCTGTGGTTAGAGATTGTCTATATTGCTGTGTATAACCTTCAAAAAAGTCCAAAAGTGGCTAAAGGGAGAGAAAAATCTCCCATATCAGTGGTATAGGAATCTGTATAACAGAGGGCTGCACCAGCAAAGAGTTTAATACCCAGTGAGCCCAACACTTTCTATAGCTGCCAATGACAATCTCTGACATTTGCTGTCAGCCATGGCAGAATTAAAAGCCCTTTTTTTCAGCAGTATTCAGTAGTAAGGAGGCACACATTCACAGTCACTCCCTCACCACAACCAAGGAAAGAAATGCTGTCTGTCAGTTCCTGATGCAGTTCTCTATGTGGTTTATGCCAACATGAACAATTGAGCTTCAGGACTAGGGGACATGAACTTGAAATTGGGGAAGGGGAAATTTCACGAAGGATGTGAGGAAATACATCTTCACAAAAAGGGTGGTAGCAGCATAGAACCGATTGTAGAGGTGAGAACAGTGGAAGGCTCTATGCATGCATGGAAGAGTTACAAGGGCATAGTAGTATAGAAACAGGGAGGGGGAAGAGGAGGAGGAGGATCCTCTGAGACCAGTTAGGGTCTGTGAAGGTACAATAGGCAAGGAATCCTTGCACAGACTTGGTGGGCCTAGTGATCCTTTTCTGCTGTCAAATTCTATGTTTTATGTGCTTTGCTCCTGCCCCCAGCTGTGTTGCTTGGCCCTGCAGATGGGGCTCCTGAATGGATTTGAAAAATTGCCTGAAGGTGGTCTGCAGAGTGTCTAGGGTAGAGGAGGCATAGCTAGTCTCAAAGGAACTACTAGGCATTTTAACTTTTAACTCTAACTCTTGCCCCAACTTTCACAGGACCCCTGGATGAACTGGCTCCTCACCACACTGGGATTGGCTCCCTGAGACACTGGGGCATGCTGCAAGCCACATAGCCTTAAAGCCCCTGGAGCTGCCTCAAGCAATTACCATACATGCCCCAGGGTGAAGGCTGTCTCTGCTCTCTCTCTCTCTCTCTCTCTCTTTGGCTCCACTTCTCCCTGCCATACTCTCTTTCTTTTGCTTCCAGCTCCATTGAGCCCAAAGAGTGCCATTCTGCACACCAGCTAATGACCCCACCAAGGTGGCTTTACAGAGGGTGAAGAATTCCCACTGGCTGAGGACAGCAGCCACCACCACATCCACCATCGGACTGATTTTGGATGCCCCAAACACACAACTACTACCCTGGGAGCAGGCAGGTGGCCCTGCTGTCCCTTTCTGCCTCCCACACATCTCCTGACACTCACACTCGCCTCTACCACCCGCTCTCTCTGTGTGTGCCAAAACCCCCAATTTATAAACCTGTGAATGAGCAACAGTGGTGACCTCTGACCCATGGAGTTCCCACCAGTACCACAGAGGCTTTTAACTATTTAATTATGGGCCCACAAAAAGAACCTATGGCATGCACAACATGTACACACAGCCTGCCCGAGGACATCAACTTAAAACTTAATTGATTCTCATTTTTGGTGCATAACTTCATTTCAGAACTGAACCTAAATGGGGTAAAGAAAATCACACAATAGATTAACTGAACTAGCCATACATCCCCTTTCATTTAAATGGAATGTCCTGTGATTGCTGAAGTGTGCCTACCCAGAAACTCCCCTACCTTACCTACGGCTGCCTCCTCTTTCTTTATACTTCTCCCACTCCACTACTGCTGCACCTAGCATAATAGGAGAGTAATGCATGTAGAATTATCTGGTCCTAGCCACTCCCATGTATATTATTAGTATGTCTACTATGAAGTTTTGTATTATAACTGCCCTGTATATAGTCCATCAGGCATTCAATTCATGCACCGCTTGTCAAATCTGTTGTCAATTGCTTGTGTCCTTGCAACATTTTGTCTTGACATGCACTCTGCCTAATTCCATCCTTGTAACATGAGAACTGCATTGCTTGTTGCACTTATATGGTATACCCACCTGACAGCGACAGTTCAACAGCGAGGTCCCCCCATCATGACTACAGCGCCATGCCGCTGTGGGGACCCTGCTGGAACTGGGCACTGTCTGTTAAGAATCCTGCACCACAATCAGCTCAACTTGGAGTTGATAATCCCTTAGTGAGGGGGTGCAGAACTCGAACACCCACATGGGGTTCAGGGGTGAAGCCCACGAAGAAAACACTTCCTGTACTGGGAAACCAGCAGCCGACAGCTAACGCAGTCAACTTGCCGGTTTCGCTGTCGGGGCATTCAATGAGAAATTTGTCGCACACCCTTCATGGATCCTACTTTTACCTTCGTGGTTGATTCTGGACCCAGGGTCGGCCCTGAAAAAGGGACTGTAATTGTCTCAGTGGACTTACCTGGTTACCAAAACTCAAATAAATAAAAAATAAATAATATATCCAGCTGTATCTAAAGAATTACTGGGACATATCTCTGGCTACAACTAAATGTTTCTAAAGTTGACCATTAACAAATTAATGCTTAGCTTGTACTTTAGTTTTCGACTTTGAAACTTTTTTCCCCTTAACACATTTTTTTCTTGTCACCACCAGGTGGCCTCCTTTTACCCACATCTCTACTTCGCATCCCAGGAAGTGAGTGCCATCTCCTCCTATTTTGTGTACTGCCACCACTCTTAATAACTCCTTAATACTCAAAGTTTCTCCCCTGTCTTCAGTGGTGGGGCCAGTTCTGGTTTGAAGGCTAAATGTTCCCTTGGGTGTGGGAGTTTGACTGGAGGCAGGGGATATGTATTTTCCCCTTGTGATATGTGGCTGAGAGTGGACTTCATCAGCCCATCTCAGTATCCACCATATTTTCCATTTACTTTCATTGCTGTTGCTTGCGCAAGCCCACCACATCACTTCTGATGTAAAGGCACCTCAACAGCACATCCTCCTAGAATGTCCTGTCATGCACTGACTCTGGGGGTGGTCCAGTCGCAGGTTTACCAGCCCATTCTCCCCCAGATAAGGTGTGCATCTGGGAAAATTCTCTATCCTCCCAATGTCTGTTCAGTCCAGATGTTTTGGGGTTGAGGTACAAACCTGGATCTCCTACATGTCAAGTAAGCCTCATGCTGCCTGGTGCCACCGAGCTAGAGTTGGCGTTACTGTTTAATAAAGTCCACTCGTTTCCTATTCTGAACTTTGCACACTCCTCCCTTTCAAAGTCCATTATGTGTACATTCCTTTTTGCCTTGCAATATTTATAAAAGGACCATAAATACTGTCTGACAAGGTCACACACCAAGCTTGTGCATTCTCAGCAATATAGATGACTAGCGTAAGGAAACCATGTATGCAGAATTTAAGCAGCGTGCTACAACGGTTCAGTAATAAACAACTATACCTTTGTTAACCTGCTTGTAGATTTAATTATTCATAGATATATTTAAATCAACATACATTGACAGAGCAAGAACAGCTGCAAGTTTAGGTTTACTATACTTTGAAACTGCTAGGAACATCCATGTTATACCTATAATTCCATAAGGGAATCACATTTTGGCATAGCTGAACATTAGTACTGCATATCTGCTTCATAAATGCCATTGATGTCATAAAATGTATTAACAACCACCTATGCCAATCAAATGCTTATTCATTGTTCCTATAGGTTTACCACTGAGATGTCTTTGCAGGTTAATTATAGCGTGTCAGGAGTCAGTCTGTATTAATGCTGGTGGGACACTTCTTTTTTTGTAAGAAATGCTGTTGTTGACATCTCCAACACAGTGACAAGTAGAAGTATGAAACAAGGTAACAATTGAAAGGAAACCTTTAACACAATAGGGTTGCTCAGAATCTGTTACCTGAAATAGGGTTCATCAGATTTCAAGCGTTTTTTAAGAATTTGGAATTTTGATATTTTAGGCCAAGTATCCACATTTTGAGAAATCATTATTGAATGGCATGTAACCCCAGTCTGAATCCAGTTCCTCATATGGATGTTTTTAAAACCTCCCCCCAACCCAGTACAGTGTTTTTAGATATCCTTAGTGGACAAGAAACAACCCTCCCCTTCCTCCCTTTGCCTACCTCTTCTTATCTTTAGTCACTGCTGCTGGGGTCCCTGACTTTTATCATCACTGGTGGGTGGCTCAGGTGGCTCTAGAGGAAGATAGCCAGGGTCTGGTCTGGTAGTAAATTCAATAATTTTCCAGGACTCCAGTGCAGGTTTAATAACGTTTGTCCATCTGTAAAATGAAAACACCCACCCTCCTCTGCAAAAATCTGATTTCAAGCCCCCCTCCTCCCCCTGTAACCCAGTCCCCTGGTCCCCTCGCCCCTAGTTTGACTCCCCCATTTCCAGGTCCTGATTCAGATGGGCAAAGTCCTCCATCTGAGACAGTCCACTGATCTCCTTATGATCTGTTAGTAGTAGCCCCCTCTGTAGTACCCAGAGAGAGAAAAGACCCATCAACTCGACTTCCCAATCCTGAATCTGGCTTTAAGGATACACATCTGTCATCAAAACTAGGCACAGAGAGTAGCATGGCCATGGTCTGTCTAGCTTCTGTCCAACTCCCACCCTACCTATCCTAGAAGCTCCCAGTTCTTCCTGCTTGACACGAGTGGTGGCTGACCTAAAGAAAGCCCTGGGGTTAGCCATCACCTGACACCTTCTCATAAGCATCTGATAGAGCCTGCTGGCATGACTTTCTTTAGTTCTGTCACCATCCAGGTCAATCAGAGAGAACTCGGGTCTTCTGGGATGGGTGGAGAGGAAACGACTGGAGTCAGATGGACTGCAGCAGAGTGAGTGCACACTTAATTTTGAAGAGAGACGTTTATGCACCCCACACAGCCAGCTGCGGGATGGGGGAGTTGGGTTTTTGGGCCCTTCTCTCTCTATCAGATATTGGGGGGGGGGCTACTACTAATATAAGGAGATCAGTGGATTGTCTCAGTCAGAGGACTTTGCCAGAGTATCGGGGCTGGAGGGAGTCGTACTTGGAGGCTGGTGGACCTAGTTATGGGGGGAGGTTAATTGACATCAGTTGTTTGCTGGGGGGGCATTTTCATTTTAGAGTTAGACTTTACCGAATCTAAACTGGAGTCCTGGGACCTGAACAGTTATTGAATTTGCTGCTGGAACAGACCCTAACCACCTCCGCACTCCAGCTACAGCTATCTGAGCCTCCCACCAGTGATGATGACAGTCAGTAGACCCCAGCAGCAGTGGTTTAAGGTCAGGGGAGAGAGGCAAGAATGGGGGGAGGGCTTTTTCTGGCACACTAAGCGCAACACTAAACACTGTACTGGGTGGAGGGAGGTTTGGTGACCACAGACCGTAAGATGCGTGCAGAATCAGAACTTAAGATTCTGCTTCTATGCCTTAATTAAAGGTGGACCAGAATTGGAATTTCTGAAATTCTGAATTTTGCAAACTGAACAGATTCCAGAGACTCCGATCACTCCTAAATAAAGTTCAACAAAATATTGTTCAGCCATGTAAGGTGTGTCTGCATGTGCGTGAGTGCATGTGCGCATTTGTATGTGTTGCTTGAAAACAGTTTTCCAGGCTTTATGTTTTCACTGATTTCAATTTAGAAAATGCTCAACAGAGCAGTAGCACAAATAAGAGTTAAACATTGAGATATACTCTGGAAACTTATAGTTTGATAGGTGTACACAGCCAGAATGTGGAGTAATTCTTGTGCAACTTGTTGGTAGTCAAAGGCCAGTTGTATGATTAGATGTTGTCTGTCATTTGTAGTTATTTTGGCCACTTGCACACTCTGTCCTTTGTGGGTCTACCACCCTGTTAGGGTACCAGAAAGGCAAAGAAACCCTCTTGAGGAGGGTAACAACACCTAGAGATGCCATAGGAACATGATTCTATTGGCTAACTGTACCTTAGGAAGGAGCCCATGAAGAAGGGTGAGCTGCGGTAGGAAGAGGAGGGGTGGACAATGGGAGCAAAGAAATGGAGCTTCTAATGAGGCTGGAAGAAGCTGTTTTTTTATAGCCTGGAAAGAAGGTGTGGCTGATTGCGCCTTCCCATCAAACCTCAGGTTAGACTTTTAATTTAATGGATGTACACAACCACAGTGTGGAGTAATGCTTGCACAACTTGTTGGTAACTGAGGGCTAGTTGTATGGTAGGATATTGACTGGCATTTCTAGTTACTTTGGCCAGTCACACTCTCACTCCCCTGAAGGAGTACCATCCTGTTAGGGTACCAAAAAGGCAAAGAGACCCTTTTGAGGAGGGATCCACCCCAAGAGGTGCAATAAGAACATGATTCTTTTGCATACAGGTACCTTAGGAAGGAGCCCAACAGAACTGGAAAGCAGGAGCTGCAAACACAGATGAGCAATGTGATGACAAAAGCAGCTGACAGCTTGTGAGGAGCGTCAGTAGACTGAGGCATGACTTCCAGAGAAGAGAGGGACTGGCAGGACTGTAGAAGAAGGCGAGTGAGCCACCATTCAACCCCAACTCACAGTGGAAATTCTAATACTGGGTAAATGGTACTGGATAAGTGCTTTATGACTTTTGGCACTAAGGAGAGAGGAAAACACCCCACTAGAGGGAAATCTCTGTGGATCCATGGCAGCCAGGCCTTAGCCGCTATCCCTCCTGGCATGGGTACTATTGTTAGGTTAACTGAAGTAATTTGGAATTCAGATTCAAGGGAAACATAGAAACATAGACAATGATGGCACAAAAAGACCAAAGGTCCATCCAGTCTGCCCAGAGTTCCCTAACTGCCCTGAGACATTTGTCCATATGGGGTTTTATCCTGCCAAATCCACCCCCAAAATGTTTGGAGGGATAACTCTCACTCTATCCCTCTAAACTGATAAGGTTGTGGGAGAGCCATGAACAGATCTTAAAGCCAAAGGAGGTACCACAGGGAATGAGGCCTCCCAAAACATGGACTGAGGAGAGAGAGAGTGACTACTGAAAGGCTAGCACCCAGTCTCAAGACTGTGAGGAGGCCTAACCTTGACTAGAAACTAAAGGAAGGGGATACAGAACAAGACTAGGTGGACCTTAGGCAGACTCCAGGAAAATAGCTTTCGGAGGTGGTGCCAACCTGGTACGAACAATGAAGAAACCCCTGTGTTCTTAAATACAACACTGTTGAGGTGCTGTCTACTGTGGTTCTGCACAGCTGAATCTTTCCCCAGCATGGCGGACTTTCTCACCACCCAGTGGGACTCCCATGGGGCACCACAGTTACAAGCAGCATGAAAAGGCCCCCTGTCGGTGATGAGGGACTCACTCTCAAGATGCAGACTTCAAAGGGAGTGAATAAGCTTGATTGATCATGAGTAAGCTTAATTGAATAATGGCCAGTAGTAATGTGTTCACAGAGCCTGATGGCATGATGCAGAAATTGTCTGACTGGTGAGTAGTATAATGAGTCACAGAGACTGAATACTTGTGAGCAATATGAAGGCTGACAGGTCAATTGATTGTCAGCAGTATAATGTGGCAGACAGGTTGGTTATCTGGCTAACGAAGGGCTGGTATGATAGAAACTGAACCAAATGACAAGGTACTGAAAATATGGCTGCACATCAAAGGCCATTATCTTTGAAAACACAAAGCTATAAGCATAAATGCAGGAACAGTAGTATAACCACGTTCGTGGAAAATGCTGAAGCAGACTGACTAAGAAGGCTGGAAATGACTGAGGTAAGTGACTGCAGTCACTGGCAAAGCTAGGCAGAGTAATGGAATGTAAGGCATGTAGCATAGTAGAGGCAGGACATGAAACTGAGTAAGCACACTGAAACTATAGACATTGTAAGTAAGCACTGAGTTGCAGAGCGACAAAAAGCAACAGGCGTGGCTGCCCTAAAAAGGCAGAAAGTAGAAAGCTGTAGCCAGAGGAGCAAACAAAATACTAACCCAGAGCTGCAGACAGCAAGACCCAAGCAGAAGGGCACAAAACAACCAAGAGGAAAGCAGCAACCACACAACAGGAGAAAGGAAAGCAGAGCCTCTGGCTGTAGAAGAAGAAATAGAGCTTCTGAATGAGGCTGGAGGAAGTTTTTTTTTTATAGACCAGGAAGGAGGTGCTGCTGATTGCCTCCACCCATCAAACCTCAGGATAGCCTTTTAATTTATGCCTAAGCTGTTTCTTAGTTAAGTTTAAACATAATATAAATCTTTTTAGTAGTTTTAAAACTTAAAAAACAATGCAAATATTATATAGGTGTATACTACTGGCGCAGCCAGGCATTACAGTCTACTCTCACAACATTCAGCAACATGAATGTCTGTGTAACAACCCCCTCCTACCTGTACAGGGCAGGGCTTGTTCACCTCAAAGTGCCCATCTTGATATTGGCCACTTTGGCACCAAGTCGCAAGGGGAAACAGGAGAGGAAGCAGCTTAGTGGATAAAAGGAGGCAGACAGGTGTCATCTGGATAATTCTGCAGCCTGGGGCAGCAGTCGTACTGGGAGCAGCTGGTAGCAGCCAGACCATGAGAGATCCAGGTGAGGCCTGGACTGGGAAACTGGCTTTATCAGCTATCGTCCCAAAATAGTAACGGAATGTAGTAGGACCACCATGAAGGTGTGGGAGCTGTGAGGGTTTTCCATTAAAAGGAATCATCCTGATGGCCAGCTGGCTTGGTGACAGTCCCCCCCAGAAGCCATGAAAGGAGACCTTGGTGGGGGAAATGAGCCACATGGAGCCCATGCTATGGAAAAAGCACATGAGGAAACTAGATGGAGAACCTCAAGCAGATGGACTGATGGCAAGGTAGGAGATGCTACAATAATCCAGGGAACCAGTGGGGTTGCAAGGACGGGGACCCCAGGTTGTGTGACATTCTACGGCCAGGCTGGAAACAATGCTGAGGTTCTCATTAAAGGAGACTTGGTGTGAAGTCAGTGTGAGGGCGCCGGCAGCTTCACCTACGCACTTTGAACTTTAACTCCTGACACAGCTTTCACAGCCAGATGCCCAAAAGGGATGTTTCATAAAGACTACAATTTTCATAATCAGCTGCAAATACGGGTCAGGGAGACAGCCCAGAACCAACAGTAAATGAGAGGGCCCCTGCTGGGAAAATAGCAGAATGACCTAGTGAGTGCAAAAGAGTGAGCACACGTTTCAGCAGCTATCAGAGGGTTGCACCTGGAGAGAGGTGCAAGTGCCTACTATGGGTCTCTAGACATCACATGACTGTGACATGAACAGTTTCTGGGAAGTAAACCTCAGTGTTTGCTCAATATCTGCCTAGTGTGGTTATTGCTGGGCGAAGGGACACACAGGTTTGAATCAGACAAGAGCGCTTGAGAAACAGGAATTTGGTATAAATAAGTATGTCATTGTAGAGAGCCATTTTCATTGAACAGTGTCGCCCAAACAAGGAACAGTCCCTTATATTTCTGCAGGGCGGACAGCCAGGCTACGTCTATTCTATAATGTGGAACCAAAATTAGTTTTAGTTACATTACTTTTACTGTTGCTAGATTTACTAACATTACTGAAATCAATGTTTACATTACTAATATTGAATAATTACAAAATGAAGGGTGGCTAAACTATATTACCTAAAGATATAAGGATTAAGATCCAACCTTAGTGCTGACACATATCCTGTAGCCTTCTACTGTCAATATAAATGTTGATCTACAACACTCAGTAAAGGAGAACAGCAACTGCAGTGAACATAACTATGTACAGTAGATCCAGTGGTTATATTGCTACCATTAAAATGCCAGTGATATAATGCACGGTCATGTGAGGTCCTTTGGGGTAAGGCAATCTTTAGTTTTGATTTGTTGGTTCAGCATTAATTGATTTATAATAGGTACAAAGGTGCTGCATTCTTAATCTGTATTTTGAAGCCACAGCATGAGAAACAGAAGGGGGAGGGAGAGAGAGAGAGAGATATTATTAATTGAATGTAATGGAGATGTGTTCCTAGGCCCGGATATTCAGACTGCGCCTGGCAGTGGTGCAAGCATGGGTGCAGCGCAGCTGGGATGTGCCAGGCCAGGACCGGTGATATTCAGCGGTGGTGCTCCTTGGCACGCGCCATTGAACTCGGCATGGACTGTGCAGGCATGGTGGCACTGCGCATGGTGCAGTGGCTGTGCTAGTACGAAATCTGGGATCGAGGCGGATGTGCCAGCACAAACGCAGTTGCGCTGGGCGCAGCAACTGCACTATTCAGCAGAGGGAATGCAAATGAGGCCATAATATATGTAAGGTGCAAATGGGGCCATTTGCATGTCATTATGGCCCTATTTGCATGCATTGCACAGGGCAGCCCAGCAAATTGCACCTGGCGCCCTGCACAGCATGATGTGCGGACTGCGGGGGTCCTGGTGCATCCCCCGCCCTGCAGCCACGATTGCGGGTAAACATTAGAAAAACAAACACCCTGGTAGTCTAGTGGTACCTCCCTCCCATTGCCACAATCTCTGTGAAATATTAAGTTCTACATTCCCTGGTAGTCTAGTGGTACCCCCCTCCCTCCTGTTTCTGCAATTGCCATGAAATATGAAGTTCTACATTCCCTGGTAGTCTAGTGGTACTCCCATCCCTCCTGTTGCCGTGATCACCATGAAATATTAGGTTCTACATTCCCTGGTAGTCCAGTGGTAACCCCTCCTTCCTGTTGCCACGATCACCGGTAAAATGTTGTACAAACATTCCTTGGTGTTCCAGTGTCACCACCCGCCCCTTCCACCCACACAGGATTCCTTGCCAACCCCGCACCCCCCCATCATCGGTAGGTGGCTGCAACCCACCCACATACCGCCTGGCTGCCCGCCGAATGATAGCTTACAGTACGGGCTGTAAGCCCATTGGTCTACACTGTGGACCAATGAGCTTGCAGGGCATACTGTATTAGACAGTCACAAATATGTGAATGACCATGCAGTCCCCATATGCCGACACTTTTCTTATGTTCTCATGCTCTTATGCATATACTACATAAGAGGATGGCACAATTTGTGCTTAATGGCTCATATGACACACAGATGTATATTATATAACCAATTAGGCTGGACGTCTCTACGCGAAAGGTGACAGTTACATAAAATATTGTTTGCATTGAAAAGTGTTTGGGGAGATGTTCCTGATGATTTGATAAAACATTTAGAATATAGGGCAGGGAAAGATTCCTTAAGGATTTCAAACCTACTGGAGCAGGTAATTCCAAGGTACAACACATTAAGGGCTGCTTACTTCTATAGCCACATGATCCCTCATTAATGGAACTCCTTGCCAGCTAGGCTTCACTTCAAGGGTGGAAAATGTCCATCCCTTGCAGCTATAAAGGCTTAGTTCCTGTCTGTCACTGCTCATTGTGAGAGATGTAGTTATCTCACAGTAGGGGTCACTTAGGGACAATATGAGGAGATATGACTTTAAGTGCAATAAACTGTGTTGCTAGGTCCTTATTGCTAATGTAGTCAAAGGCTCCTTAAACTATATGTTTATTTATGTATCACAGGCGTAATTGGTGGGGGGGGGGGTCATGGTTGCATGGAACGCCCCCTTCAACTTCATTGAAAATCTCCCCCCATTTGACAAAACTCCAACACTGCGATTGTAAATCCTCCCCCAACTTCATAAAACTGCCCCAGCCTCTAGCTTGCCAAAATCTGATCCTCCGATTTTACTCACAGCAGCTGCCGGGTCAGCATCAGAAAATGATCAATTTAAATTGCTGCTAGCAAGACAGGAGGCTGGCATTGGCTTATGAATATGCAGTAGTGAGCCCCACCTCCTGCCGGGGACAAAAGAGGAGCCTCAGATCAATTGGTCCAGTGTTGGTCAGGTGACTGTGAAAGGGGTGGTCATGTGGTTGTTCTAAGCAGAGTGGGCAGACTCGCACAACACTCAGACACTTTTCCGCTACCAGTGTTGAAAGTAACAATGTGTGTGTGATCAGTGCGGCTTGGCTCTTTGCTTCTTCATGGTGGCTGCTTACTAATATTAAATTTAATTAAAAATCTGACTCCTGATGGTCATCTGTCACTCCTCCCTGCGCAGCTAGGTCTCAATGGTGGTAGTTATGGCTGGGGGCAGACTGTAAAGAAAAACGCTCAAGAGTTGGAAACAGTTAGGGTCTGTCCCCATGACACTATAGTCTGATGGGACGGTGGCAGCATTCGCCTGGTTTAAACTGCAAGCAGCGCAACTTTAGTCAGTGGCAAAAGGTAGAAAGGGAAAGCCACAGTCAGGAATGGAGCAGGAAAAGAAAAAAAAACTTGAACAAATATGGCTTTTAAGGACCTATGTCTCAGTCCATCTCCTTACCCAGTTAAAACAAATAAGCCACAGTCAGGAATGGAGATGGTGGGGCCGAAGGAAAAGAACAATGGAAAACTATGGCTGATAGAAGAGCGTATGTCAGTTCTTCACTGTATTCTAAAGGGATGTTCTTGCACATAGCGTCATCTACAAAGAAGACCATTGTGCCTCCCTGACACAGAGGAATAGGACAGCTCTACAGAACAGAAAGATGGAAATTTAAAAAGTTAGAAAAGTATCCTGAGTTCAAGTCAGACTGGAGAAGGATGAAACAGACAACTTGAATTTTGATGCATTTTAACTGCATCAAAATTCCAGTTGTCAGTCTCACCCCCCTCCAGTCCCAGGTCACAGTTATTGCCTAAAAATGAATGAAACTGCACCATTTAACTCCTAACTTTTTAAAATTTTCTGGGGAAGCATGCCTCTGGGCCTCCCTAGAAATATTTGGAAGCCCCCCCTCACCAAATCCTGGCTACACCCCTGTGTATTTTATTTGCAATGTGTACTTTTTTTTTTATGAACGGACGTCATTGTAAACGATCTTGATAAATTAATGTATTCCAAATAAACAAACTTGAAACTTGAACTGAAACCCCATAGTGATAGCATCTATAGCCAATGATTACTTTGCAAACTGTGCCAGGAATATCATACATCCTTTCTGTGTCACCCTCCCCTATCAGTAGAGCCTCAATCCTTCAGGTCTTACTAGTGTCCCACATGAAGGTGCAAAAGGTGTTGCAGTCTTCAAATCCCAGCAAATCCTGATGAGTTAAACAGACAACGCATCTTAGTTGCCCCTGCCCTAGCCATGTCAGGTTTTGCCATCTTCAGCTGATCCCTATCTATTAGTCAGGTCCATCTATCTGGAAGCTGGCCAGAGTGCTCCCACTTCACAAAGGGGACTGCCCTTGAGGTGGGCAACTATCAACCCATATCTCAGTTACTGACCCTATCAAAGATCTTTGAGCACCAAGTTCAGGAATAAGTTTCAAAGTTCCTGAGCAGTTCAAATTTCTCTAGACCCATCCAGAGTAACTTTTTACAAATCACTCTAGTCACATCCGTTCTCTGACTGACCTGCACGATCAGTCTCTAATTTCTCTAAATAAAACTAGAAAATCTATAAAAAGGACTCAGACACACACTACTTAAAACTTGCTATCAGGGACAACAATTATACTTGTTTAGTATTTTTTCAAGAAGCAACGGTTAAAGGCCTATGGAACATTCATAAGGTAGAAAAAATGGGCAGACTAGATGGGCCTTGCGGTCTTTATCTGCCACCAGCTCTATGTTTCTGTGTTTCATTTGTCCTACATTTGTGTTGCTAAGTCATACGAATCCATAACTTTTACAATATGTTCAACATATGAGCACATGGCTTTAATAATTATGCATTCATATTACCCGAATTTCAACAATTTCCAGTTTCCCTAAATAAAACGAACTATTCTGTAAATAAACCAAAAAAAAAAAACCAATGCAGGGTACAACTACTAGGACAGAGGAGATGGAACTGAAGAACCATTTGTGTTCTTCCATAAAACACCTACTGTATGTACCTATGAACACGTAAATATGATGCAATCAGAATGAATATTACTAACACGAATAATGTGCTACAGTATGTCCTGGACTGCAGCCTTGAGAGGCTGAAGGAGCCTGTGTACCTCCATGACCTAAGGAACTAAACAAGTAATAACCCTGACATTGATAGTCACCTATTCAGTGCAGGCAGAAAGATACAGGCCAGACAAACTGTAATCCCACTTGGGAGCAGGTGATCACTGCCCAAGTGTAACTGGATTGTTACCAACACCATGCATACCAGAGGTCTATGAGTGTTCACACTGCTGTAGTGCCCCAGAGCTAGCATCAGTTGATGCTTAAGGCCCCATCCACACTACACCGCTCAGACCCCATAACGGACAGAAACCTTTACAGCCGGGGAGTGGTACAGTGCATTCACACTGCAGCGGTGACCGGTACGAGACCGGTACCGCCAGTCCACACCCTCGGAACTGGCGACCATTACCGTGGTGCCAATCGCAATGCAGCTCACGCTGCGCTACGGAGCCTACGAGGACCGTTACCACCATCACACTACTGCGGTAGCGTTACCGAGGCGGGACCGGTTTCAGAACCGTTGTTGAAACCACCTCATATGTGGTTTCAACAACGGTTATGAAAACACCTTCTGTAACATTACAGGTGTTAATGCAAACCGTTGCGATAACGGTTGGGCACTCTGTAATGTTACAGAGGCGTAGTGTGGACAGGGCCTTACAGAAAGGGATAGTCAGGTGCTCCAGAAGCACCAATATAGCTAGCATGAGGGGGTGTCAAAATAATAGATACCCCAGAGTCCCCAGTTTTCCCGGTGTTCCCAGTGAGGTTCCTAGTAGCCCCAGTATCTCCCCATTTGGTGCCTCACAGACCACTGGCCAGGAATGACAAAGACAGGAAGTTTGACAGTGTGAAACAATCTTTTTTTCATTCTGCAAGCTTCTTCCTCAGTGTTTCCTGCCCTCAGCTTGGCACAAGCCTAGTGCTAGCTTAGTTTTTAAACAGTGCCAGCATGTGCTGGCCTGTTGGGCTGCCCCCCCCCCCATATTGCCAGGGACTCAGCATCCTGAACAGTGTGAGGCTATGAGAGGCTTGGGTGGTGGCACAGCAAAAGCTAGTCTAGTGTAGAAGGATGACAGGAGGTTTAAAAAAGGAGCCCAGTGACCAGTTGATCAGGGACAGCGGGAGGGGACTTGCCTCAGCCTTGTGGGGTCCCTCATTGTGTCCTGCCTGGTTTGGTGAGTAGTGCAGCCCCTAATTTCCGGTTGGTCAGAGGCAGTGGTTGGAGTTCAGTGGGTCCTGTGTTGGTGGTCAGAAGTGCAGCAGCAGTAGTGTCAGAGTTGGCAGTTTCAGCCTAAGGTGAGTGTTCTCACGACAGGCACTTTCTTTTTTTATATATTTATTTTGATGTTCCTCATCATAGGCAGTGGAGACTGAGAGAATCTGATGGTGCAGAGGTGAGAGGCAGAGCTGCAGTGGTGAGAGAGATGGGCACTGCAGCCATTTTGGCTGCAGAGACAGAGGCAGGAGGCTGAGCCATTTTGGCTAGCTTGATCTCCCTCCCTCTGCAGACCATATACAGCAGCTTCAGCCACAGCGGCTGGAGCTACAACTTGCTCAGGATAGTGAGAGAGTGGCAGCACCACAGGACAGATTCTGAATATTCTTTTGGGATAATTGTTTTTTTTAAAGCACTGAAGACAGCAAGGGGCAGAGCAAGGCCCCAGGTAAAGGCCCGGAGGGTGGAGTTGGGTCACAGGAACAGAGCAGGCCTCAATTAAAGGGATGCCCAGGAGGTGCAGTGTAAAGACACAGAGGAGGGGCAGGTGAGCCCTGAAAGTACATGACACATGAGTGGAACAAAAGGGAAGGGGCAGGGCAGGCTCCAGTTGAAGAGAAGACCGGGGGGGGGGTCAGGTAAATGGGAAAAGTAAGAACCCCATTTAAACATATGCCGAAGGAGGTGGAACAGAGGTGGTGCCACAAGTAAGTGCCCAGGTGGGCAAAATAAGAGGTTAATTGGGCTAGTAGCCCTGGAATCACTATAGTAGCTCAAGGCCACAGGGTTAGCATAAACAAGTAAATAATTTATTAGATGAATTGTGCTCTAGCACAAAGCAAGGGAGACAGGCAGGCTCTGGTTCACAGGGCAAGGACAAGGACAATTTGGCTAGTTGCCCAAAGGGATACCAGGTGGCCCAAAGCTAAGGGGTCCTTATCTAAATAACATGCTGAGCTGTGTGCAACCTTGAGCCGGGGGAGGGGGGAAACAGAATTCTCCCTGGACCAGCAGTGTAGCTGCCACAGGCCAATGGAGGTGAAGGAAGCACTAGGGCATGATAAGGGGGGTGTAATACATATTTTGTATGCAAGTATAGCAGTTGGGAGTTGGTCTGAAAAAGGGACTAGAGTTATCATATAGGCTACAAGAAGCTTTCAGAGTCATGGGTGACCTGATTTATGTAAATTATGTATAAGTCTGCCACTCTGCATTGGAAAGCTAATTGGTATGCCTGTGGAAGTAAGGGCATAGTCTGTGGTCCTTGCTGTAGCTTGGTATACATAAGCCCATGTTACTACCTGAATTTTGGCCTCACAGCTGAGGCACTGCAGTTCAGCCCAGTCAATTCAGGCCTGCTCTCACGTATTGTCTGCCTTGATATAGTGCCCCTGGTGACAAGCCAACCTGAAGTGCAAGGGTTACCGAAGTGCATTAAAGAGATAGTGTGCGTGTGTGTAAAACTGCCAGCATGATCTCTGTCTAAGGTGATACTGTAGCTGGGTACAAGAGACTGTCTAATGCTGGCATGCCTAACTGAACTTTTGGTACTGCTGTCCAAACTACCTACCTGCTAATGTGTTGGCAACTCTGAAAATGAACTGCTTTAGCATGTTGTGTCCCTCTACAAACTACCATTCTGCTAATGTGTTGGTGCCCCTGGAGGTACTGCCTAAAGTATGTGGTGCCTTGCAGTCAGTACCTGCCTTTCCAAAGTGCCCATAACAGAACTATTACCTGCTTGTCCAAGGTCTCCATAATTGAACTGCCTCACTGACATTCTACAATTGCTAGGTGTGTTAATGTGTAAGAGACCTTAAAGGGTCACTGTCAACCATTTTTGCATCATACTATTTCAGGTTAAAACCCACATTTTAAGATTGCTTACCTTCCCTAAAATTTGTTGGTTTTGCTGGTAGTTTAATCTGCCTCCTTTCTTAGTACAACTGAAATGTATGGTAATTGTGTATTTACACCCAACTTTGTTTTGTTTCAAATCCTTGATCTATTCTTCTTGCTTGCTTTCTGAACATCAGGAAAACCCCAATGTAGTGCAGCCACTCATAATGCAATAATTTCCTCTGCACTCACTGCATCTTGAGTGGCTAGACCTTGTTGGTGGTGTTCCCAAGTTCAGGAAAGATGCAGTGGGAGATGATTAAGGAATGTAAACAAACACATTTGGTGTGGTAACACCATCTTGGTGGGCAGTCTGTTTTGCACTTTTAAAAAGAAAAAAATGAATTGGAATCAAACTACCAGTCGCACCAGCATATTTTACAGAATGCTAATAACCATAAGATACTGTATGTTTTTATGTTGGCTCAGCTTACGCGCCAGCCAACATCTTGCGGAAGTAGCATATTTGGAGGCGCGGTCACTGTTGGGTGAAAGCAGGGCATGCATCAGAAGGTACATCCCTCATTCCCCAATCAGGCAGCAGGAGGCACTGACCTCATGCATGCCTAATGTGGCCATCACAACAAAGAAAATGTCCGCTGCAATGAGAGCGAAGCTGTCAAGCAGCATGACCATTACACGCCTCCCGTGTTGCAGGCAACATGGTGGCAGTGACTGCTGCTGCTGCTGTCTGTCACAATGACGATGGGGGAGCCCACTCCCCATTGGCATAATGTATCCCCCCCTTGTTGTTGATTACCCAGGGGTGCCCAATCCCTCGGCATCATGGCCCCTCCCAACAGTTTCTTCGTTGACGGGGCCCAACCCCGTCGGCTTTTACCCCTGTATTTTGTGTCATGCACCATCCCCCCATTTGTTATGTGCTGAGGGGGGTGCCCAATCCCCCTCGGCTCATCCCCCCCACTTCTGTTGTGTACCGATGGGGTGCCCAATCCCATGTCTGCCAAAGCAACCCCCCCTTCAGTATGTGCAAATGGGGATGCTCAATCCCTCTTCGGCTAAAGCAGCCCCCCACCAGCACTGAGGTGGCATGCTGGGAGCCCATAAGGAGGCAGTATAGCGCAGTGGTTTAAGACTCTGAGCTGCAAATCCTGGTGACATCCAGCAGATCAGACCTGGGTTTGAATCCCACAGATTCCACTTGCATACTGTGTGACTCTGAGCAAGTCACTTAACTTCCCTGTGCTCCCGGGTTGCACTTGTAAAAAAGCTTTCAACTTAGTGTGTCTCACCTGGTTAAATAACTAAATAAAAAAAAAAAAAAAATGCGTTTTCACGCTCCCGGCGCAGAATAGTGTGGTCGCTGTGGGAATTCAGTGTTCAGGACAGATTATGAAAATGACAGTGGCACCGTTCATGAGCAGAGGTCCTAAAATACCTATGTTGAAAATTTGGTGACGATACTCCATAAAATGACTGTGTTACGAGCGTGCATTGCGCAGTTTGCACGCATGCTCGTAAGTTCACAAATTTATAATATTTTCACTCCAGATTTCCAACATTGCCATTGTTCTGTACCTCCTTATGAACAGTACAGCTCATTTTTTCACATCCTGGCCGAAATGTGTTTTCGCACTTCCGGCACAGAATAGCGTGGTCGCTATGGGAAATCCATGTTCGAGACACATTATGAAAATGACAGTGACACTGTTCATTAGCAGAGGTCCTAAAATACCTATGTTGAAAATTTGGTGATGAAAGTCTATAAAATGAGTGTTTTATGAGTGCGCATTGCACAGTTTGCATGCATGCTCATAACTTTGTGAATTTGTAATATGTTCATTCCAGATTTTCAAAATTGGAATTTTTCCACACCTCCTTATGAACAGTACAGATGTTATTTTACATATCCTGGCCAAAATGTAGTTTTGCATGTCTGGTGCAGAATTGCATGATCACTGTGCGAAATCAGTTTTCAGTACAGTGTGAGGAAATGACGGTGACACTGTTCATGAGCAGAGGTCCTAAAATGCCTATGTTGAAAATTTGCTGCTGAATGTCCATAAAATGACTGTGTTGCAAGCATGCATTGCGCAGTTTCCATGCACCCTTGTAACTTCGCAAATTCGCAGTATTTTCATGCCAGATTTTCAACACTGGCATTTTTTCACACCTCCTTATCAACAGTACAGCTGTCATTTTTCACATCCAGCCCAAAATGTGTTTCTGCACCTGTGGCCCTCAATGGCGTGGTCACTTTGGGAAATCAACTTTTGGGACTGATTAACAAAATCACAGCATCGCTGTTCCTGAGGGGAGGTCCCAAAATGTCTATGTTAAAAATGTGGCTAACAAGCTCCCACAAATAATTAGATTATGGCCGTGTGTTGCGCAGTTTCTGTGCATGCTAATGACTTCATCAGTTTTTTTCACATTTTCACTCCAGATTTTCAATGTTGCCATTTTTCATGATTCCTCATGAACAATACAGTTGTCATTTTCTACGTCCTGCCCAAAATGTGTTTTCTTCCCTGTGTCGCCAAATGGCATAGCTGCTGAGCAAAACCACCTTTCAGCTCACAAACTGATTGTGCCACTTCTCATGAGGTGGCCTCACAAACGGCCCATGTTGAAAATCTGGAGTGAAAATACCTCAGCACCCTTACGGTGTTAGGGTTTCCAACTGTAGCACCCCTCCCAGTGCAGACTGACAGGCACCAGTGCGGTGATTTGGGATCACCGGATGTAATGCTCATGCCATTGCACCCTCACCCCCACCCTGCAGCCAGTGACAGGCATCATGGTGTGCCTTGCACTGTTCGGCCACAAAATTCACCCCATTCTCCTATACTGCACCCACATCAGCATATTTCCTTATGGAATGGGGTAAGTATAATGCCCAAAGACCCCAAAGCACACCACAACACTTGTCAGTATCTACAGGGTAGGGTGACGTATAATGGCATGAGCGTTATAGCTGACGACCCAAAGGCACACCCCAATGCCTGTCACTCTCTACAGGGTGAGGGTGGGGTTGGCATCACTTCAATACTTCACTGCCATTCCTATTATGCAGCTCTATCTGTGACACTACCAAAGCTAATGCCAGCGAGACAACATTCAGCATTGACAAATGCTTGTTTAGACTATGGACAGTTTGAGGCCTAAAGGGGTTGACAGTGTTCCTTTAAAGTATGTGTGCTCAAGAAACAACACCAGATTAGGAAAGACTTTATTTGAACAGCTGCTCTAACCAGCAGCAGCTTTGGTTTGCACTCACATGCACTGGAGTTAGTCATCAAGCTAGTCTAATGTGACAGTCAGATCTGCTCAATGCATTTTTCTGTTCAGTCTTTAGCTCATCCCTGTTAGGAAGCAAAGCTAGTGTAGTAGCCACAGAGGCTCACCAACTATGGACTTCAAATATAAAGTGGATTCTGGCTTTTCTTCACAGATCTCAATGAAAGCTGCCAGACCAGAAGGATTTCAGGTCTTTCTTCACATTTTTCTCCCCTGATATAGTACCCGTTCTGACAAGCCAACCGGGTATTTAAAGTACAAAGATTATCAAATGCTATTAAAGAGAGAGTATGTTTGTGAAACTGCCAGCACGAACTGCATCTAACGTAATAGTGCAGCTGGGTATAAGTGACTGCCTTTCTGTATTAAAAAACATCTGCCTGCTCTTTTGGTGCCTCTCTATGAACTACCCATCTGCCTATGTGTTGATTCACTTGAAAGTATTGCCCAAAGTGTGTGGTTTCCCGCAGTGAATACATGCTTTTTCCCCAAACATTATTTATGACTTTTACTGATACAAATGTATAACAGTCCTGCAATGAATGACTGGCATACTTCATTATTACAGTCGAGAATACATTATGTACCTATCCTTGTTACGTCATCAAGGGGGAAGGCCCATTATTTTTAAATATTAATTTCTTTATTAAAAAATGTTTCAAACTTTACAACACATAAACAACAAACAGACTGGTACATTGTTAGATCATAATTCATCATAGAGTGGTTCAGGTATATGTGCCCTTGACCGGTCTGTAAAACATAAGTGCACAGCATACATTCATCCAGTAGTCTCTATACAGGGTATACAGTGTCTAGAGCGATCTACATCTATGGATTGTTTTGGCTTGGCTAGGAGGCCTACATCTACCTCTTCCCCATGGTACACTGAGCAAAGTTCCAACAAGCCAGTTCGACAGAAAATCTGCTGACTGGCTTTACAATGACAGCACAAATGTCGACCGCAATCGTAGTCCGCATTGTGCCATCAGGAACACAGGTGTGTTTTCTGCAAGAGGCTGCACCCCCTGCATCCCACAGACATTGGGCTTCACCCCCCAACACCCAGATTTTATTATAATCACCTCCATGATGGAGGTGTTGCTGGTAGGTGGCGCAAGACCTGGAGAAGCTGTGCTGGGGTGTCCTGCTGCTGTAAAATGACTATTACAGCGACCCACAGTGACCTGTCACTTTGTCACTGTAAATGACTGGTTGATGTAATATTTTTGATGTAGCAATGGCATACCCACTGAGCAATACGTTGTTCTCTGTTCACAGGAAAAGACCCCATGTTTCATAATATTGAGGGCATTTGCCCATGGCATAGCATGACATGCATTCTAAAGATGCAACCTGAGAGACCCCTGAAGTCATTTTGTAAATGTTACTATGTCAGGTGTTCCTCACCATCTCAGGAGGAGTCTTTTTGCTACTAGTGTCACAGCTATAAACCACTGAATAGGAGGATGTTTCCTATGAGTACCATTTGTTAACCAGTCTAGAACAATTAAAGCTGGGGTGAGTTTCATCTGGGCAGGTAAGAGAGCCTGGTGAAACTGTGCAACCTGGCTCAAAAATCATCTAATATTTGGAAATGAACTATATAATATGAGAAAGTGAGCCCAGATGCTCATTGCATCTCCAGCATCTATCACAGGGGAGCACACCCAGGGTATGCAGGACCTGTGGGGTCCTGTAGTAGTAGTCCAATAACTTCAGTTGTATGAGTTGTACTTTAATATCCCTACGTGTCACATGGGTTTTCTACCAGCGGGTACTCTGTTTCATCAAGGATTGTGATGTTAAGTTCAGACTCCCATTTCATTTTACAAGAGTCTGTAAGTAAAGGACTGGCATCTCTAAGTATTTTATATACAGCAGCACCACCCAGGTGCAACACAGTAATGCCGCAATATGCCACAAAATACTGCAGTATGCTGCAGGGGGGGCAGTGTAATTCAATGACTATTAAGCCCTCTTTTACAGCAGTATTTTGTGACATATCATTTACAACAAGTTACTGTCTTGTGCTGTGGCTAGCTCTGCTATATACAGTATGTCCTGACCTACCTTTGAGCATTTTTAGCAGATCTTGTACCTTTGGTGTTCAGTTGGGGTGTAGGAGGCAAGGAGGTTTTGAACCAGGCATTCAGTGCCAAGCGAATTTGTAGGCAGCGCCAAAAATCTTGTTTAGGGATATCGTATTTGGAGGCAAGTTTGGAAAACGAGTGGACCTGATTAGGGAACAAGGTGTCTTTCACTCTCTGGATTCTAGCTTGCAGCCAGGAGGGACAGTAGATGGGTTGTGTACTGTAAAGTTTTCATTATTCCAGAGTGGGGCCAGAAGGGGTGGAGCCAGACACATTTTGAGGGCTCAGGTCACTGTTTCCAGTAAAACAGGGAGACACTTAGAATTGGGGTGGTGTTGAACAGTGTGGGGAAAGCGGCAGAAAATAGATATGTAGACGGGAATGTGGACTTGGTAAATTAGCCTTCTGTAGCTACCCATTGTAGGAGGGTGCACTGGTTCGAAGAGAACCATTTAATGACTTGCACTGAAACAAACACCAAGAATGCCCATATTAAGTATGATACAACATCAGTGTTCCAAAAAAGCCATAATAATGCCATGAGCAGGATAAAAACAGAACTACAGAAGAGCTGAGACATCATCAAACACCTAGCAATGGAGAGCGGACAGGTGAAATATCCCCATGTCCCATTATAGTTTGATGACTCTATAAGGCAACTATCTCATTTGTCTGTAGTATAACCTGTCATGTCAATTCCCAGAATAAATGCTTACAAATTTCATATAGAGACAAAAAATAAAAGCTGAATGTTACCTGTCTGATACTCTGACAGGGAAATCAATTCTAACAGAGCTGAAATAGTCTTTAGATTGCACTATCACAGATACATCTGACTAACTGAGCTTTATCCTAACATTCAACCGACTGGATACCAGATTACTAATGAAGCATGCTGAGGTTAACTTTCAGAAACTGTAACATGCCCTGGAATCTAATATTGCAATGTCTTGTGAAAGAAAAACAGATTGAGGGTATTATTTTAAGTGTTTGTTAGAAAAAGAAACAGTCTCACTTTAACTTTTATGTCTGTCGATAGCAGTGAACGTTGCTGGAGAACTGTTGCCCAGCTCTACAGTATAATGCAGCTTTACAGTGGCACAGGTCTTCAAATGGTGCCAAAATGTTCATTCTGCAGAGATGGGTTTGCTCAACTCCATTCGTCTCAAAGCTACAAGGTGACATCATTTTCTCCACAGTACGTCTAATGTCTAACCATAAATTCAGGAGCAAGCCCTCCCCCCACCCCCAATCCATAAAAATATACTAGCTTTATCCAGAAGACATACAGTACCTTAGAAAGAGAGTATGAAAGTATGAAAGTTAAGTTCAGAGCTGGGTGAGACAAAGCCTAGGATAGTTGGAACTGCATAATGCACGTCTTAAAAGGTGTTATTTCCCCGTTGCTTCTCCCTCAGAGTCCTGATCCCTCACAAGGATATCCCATTCTATTTTGCCCAGCAATTTTACAGCTTCATTTGCATTAGAAAACTGGTATGCATACCTCTCAACCTCTTGCCTCCTGAATCAGGGACAAGGCTTAAAAACATCAGGGACAAAGACCCAAAATCAGGGACACATCTTAAGAATTAATACTATTCATTCAGAATGCTGATAGAATAACAGAATTTGTGTTAAGATGCATTTTCTGAAGAAGAACAAGTCTGAATCTTTAATGTTTTACATTATTTTGTGACTTTAATCCCCATTCTTCTGTCTTAAAAACACAAATTTTACAAGGGACAGAGGAAAATGTTGAGGCAAAATCAGGGACAGTTGAGAGGTATGCTGGTATTCTTTATCACCATATACAATTTTCAAGCTGGCAGGTATAAGTATAATGTGATGTACTTCTAGGTGGCACAGTCGGGCTGTTAATCCATTAAAACTTCTTTGTCTCTCTCAGGTTTCAAAACTAAGGTCTGGAAAGATGTGCACCCTGGTTTCCCTCCATTCCAGGGTCTCTTTTTGCTTCGCATTTAGGAGAATCTCATCTCTTTCCATTAGTCATCCCAGTGGCACTAGGCAAGTATGAAGGAAAGTCTCATTAGCGGGAAGGTGTTTGCAACCCCCATGAGGTGTTATATGAACATTTTATTAACTGTTGGTTCACCCAGTGGCTGAAATTGGTCTCAGAGCCATTGTGTGATACATTTCCTTGGATGCTCACCTTCAGATCCCTCTGTTAGACCTCAAATCCTCAGGTGGGTCACCCATACAATGTTGCCTAAATTCTCCAGCCTCTTCCTTAGCAGATGATTTTCTTTGGTGAGACCCATGGAGAACACAGGCTCTCTCTGTGGTCTATTTTGCAGTTTGTGTCTCAGAGGATAGCCCCCCTCTTTTGTTGTGCATATTCTTCAGCTGCATTTGAAAGTCCTAAACAAGTTGATCAGGGTAAGGAAAGGCAAGGCAAATTTTATTTTTATGGTGCCCAATCCCGGAGGCTCTGGGCACCAAACAATTAATTAAAATTCAATAAATAACTAAATAAAATCAAAATTCCAGTAATAAAATTCTCTAATAGTTTTAATCATTCTACATAGGCAAGACTGAAGAGGCATGCCTTTAGCTTCTGTTTAAAAACACCAATCGAGGGGGCCTCCTGGACTACTGCTGGAAATGTGTTCCACAGGGTCGGCCTAGAGACACTGAAAGCTTGATAACTAGATGTCTCGTGCTGAACCTTGGGAACATCCAGGAGGCTCATCGAGGAGGAGCGGAGGGAGTGAGTAAAGGTCACAGGTGTCAGGCGCTCCGACAGGTAGGCAGGACCCAGCCCATATACAGCCTTATAGGTGAGCAAGCCCATCTTGAAAAGGACCCTCCACCTGACTGGCAGCCAGTGCAGAGCATGCAGGACCGGGATCACATGACAGGACCTAGACAGACCCATCAGCAACCGAGCCGCTGTGTTCTGCACCAGCTGCAGCCTGCGGAGGGTAGAGAGCACAGGAGGTGTGCAAAAGAGATGGGAGGGCAATAAAGGGGCCATTTTTGATTCATGAGTCATGCATGTGAATGGTAACCAAAAGTAACAAGTTCAAGAGACCATTATGGTTTTCGGCAGGGAAGCGGTGGGGCCAAGAAAAAGGCCTTCTCCAGGTATGAAGAAAAGCAGGGTGAGGAAGTATGGGGAGAATACTTATTGAAAAAGAAGGAGGCAAAGAGGGAGGTTAAAGAGACAAAAGCAGATACAAAGCTGTGTATTGTGGAGGGGGTCAAGTGTGGAGAAAATCAACTCTTCCAGTATATTAGTGAAAAAAGGAAGAAAGGAGAGGGGAGTTCTTAAGCTATTGGGGTAGGGAGATAGAGCAGGACAGGCAAAGGGTTTCTGTGCTTATGATTATTTTTGCTCTGCCTTCACTAGGGAGGACAGTGGGCCCTTGCTAGAGAGTGGCATCAAAAAGACCAAAAAAAAGAGGAGATGAAGCAGCCAATATTTACAAGTGAGTGGTACAGAAAGGTATAACAGCCCTAAAGATAGAGGAAGTCCCAGGACTGGCTGGGATGTATCCAATGGTGCTTACAGAACTAGCAGGGAACTGGCAGCAGAACTGGCTGAACCTCTGGTAGGCTATTCAATAGTTCATTACAGAGGAGGGTAGTTCAGAAAAGACCGGAGGATGGCAGATGTAGTTCTGCTCTATAAAGTGAGGGGGCGGGGGCAAAAAACAAGCAGAAACTACAAACCTGTCTGTCTTACCTCTGTTATAGGGAGGCTAATGGAGTCAATGGTCAAAGAGGACCTTCTGGACTACCTGGAGAACAATGATCTCCACAATAGTAAACAGAAAGGTTCATGGCAGGGAGGTCATGTCAGACTAACCTGAGAGTTTTCTTTGACAGGGTGATAAAGGCATTAGATAGGGACCATGCCATGGATTTATTGTACTTTTACTTCAGCAAGGCTTTCAACTTTGTGCCTAACAGATGACTGCTGAAGAAGATGGAGGATCTGGTTGTGGCTAGAGACTTAGTAAGATGGGTAGGTAACTAGTTGAAGGGGAAGCAGCAAAGGGTTGGGGTTAATAGACTCAAACCAGAAGAAGGAGGTCATGAGCAGGGTACCACAGGGATCTGTCTTGGGTCCAGTCCTCTTCAATATCCTCATCAGTGACACTGAAGAAGGAATTGGGGTCAGGTTGTGACTGTTCGCAGATGACACTAAGCTCTGTGGGAGGGTGGATAGTGACAAGGGAAGCAGGGAATCGTAGAGGGACCTGTAAAAGCTAGAGAGGTGGGTCTAAGGTTTGGCAGTTGAAAATCAATGCCAAAAAGTGCAAGGTGATGCTGCATCTAGGGAACAAGAACCCCAGGACAGAGTACTGGATGGATGGGTAAGACTCAGCACTACAGCTGAGAAACAGGACTTAGGAATTAACATCAGAGACAACCTTAAACAATCAAGCCAGTGCAACAAGGCTCATAGTAAGGCAAATATTATACTGGGATGTAGCAGGAGGGGTAGTGACAGCAGAAGAAAAGAGGTAATACTGCCCCTTTATAGATCTTTGGTGAAGCCACACCTGGAGTACTGTGCCCAGTTCTGGAGTTCTCAGCTCAGGAAAGATAAGGACAGGCTGGACAAGGTGAAGTGATAGGTGACACAGATGATATAGAGCCAACAAGTCAAGTCCTACAAGGGGTGCCTCAAGGCACTGAACCTGTACTCGCTGGAGACCAGTCAGGAAAGGAGAGATATGATAGAGACCTTCAAGTTACTGAAAGGAATGAACAAGGTGAACTGCAGGGAATTATTCAGCATGAGTAATACTTTAAGGTCTTGAGGGCACAAATGGAAACTGACAGGAGGAAGATACAGGAGGATATGAGGAAGTATTTCTTTACAAAAAGGGTGGCAGAACTGTGGAACAGCCTGCCAGTTAAGGTGGTGGGCACTAAAACCATTAATGGTTTCAAGCACGGTTGGGAAAGAGTGAAGGGTATAGTGGATACTTGAGACGACTGTAACAGGAAGGGGAATGGGGGGTGGATTGGGAGGGATAGAACTCTGGTTGAACAATAGGTCCCAGGGTTAGATAAGGAACCATGGGCAGACTGGATGGACAATGTGTCTTTTTCTGCCACAATTGTCTGTTGTTTCTGTGTTTCATACTAACATACTAACATACTAATTGCCAGCAGATTTGACCTTACGGTCTATCGAGTCTGCTCGAACCTCAGGTCCCTAGTTGGGTGCCGAGACCCTCCCCCCCCTTGTGTTCCAGAAACCCTTATCATCCATCCCCACCCCCCTGGGCCAGGCCATCATGTGATACATCTGCTTTCTGTGTCTGTCCCACCCTCTCTTGAAGTCCTCCACTGCGGATCTCTGAACCAGCTCGCCAGGCAGCACATTCCAAGGGTCCATCACCCTCTCAGTGAAAAACCTCCTCCTCTTCCCCCCCTCACCCTTCCACCTTCCAACTTCAAACCATGCCCTCTGGTGATACTGTACCTCCCTGCTTTAGTCTAAAGATCCCCTCCATGTTTACCCTATTTATTCCCTTGAGGTACTTGAAGACCTCAATCATGTCCCCCCCATCTCTCCTCTCCTCTCCTCCAATGAAAACAGGCAGAGCTCTCCAAGTCTGTCCTCATACGTCAAATCCCCTAGTCCTCATATCATCTTATATGCCCTCCTCTGTACCCTCTCCAGGAGCTGTATGTCGTTCTTCAAGTGTGGTCTCCAGTACTGTAGACAGTACTCAAGGTGTGGTCTAACCAGTCTATTGTTCAGTGGCAAAATCACTTCCCTGCTTCTAGAGGTGATCCCCCTTACAATGCATCCCAACATCCTGTTTGCCTTGCTAGCCACTCTCCTGCACTGCTCAGAGTTATTCATACATGCATCCACCATGATCCCTAGGTCTTTTTCCCCCTGTTGAGGCCTCCAGCACCTCCCCTCCTAGGGTGTACTTTATGTTTCTATAAAGGTAATGGGTGCAACAATAGTAAAGACATGCACCACTGCAAACAATAATGAAAAGGAGTAACTTTATCAATAACTACAACTGCTGCCTGAGTTAAGATCAAGGCAAGAAGACATGTTCATTCTCATGTGGTCTTGGAAACCATGGCCAGGGGAAAATAAGAGAGAGGCTATGGGGTCTAGTGCTTAGGGAATCTACTTGGCAACCATGAGTTTACTGATTCAAACCTTGCTAGAGCTAAATGGTCACTATGTGATACAGGGCAGTCACTTAAACTCTGTGTGTCCCAGTTCACACAGTCGTGGATACTATGATAATGGTAGAGGAGAAGGAGGGGGGCTTGGAGTGCTAGTATACTTGGTACCAACAATCTGGCGAACCAACCTATGGAGGCAGTGAAATGCAACTTTCAAAGGTTGTGGGCCAGGTTGAAGGCACACTCAGCTTCCACGGCCTTTTATTTTCCTTTTTTTGTACTTTATGTTTATTCATGTTCATGTTAATAAACAATTAACAGGTACATTGCTCATACAGGGTATAGATATAATGTACATTAGGTATGGACTGATAAAACAGTAAGTTAATAACTCCATAATCTTGTACAGTAGGAAATGAGGATCCATATATAGCTCCTAGAACCAAGCCCCACAAGGTCCAGTAAATTGCTAGCCTCTTCAGCAGATAAAGGTGCTTCCTGCAGGGAGTAATCAAACTTAGGGAGTATAATGCAATCTAATGATTGCTATTAAACCTGATAATAGGTAGAGAAAAGAAACACTATTATAGACCCCATTAGAACTTCTCCCATCCCTATTCTATAAAAAGATGGGATAAACAGCAATTTAATTAACAAAACACTTCACCTTCGCCAATGCTACCAAATGCTATACAAACAGGTTTATAATGCTAAATATAAAGATAACGTTAGACTATAACCCTGTAAAATTGAAGCTGTCAAGAACATGTGCACATGTAAGAGGAAAAAACAAAATGGAGATTCTTCCCACACTCCCACTACAAGAGTCCATATCATAAATATACATATGTGTATATTTTTCCCAAAGCATCAAAGATTAACAGTTGAATCCCCCTTTCCCTTACATCCCCAGTACATTAATTTTCATCTTCCCTAAATGAATCGTCCACCATTAAAAGTCATTTCTGGGTACTGCTGCATATAAAACTTACTACTCCTAGGCCAAAAAAGACTCGGATTCAGTCCTCAGTGTCTGAACCCGAGTGCTAGTGGTCCGAGGCTTCTCTGCGGCCTGTGAACTCTGCCTCTACCTTCTCAACCCAGCGACAAGCATCTTGCAGGTTGTAGAAATTCCAGGTCTTTTCCCCCATACACGATTCTTAGATGTGCTGGAAGCAAAAACAAATGGATGATGCCTAATCTCCTCAGTCGGTGATGAACTACATCAAAACTCTTCTGATGCACTCTCATCTGGAAGGAGAGATCCAGATACAATTTTACATCTGACCTGTTGATATCCAGGGGGTATGTAGCTCTGGCAGCAACAGTAAGGAGATCTCGAACCTCAGGACCAGAAGTGCGCACAAGGATAGTCCTTGACCGATTTGCTCTGGTAGGTCTCACTCTAGGATTACCCTGGTATGTCCTTTTTAGAGAGGACCAGTCCAATTCTGAAGGCACACTTAAATGCTCCTAAAGCCATTCCATGAGAAACTGCAGTAAATCCATGCCCTCAGCACCCTCAGGGACCCCAGCCATTTGCATGTTCCCAGAGCGGAGTTCGTTTTCCACTGTCTCCATGTGGCTTCTCAGCTGGGTGTTTTCTCAGGTAAGGTTGGCCACCATAGCCAAGGTAGAAATGGCCCATTTTTCAGATTCAGCCACTGAGCCTGTTAAGGTCTGGATTGCATCATCATGGGATTCTAACTTTTGAAGTGTTTTCTCTATGTTAGAGTCCATGGCTTTCATTGACTCGAGCATTGCTTTCCAAAGGGGTTCCAATGAGATCGTAGCACTCACTTCCCCACTACTCACCGCTCTAGCGGCCTTACTCGTGTTCTGTTGCTGCGAGTCTTTTGGTGGCCCCAGATGCTGCGTTTCTTGAAGAACCATCTTAATTTTTAGATTATTCGATTCTCAGAGTCTTCAGGAATCAAATTCTGGTAGCAGTTTACTAAGTAAGTAGGTATTTATTGCTGATTTTAAGCTTTATTTATTGATAAATAGAGGAGCTCTGCTGAAGTACTTCCAACCAAGAAGACATCTCTCTGGCGCCCCTCCATGGCCTTTTCTGAGGTACTCCCTGTGTGGGATAGAAGGAATGGGAAAGGTAGATTGAAGAAGAAGGAGAATGAGGAGTTTAATTGGTGGTTGAAGGGATGTTGTCAGGAAAAGGCATATCAGTTTGTGAGTGACTAGGGGGATTTCTGGGACAGGAAGCTCTTCAAGGGCTCTGGCTGCAAGAGAGAGGGTTAGTGCGCTCGGACGGAAATTTGGTGTACATTGGCAGACATCTAAACTAAGCAGGGAGGAGACTAAGGCTGGTGGAACCATAGTGGATGGAGAGAAAATGGTGACATAGCTAGGGCTCCACCAGAATTGGGGGCTAGGAGCATTGGAAATAAAAACAGCAGGGTGAGGGTCATTAATAAACTCATGATGGTGACATGGTAGCTCACACTGCTGTCTAGGAACAGGAAAATCAGGTTATTAAGGAGGGAAGAGGAAGAAAAAGGGGAGAGAAGCTGACAAAAGGGAAAGGGTACAGGCACAAACTGGAAGATCATCCTCCTAAATACCAGGAATCTAGGAAACAAAACTAGCGAGCCCCAGGTGATGGTGGCAGATGCAAAGTTAGACCTCATAAAGATGGGCTACTGGGAATAATGACTAGGACCTGAACATGTCAGGGTACACCATGCACAGGTCAGACATGGAATTTGTATTCTTATTCTTATAGGGAAGAGAAAAGGAGGTGGGGTAGCCTTCTGTGTCAATGAAGGTATAGAGGCAGTAGAGGATGGAGCCATCAGGGGTGAGAACAAGGTGTCAGCATCACTGTAGGCACAGCACCTGAACGCATCAGGTAAGAAGCTGCACATGGGGGTGGTCTATACCACCTGGGCAGGGGGAAAAAGGGTGACAGGGAAACAATGGCAGAAATTGAGAAATGGGGGTCACATAAGGAGAGGTAATAGTGATGGGGGACCTCAGTCTTTCAGACATAGAGTAGACTGGGACATTCCAGCAGGTAAGAGTGCCAGAAGTCAGAGCCCAGCTAGACAACATACAGGACTGCCTACTGGTACAACTGATCAGGGAACCCACAAGGCAGGCTGTCATTCTTGATGTTGTGCACATCAACTCAGAAATGGAAGGTAGAGTGTGGGTTGGAAAGCCACTGAGATCCAGTGACAATAACACCATATCGTTTGAACTGGTGGTGGGTACCAGTATTCCATCATCAAAGGCTGAGTTTCTGCAGCTCAGATGAGCAGACTTTGAACAGATGAGGGAATTAGTCCAGGATAAGCTGATTACAATAGCAGGTGAGCTCAGCTGTTTCTGTAGGAGGGGACAATTCAGCCTGGTACCGGGTACTGCAGGGCTGTACCAATGCAGGCAGAGCCACATGTTTACACACCAGCAAAAAGCACCTGCACCAGTACAGCTCCTGACCAAAACAGGGATCGTCCTGCACCACAATGGAGCTGCCTGCTATGCTGTGCATGCTGTTTACACTGCCAGGCCTGCACTGATACAGCTAATCTGGATCTCTTGTAATGGCGCTGATCAGGCAGTGTAAACAGGCCTAAAGCATAACAGGCACAAGAGACCAATCTGGTTCTCAAAAAAGGACAGGGAGGCATTGAGGGCCAAAAAGGGCCTTCATCAGCTACAAAGAGAAACAGGTGGATGGGGACTTGAATGAATACCAAGCAAAGATGAGGGAAGCCAAGAAGAACATCAGGGACACAATCACAGACACAGACACAGAGCTGCGTATTGTGTTTTGGGTCAAGGGCAGGGAAAACAGTGTTTAGATATATTAGGGAAAAAAGGAAAGAAGGGAGAATTGTAAAGCTGACAGAAGGGGGCAGAAAAAAAATGTTTGTTGCTGTATTAGTCTTTGTACAACAAGATGCACAAACTAGGTGATTCAATACCCTTTATTGGACCAACAGAGCTTTACATATATCTTAGAAAGAACTTTCTTTCTTTAAAATGCCCAGAACTTACACTTTTTACACATAAATACCACAGATCAGTGAAGTAATTATATAAGAAGCACAACCAGGTCAAATGTCACAGTAATAATGTTCTGTAGAAGTGGATCTATAAAATAACTGACGCCAGATGTCTAACAAAAGAGAAACTGGAGACTGTGTGTGTGTGTGTGTGTGTGTGTATGTATGCTCAACATAGAGGACTGTGTATGAGCAGTCATACACAATAACAAGCATATTCTTCTATTGAGAGGTTTTCTTGGTAACAGATGACCTCAAGAGTGCAGCTTGAGAGGTGCTTTGTCACCAAGGGAACCTCGAAATACAAGAATATCCTTGTTTGTGTAAGACTGCTCATACAGTCTTTTATAGTGTATGGGCAGTCACAGAATAGAAAATCACACAAAACCAGCTAAAGAAGACAATTAAGCAATAAGGCGTGACAGGGTGTGGTATATCATGGGATATCATCACGCCTCGGGTGGTTGGGCACGAGGCCGCAGGCCGAGTGCATCCAACAGCCCGAGAAGTGACGATATCCCATAATATACCATACCCTGTTGTGCCTTATTGCTATTATGAACTGGCTTACAAGGGTTATGAGTGAAAAATAATACTAAAAGAAAATGTTAACTTTCTGAAGTGCTTTTTTTTTGGGTAGTGGAGTAGTACGTTTTCATAAAGTAGTTTCTGGAGGGCTCTCTGGGCAGCTGTTGTAAGTGGAGCTTGTGTAGAGGAGGTCTGGAGTTTATGTCTCCAGTAGGTGGTGCTGCTATTTGTTGTTCCTCATGTACATGCTGTAGTGCTCTTTCTTCTTTATTGTAGATCATCCTCTCCCTCCACCTCATTGCCCTTTCAGAGTTTACCCGTACATTGCCGGTCGATTTTATACTTAATTTTGTGTTTAGCAAGTCACCACTCGCTATCCTGAGTCTCATGGGGCAGAGTGAAAGTACTGGCCGAGCCGTGCTTCATACAGGTAGCACTGGACTGAAGGGGGGCAGCCGTTGTACTGTGAGTTAAATGGAGGAACATGATATTTGCCACAAGTAGTGGGCGGGTTCATGATGCATCAGTTGTACCACGTGTTAAATGGGAAAGTGGTATCTGCCACGAGCAGCGAGAGGAGTGGGCAGGTCAATGATGTGAGGTTAGTGTGGTGGTTGGCAGCTGTTGTTTTCTTCCAGTAAATTTTCCCACGAGCGGAGGTTGTGTTTTTGTCGGGGAGGGGCGTGCACATGTTGCTGTTGTCATATTAGGCTGTGACTTGCGTTTAAAGTTAAGCACTGCCATTACTGTTGGAGGAATTTCTTGAAACTGAGAAGTGAGAAGGCTAGTGACCGGAGGCTTTTTGAAGCCATGATGATGTAGCCCGATATCATCACGGCTTCAAAGACCTCAAAGCCAATCAGATTCGTCTATTTACGATCGCCAGTTCATAATGGAGAATAGACATTTTAACGTTTTCTTTTTTTTTAAAACTGACAAAGTGTGCTGCAGATGTTTCAGCAAATTCAGATTTAAAAATAAAAACAACTTCCAGCTTAACTGGATAGAGGAAAGCAACTATGTGGCAGCATTCCAAGTTGTTCTGCTACAGTAGTGACATCACTACTGCAGCAGAACAACATAATGATGTCACTATTGCAGCAGAACAAGCATATTCCAGGCATGGAATTCCATGCATAACAGCATTCCACCATACACTATACTTAAATTAGTAATTCTGCATGTGTGAATCTAAAGGCCATTTAATCACCATCCACCAGTTAAAATCTAAATTATAAATACACAGTTATATGGTTAAATAGAACCTTTTATATATATATATAGAGGATATACAATGGCCTGTGTTCAAATATGTCATTCACTTCCATGAGTGAGGGGGCGGGACCATAACTCATGAGTGGCAAAGCCACAAGTTAGTTATGAAAGTCCCACCACCTCACGAATGGAAATTAATGGCATATTTGAAAACAGTCCATTGTATGTTCCATGTATACAATGCCTGTGTTCTAGAACTTTGATGTGACAATTAGGGGTAGATTCATTGTGGGATTGGCAGAATGGGCTGTCAATCAAGTTGATTGTGATGTAGGCAAGTGAAAAATAAACAGTGTTATTTACCCACTGGGTGAATAACTTTATTTATCTTTCACTTGGGTCAGAGTCTTGGGGAAAATAATGCATTTATTTAAAGAGATATGTCAGCCTCAGTGTGTGCACCGGAGATATCGGCGCCTTACCTTCCAGGATGTAAGTTGATAAGAAGATGCCCCACAATAGTGCCACAGTTTTACCATAAAAACACTCATAATTTAACATTCAGTGGGTCCTGATGACTTAATGTTATTAAGTGCCACCCATGCTCTGCCCCCACGCTCAGCAAAGTTGTGACATGATGCTAGGGTGAGCATGGGGACATGCCCCATTATAGTCTATGGGGGCATCTTTCAGATAATTTTTTTATATTTTAATGGTCAGTTTATGGTGAAACATGGGCACTGGTCAACTAATAATCCTTGAAAGGCTCCTCAGCTAACAACAAACTGGTGAAATGTGATTCCTCAGATTTAAATTGCAGTTATGGTTTAAATGAGAATTTTAAACATATGAGAAATATTTCCATTTTTTTATGTATGATCTGGGTGTTAACAGTATGTAATTTTCTAAATAATTGTCATAAGCTTCCTAAGAAGGACTTGGTTGGTCCGAAAGCTTAGGCACTTTGTTCTTTTTGTAACATCTATGTTGGTCCAATAAAAGGTATCAAACTATTTGCTTCTGGATCTGTTCTATGGGAAAGGAAAGAGAAAGGTATTTACTGTGGCTTCTGAAAGTGAAGAGTCCCTTGATGCTTCCACAGACCTTGGAAAGACTTCCCACTGCAAGACTCAACATTCCTTGTGCTTGAGAAATTTGTGTGCCACCTGTATGGCCAAGCGTCATCACAGGATGTCAATGATGCCTGATACAAGGTGTTCTGCCTGGCATCATCTTCTTTGCCTAAGCAGAGCATGCCACCAACATGGGACGCTCAACACCAATACAGCAAGTGGGCAAATTACCAGGCTGCTATAATGAGGCAGTCTCTTGTTAACAGGATGAATGCTCCTTCCCCTGTTGGCCATGGATGGCATTTAGAAAACAAGGAGCTTGCCATCACCTGGATGTCAAGAGGTCTAGTACCAGATAATATTTTGCAGGCAGTACATTGTGCCTGCAAGCATGTGAAATGTCAAACAGGGTGATGTTCCTGTCTTGCTGCTGGGCTAACCTGTACAGACTTGTGTAAATGTCAGAAGTGTGAGAACATTGACAAAAAAAACTGCTGAACCTGTCATTCACAGTGATGATGTGTCCGATAAGAGTGACTTTGATGAGTAGGATGCCATGATTTTCAGACTGGGAAATAAGAATGTATTTTCCTTGAGGAATAACCACTACAACGCCAACAGCAAGGCACATGATTCAAAACAAACACTGGATTTGAATAAGAAAATAACATCTTGATTTATATCAATAATTACATCAACTTTTACCATCTAGATAAGCTGTCACTTATAATTATTGGAGAAATAAATCTCATATACAAGGGGAGTCCAGTAAAAAGGTTTGCATTTTACTTTTTCAGTGCTGTTGCTGAAGAAAATATGCTGATTGTCAAGGAAAATAGTATTATTTTAGGTATTTACATAGAACAATGCATCAGATGTATTACATTTATCATTTCATGTAGTTAGGCTGCTATACAAACACTTCTCTTGAGGGTGAATGGTAAAATACTTCAGCCTATTGTGAAATGTGAGTATTGCTGAGAAAAACAAAGGATAGGTATGGGGTAATACCCTGACCTATAGTTACTACCAAAAGATAGATATGGTAATTTATTGCACATTATCTGTTAGACTGATGATTGTGGAAGTTTTTGATGCATAAAACACCCCAGTAGGGCAAGAATTGTTAGTTCTTTAGCACATTTTATTGACAATAAATACTTAAAATAAAAACATTTTCACCCAAATTTGCTATAATTTGCAATATTTATTTCTTGTGGATGACTTCTAAATTGCCCAATCCATTGATTCTTGCCTTTAATATACTTCCAATCATTTTTTGCCAATTTGGGCCTTTACAGGGCACATATTAATGGTATCATGGTGTCAAAACTGGTTGACAGCCAGGTAACTTTGGATGTGCCATGACAAAAAACTGAGGGTTTCTAGTGGCAAACTTTTAACACAAGGTCTATTGTTATTGGCTATATAAATTTGAAGAGAGTAAGTAGTGCCCCTGTTGCCGGGACAAAACTCAATTTCTAGGCACATATCTCAGTTCAGCATATGGCCTAGTGGTGCTCCAATGTGGTGACTTTAGTTTCTAGTTGAGTAAGATCAGATTGGAGAGTGGTTATGTCATCTTTGAAAGAAAGAAATTGTGCTTTAAAGTCCTACAATTTGGAAAGTATGCAATCCAATTTCTGGTCTCTGGATTTTTTCCCAGAATTTTATTCTGAAGCGAGCTGCGTGGTTAAGGACTGTGATTTTTCCTAAGGCCCGGAGTCTGACATTTCAGCAGTGGATCTCTTGCCATCTAAATGTAAGATCTCATATTTATTTCTACCACCTTTAGCCTTACTGAAAGCCATACCTCCTGCTATAGTTTTGAAGAGTTATTGTCAAAGTTATTATGTTGAAAGAGGTACAGTAGTAGCGCTGAATTTGTCAAGCAATGTTGTGACATTCCCTATTTATCTTTCACAGAATTTAGGGAAAAAAATCCTCTAAAATTCTTTTTATTATACTTACAGAAAGAGGCCAGTTCCTATTATAGTACTTAAGTGCCATCTGGTAGATTTTCAACTAAACTGTCAGATGAGACAACCCTCTCTGTGTAGCAGTGAACACACTAACAAACAAAACAAAATCCCAAACTAAAGGTTTCACAATTCTCAGTAGGGATTTTTAAAAATCCTTAAAAAAGCTTTGACTAATTTGGTGCTACTACTGTAGGTTTTATCTAATCAGGGGCCGGAGCACTTGAATCAGGCAGCTATTAAGGGCGAGGATGTCACCGGAAGTCCCAGTAATTTTCTATACTCTTTCCTTATGACTTGAATATTTCCTTACTCTGTTAAGGGTATTTAAATTCCCTTATAAAGGATGTTTTTTATACAGTAGCACACCAGCCTATTTAAATTACTTTTGGCTTTTCTGCAGATTTTGTTAAACCAGGTTATATTAAATGGCCTGGCAACTTTGTTTGTTCTAAAAAGGGGTTTTATATAATTATTCATGTCTGTCAAATTATGCAGAATTTGTTTTCCGATTTAGGGTTAATAATAAACAGTAAAAAAACTCAAACAATGTTGTTTTTCCCTAGACAAGATAAAGAACAATTAAACTGCAAGTTAATTGTTAGAACCAGGGAAGGGAACATTTTAGGACAAACTGAGGTGTACAAATACTTCGGAGTTTACATAGATCAGTATTTAAAATTTGATCACCATATAAACAAATTGGGAAAAAAAGTTAACATGAGATTGGGGCTGCAAAATGGTTATTACACTGTACAACTAGGAAAGTATATCAAACTATGGTAAATCAATTATTATACAATGGGCACAAAAAAAGAGACAGAATCCTGCATTTTGATTGGCTGGCTGGCACCTTTTCAGTGTTGTAAATCCTCCAGTGTACCCACTGGAAAAGGTGTTAGTCACTAGTAAGCCACAGCAATGACTCCCCCAAAATCATTCTGACCTCCAAAAACTCAACATTGGCAAAGACAGCACATGGCAAGAATCTCCTTAGTAACTACTCCATCCCCAAGCCCACGGATAAACAAACAAACAAAAAAAAAAACTGTCCCACACTTAAATGTTTTTTGCAAGACAGACTCTGTACCTGTAAATCGATGTTTTCGTGCAACATGAAAGCTCCTGATAGTTCAGCTTTCACTCTAACTGCCGCTTGGATTTCTCAAGCCCCCCCACCCACATCGCAGCTCCCCGCACTTCACCACTTCATCTGGAAACTGCTCAAAGCCCTCTGTCTCCCCACCTCCCTATTCTCCCCAAGTACCTTTCATATCCAGCAGCAAACTGATTCTCTCTCATCTCTCTTGACCACTATCTCCCCAGTTCACCCAACATTCTCAAATTAAAAACTCTGACTTAGACGCATTCCTCGTTCGTGACCCAAAAACTGAACTTGGAAATAACCACACTCATGTACGGCATCCCATTCCCAAACATGCTCTCGCACTCCATTTACACTCAAACACAGCACAGAGTATTTTTTCTTTTCATTACAGAAATACAATTAACAAGCATGACGACTGTCCCAAATCAAAACATGGACCTCCAACTTACCAGCCATTGTAACAGCCCTCACAACCAAGCACAACCCTAGCAAATCAAGGACAATTTTTTGTCGCTCACTAATAAACACATTAAAAATAAATAAAAACACACAAAAATGTTTTTTTTTATTAGTGTCTCTCAAAAAAATGGACCATTGCATAATAGCAATTTATCCCTCCAGGGTGTGGGTATACTGGAGGGCTTAACACGACTGGTGTGGTTCAGTCACTCGGCTGTGCCTCATGATGGAACCACACCAGCAGTGGTAAATACTCCAGTAAACCCACACCCTGGAGGGATAAATTGCTTAAATATTGCCAATTTTGAACTATAGAAGCCATGTTTATTGTCATGCAAATAAACAGCAAATGGTAAAACTAGATTTGGCCCAAAATAGGCTTGTCAGATTTGTATTGAAGTGTGATTTTAACACCCATCACTGCGCTATGTTTCGCTCCCTTGGCTGGAGCCTACTAGAGACCAGAAGAAAATGGGCATGGGCCATACAAGTTCACGGGATTTTAAAAAATAACTTGATATGTGGATTGGTAGAAAAGTTAGTAAAACCAAATTGTGATTGGTTGAAATCCATGGCACTCCAGACATTACCTCATGGGTTTTAACCCATCTGATAGGCTAGTGATGCACATGACTCTAGGATCAGATTTCTACCATATCCAGGTCCCAGAAGCCCCTGCTCTCTAGTTCAAACTTTGCATCTGATCAGGCTAGCACACCAGGGTCCCTGCTGTCCTAATTACCAAGGTAAGCCTCTTAAATTGCCTTATATCACAGTATCTAAACTAATCTCTTAGGTCAGTAGCTATAGCAATGAGCTTGTGAAGCAAGTCTATGTGTAAATATAAAAAGCATATTGACTTAAAACTGCATTGGGGTTCCAGGCAACCAAGAAGGGAATTTCTTGCTGTTGTTGCTGATCTGTAAAGGTCTTTTTTTTTTTTTTTTTTTTTTTAATATTTGGCCCTGCTGTTTTCAGTCAAGGAGCAAACCTTGTTGAGCACCCTTTCTATGCCTTCTCATTGTTCTAGCAAGCTACAGCTAAATTTTTCTTACCTCCGTTGCTGTGTGTGTTTTTTCTACTGCCTTGATATTCTTATTAATGTAAGAGGTCTCATCGTGTCGCCAATGGCGCTCACAAGGTGTTTCTCTCATTAGCCTTTCCTCTAGCTGCAGGTACAGCTATTGTTGCTACTTCCTCAAGGATTCAATGGCGTGAGCTCCCAGCTCGCTACCGCATTGCTCCGCTCCCCCCCCCCACAGGGCATCCTCCGGGCCTAGGCCTCACGCTTCCAGCCGCACCTGACTCCATAGCTGTAGAAAACCCCCAGCCAGTCCAACACGGGGCCTAGATCCAATGGGCGCCGGCGCCTGCCTCTCCTACCGCTCACCGTGCGGCTCTGCCTTCTACCGCATTGCCTCTGGGGAGGACGTTCCTCGGTGCGGCCTATTCGGCCAGGCTCAATGCCACCTTGCGGTGCCCCCCCAAAAAAACAGGAGGCCCACATGGGGGCCATTCCAGGGGAGGCCCGAGCGCTTCTAAGTGCCCCTGCCAGTGGCAGACTCAGGCACAGGTGCTCGGTGCCCCCCCTGCCTCCTCCATCTGGTCCTCGGTAGTGGCGCAGTGGCTTGGCCTACCATGGAGCTTCCCGCGACCACGTGGCCATGGTGTCACATTCCTGTGCTTCCCCCTCACTCTTGGGCTTTGGTCACTGGCCTTCTCTGCAGACAGGGGAATCTTGTTGGTCCTCCTTCCCCACGCAGTGGGAGCCTCTAAATCACAGGGGTCTGCCCTCACTCTCGGGCCAAACTGCGCGGACATGATGCAGCCTGGAGCACCCCCTCCTCCCTTGAGGCTGATCGAGTGCCTCGGCACTGTTTTGGAGGCCAGCAGATCAGTATCCGCAGTGTGGTCTCTGCGGCATATCAGGGGGTCCAGACCAGCCTCATTCAAATGGCACTGGATAACAAGCAAGGTTGGTGGTCCTTGCCAGAAGAATAAAGGACCACTGGGGATCTCTACCTCCTGAGGCCTTATCTGGTCCATCCCTCAAGCGTAGTCCACTGGGGCCTATGCGTGGTGCTGCCTCCTCCTCCATTCCTGGGTACTCTAGAGAGAGAGAAAGAAAAAAAAGGTTGGCAGAAAATCTGGTAATTTTGCCTGTCCATATGGGCTCCTCCCTCAGCAGCCCATTTGAGTCTCCAGCAACATTTTCCACTGGGGTCCCTCTCTATAGCGATCCCCAGAATCATGCCTCCATGTGGGTCCCTCACTACAGCACCCCCATTTGAGGACAGCACGCATCCTTATTACATACTCGCTCTCTCACTTGTGTGCAGCCTAAGCTGCGTCAATAGCGCAGCCTACCGGGGCCCACCACCCAGTGCAGGCCCAGTTGGCACCCATGGTAACGCTTACATCTTTTGTTTTCCTCAGATGGTCAAAGCCAAGAAGTGCACAGCGTGCAGCTCCAACCTCCTGCCCCATGGCCCTGGCCCCCTGTGCGCCACATGTCTCCACGACGATGATGACCTATCCATGGGGCAGTCCTCCGGCATGGGCCCAAGCAACCCTGGCCCTAGCGGCTCATCTTGGCTGGATCCAGGCACCTTTCTTCTACAGAGCCAATAGGCTACCATAGCCATGATGGAGAGTCAGCAGAATTTTATGCTGAAGGTGATGGAGAACTTGGAGTCCCTCACCCAACAGAGATTGCCTGTGAACCCACCTCTGGAACAAGACGTCGGGGGAAGGGCCAATGAGGAACACATGGATTTGATGGAGCCTAACTGGATAACCACAAACTCGACACTGGGAGGCGTTGACCCACCGGAGGAGGAAGATGGGGCAATCTCCAACGAAGAAGACTTGGAGCAACAGGCCATTCCTTTGCTCACCTCCAAACTATACTCCTTTGACATGGTTCCAGGCCTCATTAAGATCGTCAAGACCACCATGGGGTTCAAAATGGAGGAAAACAAACACATAATCAAATTGGACCCCTGATCCAGCAGAGGTCCACCGTTAGAGAGTTTTCCCATCTGTCCGACCATCGAAGACATTGTCAATAAGGGTGGCAATCCACTGACCCAGGCCGAATGCCAAACAGGAGAAACCTGGACCGAATGTATCCCATTCAGGAAGACAAAGCCAACACCTGGTGCTCCGCCCCAACGGTCGACCCTCAGGTGGCTGCACTCAGCAGACGGACTATCCTACCCTGAGGAACAATCTCCCTAAAGGACCCTACAGACAAAAAGGTCAAGGACATGCTAAAGAAGGCCTTCAAAATAGAGGGCATGGCGGCAAGAGCATCCACATCAGCCATCTATACAGCACGGAGCAGATCGTTGGCTGGAGGAACTCCTGGAACAGGCCAACCCCAAGTCCAGAGAGACAGAGTTGTTAGAGTGCACCATCGATGCGGCAAGATACCTAGCCGATATGGCGATTGACACCCTCAGACTTAACGCAAGGGCCACAGCCATCACAAACAGGGCTAGATGGGCTGTGTGGCTTAAATTATGGGAGGCCGACAATGAGTCCAAAACCTTACTGCAAAATCTCCCCTTGAAGAGCAAACATGTTTTTGGGAGGGTCTCTTAGAGTTCCTGAAGCAGAAAGATGAGGGCAAGGAACTCCTTAGAAACAAGAGTAGGCACCCCTATCTACCCTCTGCTAGACAGAGATTTCGGGGGGGGGGCCAGAGGTCGTATCAAAACCATAGAGACACACACCAGGCCACTTCCTTTCAAGATAGAGGCTCTTACACTTCACTACGCACCCCCACCACCCAATCCTACTACCCTTCATCATTCAGAGCCCGTGGCTCTAAATTCGGAGGAAGAGGCAGGGGTCATGAGGCAAACCCATAATGACTGCTTTCGCACGGACTTCCTGGAACAGAGGTGATGCCCCCATGGGCCAAAGATTAGCGCTTTTCAGCCACCAATGGTTGCACACCACATCCGACAGATGGGTTCACGAAGTCGTGTCACAAGGATACTCGATAGAGTTATGGGAAATCCACTGACACACAGGTTTATCACCTCACCGATCATGAAAAAGAGGGCCACGGCTCATCAGGTACAACAGATCCTGTGGGACCTGATCAACAACAGGGCGATCCAGCCCGTACCACCACACAAGCAGGGGTTAGGAGTCTACTCCATCTTCTTCCTTGTGCCAAAGAAGAACGGCGACCTCCGCCCCATCCTGGACCTCAAACACCTAAATCAACACGTTGTGCCCCAGAGGTTCAAGATGGAGACTCTAAGGTCAACAGTACACAGTATTCATATGGGCGACTTCCTGACGTCTATAGACCTCAAGGATGCATACCTCCACATACCCATCAGGCCAGCTCACAGGCAGCACCTCCGGTTTCACATCCTCGGCCAACACTTTCAACACCAGGCTCTACCGTTCGGGCTCTCATCGGCTCCAAGAGTCTTTACCAAAGTATCAGTGGTTCTGGTGGCCAGACTCCAAGAACAGGGTCTCGACATCATCCCCTACCTCGACGACTGACTGATCTGGGCATGATCCAAGGAAAGCTCTTGCCTACACACCACCCTCACTCTAACGGCCCTAGAGCAACACAGCTGGGTAGTGAACCGGGACAAGAGCCACCTAATGCCCACGCAACAGATAGAGCATCTAGGTGCAAGCCTAGACACAGCACAGGGGTGGGCAAGACCGTCCGAGTCAAGGGTCCTCAACCTGATCAATCTGGCACGCAGAATATGCACCAGCCATCGGGCATCCATGGCAAACTTAGCCCAACTGCTAGGTTGCATGGCGTCATGCATCGATCTAGTCCCATGGGCCAGATGGCACATGCGCCCACTACAGACTCACGTCCTCAGATGGGGATCCCCAAACGAACACAATCTAAAGACCTTCCTCCCATTACCTCCTTCGGTGAGAAAGTCTCTAACCTGGTGGACAGTCCGCTCAAACCTAACCAGAGGTGTCCCACTGGAGGCTCCCTCCCAGGTCTCCATTGAGATGGATGCGAGTCTTCAGGGATGGGGTGCTTGCCTGGCCAAAAGGACAGCACAGGGCCAATGGACCCGCACAGAATCCAGGCTATCTATCAATGTCCTGGAAATGCAAGCAGTCTACCATGCACTGACAGCTTTCAAATCCACTATCTCGGGACAATCAGTGCTGATCCAATCCGACAACCGGGTGACAGTGGCGTATATCACCAAACAAGGAGGCACCCGAAGCAGAGCAATGCTGAAGGAGGCGGCAAGGGTCCTCAACTGGGCCCAGTCCCATCTCGCCCACCTCAGCGCGGTCCACCTCACCGGAAAGCTCAACATTCGAGCAGACTGGCTGAGCCGGCAACAAGTCCACCCAGAGGAGTAGCATCTCCACACCAGCCTCTTTCAAATGATACAGGACACCTGGGGACCCATCTCCATGGACCTCATGGCCACGGCTCAGAACACACAGGTCATGGACTACTTCTCGAGGTACAGGGACAGTCAGTCACAGGGAACCGACTCACTGTCACAACCTTGGCTCCGGGAACACTCCTACATCTTCCCTCCCATTCCCCTACTGCCTCAGGTGCTCACCAAGATCTGCTCCTCAAGACGGACCATCATACTGGTGGCTCCCTACTGGCCGCGGAGGACGTGGTTTGCCACAATCCTCTCAATGATGATGGCTTCCCTCAGACTGCCCTACCGTCCCGACATGTTGAACCAGGGCCCAGTACTACACCTGACCCCCAGGATCCTGAAGCTCACAGCCTGGCACCTGAGAGGAGAAGACTAAGGAATGCGGGCTACCATGACTCAGTTATAGCAATGACGCTGCAGTCCAGACGCTCATCAACCACCTCCACCTATAGCAGGCAATGGGCGGTGTTCACGAAATGGTGCCGTGATCAGGTGACAGACCCGGAGCTCACTGACATGCCCACTATCCTGTTATTTCTCCAGCAAGGCCTGGATAGGGGACTGGTTCACTCATCCCTCAGGATACAGCTGTCAGCCATGGGAGCAGCTGTGGGGTCCATAGAGGGCCACAGCCCCAGTGCTCGTCTGAATGCCCTGCATTTCCTAAGGGCGGCCGAGATGCTACGGCCTCGAGTGCACTCAACCGTCGCTCCCTGGGACCTTCCCCTGGTACTGGACTCCCTCGGCCCCATTCGAACCCCTCCAAAATGTAGACTTGTTCTGGGTTAGTTTAAAGACCTGCTTCCTCGTGGTGATATGCTCAGCCCTCAGAATTGGGGAGTTAGGCACACTGTCCTGCAGGGAACCCTACACAGTGTTCACACCACACGGGGTACGCCTGTGCACTGTCCCAGCCTTTCGACCTAAGGTCTCTTCCCCATTCCACAGGAAACAGAGTATCGAGCTACCCACTTTCAGGGGAGACTCCCAGTCGGGAGGCACTACCGTCCCACAAGGTCTGGACGTAGGCACCACCCTATCCACATACATAACCAGGACACAACCTCTTCGAAAGACAGAGAGACTGTTCATAATTATGAGGGGCCAGAGACAGGGGAAAGCAGCCTCCAAGACCACCATCGCTGGTTGGCTGCGGAGAGCTATCCAGGAGGCCTACATGGCAAAACAAAGGACACCCCCTCGGGGACTCAAGGCACACTCCACCCATGCGGTAGCCACCTCCTGGGAAGAGAGGGCCAACATGTCAGCGGAAGACATCTGCAAGGCAGCTACGTGGACCTCAATCCACACCTTTGCCAGACACTATCGTTTAGATCACCTGTACCAGTTGCAACCTACCTTCGCAACACAGGTCCTTGCTGCAGCTACCTCCACCACCACTTCCTTTCGCCCCTAGACCAATCTGTCTCCCTCCCACTGATACAGTACTGCTTCTTATCTACCCATGTGGTAATGTCTTGAGTGCCATGGATGTCAACCAATCACAATGGGTGTTTACTCACCCTGGTAAAGGTGATTGTGTTGTTGACATCCATGGCTCCGACCACCGACATAGTAGTCATGAGGCGTACAGGGTATAAGCAGACAACCTTACATTGAGCTGACTGTTTTATTGCCATACAATTTGACATCCAGGATGTCCACCATCGACCCATTAGGGGTTGAGTCTACATTGTATCGTCAGGGGAATAAATTAAGGGCCCTGGCTCGGTTTCACAGTCACCTCGCTATACTCATTTTCTTTCTATTAGCATTTCATCTGGTATTGGTTGTCATTATCTTCTATTTGTATTGCCTTTCACTAACCTTACTTTCAGCTTTGGAAGATTTGAACTGGAGAGCAGGGGCTTCTGGGACCTGGATATGGTAGAAATCTGATCCTAGAGTCATGTGCATCACTAGCCTATCAGGTGGGTTAAAACCCATGAGGTAATGTCTGGAGTGCCATGGATGTCAACCAACACAATCACCTTTACCAGGTGAGTAAACAACCAACATGGTTGTAATTTGAGAAAAAAAAATGGCTAGAGAGTTAGTAATTCCCAAATACAAAAATAAATTTACACCTATGACCTTTCAGCATAAAGCAGCTGTTTGTTGGAATCAGCTTCCCCTGTATCTTAAAGACCCACACATGAAATCAGATGTTTTTAAAACTTCTGTTTACAGGGAATTTGAGCATTGTTGCACATGTAATAGATAGTATAAATGTATGGAGTATATGGGGTGAATAGTTGGACAGAATGCATGGTAATGTAATAGTGTGTATTTACTCCCTGTATTAGTCCATTTTCCTTGAATTGTAATTTGTGTTGATTTGAGATATGTTTTTTTATTGTATTTTTGTACTTTTGTACTTATGTATATGTATTGTATACTATTGTAACTTGACACTTTAAACAGGTGCACATTGTGAAAAGGGCATACACAAACCTAATGGTGGTATCACTGTATAAATGCATTTTATCTACTACTACTATCTACTACATTTATTATATGCTATTTGGACATCAGTAGCCATAATAATTGCATCCCATAAAGAAGACAGGTAATTGGAATGTAGTAGTTCAGAAAAGAACGCCACAACCTTAGCCTGCCATCTCATTCTTCTGGAGTTAACCTCTTCCAAGCCATCCGTATTCTGTTTTAATCCATTCTCACAATCATCAACAAAACCTTCTAGCTGTATACTAGTTAACAGAGGAAAATGGACAGACTCCAGTCAATCTAAGATCATTAAATCTTTAAAAAGTTTTACTGCATCTATGTTGGCCCATACTAAATCTGTAGTAGATGATTCTAAATGCCCCATGGATGTGTAACCTCCTTCTTGATCACCTGGACATCGGCCATTTAATAATATAAGATTTAGTTCAGCCATAATTTTAGTCAAGATCTTACCTTGTTGGTTACATTTCTTATCTTTTGATTTTTAGATGATACTTATCCTAGGGTTTATAACATCTAAACTCTGGAGGAGCTCATTATAGTTTTCTTCCTGAATTATAGCATTAAAATCTCCAAGTATAATAGGATAGGTTTCATATTTAGTAACCATTTCTTCATGGTCCTCAGAAAAATATGACCAGTTGGGAATATGAGAGGGAGATTTTGATTTTATAAAGGAGGAAAATAAACATTAATAAAATTATTTTGGTAGTTGTCCATTCTAATACTAGAGGAAGCAATATTTTTGATTCACATTTTAATGCAGTAATTTTAAAATTCAAAGAAGTTTTAACAAGTTTTATGCTTGCTTACCTCTACCATACCGTTTATCCCTTGTAGCTGGAATTTCAGACCCTGAATACCCCAGGATCATGGGGAGAATTTCATTCTGGTACCAGGTCTCTTGGAGACACAAGATGTCAGAAGTTAGTAAACATTTTTTCATTTCCTCATCTGCTAATTTATACACTGACCTTTCTCTGTTCTAGGAAAGGATGATTAGTACTCCCAAGATTTTGAGAGCATTAAGGACTTCATGTTTTCACACATTTATCACTGTGAGTCTAACATAGTAAAATGATTACTCACTGTAAAGTATGCACAAACAAAGGAAGCTTGAGATTGTGACCACCTGAATCAGGGTCGGTGCAATGTCCAACAGGCAGGCCATCTGTTCAGCACAGACAAAAAATAAGACACTGCACTCACGGAAAGTCAGTAATCATGAAACATTGCACCCACTGCAGATGTATATTCAAAAAGTCAGTTTTACTGGGTGCAAACACAAACAGGATGTGAACCCTACTTTCCCTGGTGCTTTGAGAACCAAATCTCTTTGTCAGGGGCCTTTTTCAATATACTTCTGCAATGTGTGCAATTTTTCATGATTCCTGACTTTACATGAGTGCAGTGTCATGTTTTTTGTTTGTTTCACTGAAAAATTTGTTGGATTGTTTTTTGGTACATTGTTACCATAATCAGTTTTCCTATTATTTCCCAACATTTTACAGTCTGTCAGTAGAACCCCAAGTCCATCCAGTGCCAAAGAAGATTCCAGGACTAAAGCAGCCAATTTAGAATTTTTGAATGTTATATCAATTTGGGGGCAATACAAAATCCCACTGTGAACTGTAATCCATTCTATTGCACTATGTCTTACTTCCAGCTGATGGGCATGTGACAAAAAAGACGCAATTTCTCTTTTGATAGAACCAATAGTTTTGCCTTTTAATGTTTGGCAACCGAAAAGAGACAGGGTTCTACTTTCCCACAAATGAGAGAGTGTATTTCTATGATTATGTATCACCTCTGAAACCCTCCTAGTTCTTTTAAGATCCTACTTCCTGCTCCCATTTAGTGACCTAGACTCTTCCTCTTCTGTTGGTGATGGGACCCTTTGGGGATCAAGGATGTTAATATCATTAAGTTTGAGAGTAGCTTCCTGTTTCCAGATACTCTTAAAGCAGTAGTGCATGAATGTGGTGCAAATTTTAACCAATACTTTTTTATTCTATTTTAGATTGCCCCATATCTACTGACTTGTATGATACCCTTCTTTATACAATTTTAGTCTGCTTTAGTAATATTTTTCATATCTGAAATAATAAAAGGAGTGCTTCTTTTAATATGACTTGGACCAGGCTTTCATCAGTATTATCGGCTGTTTTTGTACAGCACTTTTTAATATACATAGATACATAGATACATAGACAGTGTCGGCAGATAAGAGCCTATGGCCCACCTAGTCTGCCCATTTGAGCTTGTAAGTTCAGTTTGTTTTCCTAGAAGTCTATTTCCCCTTACCCCTGACCTCTAGAATTCCTTTATGTCTATCCCATGCATTCTTAAATCCCGTGATTGTTTCAGCCCCCACCACTTCCTCTGGCAGGGTGTCCCTTGTCCACCACCCATTCTGTGAAAAATTCTTTCTCATGTTTCCTCTGAATCGTCCTCCTCCAACTTCATCCCATGCCCTCTAGTCCTGAAACATCTTTTTCGCTTAAAAATAGTGTTTTCCTGCACCTGTTCCTCCTGTAAGATACTTGTATGTCTCTATCATATCCCTCTCTCCCTCCTCTCCTCCAGGAGTACATGTTCAATTCCTTCAACCTGTCTTCATAGGATTTGTGATGCAACCCATGCACCATCTTTGTTGCCCTCCTCTGAACCTTCTCTACCCTTTCTATGTCCTTACATAGGTATGGTCTCCAGAACTGTACACTGTACTCAGGTGGGGCCTCACTAGTGTCTTGTATAGCCGGAATTATGACCTCCCTTTTCCTGCTGGTGATGCCCCTGCCTATACATCCCAGCATCCCTATTTGCTTTACCTGATGCCTTGTCACACTGTTTCCCTACCTTGAGGTCATCAGAGATGACAACCCCAAGATCCCTTTCCTGCTTGGTGCATGCTATATCCTCACCCACAACTGATATATTGTGCCAGGGTTTTGTGCCCCATATGCATTATCTTGCACTTCTTTGCATTGAATTTCAACTGCCAAACCCTTGACCATTCTTCAAGTTTCTGCAGGTCCTTCTCATTCTGTCTACACCCTCTGGTGTGTCTACTCTGTTACAGAGCTTTGTGTCATCAGCGAACAGTGAAATTCTGCCTTCTATATCCTGTGCAATGTCACTGATGAAGATGTTGAATAGGACCGGTCCCAGCACTGATCCTGTGGTACCCACTGGTCACTCTTCCCTCTGTGGAGTGACAGCCATTTACCACCACCCTCTGTGTCCTGCCACCCAGCCAGTTACCTACCCACCACACTACTGTCCTGCCCACCCATATTCCCCAGTTTGTGTAATAGTCTTCTATGTGGCACAGTGTCAAAGGCCTTGCTGAAGTCCAGATAGGCCATGTCCTGCCCTCCCTGATCCACCTTCCTAGTCACCCAGTCAAAAAATTCAATGAGGTTGGTCTGACATGACCTCCCCTGGTGGAAACCATGCTGCCTTGGGTCCTGTAGTCCATTGACAACCAGATGTTCCACCAATATCTCCTTCAGTAGTGCTTCCATGATCTTTCCCACTACCGAGGTGAGGCTGACTGGTCTGTGAGTTCCTGCTTCCTCTTTGTTCCCACTTTTGTATAGGGACTACATCTGCTGTCCTCCAGTCTTTGGGTACCTCCCTGTTTCCAGTGATTGGCTGAACAGGATAGCCAGAGGTTCAGCCACCACCTCTCTTAGTTCTTTAAGGACCCTGGGGTGCACCCCATCTGGCCCCATTGCTTTGTCAACTTTATTACTTCCAGTTCCTTCAGGACCCTCTTCGTAAAGGGACTTGTGTCCTTTCTGCACCATTCTCACCCTTGTACTCCCTTCAGACCCATTACCCCTCTTCCTTAGTAAAGACTGAGCAGAAATACCTGTTCAATATGTCAGCTTTACTGTTGTCATCCTCCACTGCTCCCATCCTCCCCTTCAGTCTAACTATCCCTCCCTTTGTCCTTCTTTTTCACTTATGTACCTGTAAAGGTTTTGTCCCCTTTAACCACTGATTTTTGCAATGTGTTCTTCTGTCTGAGCTTTGGCTTCCCTTACTGGCTTCCCTGCCTCCTTTGTTTCTCCTGGTACTTCTCCCTATCCCCTTCTGCCTGTGTCTTTTTGTATTGCCTGAATGCAGTCTTTTTGGCTTTCACTTTCTTTGCTACCTCTTTGGAAAACCATAATGGTCTCCTCTTTCTTTTCCTCTTGCTAACCTGATCACTTCTGTTGTGACTAAAATGAACTATCATGCAGCAAGCTATGTTCCCTGACCTTATGGAACAAAAGGTGTTTAAAAGCAGCTGCAAATATCGAGGAAAACCCGGTCCTACCCATAGTAAAATGAGCACTCCTTTTATTATTTCAAATATGAAGAAAAGTATGAAAGCAGACTCAAAACTGAGAAGAAGGGTATCATATAAGTCAGGAGATAAGGGCAATCTAAAACAGCATAAACGTATATCAAAATTTTCATCACATTCATGCACTGCTGCTTTAACTATCCTGAGGATTTAACATAAAATAGAATACAACTGGAAAACAAAGGATTAGGTGGATGAGTAATATGTATATTATCTGAGTATTCAGTAATATGTAAAGATGGAACACCATCAATTAGCTTTTCAGGGTTTCCATATCTAATCTAGCAGTCCCATAAATTTCAATTAAATATTCAGAACATACTTCTGACTGACTTAATTGTTCAAATGCAGCCTGATTATGAAAACATCCACCTAAGGTGCCTAGAGGGCATGGGATGAAGTTGGAGGAGGACGATTCAGAGAAACATGAGGAAGTATTTCTTCACAGAATGGGTGGTGGACAAGTGGAACACCCTGCCAGAGGAAGTGGTGGGGGCTGAAACAATCATGGGATTTAAGAATGCATGGGATAGACATAAAGGAATTCTGGAGGTTAGGGGTAAGGGGCAACAGACTTCTAGGAAAACATAAACTGAACTTACAAGCTCAAATGGGCAGACTGGGTGGGCCATAGGCCCTTATCTGCCGACACTGTCTATGTATCCATGTATCTATGTAAGGTTGGAAATGTTCTCCTTCAGATCCCATAAATGCTCCAAAATTACCACACTTGCATAGTACAGACTCTTAATGATTTCCAATATTTGGATAAAGAAGAGGATGAAATAAAGTTTCCCTCATTGGTAAAATAGTCTTTATCAGAAACTATATTTTGGACAGGGGAAACAACTTCAGCCTTAGATGGAGTTGATGCTGGTGTCAGTGATAGACTATTCATATCCCCGATTTTAATATCCTCAGCCCCCTTTATTATTAAGTCTATTGGTACCAATTTTTCAAATCCTTCAATAGTGTGGTTCAAATCATGAATTACTACTGTTAAATTATCTGACTGGGGTAATAATTTGAAATGGGTTGGCTTCTTCTCAATCCCATAATTGAAAAATGATTGAAAAGAAGCCACCTCCTGAGAAATTTCCTGAGGTGAAAATGTGATTATATTTGAACTTGTGTCAATTACCCCCGTGGACTCAAAGTCCAACAATGTCCTATCACAGGACAATAAGGGCAGGACCTACACTTGTGGATCATCTAAATTGGGTGGGTGGGTCTCATGTCTTGGACTCCTAACATAGTAGGGAATCCCTGCAACCTAGTAATTGGTGTAGAAAGAGTTACTGCAGTGGGAATATTATCCCTCCGAAAATTTGTGATTTTAAGTTGATTTATATTTTCTATATTGGGAGGTTTATCAGTGGACAGACTTATAGATTTTTTAATTTTTCCCCCTTAATACCATTTTGAGTCCTGCTTTTAGGAGTAGAGGGGACAATGAATGAACTATTTTTTCCATTTCTGGTGCTAACCATATTGTAATTGCTGTCAGAAAATAAGTTGAGGTACATAATATGGATAGAACAACCCTCTCAAAAGCTGCACTCAGAGAAACTCTAAGTCTAGCTAATATATGTCTTTTAACAAGAAATAGCCTATGAAGTCATATATTTATTAGCAATAAATAAAGCCAAACTTGCTAGAACTACACCAATAAATATTTAAAAGATATTCAATTAATCTTTGAAATGTTACAGCAATTCAATTTATGAAATTCCAGAAGCCATATGCACAACTTGCAGGCTGTGTGGCAATAACTTGCTTAGCAAGGTGCTGAGACTTGAAAAAACAAAAAGACTTTTGTGGGACACCTTTGGAGAGCCTCTAAAATTCGGATTTTCCTGTGTTGGCTTTTTAAGAACTGAGGCTTGCTCCTCAATTCTGAGGGGGTGTTCTAGTCAAATGGACAAAAGTCAAGATCAGTAGCAGCAAACAAGGAACATATAGTTATAAAAGTGGAACAACACTGTGCTTTTAAATGTGTTTCTGGAAATAATTAAATAACACTGAAACTCAGAATATTAAAATTAAATTTCAAGGAGTTAAATATAATTAATTTTAGAACAATTTAAAATTCTATGAACTTATGGGCAAACCATTGCATACAATGCCAAGATACAAAATTGAACAATGTTAATAATTGGCTGGTTGAGAAATAACAATATATACTAATATATCCTCAGGATAGAATGAATCAAATCAAATAGTGACCAAGTTTACCGATGTTGCTGGCATTACTGGTGTAGTCACTCTTTATTAGACAAGCCAAGAAAATACTGTGCGTAATGTGAATGCACTGGCGGCTGCTCAGGGTTATCCGATTCAGTAAAGCAAGAGCCTCGTTCAGTCCGACTTTCTGGTGCTTAAAAAATCAGTAAAAGTACCTCCCTTGTAAAAAATTTATAAGAGAAGGTATCCAACTACAAAAAAATCCAAAAGCAAAACTTATTTAAAATAAGTAAAATAAGACTAAGGGAGAAAATTAAGGCACAATCCCCTCCATACCTACAAGAAGCCAGATGAGTTGAAAGACAAGTTTACTTCTTTGTATTTCAGCAAGGCAGTTCAACACTTAAAATGGCAGTAAGATTGAAAGATGCCAGTGCATCTGCACTTTATATCTGGACCCCAGATCACGTCGTCAGGCTTACAAAAACAAAAATGAAATAAATCTTTAAATACAAAAAATTTAACATAGAAACATAGACTTTGATGGCAGATAAGGAACGCTTGGCCCACTCAGTCTGCCCATTTCCCTACCCAATGGATAAGCTGCAGATCCTAGTTAACCAACAGCTTACTTCTTCCTATCCCCCACCAGATTTGCCTTATATCTGTCCCATGCATTCTTGAATTCCCCCACTGTTTTTGACCCCATGACCTCCTCAGGAAGGCTGTTCCATGTGTCCACCACTTTCCCTGGTCTACTACTTTGGTCACCCAGTCAAGGAAATCTATTAGATTCACCTGATATGACCTTCCTGCTGTGAATCTATGCTGCCTTGGGTCCTGTGCCCCACTGGCCTCTAGGTATTCAACATTTCTTTCTTTCAGAAGTGAGTCCATCATTTTACCTACCACTGAGATCAAACTAACAAGTCTGTAGCTTCTGCCTCTGCTTTGCTCCTACTTTGTGAAGGGGACATGCATCTGCCCTCCTCCAGTCCTCAGGCACCACACCATCCTCCCATGATTTGTTAAAAAGGGTAGTCAATGGTGTCATTAATTCTCCCTTTAGCTCTTTTAGAATTCTGGGGTGAATCTGGTCAGGCCCCATTGCTTTGTTCAACTTCAGTTTTAGGAGTTCTTTCAGAACCCTTTCTTCTGTGAATGGACTGGTATCGACCCCCCCAATCCACAGTGCTTCGATTGATTGGACTAGGTACCTACCTCCCTTCCTCTTCTTTTGTGAATACTGAGCAGAAGCATTCATTCAGTGTCCCTGCTTTTCACTGTCACCCTCTGCCCACCCACCTACCCTCCCATTTATTAAGCTTCACTATCCCTCCCTTGTTCTTTCTTCTCTCCCTAATGTACCTATAAAAGGTGTTATCCCCCTTCTTAACTGAGTTGGCTATCTTTTCCTCAGTTTGGGCCTTTGCTATTGTGACTGCCTTTCCTGCTTCCTTCTGCCTTAACTGGTACAGTTCTCTGTCCTGTTCTGTCTGTATTTCCTTATACTTCCTGAAGGCTATCTTTTTTTCCCTAACCTTCCCCACCACCTCTTTTGAGAACCATAGTGGTTGTTTCCTTCATTTTGATTTGTTGATTAGCTTTACACAAAGGCTTGTTGCCTCTGTGATGGCAGTTTTGATATTTCCCCTTTGTTCCTCCACTTCTTCTTCTTGCCCATTTTCTAGTGCTTTTCTGAGGCACTCTCACATTTTTCTTAAAGTCCAGTACCCTCGCTTTTGTATGGCTTGACTCTGCAGCTCTGTTTATCATGGACCATACTGTTTGGTGGTCACTTGTTCCCAGATGGCTACCCACTTCTAAATCTGAGATCCTCTCTCTGTCCCCCTTTGAGAGTACCAGGTCAAAGATTGCTCCCTCCTGAGTGGGTTCAACACTAGCTGTCTGAGGCATGCCCCTTGCAGGGCATAGAGAATGACCCTGCTCTTGAATGTGGTTACAGCCAAGGTATTCCAGTTAACATCTGGAATATTCAGGTCCCCTATCAGCAATATCTCCAATTTTTCTGCCAACCTAAGGATGCTTTCTATAATTTCCTTATCTATTTCCTCCCCCTGAGGCGGAGTCTGTATGAAAACCCTGTGTGGATTATATGTTGATATTTAACATCAATGAAATGAATTATTTAACGTATAGTTTTAGTTTCCTTTTTCAAAATTGTGCTCTGTAGCAAGAGCCCCATCTGGGGTGTCAAATTATCCAATGAAGTACTTAAAAATATAAAATGGTCCAATTAAATAAATTCACACAGGCCAAGAATAAATGGGGCTAGTAAAGTTGTGTCAAGCCAGCCAATACAGTTTATACAAATTGTCTATGCATTGGGAGACATCGCAGAGCTGGGCGGCTTCATCCTGACAAGCGGGACCCCTCTCCCCTGCACCGGAGAAGCAAGACTTTTTATTTGGGGCAAAATCCAGCTACAGTCCACGATTCTGCTTTGGACCAAGTTGTTGGTTCGGCAAAAGGACTGCAACAGCGACCGGCCAGTCGGGAGCAGCAGAAAGGCTTGCCACTTTTTTCAAACAAAGACATGCCGGAGCAGCAGAGTCCCTACAAAAGGGGGCTCAGTGTGCCAACTTGTCCAGTCAGAAGACATCAGGAGCTGAGGCAGTTGCATCCCAGCAGTGGGACCCCCTTTCCCCTGCACCAAAGAAACAAGACTTTTGTGTGATGCAATAGGTAGAAGGATTCCCAGCCACCCTCCCCAACCCCACTACTCTTTTAAATGCCCCAAGTGTCCATTGTGATTGGGCAGTTAGAAGGGGAGGAGGACGATTATGAGAAAAAGGGAAAAATCACTCACAGATAAAGGTGTACTGTGACAGAATTTCTCATTGGTAGGTCTGTGCACTGTATTTTAATTTTTAAAGCTGTACATGCAGTCTTAAGCTGCTCTGCTAAAGTATTTCAGGTTTTAAGCTGCATGTTTTAAGCTGTGGTTCTGTGCACTGTATTTACATTTTTTTAAAGCTGTACATGCAGTCTTATGCTGCTAGAGTATTTCAGGTTTTAGGCTGCATGACCCACTCAGTATTTAGGTAATTGACCCACCCAGTATTTAGGTAATTGAGAAATGTTTTAAGCTGCTTGATCATTGCTAATTTTTTCAGCAGTGTACTTATGTTTAATTCCATGCCCTGTCTTTAAATTTTTAAGATGCTTTGGTATCTGCACCCTGTATTTAATTATAAAGGCAGGGTCAGGCGGAGGTAATCACATTAGTACTGGACATTGATTGTTGGGAAAGGTCAGAGAGTGATGAGTGGTGGGTGAAGAAATTCAAAAATCAAAGGAGGGACAGGTAAAGATGTGGAGAGGTCATGAAGGTAGGAGGATTGGTGGGTGGAGAGACCAGGAAGGTAGAGGGATGGGGGAGGGGTGGGTGGAAAAACATGGCACAGGGCAAATGGTCCTAGTAGGATCGTGAGATGTAATGAATGCAGAACAGCTGTGCATATGGAGACACTATGGAGGGCATGTGTATGCCTGATTTGTGTGAGAATGTTACACCTGGAAGGGAAATTTGGGATTTAGGCGAGAAGTTGAAAAATAAATCATGGAAATAGAGTGTAGGAGGAGATGAGGCAGTGATCTTGAAGCTCAGAGGAAATCTGAGTGGCCCAGTGGGAGACAGAAAAAGGGATAAATGAGGAAGGTAATAAACCAGGCTTAGCAAAACAATAGATTGGCCAGGTGAGGGGTAGCAGAGGGTGGGATGAACAAGGGATGACAGAAAGTGGTCAGGAAAAGAATGGGGGAGGGTGGAGGTAAGTGAGTTGTGGATGCCAGCCACAGTACAGACAGGGTGAGTAATGACAGCGGTGTTGCTGGAGGTGTTGTTGTGAGTAACAGGTACACCCCACTACAAATAGAAGGGACATGGGGATCAGGTGGGGACTGCTGATGTGAGGAGGCAGAGAGAGAGAGAGAGAGAGAGGAGGGGAGAATAGGATAGGGAGAGAAGGGATCCCAGAATAATAGCTGAAGATGGAGGATACAACTGCTACCCGCTAATTGAGCCTGCAGCTTAGGCATCGTATTCCCCAGGCGTCTTGCAGGGGGAGGAAAAGTGGTTGGCCTTTAGAAGGTATAAGTGTTCGGCAGGAGTCAGATGGGGAGTACCACAGGATCTCAAACGAGGTCAGTAGAATGGTTAGAGTGGCCAAAGCAGCTAAGGAGCTGAAACTAGCACAGGGGATCAGGGAGGAGGAGAAAGAAATTTATAGGTATGTTAGGAAGAGAAGGAAGGGGGGCAGACAAACAGGTAAAGAGGGGGGGCTGATGGAATGGTAGAGCAGGCAGAAGAACTCAATGAGTATTTCTGCTCAGTCTTTACTAGGGAGAGGGAGGGTCCATTACCACAAGTGGGAGGCAGGATCGGGACAGTGGGTGGGGGGACACTTACAGATTATATGATCCACGTGGGGAGGGTGAAGGAGGGTCTCAAGTCTTTGAGAACTGATAAGGCCCCAGGACCTGATGGGATCCACCCCAGTGCTCTTAGGGAAGTGGCAGATGTCCTGGTTGCTCCAATGATGGAATTATTCAGTTCCTCCTTCCAATCAGGATGTGTACCCCTGGACTGTAGGATTGCACATGTTGTGCTACTTCACAAGAGGGGCCCGAGGGATGAATGTTTTTTTTTATTAGTGTCTCACAAAAAAATGGACCATTGCATAATAGCAATTTATCCCTCCAGGGTGTGGGTATACTGGAGGCCTTAACACGACTGGTGTGGTTCAGTCACTCGGCTGTGCCTCATGATGGAACCACACCAGCAGTGGTAAATACTCCAGTAAACCCACACCCTGGAGGGATAAATTGCTTAAATATTGCCAATTTTGAACTATAAAGCCATGTTTATTGTCATGCAAATAAACAGCAAATGAGTAAAACTAGATTTGTTAAAAAATAGGCTTGTCAGTTTGTATTGAAGTGTGATTTTAACACCCATCACTGCGCTATGTTTCGGCTCCCTTGGCTGGAGCCTACTAGAGACCAGAAGAAAATGGGCATGGGCCATACAGTTCACGATTTTAAAAAATAACTTGATATGTGGATTGGTAGAAAAGTTAGTAAAACCAAATTGTTGATTGTTGAAATCCATGGCACTCCAGACATTACCTCATGGGTTTTAACCCATCTGATAGGCTAGTGATGCACATGACTCTAGGATCAGATTTCTACCATATCCAGGTCCCAGAAGCCCCTGCTCTCTAGTTCAAACTTTGCATCTGATCAGGCTAGCACACCAGGGTCCCTGCTGTCCTAATTACCAAGGTAAGCCTCTTAAATTGCCTTATATCACAGTATCTAAACTAATCTCTTAGGTCAGTAGCTATAGCAATGAGCTTGTGAAGCAAGTCTATGTGTAAATATAAAAAGCATATTGACTTAAAACTGCATTGGGGTTCCAGGCAACCAAGAAGGGAATTTCTTGCTGTTGTTGCTGATCTGTAAAGGTCTTTTTTTTTTTTTTTTTTTTAATATTTGGCCCTGCTGTTTTCAGTCAAGGAGCAAACCTTGTTGAGCACCCTTTCTATGCCTTCTCATTGTTCTAGCAAGCTACAGCTAAATTTTCTTACCTCCGTTGCTGTGTGTTTTTCTACTGCCTTGATATTCTTATTAATGTAAGAGGTCTCATCGTGTGCCAATGGCGCTCACAAAGTGTTTCTCTCATTAGCCTTTCCTCTAGCTGCAGGTACAGCTATTGTTGCTACTTCCTCAAGGATTCAATGGCGTGAGCTCCCAGCTCGCTACCGCATTGCTCCGCTCCCCCCCACAGGGCATCCTCCGGGCCTAGGCCTCACGCTTCCAGCCGCACCTGACTCCATAGCTGTAGAAAACCCCCAGCCAGTCCAACACGGGGCCTAGATCCAATGGGCGCGGGCGCCTGCCTCTCCTACCGCTCACCGTGCGGCTCTGCCTTCTACCGCATTGCCTCTGGGGAGGACGTTCCTCGGTGCGGCCTATTCGGCCAGGCTCAATGCCACCTTGCGGTGCCCCCCCAAAAAAACAGGAGGCCCACATGGGGGCCATTCAAGGGGAGGCCCGAGCGCTTCTAAGTGCCCCTGCCAGTGGCAGACTCAGGCACAGGTGCTCGGTGCCCCCCTGCCTCCTCCATCTGGTCCTCGGTAGTGGCGCAGTGGCTTGGCCTACCATGGAGCTTCCCGCGACCACGTGGCCATGGTGTCACATTCCTGTGCTTCCCCCTCACTCTTGGGCTTTGGTCACTGGCCTATCTCTGCAGACAGGGGAATCTTGTTGGTCCTCCTTCCCCACGCAGTGGGAGCCTCTAAATCACAGGGGGTCTGCCCTCACTCTCGGGCCAAACTGCCGCGGCATGATGCAGCCTAGGAGCACCCCCCCTCCTCCCTTGAGGCTGATACGAGTGCCTCGGCACTGTTTTGGAGGCCAGCAGATCAGTATCCGCAGTGTGGTCTCTGCGGCATATCAAGGGGGGTCCAGACCAGCCTCATTCAAATGGCACTGGATAACAAGCAAGGTTGGTGGTCCTTGCCAGAAGAATAAAAGGACCACTGGGGATCTCTACCTCCTGAGGCCTTATCTGGTCCATCCCTCAAGCGTAGTCCACTAGGGGCCTATGCACGTGGTGCTGCCTCCTCCTCCATTCCTGGGTACTCTAGAGAGAGAGAGAGAAAGAAAAAAAAAAAAGGTTGGCAGAAAATCTGGTAATTTTGCCTGTCCATATGGGCTCCTCCCTCAGCAGCCCATTTGAGTCTCCAGCAACATTTTCCACTGGGGTCCCTCTCTATAGCGATCCCCAGAATCATGCCTCCATGTGGGTCCCTCACTACAGCACCCCCATTTGAGGACAGCACGCATCCTTATTACATACTGCTCTCTCCTTGTGTGCAGCCTAAGCTGCGTCAATAAGCGCATCCTCACCGGGGCCCACCACCCAGTGCAGGCCAGTTGGCACCATGGTAGCAACATCTTTTGTTTTCCTCAGATGGTCAAAGCCAAGAAGTGCACAGCGTGCAGCTCAACCTCCTGCCCCATGGCCCTGGCCCCTGTAAGCCACATGTCTCCACAGCAGTGATGACCTATCCATGGGGCAGTCCTCGGCACATGGGCCCAAGCAACCCTGGCCCTAGCGGCTCATCTTGGCTGGATCCAGGCACCTTTCTTCTACAGAGCCAATAGGCTACCATAGCCATGATGGAGAGTCAGCAGAATTTTATGCTGAAGGTGATGGAGAACTTGGAGTCCCTCACCCAACAGAGATTGCCTGTGAACCCACCTCTGGAACAAGACGTCGGGGGAAGGGCCAATGAGGAACACATGGATTTGATGGAGCCTAACTGGATAACCACAAACTCGACACTGGGGAGGACGTTGACCCACCGGAGGAGGAAGATGGGGCAATCTCCAACGAAGAGGACTTGGAGCAACAGGCCATTCCTTTGCTCACCTCCAAACTATACTCCTTTGACATGGTTCCAGGCCTCATTAAGATCGTCAAGACCACCATGGGGTTCAAAATGGAGGAAAACAAACCGCAATCCAAATTGGACCCCCTGATCCAGCAGAGGTCCACCGTTAGAGAGAGTTTTCCCATCTGTCCGGCCATCGAAGACATTGTCAATAAGGAGTGGCAATCCACTGACCCAGGCCGAATGCCAAACAGGAGAAACCTGGACCGAATGTATCCCATTCAGGAAGACAAAGCCAACACCTGGTGCTCCGCCCCAACGGTCGACCCTCAGGTGGCTGCACTCAGCAGACGGACTATCCTACCCTGAGGAACAATCTCCCTAAAGGACCCTACAGACAAAAAGGTCAAGGACATGCTAAAGAAGGCCTTCAAAATAGAGGGCATGGCGGCAAGAGCATCCACATCAGCCATCTATACAGCACGGGAGCAGATACGTTGGCTGGAGGAACTCCTGGAACAGGCCAACCCCAAGTCCAGAGAGACAGAGTTGTTAGAGTGCACCATCGATGCGGCAAGATACCTAGCCGATATGGCGATTGACACCCTCAGACTTAACGCAAGGGCCACAGCCATCACAAACAGGGCTAGATGGGCTGTGTGGCTTAAATTATGGGAGGCCGACAATGAGTCAAAACCTTGCAAAATCTCCCCTTGAAGAGCAAACATGTTTTTGGGAGGTCTCTTAGAGTTCCTGAAGCAGAAAGATGAGGCAAGAACTCCTTAGAAACAAGAGTAGGCACCCCTATCTACCCTCCGCTAGACAGAGATTTCGGGGGGGGGGCCAGAGGTCGTATCAAAACCATAGAGACACACACCAGGCCACTTCCTTTCAAGATAGAGGCTCTTACACCTCACTACGCACCCCCACCACCCAATCCTACTACCCTTCATCATTCAGAGCCCGTGGCTCTAAGTTCGGAGGAAGAGGCAGGGGTCAGCGAGGCAAGCCGCAATGACTGCTCGCACCGGACCCCCTTGGAACAGGGGCGATGCCCCCCCATGGGCCAAAGATTAGCGCTTTTCAGCCACCAATGGTTGCACACCACATCCGACAGATGGGTTCACGAAGTCGTGTCACAAGGATACTCGATAGAGTTATCGGAAAATCCACTGACACACAGGTTTATCACCTCACCGATCATGAAAAAGAGGGCCACGGCTCATCAGGTACAACAGATCCTGTGGGACCTGATCAACAACAGGGCGATCCAGCCCGTACCACCACACAAGCAGGGGTTAGGAGTCTACTCCATCTTCTTCCTTGTGCCAAAGAAGAACGGCGACCTCCGCCCCATCCTGGACCTCAAACACCTAAATCAACACGTTGTGCCCCAGAGGTTCAAGATGAGACTCTAGAGTCAACAGTACACAGTATTCATATGGCGACTTCCTGGCGTCTATAGACCTCAAGGATGCATACCTCCACATACCCATCAGGCCAGCTCACAGGCAGCACCTCCGGTTTCACATCCTCGGCCAACACTTTCAACACCAGGCTCTACCGTTCGGGCTCTCATCGGCTCCAAGAGTCTTTACCAAAGTATCAGTGGTTCTGGTGGCCAGACTCCAAGAACAGGGTCTCGACATCATCCCCTACCTCGACGACTGACTGATCTGGGCATGATCCAAGGAAAGCTCTTGCCTACACACCACCCTCACTCTAACGGCCCTAGAGCAACACAGCTGGGTAGTGAACCGGGACAAGAGCCACCTAATGCCCACGCAACAGATAGAGCATCTAGGTGCAAGCCTAGACACAGCACAGGGGTGGGCAAGACCGTCCGAGGCAAGGGTCCTCAACCTGATCAATCTGGCGCGCAGAATATGCACCAGCCATCGGGCATCCATGGCAAACTTAGCCCAACTGCTAGGTTGCATGGCGTCATGCATCGATCTAGTCCCATGGGCCAGATGGCACATGCGCCCACTACAGACTCACGTCCTCAGATGGGGATCCCCAAACGAACACAATCTAAAGACCTTCCTCCCATTACCTCCTTCGGTGAGAAAGTCTCTAACCTGGTGGACAGTCCGCTCAAACCTAACCAGAGGTGTCCCACTGGAGGCTCCCTCCCAGGTCTCCATTGAGATGGATCACGAGTCTTCAGGGATGGGGTGCTTGCCTGGCCAAAAGGACAGCACAGGGCCAATGGACCCGCACAGAATCAGGCTATCTATCAATGTCCTGGAAATGCAAGCAGTCTACCATGCACTGACAGCTTTCAAATCCACTATCTCGGGACAATCAGTGCTGATCAATCCGACAACGGGTGACAGTGGCGTATATCACCAAACAAGGAGGCACCAAGCAGAGCAATGCTGAAGGGCGGCAAGGGTCCTCAACTGGGCCAGTCCCATCTCGCCCACCTCAGCGGTCCACCTCACGGAAGCTCAACATTCGAGCAGACTGGCTGAGCCGGCAACAAGTCCACCCAGAGGAGTAGCATCTCCACACCAGCCTCTTTCAAATGATACAGGACACCTGGGGACCCATCTCCATGGACCTCATGGCCACGGCTCAGAACACACAGGTCATGGACTACTTCTCGAGTACAGGGACAGTCAGTCACAGGGAACCGACTCACTGTCACAACCTTGGCTCAGGAACACTCTACATCTTCCTCCATTCCCCTACTGCCTCAGGTGCTCACCAGATCTGCTCCTCAAGACGGACCATCATACTGGTGGCTCCCTACTGGCGCGGAGGGCGTGGTTTGCCACAATCCTCTCAATGATGATGGCTTCCCTCAGACTGCCCTACCGTCCCGACATGTTGAACCAGGGCCCAGTACTACACCTGACCCCCAGGATCCTGAAGCTCACAGCCTGGCACCTGAGAGGAAGACTAAGGAATGCGGGCTACCATGACTCAGTTATAGCAATGGCGCTGCAGTCCAGGCTCATCAACCACCTCCACCTATAGCAGGCAATGGGGTGTTCCGAAATGGTGCCGTGATTGGGTGACAGACCCGGGCTCACTGACATGCCCACTATCCTGTTATTTCTCCAGCAAGGCCTGGATAGGGGACTGGTTCACTCATCCTCAGGGTACAGCTGTCAGCCATGGGAGCAGCTGTGGGGTCCATAGAGGCCACAGCCCCAGTGCTCGTCTGAATGCCCTGCATTTCCTAAAGTGACCGAGATGCCTGACCTCGAGTGCACTCAACCGTCCGCTCCCTGGGACCTTCCCTGGTACTGGACTCCCTCGGCCCCATTCAGACCCCTCCAAAATGTAGACTTGTTCTGGGTTGGTTTAAGACCTGCTTCCTCGTGGTGATATGCTCAGCCATAGGGGTGGGGAGTTAGGCACACTGTCCTGCAGGGAACCCTACACAGTGTTCACACCACCGAAGTGCGCCTGTGCACTGTCCCAGCCTTTCGACCTAAGGTCTCCTCCCATTCCACAGGAAACAGAGTATCGAGCTACCCACTTTCAGGGAGACTCCCAGTCGGAGTACTACTCGTCCCACAAGGTCTGGACGTAGGCACCACCCTCATCCATACATAACCAGGACACAACCTCTTCGAAAGACAGAGAGACTGTTCATAATTATGAGGGGCCAGAGACAGGGGAAAGCAGCCTCCAAGACCACCATCGCTGGTTGGCTGCGGAGAGCTATCCAGGAGGCCTACATGGCAAAACAAAGGACACCCCCTCGGGGACTCAAGGCACACTCCACCCATGCGGTAGCCACCTCCTGGGAAGAGAGGGCCAACATGTCAGCGGAAGACATCTGCAAGGCAGCTACGTGGACCTCAATCCACACCTTTGCCAGACACTATCGTTTAGATCACCTGTACCAGTTGCAACCTACCTTCGCAACACAGGTCCTTGCTGCAGCTACCTCCACCACCACTTCCTTTCGCCCCTAGACCAATCTGTCTCCCTCCCACTGATACAGTACTGCTTCTTATCTACCCATGTGGTAATGTCTTGAGTGCCATGGATGTCAACCAATCACAATGGGTGTTTACTCACCTGGTAAAGGTGATTGTGTTGGTTGACATCCATGGCACTCCAGGACCCACCCGACATAGTAGTCATGAGGCGTACAGGGTATAAGCAGACAACCTTACATTGAGCTGACTGTTTTATTGCCATACAATTTGACATCCAGGATGTCCACCATCGACCCATTAGGGGTTGAGTCTACATTGTATCGTCAGGGGAATAAATTAAGGGCCCTGGCTCGGTTTCACAGTCACCTCGCTATACTCATTTTCTTTCTATTAGCATTTCATCTGGTATTGGTTGTCATTATCTTCTATTTGTATTGCCTTTCACTAACCTTACTTTCAGCTTTGGAAGATTTGAACTGGAGAGCAGGGGCTTCTGGGACCTGGATATGGTAGAAATCTGATCCTAGAGTCATGTGCATCACTAGCCTATCAGGTGGGTTAAAACCCATGAGGTAATGTCTGGAGTGCCATGGATGTCAACCAACACAATCACCTTTACCAGGTGAGTAAACAACCAACATGGTTGTAATTTGAGAAAAAAAAATGGCTAGAGAGTTAGTAATTCCCAAATACAAAAATAAATTTACACCTATGACCTTTCAGCATAAAGCAGCTGTTTGTTGGAATCAGCTTCCCCTGTATCTTAAAGACCCACACATGAAATCAGATGTTTTTAAAACTTCTGTTTACAGGGAATTTGAGCATTGTTGCACATGTAATAGATAGTATAAATGTATAGGAGTATATGAGGTGAATAGTTGGACAGAATGCATGGTAATGTAATAGTGTGTATTTACTCCCTGTATTCGTCCATTTTCCCTTGAATTGTAATTTGTGTTGATTTGAGATATGTTTTTTTATTGTATTTTTGTACTTTTGTACTTATGTATATGTATTGTATACTATTGTAACTTGACACTTTAAACAGGTGCACATTGTGAAAAGGGCATACACAAACCTAATGGTGGTATCACTGTATAAATGCATTTTACCTACTACTACTATCTACTACATTTATTATATGCTATTTGGACATCAGTAGCCATAATAATTGCATCCCATAAAGAAGACAGGTAATTGGAATGTAGTAGTTCAGAAAAGAACGTCACAACCTTAGCCTGCCATCTCATTCTTCTGGAGTTAACCTCTTCCAAGCCATCCGTATTCTGTTTTAATCCATTCTCACAATCATCAACAAAACCTTCTAGCTGTATACTAGTTAACAGAGGAAAATGGACAGACTCCAGTCAATCTAAGATCATTAAATCTTTAAAAAGTTTTACTGCATCTATGTTGGCCCATACTAAATCTGTAGTAGATGATTCTAAATGCCCCATGGATGTGTAACCTCCTTCTTGATCACCTGGACATCGGCCATTTAATAATATAAGATTTAGTTCAGCCATAATTTTAGTCAAGATCTTACCTTGTTGGTTACATTTCTTATCTTTTGATTTTTAGATGATACTTATCCTAGGGTTTATAACATCTAAACTCTGGAGGAGCTCATTATAGTTTTCTTCCTGAATTATAGCATTAAAATCTCCAAGTATAATAGGATAGGTTTCATATTTAGTAACCATTTCTTCATGGTCCTCAGAAAAATATGACCAGTTGGGAATATGAGAGGGAGATTTTGATTTTATAAAAGGAGGAAAATAAACATTAATAAGAATTATTTTGGTAGTTGTCCATTCTAATACTAGAGGAAGCAATATTTTTGATTCACATTTTAATGCAGTAATTTTAAAATTCAAAGAAGTTTTAACAAGTTTTATGCTTGCTTACCTCTACCATACCGTTTATCCCTTGTAGCTGGAATTTCAGACCCTGAATACCCCAGGATCATGGGGAGAATTTCATTCTGGTACCAGGTCTCTTGGAGACACAAGATGTCAGAAGTTAGTAAACATTTTTTCATTTCCTCATCTGCTAATTTATACACTGACCTTTCTCTGTTCTAGGAAAGGATGATTAGTACTCCCAAGATTTTGAGAGCATTAAGGACTTCATGTTTTCACACATTTATCACTGTGAGTCTAACATAGTAAAATGATTACTCACTGTAAAGTATGCACAAACAAAGGAAGCTTGAGATTGTGACCACCTGAATCCAAGTTGAGTGCAATGTCCAACAGGCAGAGCCATCTGTTCAGCACAGACAAAAAATAAGACACTGCACTCACGGAAGTCAGTAATCATGAAACATTGCACCCTGCAGATGTATATTCAAAAGTCAGTTTTACTGGGTGCAAACACAAACAGGATGTGAACCCTACTTTCCCTGGTGCTTTGAGAACCAAATCTCTTTGTCAGGGGCCTTTTTCAATATACTTCTGCAATGTGTGCAATTTTTCATGATTCCTGACTTTACATGAGTGCAGTGTCATGTTTTTTGTTTGTTTCACTGAAAAATTTGTTGGATTGTTTTTTGGTACATTGTTACCATAATCAGTTTTCCTATTATTTCCCAACATTTTACAGTCTGTCAGTAGAACCCCAAGTCCATCCAGTGCCAAAGAAGATTCCAGGACTAAAGCAGCCAATTTAGAATTTTTGAATGTTATATCAATTTGGGGGCAATACAAAATCCCACTGTGAACTGTAATCCATTCTATTGCACTATGTCTTACTTCCAGCTGATGGGCATGTGACAAAAGAGCTGTAATTTCTCTTTGATAGAACCAATAGTTTTGCCTTTTAATGTTTGGCAACCGAAAAGAGAGGGTTCTACTTTCCCACAAATGAGAAGTGTATTTCTATGATTATGTATCACCTCTGAAACCCTCCTAGTTCTTTTAAGATCCTACTTCCTGCTCCCATTTAGTGACCTAGACTCTTCCTCTTCTGTTGGTGATGGGACCCTTTGGGGATCAAGGATGTTAATATCATTAAGTTTGAGAGTAGCTTCCTGTTTCAGATACTCTTAAAGCAGTAGTGCATGAATGTGGTGCAAATTTTAACCAATACTTTTTATTCTATTTTAGATTGCCCCATATCTACTGACTTGTATGATACCCTTCTTTATACAATTTTAGTCTGCTTTAGTAATATTTTTCATATCTGAAATAATAAAGGTGCTTCTTTTAATATGACTTGGACCAGGCTTTCATCAGTATTATCGGCTGTTTTTTGTACAGCACTTTTTAATACATAGATACATAGATACATAGACAGTGTCGGCAGATAAGAGCCTATGGCCACCTAGTCTGCCATTTGAGCTTATAAGTTCAGTTTGTTTTCCTAGAAGTCTATTTCCCTTACCCTGACCTCTAGAATTCCTTTATGTCTATCCCATGCATTCTTAAATCCCGTGATTGTTTCAGCCCCACCACTTCCTCTGGCAGGGTGTCCCTTGTCCACCACCCATTCTGTGAAGAAATTCTTTCTCATGTTTCCTCTGAATCGTCCTCCTCCAACTTCATCCCATGCCCTCTAGTCCTGAAACATCTTTTTCCTTAAAAATAGTGTTTTCCTGCCCTGTTCCTCCTGTAAGATACTTGTATGTCTCTATCATATCCCCTCTCTCCCTCCTCTCCTCCAGGAGTACATGTTCAGTTCCTTCAACCTGTCTTCATAGGATTTGTGATGCAACCCATGCACCATCTTTGTTGCCCTCCTCTGAACCTTCTCTACCCTTTCTATGTCCTTACATAGGTATGGTCTCCAGAACTGTACACTGTACTCCAGGTGGGGCCTCACTAGTGTCTTGTATAGCGGAATTATGACCTCCCTTTTCCTGCTGGTGATGCCCCTGCCTATACATCCCAGCATCCTATTTGCTTTACCTGATGCCTTGTCACACTGTTTCCCTACCTTGAGGTCATCAGAGATGACAACCCCAAGATCCCTTTCCTGCTTGGTGCATGCTATATCCTCACCCCACAACTGATATATTGTGCCAGGGTTTTTGTGCCCCATATGCATTATCTTGCACTTCTTTGCATTGAATTTCAACTGCCAAACCCTTGACCATTCTTCAAGTTTCTGCGGTCCTTCTCATTCTGTCTACACCCTCTGGTGTGTCTACTCTGTTACAGAGCTTTGTGTCATCAGCGAACAGTGAAATTCTGCCTTCTATATCCTGTGCAATGTCACTGATGAAGATGTTGAATAGGACCGGTCCCAGCACTGATCCCTGGTGCCCCACTGGTCACTCTTCCCTCTGTGGGTGACAGCCATTTACCACCACCCTCTGTGTCCTGCCACCCAGCCAGTTACCTACCCACCACACTGCTGTCCTGCCCACCCATATTCCCCAGTTTGTGTAATAGTCTTCTATGTGGCACAGTGTCAAAGGCCTTGCTGAAGTCCAGATAGGCCATGTCCTGCCTCCCTGATCCACCTTCCTAGTCACCCAGTCAAAAATTCAATGAGGTTGGTCTGACATGGCCTCCCCTGGTGAAACCATGCTGCCTTGGGTCCTGTAGTCCATTGACAACCAGATGTTCCACCAATATCTCCTTCAGTAGTGCTTCCATGATCTTTCCCACTACCGAGGTGAGGCTGACTGGTCTGTGAGTTCCCTGCTTCCTCTTTGTTCCCACTTTTGTATAGGGACTACATCTGCTGTCCTCCAGTCTTTGGGTACCTCCCTGTTTCCAGTGATTGGCTGAACAGGATAGCCAGAGGTTCAGCCACCACCTCTCTTAGTTCTTTAAGGACCCTGGGGTGCACCCATCTGGCCCCATTTGCTTTGTCAACTCTTATTACTTCCAGTTCCTTCAGGACCCTTTCTCGTGTAAAGGGACTTGTGTCCATTCTGCACCATTCTCACCCTTGTACTCCCTTCAGACCCATTACCCCCTCTTCCTTAGTAAAGACTGAGCAGAAATACCTGTTCAATATGTCAGCTTTACTGTTGTCATCCTCCACTGCTCCCATCCTCCCCTTCAGTCTAACTATCCCTCCCTTTGTCCTTCTTTTTCACTTATGTACCTGTAAAGGTTTTGTCCCCTTTAACCACTGATTTTGCAATGTGTTCTTCTGTCTGAGCTTTGGCTTCCCTTACTGGCTTCCCTGCCTCCCTTTGTTTCTCCTGGTACTTCTCCCTATCCCCTTCTGCCTGTGTCTTTTTGTATTGCCTGAATGCAGTCTTTTTGGCTTTCACTTTCTTTGCTACCTCTTTGGAAAACCATAATGGTCTCCTCTTTCTTTTCCTCTTGCTAACCTGATCACTTCTGTTGTGACTAAAATGAACTATCATGCAGCAAGCTATGTTCCCTGACCTTATGGAACAAAAGGTGTTTAAAAGCAGCTGCAAATATCGAGGAAAACCCGGTCCTACCCATAGTAAAATGAGCACTCCTTTTATTATTTCAAATATGAAGAAAAGTATGAAAGCAGACTCAAAACTGAGAAAGAAGGGTATCATATAAGTCAGGAGATAAGGGCAATCTAAAACAGCATAAAACGTATATATCAAAATTTTCATCACATTCATGCACTGCTGCTTTAACTATCCTGAGGGATTTAACATAAAATAGAATACAACTGGAAAACAAAGGATTAGGTGGATGAGTAATATGTATATTATCTGAGTATTCAGTAATATGTAAAAGATGGAACACCCGCTTAATTAGCTTTTCAGGGGTTTCCATATCTAATCTAGCAGTCCCATAAATTTCAATTAAATATTCAGAACATACTTCTGACTGACTTAATTGTTCAAATGCAGCCTGATTATAGAAAACATCCACCCTAAGGTGCCTAGAGGGCATGGGATGAAGTTGGAGGGAGGACGATTCAGAGGAAACATGAGGAAGTATTTCTTCACAGAATGGGTGGTGGACAAGTGGAACACCCTGCCAGAGGAAGTGGTGGGGGCTGAAACAATCATGGGATTTAAGAATGCATGGGATAGACATAAAGGAATTCTGGAGGTTAGGGGTAAGGGGCAACAGACTTCTAGGAAAACATAAACTGAACTTACAAGCTCAAATGGGCAGACTGGGTGGCCATAGGCCCTTATCTGCCGACACTGTCTATGTATCCATGTATCTATGTAAGGTTGGAAATGTTCTCCTTCAGATCCATAAATGCTCCAAAATTACCACACTTGCATAGTACAGACTCTTAATGATTTCAATATTTGGATAAAGAAGAGGATGAAATAAAGTTTCCCTCATTGGTAAAATAGTCTTTATCAGAAACTATATTTTGGACAGAAACAACTTCAGCCTTAGATGGAGTTGATGCTGGTGTCAGTGATAGACTATTCATATCCCGATTTTAATATCCTCAGCCCCCTTTATTATTAAGTCTATTGGTACCAATTTTTCAAATCCTTCAATAGTGTGGTTCAAATCATGAATTACTACTGTTAAATTATCTGACTGGGGTAATAATTTGAAATGGGTTGGCTTCTTCTCAATCCCATAATTGAAAAATGATTGAAAAGAAGCCACCTCCTGAGAAATTTCCTGAGGTGAAAATGTGATTATATTTGAACTTGTGTCATCAATTACCCCCGTGGACTCAAAGTCCAACAATGTCCTATCACAGGACAATAAGGGCAGGACCTACACTTGTGGATCATCTAAATTGGGTGGGTGGAGTCTCATGTCTTGGACTCCTAACATAGTAGGGAATCCCTGCAACCTAGTAATTGGTGTAGAAAGAGTTACTGCAGTGGGAATATTATCCCTCCGAAAATTTGTGATTTTAAGTTGATTTATATTTTCTATATTGGGAGGTTTATCAGTGGACAGACTTATAGATTTTTAATTTTCCCCTTAATACCATTTGAGTCCTGCTTTTTAGGAGTAGAGGGGACAATGAATGAACTATTTTTTCCATTTCTGGTGCTAACCATATTGTAATTGCTGTCAGAAAATAAGTTGAGGTACATAATATGGATAGAACAACCCTCTCAAAAGCTGCACTCAGAGAAACTCTAAGTCTAGCTAATATATGTCTTTTAACAAGAAATAGCCTATGAAGTCATATATTTATTAGCAATAAATAAAGCCAAACTTGCTAGAACTACACCAATAAATATTTAAAAGATATTCAATTAATCTTTGAAATGTTACAGCAATTCAATTTATGAAATTCCAGAAGCCATATGCACAACTTGCAGGCTGTGTGGCAATAACTTGCTTAGCAAGGTGCTGAGACTTGAAAAAACAAAAAGACTTTTGTGGGACACCTTTGGAGAGCCTCTAAAATTCGGATTTTCCTGTGTTGGCTTTTTAAGAACTGAGGCTTGCTCCTCAATTCTGAGGGTGTTCTAGTCAAATGGACAAAGTCAAGATCAGTAGCAGCAAACAAGGAACATATAGTTATAAAAGTGGAACAACACTGTGCTTTTAAATGTGTTTCTGGAAATAATTAAATAACACTGAAACTCAGAATATTAAAATTAAATTTCAAGGAGTTAAATATAATTAATTTTAGAACAATTTAAAATTCTATGAACTTATGGGCAAACCATTGCATACAATGCCAAGATACAAAATTGAACAATGTTAATAATTGGCTGGTTGAGAAATAACAATATATACTAATATATCCTCAGGATAGAATGAATCAAATCAAATAGTGACCAAGTTTACCGATGTTGCTGGCATTACTGGTGTAGTCCTCTTTATTAGACAAGCCAGAAAATACTGTGCGTAATGTGAATGCACTGGCGGCTGCTCAGGGTTATCGATTCAGTAAAGCAAGAGCCTCGTTCAGTCCGACTTTCTGGTGCTTAAAAAATCAGTAAAAGTACCTCCCTTGTAAAAAATTTATAAGAGAAGGTATCCAACTACAAAAAAATCCAAAAGCAAAACTTATTTAAAATAAGTAAAATAAGACTAAGGGAGAAAATTAAGGCACAATCCCCTCCATACCTACAAGAAGCCAGATGAGTTGAAAGACAAGTTTACTTCTTTGTATTTCAGCAAGGCAGTTCAGCACTTAAAAATGGCAGTAAGATTGAAAAGATGCCAGTGCATCTGCACTTTATATCTGGACCCCAGATCACGTCGTCAGGCTTACAAAAAACAAAAATGAAATAAATCTTTAAATACAAAAAATTTAACATAGAAACATAGACTTTGATGGCAGATAAGGAACGCTTGGCCCACTCAGTCTGCCCATTTCCCTACCCAATGGATAAGCTGCAGATCCTAGTTAACCAACAGCTTACTTCTTCCTATCCCCCACCAGATTTGCCTTATATCTGTCCCATGCATTCTTGAATTCCCCCACTGTTTTTGACCCCATGACCTCCTCAGGAAGGCTGTTCCATGTGTCCACCACTTTCCCTGGTCTACTACTTTGGTCACCCAGTCAAGGAAATCTATTAGATTCACCTGATATGACCTTCCTGCTGTGAATCTATGCTGCCTTGGGTCCTGTGCCCCACTGGCCTCTAGGTATTCAACATTTCTTTCTTTCAGAAGTGAGTCCATCATTTTACCTACCACTGAGATCAAACTAACAAGTCTGTAGCTTCTGCCTCTGCTCCTACTTTGTGAAGGGACATGCATCTGCCCTCCTCCAGTCCTCAGGCACCACACCATCCTCCCATGATTTGTTAAAAGGGTAGTCAATGGTGTCATTAATTCTCCCTTTAGCTCTTTTAGAATTCTGGGGTGAATCTGGTCAGGCCCCATTGCTTTGTTCAACTTCAGTTTTAGGAGTTCTTTCAGAACCCTTTCTTCTGTGAATGGACTGGTATCGACCCCCCCAATCCACAGTGCTTCGATTGATTGGACTAGGTACCTACCTCCCTTCCTCTTCTTTTGTGAATACTGAGCAGAAGCATTCATTCAGTGTCCCTGCTTTTTCACTGTCACCCTCTGCCCACCCACCTACCCTCCCATTTATTAAGCTTCACTATCCCTCCCTTGTTCTTTCTTCTCTCCCTAATGTACCTATAAAAGGTGTTATCCCCCTTCTTAACTGAGTTGGCTATCTTTTCCTCAGTTTGGGCCTTTGCTATTGGACTGCCTTTCCTGCTTCCTTCTGCCTTAACTGGTACAGTTCTCTGTCCTGTTCTGTCTGTATTTCTTATACTTCCTGAAAGGCTATCTTTCCCTAACCTTCCCACCACCTCTTTTGAGAACCATAGTGGTTGTTTCCTTCATTTTGATTTGTTGATTAGCTTTACACAAAGGCTTGTTGCCTCTGTGATGGCAGTTTTGATATTTCCCTTTGTTCCTCCACTTCTTCTTCTTGCCCATTTTCTAGTGCTTTCTGAGGCACTCTCACATTTCTTAAAGTCCAGTACCCTCGCTTTTGTAGGCTTGACTCTGCAGCTCTGTTTATCATGGACCATACTGTTTGGTGGTCACTTGTTCCCAGATGGCTACCCACTTCTAAATCTGAGATCCTCTCTCTGTCCCCCTTTGAGAGTACCAGGTCAAAGATTGCTCCCTCCTGAGTGGGTTACAACACTAGCTGTCTGAGGCATGCCCCTTGCAGGGCATAGAGAATGACCCTGCTCTTGAATGTGGTTACAGCCAAGGTATTCCAGTTAACATCTGGAATATTCAGGTCCCCTATCAGCAATATCTCCAATTTTTCTGCCAACCTAAGGATGCTTTCTATAATTTCCTTATCTATTTCCTCCCCCTGAGGCGGGAGTCTGTATGAAAACCCTGTGTGGATTATATGTTGATATTTAACATCAATGAAATGAATTATTTAACGTATAGTTTTAGTTTCCTTTTTCAAAATTGTGCTCTGTAGCAAGAGCCCCATCTGGGGTGTCAAATTATCCAATGAAGTACTTAAAAAATATAAAATGGTCCAATTAAATAAATTCACACAGGCCAAGAATAAATGGGGCTAGTAAAGTTGTGTCAAGCCAGCCAATACAGTTTATACAAATTGTCTATGCATTGGGAGACATCGAGAGCTGAGGCGGCTTCATCCTGACAGCGGGACCCCCTCTCCCCTGCACCGGAGAAGCAAGACTTTTTATTTGGGGCAAAATCCAGCTACAGTCCACGATTCTGCTTTGGACCAAGTTGTTGGTTCGGCAAAAGGACTGCAACAGCGACCGGCCAGTCGGGAGCAGCAGAAAGGCTTGCCACTTTTTTCAAACAAAGACATGCCGGAGCAGCAGAGTCCCTACAAAAGGGGGCTCAGTGTGCCAACTTGTCCAGTCAGAAGACATCAGGAGCTGAGGCAGTTGCATCCCAGCAGTGGGACCCCCTTTCCCCTGCACCAAGAAACAAGACTTTTGTGTGATGCAATAGGTAGAAGGATTCCCAGCCACCCTCCCCAACCCCACTACTCTTTTAAATGCCCCAAGTGTCCATTCTGATTGGGCAGTTAGAAGGGGAGGAGGACGATTATGAGAAAAAGGGAAAAATCACTCACAGATAAAGGTGTACTGTGACAGAATTTCTCATTGGTAGGTCTGTGCACTGTATTTTAATTTTTAAAGCTGTACATGCAGTCTTAAGCTGCTCTGCTAAAGTATTTCAGGTTTTAAGCTGCATGTTTTAAGCTGTGGTTCTGTGCACTGTATTTACATTTTTTTAAAGCTGTACATGCAGTCTTATGCTGCTAGAGTATTTCAGGTTTTAGGCTGCATGACCCACTCAGTATTTAGGTAATTGACCCACCCAGTATTTAGGTAATTGAGAAATGTTTTAAGCTGCTTGATCATTGCTAATTTTTTCAGCAGTGTACTTATGTTTAATTCCATGCCCTGTCTTTAAATTTTTAAGATGCCTTTGGTATCTGCACCCTGTATTTAATTATAAAGGCAGGGTCAGAGCGGAGGGTAATCACATTAGTACTGGACATTGATTGTTGGGAAAGGTCAGAGAGTGATGAGTGGTGGGTGAAGAAATTCAAAAATCAAAGGAGGGACAGGTAAAGATGTGGAGAGGTCATGAAGGTAGGAGGATTGGTGGGTGGAGAGACCAGGAAGGTAGAGGGATGGGGGGAGGGGGTGGGTGGAAAAAACATGGCACAGGGCAAATGGTCCTAGTAGGATCGTGAGATGTAATGAATGCAGAACAGCTGTGCATATGGAGACACTATGGAGGGCATGTGTATGCCTGATTTGTGTGAGAATGTTACACCTGGAAAGGGGGAAATTTGGGATTTAGGGCGAGAAGTTGAAAAATAAATCATGGAAATAGAGTGTAGGAGGAGATGAGGCAGTGATCTTGAAGCTCAGAGGGAAATCTGAGTGGCCCAGTGGGAGACAGAAAAAGGGGATAAATGAGGAAGGTAATAAACCAGGCTTCGCAAAACAATAGATTGGCCAGGTAGAGGGTAACGAGAGGGGTGGGATGAACAAGGGATGACAGAAAGTGGTCAGGAAAAGAATGGGGGGAGGGGTGGAGGTAAGTGAGTTGTGGATGCCAGCCACAGTACAGACAGGGTGAGTAATGACAGCGGTGTTGCTGGAGGTGTTGTTGTGAGTAACAGGTACACCCCCACTACAAAATAGAAGGGACATGGGGGATCAGGTGGGGACTGCTGATGTAAGGGGAGGGCAGGAGACAGAGAGAGAGAGAGAGAGAGAGAGATAGAGGGGGGAGAATAGGATAGGGGAGAGGAAGGGATCCCAGAATAATAGCTGAAGATGGAGGGATACAACTGCTACCCCCCCCGCTAATTGAGCCTGCAGCTTAGGCATCGTATTCCCCAGACGTCTTGCAGGGGGTGAGGGAAAAGTGGTTGGCCTTTAGAAGGTATAAGTGTTCCGGCAGGGAGTCAGATGGGGGGAGTACCACAGGATCTCAAACGAGGTCAGTAGAATGGTTAGAGTGGCCAAAGCAGCTAAGGAGCTGAAACTAGCACAGGGGATCAGGGAGGAGGAGAAAGAAATTTATAGGTATGTTAGGAAGAGAAGGAAGGGGGGCAGACAAACAGGTAAAGAGGGGGGGCTGATGGAATGGTAGAGCAGGCAGAAGAACTCAATGAGTATTTCTGCTCAGTCTTTACTAGGGAGAGGGAGGGTCCATTACCACAAGTGGGAGGCAGGATCGGGACAGTGGGTGGGGGGACACTTACAGATTATATGATCCACGTGGGGAGGGTGAAGGAGGGTCTCAAGTCTTTGAGAACTGATAAGGCCCCAGGACCTGATGGGATCCACCCCAGTGCTCTTAGGGAAGTGGCAGATGTCCTGGTTGCTCCAATGATGGAATTATTCAGTTCCTCCTTCCAATCAGGATGTGTACCCCTGGACTGTAGGATTGCACATGTTGTGCTACTTCACAAGAGGGGCCCGAGGGATGAATCGAGAAATTACAGACTGGTCAGTCTGCCGTCCATTGTGGGAAAACTAATGGAAACCATCCTGAAGGAAAGGATGGTGGCATTCCTGGAGGCAATGGCTTTCAAGATGAAAGCCAGCATGAGTTTATCTGGGGGATCATGTCAGACCAACCTAGTCAAATTCTTTGACTGGGTGACAAGATCCCTCAACAGTGAACAGCCGGTTGATGTCCTGTACTTGGACTTTAGTAAGGCTTTCGATTTGCTCCCACATGGAAGGTTGATATGTCAGCTGAGGAACTTAGGGGTGGGGGATAAAATGTTGGGCTGGATAATGAATTGGCTCACTGACCAGCAGCAGAGGATGGTGGTAGGGGGAGTGGCATCGACTCACAGGAGGGTCATCAGTGGGGTTCCTCAGGGATCAGTGATGGGCTCAGTCCTATCTAACGCATTCATTGTGAACATTGGGGAGGGAATAAAGAGCAAGATGAGCCTTTTTGCAGATGATTCTAAAGTGGGAGTGGTGGTAGACAGTGAGTAGGGGAGGAAGTCACTTCAGGAGGATTTGGTCAGCTTGGAAAGTTTGGCACACACTTGGCAATTGGGGTTTAATACTCGGAAGTGCAGAGTGCTACATCTGGGATTCAGAAACCCTGGGCTTAACTGTCAATTGGCGGGGGACAGCTGCTGGCATTTATAGGGGAAAAAGACCTGGGGATGCTCATAGATTCCAGGATGAATAATTCAGAACAGTACCGAAGAGTGTCTGCTAAGGCAAATAGAATACTTGAGTGTATCTCCAGAGGAATGACATCGAGGTGAAGGGAGGTCATTCTGCCCCTGTACAACTTCTTAACGAGGCCTCACTTGGAGTATTGCATATGATTTTGGAGACCTTACTTAAAGAGGGATGTTACCCTTTTAGAGAGAGTACAGAGATGAGCCACAAGGATGATCCACGACCTGGAAGGATTGTATTATAAAGAATGACTGGGGAAGTTGAACATGTACTCCTTGGAGGTCAGATGGGATGGGGGGATATGACTGAGGTCTTCAAATATATGAAGGGGATAAATAAGGTAGACATGGAGGGCCAATTTACATTGAAGAGGGAGAGAACTACGAGGGGACATAATCTTAAACTATTAGGGAGGCGGTATGGGGTAGGCGAGGAAACACTATTTCACAGAGAGGGTGGTCACACCTTGGAATGCACTACGAGGAGAACTGATGGCAAGGGAAACAGTGGAGGGCTTCAAGGTGGGTTGGTATAAATACATGGGCAAGGTGTGGGTTAAGGTGGTGGTACATAACAGGGTGCAGGGGGCACATGAAGGGAGGGGGGCAGCTGCTGAAACTTAGGAGCTGCATCTCAGGAAGATGAGATGGGCCTAATCTGCTGGCAACTTTGTATGTATGTATGTATGTATGTATGTATGCAAACACAGAGCTGAGTCTCCTGGGTGTTTGTTCAGGTGGAGTATGGATTGTAGGAAAGGAAACTGAATACCAGCACCCGGTAAAGCCAGTAAACCAATGTAATCAGTAGTAAAATGGGGCTAAACTTATTTCTGGACCCTCTGCATTCACCCTCCGCAGTGTTTACCCATCCAGGACACCCTGTCCGGCTCCAGCCACCATGGACTCCTTAGACTGGGTATATTCTGGTTGGAGCAGTTCGTCAGTAAAGAATAAAAACAAGTGACCCAAGAAAGTCTGGAAAGGCTCTGTACCAATGCCTACTGTACCTAAAAACAGCCAAAAATAGCCAAACTAACTATGGTGCATATGCAACGGTGGCATACCTGCAGTAAGCGTAAAAGAGCCAGTACAGAGCCCTGCTCCCAGTGCTTCTCCTCAGCAGCATAGCGTGAAATTAACACTTCTCCCAGAGTCCCCCGTTTGTGAAGGGGCTGCCGTTCAGCGAGACCTTGCAAGCTGACACTGCTACTAATTAAACATCTTGTTGGTGAAGGAGCTGCTGACCTGTGTGACTTTGCGCCATTGCTCCCAGCCCTCTCCGGTAACCGTAAGCATTAACAGCAGCTGAGAGGGGGCGGTACCGGAGAAATGATGTCATCATCCTGGGAGGGCGGATCAGGCTAAATTGCTCGCTCTGGTACTGCGCGAGCGTGAGTGGCGCGAGCGCCACTCGGTAACAAAACGGTGAGGTAAAAAGTATTTTAAAATATAGAGGTTGAAATTATCAAAGGGATAATAATAGTTCTTAAATTAATCTAAATTGTATAACAGATATATTTTATAGATTTTTAACCTCAGACAGAATGGCTATACTTTGTAGGATGATGTTTCAACTGTGTGTTCTTTTGTTATTAATAGTGAAATTGACAACCCGAGCCAATTAAAAATTTCAAGTTCTTTGCAATTGAGGTTACACCTGTATTAAAATGAGAGTATTATCAGCCAGAGGGATCACAGAGTATAGAGGCGCCGTAGAAATCCCTTTTCTATGATTAGGACCAGTTAAATAAAAATAACTGATATAAGTGCATTGGCACCTGGTCACACTAAAAATAGAAATTGTTTATTAATATTATTGATCTTGGGGGGTGATATAGAAATAAATCCAGGACCTGAAAATTCTGGAGATATCAAAATTATTTATGATAATGCTGAAGTTTAAAGAAAAAGAGTTTGATGAAATCCTGGATAGAAACAGAAACACCTGAAATAGTGGCATTAACTGAAACTTGGTTAAATAAGAGTATAAATACCAAAATTTGAACCTGAGGGTTATAATAGTTATAGATTGGATAGGAAGGAAAGAGAGGTGGGGTGTATTAATGTTTATAAAATGGGAACTTGGACAGATTTCAATTTTGTTTGCAGACCAGGTAGGAAAAATAGATTGTCTATTAGTTAAGGTTCAAAGTTTACAGTTGGTATTAGGGGTTATTTATGCTCCCCCCAAGATTCCAATTAGTGAATTTGAAAACTTAGCATCAGTTATTCAAAGGGTTTCAATGGGTTGAGAATTAATGTTAATTGGTGATTTTAATGCAGCATGGGGGAAACCAAGCGGTTTTGCTTTGGAAAAAAGCTTTAAAATTCTAGAAGTAGAACAAAAGATTATATTTCCGACTAGGAAAACTTCTCATCTTAGTTCTGGTAATATATTGGATTTAAATTTTGTTACAACAAAAATCAATATGAGAGCAATTGAAGTAAAGCAACCAGTGATGGGAGATCATAGTTCTATAAACTGTTTGTTTGTTATAGAGGATATAAAAAGTAAACATATAATAGGAAATCCTCCATTAAAAATAAAATGTAGAAATTTTAAAAATTATAATAAAGATGCATTTGTGGTGAGACTTTCCTTAGTAAGATGGGATAGATTATTCCTGATACCTTCTGTGAATATAGCGGTTGGGGAATTTTCCAAATGGTTTCTAGAGATTTGTAATGAATTGGCTCTTTTTCGTACATGTATGCAAAGAAAATCACATGTTCCTTGGGTTTCAGAAAAAATAAAAAAACTAATACGTGGTAAAAATCGTCTGTGGAAAAAGGCGAGTAAATCTTTAAAAAATTAAGACTGGGAAGAATACAAAAAAGCTAGAAATCATTTGAAATTTCAAATAAAAAAACTGAAACAAAAATATTTTGAAGATAAAATTAAACAGACTACAGATAATAATAAAAAGTATTGGTCATTATTGAAATCTTTTGAGATCCCACAGGTTTGTGGCCCACCTATTCAGATAGTAACTAGAGGTGTCCCCCAGAATATAAAGGAATCAACAAATATTTTAAACGATTATTTTGTTACATTGCCTGATTTGGATCTTATTGATCCAAAAATAGGGGATGAATCAATTGAGAATTTGGATATTAATATATCGAGGTTTAGCTTCAAAATGATATCTTGTAAACAGGTAAAGGTAGAACTTAGGAAGTTAAAAACAAACAAGGCCTGTGGCTTTGACCTTATAGAAAATCGATTTTTGAAAGATTCAGTTCAAGTGATTGCTCCCATATTGACTAAGTTGTTCAATTGGTCCCTGATTGAGGGCATTTTTCCAGATGTTTGGAAGAACGCCAAGATTATTCCTATATATAAAGGATCAGGGGATTTATACCAACCAACTAATTATAGGCCTATTGCTTTACTATCTGGGATATAAAAAATTTTGGAAAAATTAATTCAAGTTCAATTGGTTGACCATTTGGAAAGGAACTCATTAATAATCAAACAACAGTTTGGTTTTCGAAGGGGATACTCCACGGGCACCGCTCTCACCGATGTGGTTGATGCTATTGCATCTAAATTAGAGGGGGGCCAATCGGTGGGAGCGGTGTTCGTGGATTTATCTAAGGCCTTCGATACAGTTAATCATGACCTGTTGGCTAGTCACTTGGCAGAATTTGGTTTGATTAAAGAGACATGAAATTGGTTTAAATCTTACCTATCAAAAAGAACTCAACAGGTTTGTATTAATGGAGTGTTATCAAACAAATCAAATGTGCAATGAGGAGTACCTCAGGGATCTATTTTAGGCCCTATATTATTTTTGATTTATATTAATAAGGTTACAGATTGTATAAAACACTCTAGTATAAACCTTTTTGTGGATGATACTTTGTTGATTTCTAGTGGTCATACAATAGGTGAAATGCAAAAAAATTTACAAAATGATTTTACTGGTTTATCAAATTGGTTAACTAAATCTGGCTTAATACTTAACAGCAAGAAAACTAAGTTTATGGTTTTTGGAAGAAGGCAAGCCCCTTTAAGTTCTGTAAATACAAGGATTAATATAAAAACCATAAGTGATGAAATGTTAGAACAGGTTACAGTATATAAATATTTGGGTGTCTGGATAGATTCTCATTGAAATTGAACATCATATAACAGAGACTATAACTAAAGTAAATAAAAGGTTGGGAGCTTTTAGGCACTCTGGTTTCTGTTTGAATAGATTAATGAGGGAACAAATTATAAATCAATTTCTTCTTCCAATTTTGGAATATGGAAATCTATATATATGGCTTCATGGCAAAAGATGGCTAATTAAGGTTGATCAATTATATTATAAGATGGCTAGATTCATAATACAAAAGGATTATAGAGCACACCATTGTCAAGTGCTTAGTGAATTGGGTTGGGTCACACAAGAAAGTAAACGTAGGATTTCTTGGTTAATACAAATTTTTAAGGTAATAAAATTTCAACAGCCTGAAAGCCTTTATGATAAATTAGAACCAAGAAAATGTGTATATAATTTGAGAGACACAAATTTAAGGGGTTATGTTCTTCCAAGGTCCATAAACATATATAGTACCTTAGATTTCCGGTTATTGTTAATCATTTATGGGGTTTTGAAACCTGTATATTGTAATCAGATTAATGATTTGAAGGTATTTTAAGAAGTCTGATGTCTGAACTAAAAGTACATTGTGATTGTTATAGATGATTGTTTAGGTGTTTTTGTGTATTATATTCTGAATGACTGGTTTATGTATATTGTGAATGTATTGTTGTTATAACTTATGAATCATGTACTTTACAGGGCCATCTTGAAAACAGGACTTTGTCCTAATGATGTGAATTTTTTCTATCTGAATTCCTGTTTAAAAATAAAGGTTTTAACTAACTAACAGCATCAGTCTCTGCCTGTTCCCCATTATATATGTAATGTTTTCTTGGTGTCTAGTGGCACTTCACTCTGATCGCCATCCCTTTATTTCTGCAGTGTTTCTCTGATGTCTAGTGATAACCCCCATCCTCTGATCACTGCCTCCCTATATATCTAATGTTTCCCTGGTGTCTAGTGGTACCCCATCCTCCGATCACCATCCCTGTATTAATTTTAGAAATGTGAGTTGTAGTAAAGACAACTGTCCCTTGCTGTTTTATTTTTTTTGTTCTTTAAGTCTGTAAAAAAGAAAACAGTCCCTTTTTGATCTGACCCCTGTCATCCTGACCTCCCACTCAGCAGTCACCACTGCACACACACACCACACCCTCACTTCCCTGAACATGTCCAAGGGTGAAGATTCACTCTCTGATCAAAGACATGTCTTGTTGCTGGAACCGGCAAATGCAATAAGAGAAACTAAGGTAAGTGCGGGTCAATGTGTAACCCTAGGTTTGGGGGGGAGGGAAACATTCTCTCAGCATTATGCTAGGTTTGTACTTCTAGTCAGGGGCACCCAAGTAAATCTGGACACTGGAAGCAATAACTGAAATGTCCAAACCAGGGATGAGATTCTAGAGTGTGGCTTTTATTCACATACACACAGAGAATAACAAAGCAAAGATGGACCCCCACAGGGCTACACTCGCTGGTAATGCAGATTACAGAGGTACAGAGTACATCACTTCCTTACTATGAACCCTCAGGTTCTGAATGGATCTGGGCACACATGGCCCAAACTGGTACACTTCTCTTCTATTCCTTGACATGGCACCCCAGCCAGTACTAGGACACTTTTCCATATGGCATGGAGGTTGATGGTGGCTCCCTAAACCACCCATGAGCACTTTCTAGCTCTCAGGGAAAATCCAAAATCCCACATCTGGGTGCTTTCTTCAAACACTGGCCAAGTGTCTGAGAAAAAGCCATAGGTGCCCAAACTGAACCTGGAGAGGTAAACCTGGTTACTCCAGATTGGGGGGTCTCCCATCTCTTGCTCCCAAATCTATACTCAGCCATACATTTGGTTACACCTTTCTTTGAATCTCTGATTGTAGATGCTCTCTAAAAAATTGTTTAGCACATTTAACATTCTACACTGTACTCAGGTGGTGTCCTGACTTAAAAAGTTCTGTAAGTGGCTATGTCCATACCCTAGACCCCCATTCTTTCAGATGCTTCCAAGCCATACACAAATTAAAAGTACTGTACTTGGCAAGTCTTCTTCTGACCTCACAGTAGGCAGATACTTTTACAATAATCTCTGTCTTGGTGAACATAGTCTCTACATCAGAGCAGAACTCACCCAAGGTATGCAGGTGCCCCAGGGCTTCTTTCCCCAAAACAGAGTCTCAGAACTCTCAGTACAAACTTCACTTTCAGGCAGCTTTCCCTCTGTCCAGGCTGGCACAGAGGATTGCCCCTGAATTCCTGGAATTCCCCCCCATCCCTCTGGGAATGGTGCACTGGAACAACTCCAGGAACGGTCTCTACCACTTTCTTCTGGTCGCTTCTGTGTTCCTCTCTAGGGTGAGAACACACAACCCACTTGACTGAAGTAGCTCTATATCAGAGCTAGGCTCTGAGGGGCTGCCAACTGCAGCACTCCTCTCTCTCTGACTGCTCTTTCAAGACTCTCTTGAAGACTGACTTGAATTCCCCAATGTTCTACAGCTAACCCCTGCAGTCAGCATTCCATTGTGGTTTATGCTGCAGCGAGAATCCTATGATGACATCACCACTCCAGCTCAGATGCAACTGAAGACAGAGTGAGACAGTGTGAAACCCATTTAACTGGTATCCCACAGGCTGCCCTTCCCTGCCTGCCACTGGTTCTAAGTGGGATTCTAGTAACAAGGGGGTTACAAATGTGTTTCAATGTGGTTTTGAACTTTGAGACATAACTTTGTCATTTTTGCATATTTTCACCCCAAATTTTCAACATGGCCTTTTTTGGGACCCCACCTTATGACCAGTGGGTGTCGGAATTATGCAAATCTGTCCCAAAAGGCAATTTCACAGTCACTTGGTGAAATCACCTTTTTGGCAGTGTTTGACAATTTTCACCACCATTGTTCATGAAGTGGGGTCATAAGCAGGCTATGTTGAAAATTTGGGGTTAAAATATGTAACAATGACAAACCCACAAGCATACAGTAAGTTGACATTTTTCTTCACTTGCTCATAACTTTGGTAATTTTAAATATTCAGACCTCAAGTTTTCAACATAGCCCTTTTTTCACACCACCTCATGAACATGACAGCTGTCACTTTTCAAATCCTGGTCAAAATGTGCTTTTGCACCTGTGGCATTGAATGATGTTTTGGTGGTGCAGAATCACATTTTGGTGGGGATTTGAACACGTTCACCTACAGGGTTCATGAGGTGAGGTAATATGAAGACTATGCTGAAAATGTGGTGTATGAATACTGTAAACTGTGCAGGTTGTGACTGAATAGCGCACTGTTTCAACGTTCACTCATAACTTTGCAAATTTTCAGTATTTTGACTCCAAACTTTCAACATACACATTTTACCACACCACCTCATAAATGTGACCGTTGTATATATTTTTTTAAATCCTAGACCAGATGTCTTTTTTCACTTATGGTGCAAAATGACATTTCAGTCAATATACTATAAATGCTACATGTCATGTTTATAAAAGCAGTCATAAAATGACTATCTTGAACATTTGGGGTCAAAATTAAAAAAAAAAGTGAATTTGTCAAGAGTGATTGTGTGAAGAGTGAATGTGTAAAAAGTGAATGTGTGAAGAGTGAATGTGTAAAAAGTGAATGTTTGAAGAATGAATGCGTGAAAAGTGAATGTGTGAAGAGTGAATGTGTAAAAAGAGAATGTGTGAAAAGTGAATGTGTGAAGAGTGAATGTGTAAAAAGTGAATGCGTGAAAAGTGAATGTGTGAAGAGTGAATGTGTAAAGCGTGAATGTGCCAGACCCTGCTCTTCTGTAGGCCAATGGACTCTTCCCTTAGTGCCTGTAGGGTCCTGCACATCTGCTGCTGTCCATGCAATTGATGAAATCTTCAGCTTTCCTCAAGTGTGAAGCAGCCTCTCACATTTTACTGCTGTATCAATACCATAATTTTGCAGCCATATTGGCTCTGATCAGATGTTGTTTCAACAGCAGCAGAGTCGGTACATGAAGGTTATGAACGTGAAGTTTACAAATATAGCTAGACAGAAAGCTTTAAAACGTACAATTGAAAAACTATACATATTTACATTTTAACACAAGTACTTTCCTGATAACACTAGGTTTAAGTCATGGAATGATCATAAACAGTATTCTGTGACAGATAATAATGAAAACAGGGAGGGATAGTCTCCCAGTTGTTGACCAGGTGGATTATATGGTACCTTTCAAAGTACTTTTCAAAGAGAGTAGGAAATTTACCTGGCAGTGGTGTGCCAGGGATAAAGAATCTGAAAACAAAGCTAGCGAAAATATTTATTTACATTTTTTGTCAAAATACTTTGACCAACTGATTTACTCTTCACAGAGGACACCTTGGACTGGGCAGCTTTTTTTGCAAATATAAAGCAATGATGACCTGTCCTCAAATTTTCCAGTCCTGCCTGTAGTAATTATACTTCCTTGATCTAACGTGAAACTGGAATTACTCAAATTGCACATACCTGCAAAGCATGGAAGAATATACTAAAAAACTCATCCTTAGCAGTAGTGGATATTTGTGTCGAAGCTTTAAAGAACTTGTGGATATCACTACAAAGCTGGCAGTCTGTTGTAATGAGTGCAATGTGTTACTTATTACTTCAAGTGATAAATATTCTGAAGGACAGCGATCAAAGATTAACATCTTTCCCAGAGAAAATCTGTTGCATTTTGAGCAGGACATCACGCCAAGCAATAAATTGTCATTTTTAAAGCTTCTTTTATCTCACTTTCCTATTTTTAAGGCAGCCCATCTGCACGTATCAACTGTGAGGCAAAGTCAGAATTTGTTTTTAATTAGTTCACATGACTAGATGCAGCATTCTGAATTTCTCTTAAGCAGTAATGATTATATGACCAATTGAACTTTGGATCGCAAATAGCATAATCTACTCGTGTGGCCATTAACAGAAGGAAAGGACCATTCGAGTAGTTCATTGTTTTCTCAATGAGATGGGCAGACAGTGCAAGCTGCGAATGACTTTAAAAAGGTGTTTTTTAAATTCCTCAACTTCTTATAGCCCTTATGTTTTCTGGCTCTGGGATGTCATTACCTAGTGGGTTGACAAACAACTACTGTGGGTTTTGGGCCAGAAGCGAAAGCCTTTTGGCTGGTTGTTTATCACATGGTAGCCTTCCCCATTAAGCTTCAGTGCTTGATATTTGGTTCATTTACTGGTATTTCATGATGGACTAACTGAAGAGCTGAGACTCAGAAGTGTAGCTAAGGGCAATTAATCCATTACTTGACAAGTAAATGACCGGAATTGAGGACATAATTAATGTCCTCCATTAAAATTGAATTCCTTTCCCTTCAGAACCTCTATGAGATTATTTTTTTATTTTGTTTACTTTTTCTTTTGGCACTTCAGTGTGGGGGAACAGTGCTAATTTCAGTGTTTACCTAAATCATATATCCTTTCCCTATGTAGGACAACATCTGGCCCAGACACTGCCAGGAAGTTGATTCTGCGCCACTGGCCCCTGGAGCTTTTCACCTCTGGCAGACCTCCTTGTCCTTGCCAGTTCCTAAAGGGGGTATCTTGTAACTTCCAGTGTGATAGTAGAAGGAGACTGGCAGGCCCAAAAGGGTCTGAGCCACCCAGCTGGGGAGCTGGGATGCAAAGGTATCACCAACTAGTTGTCACACTATTTTTCCTCTTAGTTTACTCACCATGAAACCTCGCCCTTGAAATTGCAGAAGTGCATTTGCTGACATGCCTGATATGCTGCACATATATTGTCCCCTCCCTCAGTGATCCCCACTGCACTGCCACCTGTGGTCACCCAGGTGTCAGCATAGCAACTGGAACCACACCCCATCATCCCAGGAGGAGGAGAGTATCCTCTGGGTTGTTCAGTCCTCCCCTGCTGCTCTGTGGCAGTGCCCCAGTCTTAGGATGCTGGTGTAGCATGTGGCAGCCACCGCTTCTGTACTATTGGAGCCAGCCAACAGATATACATGTACAATTTTTTTTTCTGCCTCACTAGTCATTTCCTGGAAACTAATCAGTGATAAGTAGTCAACCAGAAATTATTATTTAGCAGTGTCAGTGGCTCAGTAGGTAGCACACTTGCCTCTGAGGCCGGGAGCTCAGAAGGCTGTGGGTTCAGTTCCCACATCTGACACTTGGGTTAATATCTCAGTACTGACACTGTAGTGCAGCATGAGAGGGGTGCTGCACTTCTGAGGTGCTGTCTTTTGGATGAGATGTTAAACTGAGGTCCCATCTGCCTGGATTGGTGGTAGTTCAGGTGGATGTTAAAGATCCCATGGCACTTATCAAAAGAGTAGGGAATTTCCCGGGGTCCACAACAATTTCCCTCATTCACTAAAAAATACCACCAACAGCTTAATCTGGTTCAAGGTCAGTTGGCATTCATCTGTATTCCCTTCCCCCGGGTTGTGCCTGAAAATAGACAGGATTTGTCTAGTGTACTTACGCGGTCAACAAAAACTAAATAAAGAAAGAAAAAAATTATTAATTTTTATTTTGCATGCTCTATTAGCTTTAAGATATGAAATGTATATTCTGAATCTTGTCTACATTCGACAGTAATACATGCATGTCAGTGTTAGTCTAACACACACACATATATACACACACACACACACACACACACACACACACACACACACACACACACACACGTATATAGGGCCTCACTGAAGTACATTTTCATGTTTGTTTTTTGAAAATAGCTAAGAGTTTACATGACAGCCCAAACATATTAGTTTTACTCTCATTGTAGGATCAGTTTTGCACCATTTAAGGTACACAGTAGGTGTGTTATAGTAAATAATCATCTGAGACCATACCTGTATATAAAGGAAATATTTACATCTGAACTAAAATGACTCTGCAGAAATGAATGCATTACCATGTGTAATTTATTTTGAGAATGGGAAATGTTATTTTTAATTATTACTCCAGATTGATAGTATAGCTAATAGTTATGCAAATCAGTGTGGAGCTGTGAAAGCTACAGTTCCGGCTAAATATTGTTAACATTAGTCAGTACACTGCACTCCACTTATAACGAACACTGTTATAATGGACAATCGGTTACAGTGGACAAAAACTGATTTCCCAAACCAAATATATCAAATCCAGTGCACTTTCCTCTGGTTATAATGGACAGAAACACTGCTTATAATGGACACTTTGAAGTTTGTATAGGTATTTGTAGTGCATTCTTTTTTTGGGGAGCCGGTGAGGAAATTTGGTAAGTGTAGAATTTAGACGGAGGAGCTACAGAGACTAAATTTCTTATAAAAATAATTCTCCATCAGCTACATAAACTTTTATTAGTTGATTACACTAAAATGGAAGTGACTTTATTTTTTAATAAAACCCTTACAGTACAATTGCTTTTGTTCTTACTGTCCTAGAAAGCAAACATTCAGCCACTAGAGTACTATCTTCTTACCTTCTGCAATAAACTTCATAAAAACTCATTTTCTCTGACAGGTAAACAACTCTAAATATACACACAAAGTACAGAAACATATATGCTAGGCAGAATTCTGAGTAATTTGTGAAGCTTTATAATAGTTTTTCATTCACTCCGAGCCCCTGCTCACACTCATATAGACACACCTAACACATAGGCTCCACCGCCTCTGGATATAATGGACACTTTATATAACAGACAAAAGTTGTGTGCACAGATGTGTCCGCTATAACAGGCTTGCACTGTATTACAAAGTGAGAAGTAATTGTGTTTTGCAGATATAAATAATGCAATGGTAGTATGATTTGCTTAATGTTTTATATTGCTTTTGCTGCTGTTTCTGCCCATTAAACATAAAATGGATATTTTAAAGATAATCTAGTTTGAGCCCATGTATTCAATGTCACAGGCATAGCATTTTGCTTACCTCACTAGACAAAGGTCCATTCTACTTCATGTGTTTCCATAATAAAAGATGCAGCTGCCAGTTAGGGGTGTGTGCTCACTCCTGTGTCAACAGAAAAGTGATTTGAACTTTAAAGCAATATACCAGCCGGGTGGAGTGCATAACTAACAAGTAGAGAAACACAATAGACTCACTTGGAGAAGGGATTTAAAAGCCCAAAGAAACAGGATGCAAATGGATTTTTCTCTCCTCTTTATAGTGAGGCACACATAGTATGATAACATGGTGGATTTATTTAAAGAGTGATATATCAACTACTTTGATATTACCAGGTGAGTTCATAAACCATTTTTTTTAAATGTTTTATATTGTGTTTTAATATGTTGGTTAGTCTATAGTATATTGTATGGGTATTTAGGAAGAAAATCCCATGTTATGCACTGTTTATTGCTATGTACTGTAAACATTATATTTTTAAATCTTCGTACAGTAACAATAAAAACTCAGTATGGTTTGAGAGTTGGTTCTAAACATTTTTGCTTTACTTAAATTTTGCCCAAAGTGCACATGAAGGGTTTCTTAATTTTCTTGTAAGAACTGGTGTTAAAAACAAACTCTGAAACAAACAAGCGAACAAAAAACACCAACAAAAAACTAAACTCTGACAGTGGTACCATGCCAAGTAGTACAGTTTCAAAACAAAACTTAGGTTTATGAGAGCATTTAGACTGCACACCATTTTCAGTAATGGGAATATATTTTTATGAAACTATTTTAATTCTTCAACTCTACAGTACCTAGATAAATAAAAAATGGGTATTTAACAGCAAAATAATAGGTCATTTGCAGCATGTAAGTTATAAGGCACCTGTAGCTTGCAACTTCCACTTACTAACTGCATTAAATGTTTAAGACAGATATATTTCATGATTTGCTCTGTAGCAGAAAAGGAGTTTAAATGTTGGTTTACCAAAAAGTTGACATTTATGAATATTTGGATAAAAAATGTGAAACCTGGAAGTAAGGGACGTTGTACAAATATGCCCTGGGTTTACATTCATTTTTTTAAATTGACATTACTTCAGTTTGAGGGTGTCCATTGTGTAGTTAACAGAATAATGGGCAAATTCTAAAAAATATTTTTCGGTACACCCCCAAATGCTGAAGATAAACATAACAGCTGTGGACTAATATTTACCCCTTTTGCACAAAGAAGGCAATTTCTAGACTGTTCAGCATGAATTTTAAGTACAAGAAGTACATGGATGCCTATGGAATTATTGGGAATAGAAAAAAACAATTCTTTACACAAATATGGAATGCTTAATTAAAACAATGGAAAATTCAAAACACAGTAAAGAAAATAAAACAAGGCTGAGTCAATAGTAATATAATCCTCAGAAACTGACTTAATTTGGCAACAATGTAGGATTAAATTGTGGTGAATACTGTGGGGGAGAATCACTTGGGTTGTGAAATACTCTCAGTAGAAATCTTGGAAATCCTATGCAGTGTAGTGCAGTTGTTAAGAGTACTGAGCTGCAAACCTGGAGAACTGGGTTTGAATCCCACAGCCCCTACTTGCATACTGTGTGACCCTGAGCAAGTCACTTAAGTTATCTGTGCTCCCAGGACACACCTGCAAACAAGTCTCAGCTTAATGTGTCTTTCTTGGCCAAAAATGGTAAAATAAATCAAAGAAAAGCCACAGCGATGCGATACCACATTCATATAAATGTAAATGTTTGATACAAAAGCAGCCACATTAGAAAAAAATGTTGAGTTGTGCAAATACGCAATACCTAATGAGATAAGTGGGATAAAATGGCCATTCATATAACTGTAAACGTAATACCCCTATACATAGGGCTGTTCAGGATTAAGTTTCTTTTCTGTAAATTTACTATTCCAACTTCACACCACCATAAATCACCACAATGGTAGCATTATTGTGGGGGAGGTGGCAGTGAGGATGGAGCTAAAATCAGAACTAAAAACATAAAGTACTGTAGTAAGCTATTGAAAATGATATCTGTCCCATCTCTATTTTACTTATTTATTTATTTACTGGGTGGGTACACTGATCTCAGGTACTATTTTCAGGCACATCCTGGGCCAAAAATATGGCACAAACAAGGTAGAATGAAAACATGCCAAAGATACAGGGTAAAGTAAGTAGTTACAATACATTAAGTGCTATGAAACAAAAGTTACGGAACTGAGCAGATTGGGTGTAAAGTGACCACAGTGCAAGCAAATTATTGGCAGACAGACCTGCAGTGCTTGCTGGGACTCTAACCGTGGACCCTGAGATCACAATCACAGCAGGTCTAAAATTCCCCCCAGATGGGAGGTTAGTGAGCTACTTTGACTTTTAAGCCTGCTAACCCACTGACCACCACTAGATGGCGTTATTATTTTTACAATTATGCAGCATTGCTTATTTCCGTTATTTATGTTCACAGCTAGATGGTACTGCTTTGCACAGACTGCTTTTTCTCATGTACAACACACCGTCCCACTTTTTTAGGGCAACGCAGTGCACCCCATCCTTGTTGCCACTGTTAATGTCTGTCCCCTCTTAATGTGGGCAAAGGCACCTCCAGCCATTGCTGGGAATCAAACCTGGGACCCTGTATCCCAGAAGGTAACAGCTTTAACCATGCAGCTAAAGACTGATTCCCTCCTAGCTGGTACGTTAGAGTGTACCATTGACTATCATAGCTATTATCCCATGATTCCCCCCCCACTTGGGTCTGTAGCTGATATAACTACTCAGCAATGCTTTTACTGGTCCATTCATAACTTTTTCTACTGGGTGTCATAGCTTTGCACAAACTGCATTTTCTCATATCCGACTGTACTTCTCCCCCCCTTTTTTATGCAGCTCTTTAGCCCTCAGCAGCTTCCTCACATCTGCCTCAGGTGTTCTTCAGCTACCCCAATCCCATCTGCCACTCCTCTTGCTGTCATGTCAGTAGGAATCCCCATGCAGTGAGACTCCAGGGTATCAGCTCTGCTATACATGACTGTTGATACATTTAGGATTTTCTTTTTCACTGCTTTACCCCTCCTACTTCCCGCCCAGTGCCAGACAGCACCACTCTAGACCATGTCCATATGTAGCACACCCCTGCATAGGAATTATGCTCCCTGGTCCTCTGCAGGGATCACTAGTGTGGCAGAATCTTGTGCCATTCCCTCCCCAGCTGGGAGCTGTGGTGTGTGGCTCTGCCTACCCAGCACCTCTGGACCATCAACCTGGCTCCCGAGTCCACGCCTGAACTCAGGTTGCCAGCATGGAACCATGACATGCAACCCACTGGGCTACTGGGTGGCTTCCCCTCTTTCAAGGGAAACCCACCCTGCTTGTATTTTGGCAAAACACTATGTTTATTTCCTGTAGATTTTATGTCATAGGCCTAACCTGCTATAAATTCTCACTGTGATGAAACAAAGTTCCTGTCAGGATTGGGACATAGGACTTCTGCTTGAACTACACAACTATAGCGGTTCTGTGAAGGTTTAAATCCAGATCTCCTACTTCCTAATCCTTTGACACATGCACTGTGCTACAGAGATACACAGCCTCCATGAGCTAATGTTGCTGTAATGTACTAAACCTTTTACATGGCTACCAACTAGATAATGGCACTAATCTCTAGCCAAACCTCCCCTGGGCAGCTAGGATGCTTCTGTGACAGTTTGTTCAAAGGAACTGTATGGACACAACCCCCTGTTCCTTAGGACGTCTTCTCCCTGGGAGTGTGAAACATAACATCTACTCTACAGCAACTGTCATTTACATAAGTGTGTCTCTGTAGGTAAGTGTATATGCCACTGGGTAAGCATGGTTAAAATCATAGAAGTATAGAATTTAATGGCAGCTAAGGACCACCTGACCCACCTAATCTGCCCAGTTTTCCCTACCTATAGTATCACTACAGATCCTGTTTGATCCCCGGCCCATTCACCCACCCCTTTTCCTTTTCCCTAAGATCCACTTATGCTTATCCCATGCTTTCTTGAACCCCATCACTGTTTTCACCCCCACTGCCTCTGCTGGAAGACTGTTTCAGAATTCACCACTCTTTTTGTGGAGAAGTATTTCCTCACATCTCTCCTGAAGCTAATCCCCTCCAGCTTCTTATTGTGCCCCCTTGTCCTTGAACACCTTTTTTTCTGACAAATACTTCCCTCCGGTACTTTATTTACCCCTCGCAAAGACCTTAATGTTGTTTTGTATCCTATAATCCTGGTAAAGACATCTCTGTTGTTTTGCAGCTTCACTAAGTGACCAAGGTTCAAAGTGTGTCCTTAAATATTTTTGCCATTTCATTTGAATTGTTTTTTTTTTATTTGTCCTCTGTATGCCATTGGAACAGTAGCTATACAAATAAAATATTTAGTTATCAAATATTTGTACAAGATATGTGCTGCAGTAAGCTTTAATTTTTTTTAATTTAGCAGTTCATTCTAGCTTCTAATTTTACTTTCACAAAAAATTCTCACTTCTGTTTTCACCAGAATAGTAATCCACAGAAATATGGTTTCAGGATACATTTACACTAAAGAAAGTCAATGGTAAACTAGAATTTGTTAATTTTGCTGTGTTAAAATTCAAGGAGTACAGTAATAGTGATGATAGTAGTGGTGGTGGTGAGGGGCGAAGTGGGGCGAAGGCGGCAACACCACTTCTGGGGACATATATTCAACTGCATATAATATATGATTTGCATCTTTATAAACAAGGACTTTCTCCGTTTCTGTGTACATTTATGCACATTTATTTGTGAGTGTGTGCGTGTGTTTAGCATGTGTGTACATCTGTACGTAGAAACATAGAAGGTGACGACAGATAAGGACCTTTTGGTCCACTTAGTCTCTTCCCTTTCCCTACCTAATGCAATACTGCAGAGCCTAGTTGATCTTTGGTTTACCCTGTCTTCCCTATTGCTGGAGTACTCTTACATCTATCTCACACTTTCTTGAATTCCTCTACTGTTTTGGCCCCCACCATCTCCGCAGGGAGGCTGTTCCGAGCATCCACTACTCTTTCTGTGAAAAGTACTTCCTCATGTTGTCCCTGAGCCTACTCCCCCTAGCCTCATACCATGCCCCCTTGTTCTTGTACACCTTCTTTTCTGAAAGATGCTACCCTTCTGTACCTTGTTTGTACCCCCGAGGTACTTGAATGTCTCTATCATAGCCCCCTCTCCTCTCCTGCAGGGAATACATATTGAGGTCCTCTAGTCATTCCTCATTTGACTTTTGGTGCAGTCCTTGCACCATTTCTGTTGCCCTTCTCTGGGTTGCCTCTGTTTTGCCTATATCCTTCTGGTGATGCAGCCTCCAGAACTGGACATAGTACTCCAGATGAGGTCTCACTAGTGATCTTTATTGTGGTATAACCACCTCCTTTTTAGGGCTACAGTTGGGCAGAGCCGTGCAGTCCTTTTATGATCACTGAGTAAAAGGACTCCGCATTCCTTCCAGACAAACAACATTCTGGATTGTGTCACATTCACCTCTGCTTCTGTGAAGCAGTCCGCCCATGTTGTCCCTACGGACTGCATCACTGCACTATTATACCCCAAACACACAACAAGCATTTTCAACTAAATACCTGATGCACAGATTCAGAGCCTGGGAGCCAAGTAACACACTCGTCACCATCTCATCTATCAAGTATGTTCTATCTGCCTCTCAGGCGTGTATACTACCAATGAAATTTACCTCTTCTCCCTTCCCTGCCTGAATCATTCCTACGCACTGAGGGACAAACTCCACCTCTCTGATAAAAGCTCCATCCCCCTCTAGTTTACTCGAAATGCTGCCTGCGATCTGTTTTAGAGCTCCACCTCTCACTCACTGTACCACTGAAATCTTCCCCTTCTGCCTTCTCCACCTGAATCGTTCCCACCCGCTGAGGGACAAATTCCACCTCCCTGGTAAAAGCTCCATTCACCTCTAGTTTACTCAAAATGCTGCCTGTGGTCTGTTTCAGAGATCTGCCTCTCATTCACTGCCTTCCTGCAGTTTATACCAGCTAAATATGGCAGGTTGGCGGACCTCATATCTCTCTGAGTGGGTCCGACGCTGAGGAAGAGTTCTTTATGAATGTGGTGATGCAACATGTAATGCTGCCAAATGTATCAGTTTGACTGGGACAGTCCCAGTATCCAAAAGGCTGTCCTGATGTCCAGAAGCTTTTCTGGAAAAGGATTGGTGCTCTGTGTACTTATTTATTTATTTGCTAAGCAAGTTTATTTTTGTAGGGGAGTTGTTTTCCTGACAGCAGTCAGTAAATGCCATTTGGGAGCGAGCGAGTAGGAGAGAGAGAATGCACAGTCAACACCCCAACCAGCAGGGCTTTTTCCTCGCTCTCTCCTAAAGTAAAATCAAACTAAAGCGTCTGCTGTTTTTTTTTTGTGTTATTTCTTCATCCCCTATGTGCTGCACATCAGCCACTCCTTTGGGCTTGCCAAGGCTTCCCCCGACCCATCTGCCCTCTGAGCCTCCATTCTCAGATGGCAGCCACCCCCAGGGTAACCCGGCATAACCCTTTGCTGGATGGGTCCCCCCTCCTCCGAGAGGAAAAGCACCAGCCAAGGTGGGGGGGGCAGACCAGTGCAACACTTGGCCCTGAGGTGCTGCTGAGGTGCAGGACTCAGTAGGACATGGATGGCCCCAGATAGCCAGGCATCCATCATCCGGCTGGTGTGGAGCAGTATTTATGCTTTTCTATTGTTGTTCCCACCCGTGTGCATCTGCAGTGCTCCTGGTCTCCACCAGAGGCTGCTGCAGCACAGCGTCACCCCACTACCCACCCCAGGAGAGGTGAGCAGGCCTACAGACGCTCGATCCCCTCATGCCCCTGCCAGCGCTCGATATCCCAAGCCCATTCCTGAACCCGGGTCACCAGCATGGGCTAAGTTAAAGTGCCAGAGCCTCAAACCTCTGCGCCACTGGGCCGGCTAGAGTCTGCTGGTTTATAAAAAAAAAAACAAAAAAAAAAACAAGGATTCAGTCTTACCACATTCAGAAAACTCCTAGTTTTTCCCTCAAAGGAGTTTAAATAAAAACAGCAAGCTTTTGATGTGACGGGCAGGGCTGTCAATCATTCTTACACAGCTGAATGTGTACAGCCCTGTCTGTGGAGCTCCAAGCAAGTTTCACAAAAATAGCATTTTCTCTTAACAAAAAGTTTCTTGTTTTGGCCTCCACAATATTTCCCCACATATTCAGTGTCACAAAGTGCATTTATTTGACTTTGGAGGCGTACGTGGGAAATGTCAGATAAGGAGTGACATTTGGCACCAGAACTGTTTGAGAATAGAACTATCAATACAGTAACCTGGCTGCCAGTATATAGTTCTGTTCTGAGGACCGCCAGTTATTTTAATTAACCCAAAACTTATCTTTTATTATTTACATTTCCCCATTTATACATAAGCCTTCCTTTTGTTCTTTTGTAGTTAGAGGCAAACGGGGAACATTTAATCTACGGAGCAGCTTTTACCGCAAAATGAAATGTTCAAGCCGGTCCGTGCTGCAGCCCACAACTCAACCTGATGGACTCGAGAGTTAAAGTTACCCTGCATTTTCTATTTTTACAAAAAGGATTTCCCACAATTTGTTAAAACTTTTATGACTATTCAAAAAATAATGTCACAAAGGATGTCAGAGGGAACAACACGTCTCCTATTTCTCCCTATCTGCCACAGGAGAACAGCAACAGAAGGGGATCTCTCTACAGCATCATACTGTCCCTTTTTGTTTCCTTAAACATGTGCAAGAAATATTTTGTAACAGAGAATGGCATTTCAGAGGTGTGTCATGGACTGGCCCAATGCAGAGCAATGTACATTGGGCTCATCCCTGACAGACCAATGATCACGGGAGCTGACTATGATAGTGTTCACAGTTTACGGTTGTACACTCTGTGTACTTGAAAGGACTGAAGCTCTCCAATGAAAGAGCACTTCAATACTTTCATTTATATAAAGCCGTCTGGCACAGGCTCCACCTCTGCCTAACATCAAGCAGCTCCAAAGTAGCAGCCGAAGCTGAGGATCTTCCTCCTGAAGCATTTCTTTCTTTGCCTGGGCGGCTGTGCAGACCTTGTGGCTGCCCCCCTCCTCCTTTCCCTCCTTGCTCTTGCCTATTTTTCCTTACCTCCTCTTGTGATCCGTGTCTCCCCATGTCCATTGCTTTGTTTGCCTTGTTCCTTGCTGTGTTCCCCCTGCTTCTCTAAGTGAATCTCCTCCGTCCCCCTCCCCGTCTGTGTCTTGGTTTCCTTCTTTATGCCTTTTCTCTCTGCTTCTCGTTTTTATTTATTTTGGTGTTCCTTCAGAGCCACCACTCTGTCCCTCCATATGCTTCTGGTTGGGTGCCATGCAACTGCATCAGCCGGTGCTGCTACAGTAGCTGTCTTTGGGATGTCAGTTACTGTCATCCCATCTCTCAAATGCCACTTTTTACTAGCTTTCCTGCCATTTGCTCACCTGTTGCATTGGATGCACCCTTCTGGACCGCTGGGCTGCGTCTCATCCATGCTCCTGTTCTGAATCCTGGGCCTGTGTACAGCAGGACCTTTCCTTCATTTCATTATTGTCAGCAGTTCCGGGACCACTTCAACTTCTGAGTCAAAGAAGCTCTTCTGCCCCACAGTACTGATCACTGCTCATGCCCACTGAGTCCTGGCACTGACTTTGGTTTTGTGTGCGTTTAACCAGATTCCAACTGTGTTCTGAGTGTGTATCCTGCATATGACTGCCTTAGTCTTAATGCTGCCAAACATCTTGGTTTTCGCTTTGACCAGGACAGTCCTGGTATCCAAAGGGCTGTCCCAATGTCTGGAAGCTTTTCCAGAAATCAGGATTTTTTCTATCTTGCTTGTTGAGTTGAGTCGGTGATCCGATCCCCTGCTGCACACAACCCCTGTATCCCTGCTACTGCATGCAAGTCCAAGATGATCTGATTACCATCCACCTATTAGCCTGTGGCCTTTTAATTAAACCACCAATGGCCGGCAAGGGAGGGGACCAGGTAAAAAGGTCCATTCCAGTTATCCAGAGTCAGTGCTGGCATGCAGCGCTTTAGGGGGTCCGATCAGAACACAGGACTTTAGGACTTTAGTACCATTGACTGTGAACCACCAATGACAGGCAAAGACTGGGTAAAAGGTCATGGTGCACCGGCCCAGTGACGTGGAGGGTTGAGGCATTCATGTCTTACCTCCTGTCATGCCGGTGACCCGTGCTCACTGTGCGAGTGGGTTGCTGGGGGTCGGGCTAGGAAGAGGAGTATCAAGCATCCCTAGGACAGCTCTCCTCCTCCAGGGAGGGGGGGGATGCAGCACTTGGCATTAACCTGGCTCCTAGTGGAGGCCAGGGGCTGGCACACTGATGTTGTCAAGACCGTGGGGCAGAGGTGGGGAAGACACCAGGCATGCAGCATATGGGAACATGCGTGGCACTGCCATTGGGGTCCTTGCTTTCCCCCCTCTGCAGGGAAGAGAATAAGGGAAAAACAGCTAGTGGTTGGATGATGGCAGGCACCCACAGTCCCCGTTCCTGGCCAGTCAGACCAGCGGAACTGGATCCTGCAGCGGTGGGGTTGAGTGCTCTCCCCATAAACCCCGCTAATTAGGGTGAGCCCTGGGAGAAAGACACTGGTGCTGGCAAACCATGAGGGGGACAGAAAAAATAAGGGGGGAAAAAAAGGTCATGGCTCAAATGCTTTTGAGCCAATCGGGCTAGTCATCAGTGCTGTGCTTTAGGGGATCCGTCTGATTCCATTGTCATGTGTTGATGGAGAGACTCTCGTCACTCTCTGGGTCTGCTCTGGCTCTTTGCCTGCTTTGTTTTCTTTTTTGGTTATAGTTTGTGGCCCATTTGCAACCACTGCCTTGTCTGCCTCTGGGAATGGGTAGGGATGCTATGCATGGTCAGATGGATGGGGTGGCACTAGTAGTGGCAGCACATACCCTGTGGTGATGGCCCTTCCTTGAGGTGCATTTAGCTGAGAAGGATATCGAGAGAGAGATGGAGACTGGAGAGAGAAGAAGGTGAGTCCTTGACTTAAAACATTTATTTGCAAGTTGGTAGGATGAGCTAAATCGTGGGCAGTGGCAGTGGTACTATAACTTTGCTGGCTGGCTTTCAATTCTGCAGTGGCATGCTTGCTTTGTAATTGTTAGCATGGCGATGAGGGGATACAGGGTTTGCAATAGCATAGAAGTCAAGACGTGTGGTCTACAAGTCGCACTGTATAGTCTAGAAGTTAAGACATTTGATCTAGAAGTGAAGATGAGTGGTCTGGAAGTGAAGATGTGTGCTAGATGTCAAGATGTAATAACCATTGACTTGCTGTGTACCCCTGATCAATTGATTTTAGAGGCAGTGTAGTCTAGTGACTAGAGCACCATCTTGTGAACCAGGAGACTGCAGGTTCAGACCTCACTACAACCAAATGCTCACTGTTTCATCTTGGGCAAATCTCAAACTTCCTAGTGCTCCAGTCAAGCCACTGATGGAAATGGATAGCAGCAGGACCCCACTGGACACAAGATGGTGCAACTCAGATGGACTATCCAGGATAAATATACATGACCTTCCTTTACTCTAGTTCTCACAGCATAAACTGAGTTGAAGCAAGGTCCCAAGCTTAAATTGGATGTTGCATCTTACTTTTATCTTTAGTAAAAGCCCCCAAACTCATCACAGAGTATCTAAAACCCCCAAAGCTTCTGGGGGGCCTTTTAGCCCCCAGACCCTCAGCCTTAATATGTCCCCCTTGAGCCTTCCAGAAATTTGGTAGCATTATGCAGCATGGTTTCTGCAATGAAGGACCATAGGCCTTTCTTTCTAGCTCTTTGCTTTCATCTGTCTGTGCTTTGAGGAATTCTACTGTTTAAACACAGGGGACCAATTTTTGACTTGCATACAGGCCACCTAACTGAATTTTGCAACCCTTCTGGTACAGACAGCTGCTTCTGGTTCTCAACACAGCACCAAGACACAGCACACAGTTCTAAAAAGTACAAAATCCTACTGGCTTTGCTGGGAAACAGGAAGGTGAGTGCCGCTGGCTTGCTGCAGTCTGGACTGTGTCCGGACCAGTAAAGTAATGCTAAGATTGCTCCTTTTCAGTTTGTGGGAATTAACTGAAAAACCATGCATGTTGCCTTACATGGCTGTTGACTTGTATGCCAAGACTGTACTCTCAATTTATGCATACCGCACAGCACTGCATAAATACACTTAAATGTACGTACAATTGCTTCAGTAAGATGTAGCTATAAATGTTGGCTCTATTTGTGAATGTATCAGTCAATCAATACTTTATTTACAGTATGTAGTGCCTTTCAAAGTGTACAACTATTATACATTAAAGGAACTTCATACAATCATTTCTTTTTTTTTTGTCTATTATTTTCTCCCCTGTCCCAGTCGGACCTTTCTTTTTGCTGTCTTCCCTGCCCTGTCCCCCGAACATCAGACTCCCTCCTGTCTTCCCCCACGGCTTACCCTCAATGGTAGGGTGGTGGGGAGCCCCCCCCAACTCAACGCGCCAGGTCTGGATACAGCATCGGGGAGGTGTATTCTTGGGGGCGGTGCCTGCAGAGGATGGCCTTCCATGTCGCGTAACCGGGAACAGTTTCCACTTTTTTCTGCAGAGGGGAGTGTGCAGTGCTGACAATGACTGAGCTGTGCATGCTTCCACATGCAGCACACTGGATGGCTGCTCCTCCTCCGTGCCCTATTGTACAGGACCTGGCATGCCAACACCTAGCCTCTGCTAGGTGTCAGGCAGGTGCCGGTCTCTGTTCCCCAGCCTCCCTGGGAGAGGAGAGCTGTCCTCCAGATACTTGATCCTCTCCCTCCCCGGCCGACCCCTGACGACTTGCTAGCACAGTGAACACAGGTCACCGGAGTGGCAGGAGGTAAGGCATGATGCCTCAGCTCTCTATGCCACTGGGATGGCTTTCATAGAAGCATTTCTTAACACTAATATGTATTATGTACCCTCCACTAAGCATTTTGAGCTGCTTAAACTTGTTTTTCAGTAAATCAATGGTTATATTGAAAATGTTTATGTAACCCAGATGCCGTGTCCCTACAGGCTATTACCCTTGCCTGTGTGGCTGCTAACCAGGTTGAGGGGCCTGAGTTCCTATTTCAGATTTTAAACTGGTTCTTTCCCAGTAGGTAACATTATTGTGCAGTGCCTCCACCCAGAGTATTACTTTTCAGTGAGCTAGAATAATACCCGGTACAACCCCCTGGGATGCTGTACCCACCCACAGTACCATTATGTCACCCCGTACATAGATTGTTAACCAAAACCCCACATTTCAACATTTTGGAATTAAAGGCTCACTCTAATAATATGCTCACACACCAAGATTTATAAAAAATGGTTAACCAACAATTTATTTACAGTGGGAGAGGGTTAGGAAAGGGTAAGAGGAAACAGAGGTTAAGCAAGCAGTTTTTGATTGGCATCTCAGATTGGCATTCTTGCGTTGTGATCAGTAAAATCATTTCTCATTTTAAATTCAAACTCCTTTAGTATTTTTGGCCACTCACCAACCTTCTGATGGAGTCAGGATTATCTGGCTATCTAACTAGCTACACTAGATGACAAAACACATAAAATGGCCACACTGGTACCAGTCCTAGTTCATTAAAGAACCCCGCAAGTCTATACCTTAAATCTGGGTACCCAGTACTAAATGTAAATTGCAGACCTGATAAAGTTGCAGCTGAGTTGATCGGCGTTGGGGCCCTTAAAAGAAAATTAGATTAGTATCCTTTCTTTAGATTACGCCTAATAATTTTGGCTGATCTTGAAAAAGCAAACTTTAATCTTTAGCATTCTAGACTTGGCCACTGTACTTGACAGAACTTGGAATAACTATTTACAGTTTCTCTCAGGGTGGCAGAGTTAGCTGTGCCTACTCATGGTTTGGATGTCATCATCAGGTGTAGAAAAGTGGCCATAATTCATGCAGTAGCTTTAGCTGAGGTGCAGGCAGGAGCTTTGGCTGAGCCCTCTTTTACCAGGCCCTTGCAGCTTGCAGGCTGGAAACTTTCTCAGCTTCACTGAAGATGCCCCTTTCTCTGGGCTTGAAGTCTCAGCACATCTCTGGAACATTCTGGAGAAACAGACCAGGCTGGGACTAGGGCCAGTGCACCTCAAACCCCCACATCTAGGCTATGCCCCTCAGGGGAACGCACATATGGCAGTGCCAAGGCTGGCACACTACCAGGCTGACTCCCAGATCAATCTAGGACAGTCTCTCTTTTCAATTTAGGCATTTCAATTGCTTTGAGCCATCACAGTTACTTCAACCATGTGGCCAGCATGCAAACATAGTCCTTTTGCTAGTCAGGTCAGAGTCTCAAGACCAGGGGTGCATCCCCAGCTATTTGAGGGAAGACCCTCACTCCTCCACAGAGTGAATGACTAAGCTTAAGGCATGGCTCCCAGTGTTGATCACAGGAAACAGTCTCTTTCACACATTGCAGCACATTCACTTAACTTGACTTCTCCAGCCACACAGTTAGCACAACTGCTGTGGCTCTTTCAGAAGGCACAGTCTTTTACAATATGCAAACTCTCTTTCTTCTGTCTTTCAGAGGCAAGCACATGACCTTAGCAGATTTACTTTCCTTTCTCAAGCTTCTCACAAGCATAATAAACAGTTCCTTAGCCAGCTGGCATTTTGCAGCTCAAACATCACATCACATCACATCACATCACATCACATCACATCACATCACATCACATCACATCACATCATCCTCTCAGACAACTTCAGGCAAAGCTCCAACCTCAGGATTCCTTCCCTTTCATTTGTTTTGGTACATTAATCAGTCACATCAAGCATTTCACAAGCATACATGACCCTGATCTTTTGAATAAACAGACTGCCACCCCGTTCTTGGCGCTGATCAAACACAGGGTGCAGACAGAACTTGAGCACCTCTTGACTTTCTGGGCTTCTAGCCCCCAAGCAGGTCTCCAAATGACTTGTACATTTAAGTAGAAGTTTACTCACTCAGGCTTTAACATTGCAGCTTTCTATTGTCATAAGTCACAGGCTTCATCAGCACTCTCACTGCTGAGGCAGAAACATTCATGCAGCCCTCAAACAACTGCAGGCAGATGTCTTGCAGCTCTCTCACAGCTGAAGTTGTTCAGACTTCTTCCACAAATTCTCTTAAATGTGGAAAGGCAAACTGACAGCCCTGGGGGACAAATATCCAGCAACCTGCAGGCCAGCGACTCCAATTCATTGCAGCCACATTCCTCTTTGCAGGGGCCAGAGCCCCCTTCCCTGTGGAGGGGTACCCGCTGAACTGACTACAGACCCATTCTCAGGCAAAGGGACAGAGCCCCCCTCCCTGTGAAGGGGCTCATGCTGAACTGAATTCCAGACTGAAAAATCCCTGGGGTTTTGGGAGTGCTCTGAAGCTCCTGACTGACTGATTCAATGTCTGTCTAAAAATAAACATTTATAAAGCTCCCTCGATGCCTGATAGGCTCTTTGTTTGGGCACCTAAATTTAATCCCTGCTTTTTCCCCATAAAGCTTTGGCACTGTGCCAAACATCTCTGAGATAAATCCTGGCTTTCCGATTGACTGCTTATTGGTCAAAAGCTGCAAATATGGCTGCAATTAGATACAGTCCCCTTACAGTCCATCCATTGTCCATCTTTAACAGTCTGGTGCAGCCAGTACAAACACTTTATTTAAATTATTTCTCACAGATCAATAGCCACCTCTGTGCTTTATTAAACACTGCCCACATTTTACAGTTGGATGCAGTCCTTGGCCTGTCGCTAGTGCTACAAGTTACTGTCCCCAGGAGCAATACAGGCAGCTCATCCATATTCAGAGGGCTCTCATTGATATTCATGAGCCCCAAGCCCAGACACATAGCGAGAGTAGCACGTTTTATTTAAAATATGCTGCGGGTCTCTTGGCCCTCATTCTAGTCACCAGTCCCCACTTTACCTTTTCCTGGGACCAGAACCACCAGGAAGTCATTCATTTGAACGCAAACATGGTCAGAAAGTGAGTTGGTGCCTATGCCGATGCGCGAGCCCTGGCCAGCCCTGAAACAAATGGGGAGATGCTCCTCTGGCCCCCACTCAAAGACTGCCAAGGAGAAGCAAGGGACTGATGGAGATTACAAGCAAAAAGTGGGGCACAAGTAAACTCGGGTTGTGGTGGTGCTGACTTGGGGGGATCAGGGATCACCTGGAGGAAACAGGAGCAAACAGGAGAAATGGGAGCAATCAAGGTAAGTCCCCCATTGGGGTTACATTTAGGTTGGGGGGGAGCTCATATCTAAATTTCTAGGTGGTGGAACTCTCCTATAGTATTCAATGGAGAAAACTAACTTGAGGTGGTGGAACTTCTGTCTTTTTTGTGACACTGAGGGTGCCTAATCCCCCAGTGTCATGAATGGGGATCGTCTGTCTTTTTTTTTTCTTTTACTTTCCACCTGAAAAAAAAATGGTTCATTGATGTCTTCCCTCACATAACTGTGACACTGGGGGTACCCAATCCCCAGTGTCACGATTGGGGATCGTCGCTCTCTTTTTTTTTACCTGTAAAAAAACCCCGGTCCATCAATGTCTTTTGCAGCCATTCCTTACTCCTCACCCAACCCTCCCACTCAGCATTCACCACCCGGCACCCCCCCAAGCCCTTACTTACCCATTGGGGGTCAATGCCATAATCCTCTCTGGACTGCAGACATGTCTTCAGTCTTCAAAGCTGGACCACAAACTGAAGACACAGGCACGCAGTTCAATGTATTTCAATGGGGTTTTGAACTTAGTGCCATAACTTGGGCATTTTTACATATCTTTGGCCCAAATTTTCAACATGCCTTCTGTGGGAGACCACCTCATGAACATTGCCACTGTCATTAGGCAGATCTGTCCCAAAAGGTGATTTCACAGTCCCTGTCCAAAATCACCTTTTGGGCAGGAGCTGAAAATATTCTCTGCCCTTGTTCATGAGGTGGGGTCAAAAGAAGGCTATGTTGAAAATGTAGTGTACAAATACTGAAAAACAACAAAGTTATGAGCCTACATTGAATTTTACAAATGCAGGCTGATAACCCTGGTACTTTTCAAAATTTTTACCCCAAATTTACAACATAGCCATATCTTTACAGCACATCATGACTGTGATAACTGTCATGGTTCAAATCCTGGCCAATATGTTTTTTTTTATCCCGAAAGGTGATTTCATGGTCCCTGCATGAAATTACCTTTCGGCCAGGAATTGGAAATGTTTTTACCCTTGTTAATGAGGTGGGGTCATAAGAAGGCTATGTTGGAAATTTGTTGTAAAAACATTAAAAAAACCAAAAACCTTATGAGCCTATGCTGATTTTTGCAAACACAGGCTCATGACTTTGGCAATATTCAATATTTTTACCCCAGATTTTCAACATATCCATTTCTTTACTGCACCTCATGAATGTGACTCCTGCCATTTTTCAGCTCTTGCCCATAATGTGTTTTTGGATCCCAAAAGTTGATTTCACAGTCCCTGAGCAAAAACAGCTTTAAGTCAAGAGTTTAACATTTTGTCTGCCCATCTTCATGAGGCACGATCACAACAAGGCTATGTTGAAAATTAGTATTACAAACCAACACATTTATGAGCCTATCTTACATTTTGCAAATGCATTCTTGTAACTTGGTAATTTAAAATCTTTGTACCCCAAATTCCTTAGCTGCAGCCCTATCGGCTCTGGCCAGAGTATTTTTCTGCTGGCGAGACCTCTCCCTATGCACCCTAGCATCCCACTGGTTCTCCCCACAGCTTTTTTACGTTGTTTGGTTACCTTTAGGTCAACAAATATGATTGCTTCCAGGTCCCTTTCTGGATTGGTGAGCATCAGTACCTCCCCCCCAATCTTGTACTCCTCCCTTTGATTTTGGTGCCCCAAATGCATGATTTTGGACTTCTTTGCACTGAATCTTAGCTGCCACACTCTCAACCACTCCTTAAGCATGTTTAGGTCCTTTCTTCATTTTTTCCACTCCCCCCGAGTGTCAACCCTGTTGCAGATCTTAGTGTTGTCTGCAAAGAGGCATACCTTCTCCTCCAGCCCCTCTGCAATGTTGCTTATGAAGACATTAAAGAGGACTGGCCCCAGCATTGATACCTGTGGCACCCCACTGGTCACCCCCTCTCCTCAGATTGAATGTGATTTACCACCACCCTCTGTGTCCTGTATCTCAACCAGTTTCTGACCCAGTTTACCATCTTGGGGCCTACTCCCAGGCTACCCAACTTACAGTATTTACCAACTTCTGATGTGGGAAAAGTGTTGAAGGCCTTGCTGAAATCTAGGTAGGCCACATCCACCGCCCCTCCCTGATCTACCTCCCTGGTCACCCCTGACCATGAGCACATATTAACGTTATGTCACTAAAACCCACATTTTGTGGCATTGTGCAAATATGTACTGTATGTGTGTGAGTGTGTATGTGTACATGAATGCACGTGAGTGTGTGTGAGAATGCACGTGTGAGATTCTGACAATGCACCTGTGACAGAAATGGCGAGGAAGGAGTTATTGGCTTGGATTTTTGGCTGGTATTTTTTTAACAGTCTGAAAAAAAAATACATGCTGGGATTCCACTGTCCACCAGCATATAGATAAAGGCTGAGTAATAAATCTCAGACAGAGTGACCAAGTGGGGGAGTGAACTTATACACACAGACTCACATAGCTTGAAAGGATCAGATCACTCAATATAAACTGAAGGTTAAAAATGAATATAATTGGACACTGACAGGTGTTCAATCTGACTGGGACAATTAAATGCATACATGGTAACTGGTTGGTGCATTCAAAGGGTGGATAAGAATCACCTTTTCTCAAAAGAGAATATAAGAGGCTGAAAGACAGTTATAGGGGAATTGCTCTTGGAGTTGCTGGGGAAGTTACATCTGAGAGGCCAAGATTGGAGCCTACCAACCTAGCTATGTCCATGGGAGCTGGCAGATAGCATAGGGCCCAGTTTCTCTTTATGGATAGGGAAGGGTAAAAGTTTAATAGCATATCTCAGTAATAGTCTTTTTCTTTTGTCATCTGTTATTTAAAAAAACATTTGTTTACTTTTCCTGTATCAGTGTTATTCACTTGTGTTAAACATATTTATCCTACAATGCTACTTTTGACCTTCTGTTAAGTAAAAAGCTATTTATTTACTCAACAGTTGTGGTTATGACTTAAATTATTTATAAGGTATTTGAATGGTTTCCACTGGCTGAGGCAAAACTCTGTTTAGCATCTGCCACCCGAGAGACACACTACCAGGCTTTGATCTATGCAGTTGCAGGTTTGACCTCTCAGTTCTGTGTAAGTGGGAGTTCAGTTCTGGGCAAACCCAGCTGGTGGCAGTGATACCCAAAGACAGACACCTCTCTGAAAGCTGTAATAGCTCAGAGAGAGGTGGGTTGTCACAGCACCAACATCAAATTTTTCTGCACACTCTTTTTAATGTTTAAATCCATGCAATGGTTTATTAGAAGTTAGATATCCAAAACATAACATAAGAAATACACAATACAGTTTATTTTTCTATAGTGTATGCCATAAAAAGTTTATCTCAAAATAATTCACAGAGAAAATAAATACAAAAATACTACAAAATAGAATTATACAAATTGCAAAATATAAAGAATGTATACTACATGTAAATTTTACATCAAGAGTCACAGTAGTGACTCCAGCCAAATTAGAAAAAATGATACTGTAGGTAGTGCCATTGTGACTATAAATACTAGACCAAAGTTGTTGGGAAACAATGGTACTGTACTGCAAAACCAATTCTAGGTCCACAAACTTAACATTTTCAGTACCGTAACCCACCCTTTCTTTGGGTTTATTAATTTTTCCCTCCTGACCCTGTTGGTCCTGTTCCATTTTTCAACATGTATGGCCTCCACATGTTGGTCAGGCCTCTGCAAGTCAGAGGTCGCCATCGGGGCTCTGCCTGTATATAGGTGCCATATGGCACCTTTGAGGGAGTTCATGCACAGCAGGCGAGTGGTGGTAGTTTTGCAGGAACAGGGGCACTTCCCTGCTTCTGACCAGTTTTTCTTCGGTTGGTGGTGGCAGTGGAGAGTAGCAGTGGTAGTAAATGGTGGTGGACGCTTCTGGAAGTTGCTCCCAGTGGATGGAGTAGAACCCTCAGCCCCACAGTCAGCATAGAGTTAGTAGAGGGAGGCTGTATGCCTGGTTTCAGGTTTGAGCTGAAGGGAGAGTGAAAGACTACTGTGAAGGCCTCAGCAGTGGATCATGGACTCCCTGATCCTGCTTCTTTAGCCAGGGTGCCTAGCCATGCCAGTATGACAGCTCCCGTGGTGAGGAGTTGGGCAGGGCAGGGCTAGCACCTGCATGTAAAGGCTACTTATGGGGACATCTGCCCTGAGATGTCATTGAGGAGAGTCGCCTTTGCGGAAGTGAGTGAGCCAGACAGATGGACTGCTGCCACTAGTTAAAGGGGATCATCTGGCCCCAAGTGCTGCTGCCCAAAACTCATTTGTGGCTACCTTGCCCAGGGATAAAGTCCAAAGGGGTGGAGGGTCTTCTCGACCACGTAAGAACCACCAATGTATTGATGAACTCCGTGTAGGCTCCTGGGCCCGGAGTAAATCAATTTTGTAAATATGTTTTGGAGGCTGGCCATGTTTGATTAAATGTGATCCTCTGTTCCAGAAGAATTTTGGTGTGGACATTTTTTTTTCATTTAAAAAGGTGATGCTGTATAACACCCTTTATGTCCTGCACAGCCCAGAACCCAGAGGGCCACCTCAGTAGTGCAGAAGAACCCAACAATGCAACCAGTTTGGTGAGATCCTCTTTACATCAGAGGACTGTGGCTTGCTGCTTTTGTGACCCCCCTCCCCCTCAGTTACCATCAGATATACCCATAGACATGAGGATGGGGGGGGGCCTTGCAGTACTGTATTTCCTTTCAGCTTTAGCCATTCTAACACCAGATACTAAAACTCATTCCCATAGGTGTTTTACTTTGAGAGAATGATACAGCCAAAAAGTGGAAAAAAATTTGTTTTCATTCAACTTCTAATTTTTTGTTGAAGAAGAAAAAAGGATATTAGGCTCGATTTTCAAAGCTCCTGACTGCTGAAGCCCCATGTGCGCTGAAGATATGATGCACGGGATTTGCAGCAATCACGCAGCCAGTGATCAGAATTTTCAGTCCCGCATGCCAGGTGCCGCAAGTTAGACCGACTTTTCCTGGTCTAGCTTGTGGCATTCCCAACGGCTGTTTTCATGGAGCTTGCGCTAGATATTTGGTGCAGGCTGCCGTAAAACATGGAAACTGTCTCAGCTGTGTCTGAGATTTGAGAATCAGGCACAGTTGCGGCAAAGGGATTCACAGCACCCGCAGAACCTAAGTGTCACGGAGCATGGCTCGATACATGCCCTGCGACAAGTTTTGAAATGCGAGCCCATTCTCTTCCGCAGGGTTTGCAAGGAAAGCCTGCGAAAGCAGAGGCAGATTGCAAGAGTATGGAATATGAAATGAAGGTGCTTATTATTTGTGACTGCAGTATATTGCCAATGTACTGTGGTTACCAAAATAAGTGAGAATTTATCTATTTGGTCTAAATGAAAACCAAAACTCTGAGCTGGCCCACTGGCACAGTGGTAGCGCTATTTATTTTGATGCCCAAGACCCAGTTTCAGGAATGAGCCTGGATTGTTGGAGGGGCAGCTGGGGGAGGATTGAGTGTCCCACAGGATGCCATGCTCCTCGGGAGGAAGGGCTCACAGCTCCCACTGTGCTACCACCTCCCGTGCGACCACAGGTAGGGGTGCACTCAGGACTGGTACACAGGGGAGAGAGGACGCTCACATACTCTGTTGCACCTGCTATGCCCTCCGCATGCACGCGCATCACACAGTACACAATACACATTCTAGGGTATGGGGAAAGAAAACTTGAAAAAAATACCCCCCAGACATTGCTGAATGACATCCACCCCATGCTGCAGACCTCGCACTGCTGACCGATGCACTTGCCATGAACCAGGCAACACTCCACCGCCAGTGGAAGGGTTCCATCTGCTGGCTGAGCTCTGGGGGATGAACAATCAGCAGGGTACGTCCTGGTAAAGGTTAATGATGGGGCTGGGCATGGGGTTAGGATCATTGAGGGATGTCAAGGAGACGAAAGGGGCAAAAAAACTGGAAATTTTAAAAGAAATTTCTAAATTGAAAAAAAAAAATCATGCTATCTAAATTTCAAACTGTGTCAATATTATTCTTTTGTGACAGCGCCCTGACTCCAAGCATTAATTAAAGAAAAAATTATGTTTCTAGCCCTAGTGGTTCAAAGTTTAATGTTTCTAAAGGTAATTTCTTTGAAAAGGCTTACTATGAAAATGTAATACAGTATATAGATATCGCCTATATGATGCTTCCCAGACAAAATCTGAGGTTTCTATTTATTTATAAATATTGGAATTACAATCCTTTGAGTCATAGACTCATTTCCAAAGGCTTCACGTCAAGTATACAGAGACGAACACAGGGTTACATAGTTACATAGTTACATCATACATTGTACAGAATAAACACAGTAGTAAATTAAGTGCAACACTAGAGGGTATACAAAAGTTGTGGCAGAGGCAACTAAGCACATGGTAATATATTGGCTTATACAAGGTGGTAGCTAAGCAATTAGAGAATTAATGCAACCAGTGGAATTGGTGTGGTGAGGAGTTAGCTGTCCCGGGGGACATTGTCATAGTTGAAGGTTCTAGCCATAACAGTTCCAATTTTAGACTTTTCTACAGATCATTTCTTTGAAAAAGGCTATCTTTGGAATGACTGGTGATAGAAATATAGATTAACAAAATATACACAATTTTAATTCAAAGTGTTAATAATTGAAGCTATGTAAGCATTAAACCACGACAGACCATGGTTCTACTGTGGAATTAATCCATGGTTGCTTTTTACTCCCCTGTTATGATTCCACCAATCACATTTCATTATTTCCAACTAATGCACAGAGCTATGTCACAAATTGATATAACTCAGCTACGATGATACACTGACTCCAACCCTTAATTTAAAAAAGTAGGATTCTTGCCCTCACGGTTGCAAAATTAAGCCCTTCTAAAGATAATGGCTTGGATTTTCAAATGGCATGCCACTGGTGCAAATGCGTGATCCAACCATACTTGCAACAGCCCGAATATACCCACTGGAAGTGCAGGTGATTTTCATAGAAGTGCTCTTTCCAACAACAAAAATCCATCAATGAGATGCATTACAAAATGCGTCATTCCACCAAAGCGTGATGCCGCAGAGATAGAACTTTATACTAATTAATGGAACTCAGAATACAAGTTCAAACTCTGTGCTGTGGTCATGCTCGCCATGCTGTTTTAATGTCAGATTTGTTTCTCCACTGAAGAGAGCATTCATCCTGAAGTCATCTCCAGTCTTATGGTATACAACTTGCTTTTATTTTATTTTGCAATGTTGTTTTAGAAGTTTCAGTTAGTTCTTCGATACTCTGCATTAGTTAAGGTGTTATTTTAAGTTTTTTCCTAAAGTTGACAGCAGAGAAGGGCCTCCGGGCCCACCTTGTCTGCCCTGTTACCCTTTACCTATAGTAACTCAGCAGGCCTTTAACAGCCTGTTGTCCCCTCTCCTTACTTTTTCAAGATTCCTTTGTGTCTGTTCCATGTGTTCTTGAAACCGGTAGCAGTTTCTGCCTCCACCACTTCCACTGGCAGGCTGTTCCATTTGTCCACCAACCTCTCTATGAAAAGGTACTTCTTCACATTTTCTCTGACCCCCCAGCTTCACATTGTGCTTCCTCGTCCTTGAGGGTATCCTGCCACTGAGGCAAAGTCATTAGGGAGACAGCAATATGTACATATGAACATACGAAGAAGCCAGCAGAAGAAGGCTATTTGGTCTATCAAGTCTGCTTGTATTGCAGGGTCCACAGCTTGAGCTAATATCCCTGCCTCCCTCCCTACCCATCATTCTTACCTTCCCCCATACCTATCCCAGTCTCTCTTAAAGCTGTCCACTGTCTTCAACGAGATGACTTCTTCCAGCAGCGCATTCCAAGTGTCCACCACCCTCTCTGTGAAGAAGTGCTTCCTGACCTCCCTCCCTCCTAAACTTCCCACCCTCTAGCTTAAGACTGTGCCCCCTCGTGAAATGGTTGCCACTCAGCTTAAAGAGACTCTCCTTATCAACCTTATTTATCCTTTTTAAGTACTTAAATGTCCCAATCATGTCCCCCCCTCTCTCTCCTGTCTTCCAGGGAGTACAAGTTCAGTGCCCTCAACCTCTCCTCATATGCCTTGCCCTGCTGACCAGCTATCATTTTTGTAGCCCGCCTCTGTACCTTCTTCAGCAGGTTAATGTTCTTTTTGAGGCGTGGCACCAGTACTGAACTCCATACTCTAGATGCGGCCTTACCAGTGACTTGCACAAGGGTAGTATAACCTCCTCTCTCCTACTACTAATCCCCCTAGCTATGCATCCCAGTATCTTGTTTGCCTTTGCTGCTGCTTTCTTGCACTGTGTGGAGTGCTTCAGGTCATTAGTGATCATCACCCCCAGGTCCTTCTCCTCCTCCTCTGATGCAGATACTCGGACTCTACCCAGATAGTACTCTGTCCTGGGATTCTTGGCTCCAATACGCAAAACTTTGCATTTATTGGCATTGAAGCCAAGCTGCCAGATCCTGGACCGCCTCCCCAGCTTTTTCAGATCTTCCTGTTGGTCCCGTATCCCTTTAGCTGTGTTCACTCTCCTACAGAGGTTGGTGTCATCTAAGAATAGGCACATTTTGCCTTTAATGCCATCCCCAATGTCATTGATGAAGACATTGAACAACACCAGCCCCAGCATGGAGCCCTGTGGGACCTCACTGGTTACCTCTCTGGTGCCAGATAATTCTCCCCCCCACCACCACCCTCTGGGTTCTATCCCTCAGCCATTTTTCCACCCATCTGGCCATCTTCTCCCCAACTCCAAAATCCACCAACTTTCTGATCAACCTTTTGTGAGGCACAGAGTCAAAGGCCTTGCTGAAATCAAGATAGAGGACGTCTACCACTTGGCCCCCGTCTACTGTCTTAGTGACACAGTCAAAGAAGTCAATCAGATTTGTTTGACACGATCTCCCCCCCCCCATAAACCCATGCTGCCTCTCATCCTGGAGACCATGCTCCTCAAGATATGCCACAACCAGTTTGCTTGCTATTCTGGCAAACTGGATTTTGCAGCACCCACCGTCATTGATGCCATAAGGGTGTTATGCTCCTTGCTCCTACAGCTCCCATGTGCAGGTGATTATATTAATTTGTCGGGGGTGTGGGGTCCCACATCTTGGGAGGGGGTGGGAGCAAAGCCCCCTGCAAAGAGCCTGCATTTGCCTTAGTGCATGGGGTACAACTGGGGTCGAGTGCCACAACTGCCATGTGTGATGTGTGCCATTGGCATTCTGGTGTCCCCCTAATGGCCATCACCCTGTTGCATGTCACAAAAAAGTGGGTAAACTGTCCTTGAGCATCTTTTTCTTTGGAAGATGGTACCCTCCTATACTCTGTTTTTCCCCATGAAGTATTTGAATGTTTCAATTATTTCCCCACTTTCCCTTCTGTCCTGCGGGGTGTACATATTTAACTCCTCAACCTTTCCTCATAGGGTTTATGATGCAGGCCCCTCATTATTTTTGTGACCTCCTCTGTACCACCTCAACCCTGTTAATATCCTTCTGAAGATGGGGTCTCCAAAACTGGATGCAGTACCTGAGGTGAGGCCTCACCATTGATCTATAAAGTGGGAATATTACCTTCTTCCTTCTGCTGATGAGTCTCCTTACATATACATCCCAGCATCCTGCTAACTTTCCCTGCTGCCTTGTCACACTGTTTTGACATCTTCAGGTCATTAGAGAGGACTATCTCCAAGTCTCTTTCCTGTTTGAAGCCTGCTATATCCCTCAGGTGGTAAATTGCCCTGGGTTTCTGTGCCCCATATGCGTTATTTTACACTGTTAGCATTGAAACCCAGCTGTCAACCCTTTGACCAGTCCTTCAGCCATTCTAGATCTCTTCTCATTTTGTCCAACCCCTCCAGAGTGCCCAACTTTAATATTTTGCAGTTTTTCTCCAGTGCCCTATTGGTTTCAGGAACTGGAGAGGTCTGCATTGCAATGCTGTTCCTGTCTGAAGGGGAACTGACCGTGTTTGCCTAAAAAACAAAAACAAAAATGAAATCACTTTTTATTTTATGTTTTAGTAGGTTTTTTCATCATTTTACATATGCATCCCACGTAAAGGGAATGGAACTATGGTTGGGTTTAATTTAAAAAATGTCTTTACTTTACAAATGCTATTAGTGGTTTTCACCTATCCTGATAGGAAGAATATTTTATCTAAATGTGTTTTCTGTCTGGGAACTGAACATCTGAATTTATATAAGTCTTTTCAGTGTTTGCCATGACTGGTGGACCTAAAAGAGAACAGGACCCACAGGCTTCAAAAATTGTACTAATTGGTTTTGGCTTCTGGCAAAGGCAGACTGCCATGAGTTTTGTCTCAAGTGCCTAGGTCCAGATCACCATTTTATTAGCTGTGAACTCTGTCAACGTTTGCCCTGAAACCCAAAAGAAAAGGGCTTTATAAAAGAAGAATATATGACATTTTAGGCTGCCTCTTTGTCACCAAAGCACAATAAAGGCTCAGAGTGAGTTCCTAATGATGGTGAACAGCACACATAAGAGGGTTCTTCTTTTCACAAGCAGCAGTCCCTATCAAAGGGGTCAGATAAGCATGATAAAGATGGTAAAAATACCAGGATGTCTGAAGGGGGAACCCTTATTCCAGTGGTGGCAAAAATACAAATAAAACAGCCTCAGAGCAGGTACTGGAACTAGTGCCTGCCAAGCAAAAACAAAAAGAGAAACATGACCATGCCACTCCTCCTGAAAAGGAAAAGGAGCAGACAGTGGATCAAAAGACAAATGCCCTCTACAGTGGACATGGCCATGGTCTGGCAGTTTTTCCAAGCCTTCATGGCCATGGAAAACTTCCTTAGTATGCCTGCCCCCACCCCAGCTCCAGTTCCAGATCATTTGCCTGTGAATGAGGAAGATGTGTACTATGAGGAGGAGGAGGAGGAAGGTGAACCCATAGGACCTGACAGTTCACCTGACCAAGAGTTTAGGTCCTCTCCTGGGCACACAGAGGATTATACCTCCTACACCATGTTCATCAAACACATGGGAACACCCTCAACATCCCCTGTCATGAAACACAGGAGGATAAGGAGCAAATGGAGTGGATGGATATGGTGGAGCTGGCCCTCACAAGGAGATTGCTAGTTCCCATCCACAAATCACTCCAAAATGCTACATCAACAGTCACATCAGCAGGGCCGACACAAATCACCGAAGCATCATTCCTGTTCAAGGCATTGAGCAGGGGGCTGATCCCCAGGTCGGTCTCATCGATGACTTTCTCTGCGTAGCAGGTATTCTGGCTGGGCCAGTGTAGCATGGCCCAGGCAAATGGAAATGGATACAGATTCAGTATGTGGAGCTGGATACAGCCTCCAGCAAGCAAAACACAGTTCAGACACACAGTGGGGAACCAAATCAAGACCCAGTATAAGCACACAGCACATTCACATGTAAGGAAATTCCACTGTACCAGGCAAATGGCTCTCCGGTCACATTTACAGAGTCTCTGCACAATCTGGGAGTTCAGAGGTAGCTGGAAGTCCTGGCAGGGCGATCGCATTCAGCAAATCTTCGGTCTTCGTCAGGTTAAAGCCTGGTCACAATTCAGTGGCTTAATTCACTCTCCAAATTCGGAATCAGTCCAAAAAAAAAACACAAGTTCTCTCTCAGTAACAGCAGGCAGGCATGCAGGCCAAACTCAGGCTTTTCCACAGTTCTCCTGCGCAAATCCACTATGGATTGCTGCTTGAACTATCTTGAGCTGTTACTTCTTCACTTCCCAACTCAGATCTAACTGAAACTGCAAGCAGTGTGGGACTTTTCCCAAGATCCAAAAGGTTCAGTTGGCTGATCTGTCAGTCACAACAAGGGCTCCCCCTCCAAGTTATTCTAGGCACCAAAAGCCCAAAACTACAATTCCTACAAGTTTTGGCTCTACCAAGCCCCTGTAGGCAGGCTCCCTTTTAGAGTCCCAAATGTACTGATTGGCCTATTCTGACAGTCCCAGGCCAAGATGATGGAAACAAACAGAACTGTCCATGCTGCAAAGAAGGCAGGTTAGAACAAACTGCAATATTATTACTACTCTAACAAATGATCAGCAAACAAGTACATCTTCTAACAGAGCTCCCTCTCAGGTTAATTAAGACTGCAATCCAGGCAGCTCTTAAAGAGACAGTACACAGAGGCTATACAGGCACTCTCTGGTAATACATTTAAACTGCTAAAACACAGGACACCAGCCTGGCAGTGAGCATTTAGGCAAGCTCATGGAAGACTTTTTGGGAACCCCCATTTGTAGGGGGGGGTTACACTATTATATTTTAAAATACTGTATTAATAAATCCAAACTTTGCTATCATAACTTTATTTTATTGCTTAGAGTCCAACTGTTCACTTAAAAAATTCCTAGCCCTAACAATTTCAGAGCTTACTCATTCTAAGGATCATTTCTTTGAAAAGGACTAACATTTGAGCCATTAAGCTAGAAACTTATTTATTTTAAATAAAAGCTTGGAGCCATGTTAACACTGTTTTGTATTATCATTACATGTTGGTAACTGTCAGTATATGTTAGCATACCTGTAACTACAATGTTGGGGCTACTATTACTTCCATGTATATGGGCTTGTACTGATGCATGTATACTTTTGAAGCTGGTCCTGTAACTATGTCACCTCAAGTGTTTCATGGTTGCTTGTCAAAAGTGGATAATTAATTCCCTAAATAGAAGTGGTTAAATATGTGAAAGACTCTAGCAGTTTCAATACATTTGGCGAGTCAAAAAATAGTTCTAACTTCCTCTAGAGATGTTACAAGCCTTCCAGTAATGCAAGAGTTAATTTTTTAAGGATTGTGGAAAGATCAGTGCCATCAGTTTAATAGAGCTGTGTATACTGTATTTCTTGTTGAAGCAGGTAGCTAGTCATATGAGTTTTAAACCCAACTGTGGGGCAGTAGGAGATGGCTACCATCAGCTTCTCTGGTTTGTAATTTTTCATTCATCTCCTGGAGATGATAAGCTGTTTTATTGCTATTTTAAAATATTCTAAAATATGGTGGTTTATTTGTAGTTGTGTAAAGATAAGCACATTCGTTTTATTGAGTCTGATAAAATATGCTTCGCTAGTTTTCAAGGTTTTTATTTTGTTTCACTTGACAATCACTGCAGACAGCATAGAGGAAATTAGTTGAAACCCTAGAAATTTATGCTGTTTCATTGTTTCTACTGATATAATGATATAATGTTTTGAAAACCACATATCAATGTTTTATTTCAGAATGTGTGGTGTGTATGTGTATGTGTATGTGTATACATATGTGTGTGAGGCATTTGGTCTGAAATGTTTCTTCAATATGATATGTTGCTTTTCAGCTGTGCTGGTGGGGGACCCAAACTATTAAGAAAACATTTTTTTAAATAAACACCTGTCTTAGGTATCTGAAATGTTTCTTAAAGGGGCACTGTCAACCCCACTTAGGCCTCAAACTGTCCCTAGTTCAAAATACACGTTCTATGATTGTTCGCATTTTGTAGAATGTGCTGATGTAGCTGGTAGTTTGATTCTGATCCATTTTTTCTTTTTAAATGTAAGCCCCTTTGGGGACTTACCTCAATTGCCCAGTTTCCTCCAATTTTGCCTCTGTTCCTCTGGTGCTCCCGTTTAGCTTCGCCGCCTGGCCCAAGTTCTTGGTTTTCCCCAAGGTTCCCCAAATGGCCCTGTACTTTGTTTGGCCCAGTCTGGACTCACAGAGTGGGATCGTGACCTGCCAGCATTTTGCCAATTCAGTCGGCGATCATGTATGCTCTAGAAAGCACTTTAAAGTTTCTAACTGCCATTGTGGTCCAACAAAAGGTATTTCTCTGGTCCTCGTTCCTGTCCTGTTTCGGTTAGAATGGGGACCGGAGACATTGGCAAGGGCTAAGAGAGCCCTTTGTATGCTTAAAGTACAGAGTACCATTCGTGCTGTCTTCAGGGCTAATGAATAATTAATAAGAGCCTCATGAATATTAATAGGGTGCCTGTCTGCTGCTAGGGACAGTGTACTACAGGAGCAGTGACAGGGAAAGTACAAAGTATATATGTTAAAGAGTGGGCTCGTTTGGAAGGGCACAGTTGGGGCTACATGTTTATGGGAAAATTGTAAATAAAAGATATTGCATCTGGCTGCACAAGAACATTAACTGTGGGACAATACATAAACTGCTTTAAACTGTGTACCACAGCAGCCATTTTGGCTACCTTGCAGCCATTCACAGTCAGGATTTACCAGAGGGACTCTTGGGACTTTGCCAGAGACTTTTTTGGGGGAAAAAGGAGGTACAAATATTGGTGCCCAAAATCTAACCAATTAAGAGACTTAGATTGTGACTACCAGCTTGGACAGCCAATCAGATTGTTGGGACTTTGCCCTTTATTTAAGAGGAACTGGTTGAACTGAGTTAGTCTGTAGTTAGTCTTTTGAGAGTCCTGCTCGAGCCACTGGGTGAGAAGGAGCCTGTGTGGCTCAGCTGCAGAACTGCAGGGGAAAGTCCTGCACTTGCCTCCCTGCTGAACTCCAGACTGCCCAGAAGCAGAAAAGGGATTGAGTGTTCAGCTGCCAGGCTGAGATAAAGAGAACACTTTGCCAAATAAGTACTCTTTGCCAGAAGTGGCTCAGAAAGGGAACTGTGAGAGGATTTCTTGAGTTAAGGACTCAAGTGCCATTTGGAGCTGGTGGATGTTGTGTTTGTCTCCAGTCGCGTTCAGAAATGGGGAAACCTGTTGCCAGTTGTTCCTACTTGTTTCTCACTGAAGTTAAGCCAGCCTGCTAGCAGCAAGTTAAGTGACTTTTCCAATCTGCATACCAAGCCGAACTTCAGGTGCTGGGCTTGTGCCAGCTGTGGCCCTATAGACTGTTCCTGCTCCAGATCCAACCCCTGCCTGGCTATAGACCAGCCTCGGGGAGTCAGGCCTTGCAGAGAAGCAAGTCGCAGGTTGTGGCCACCTACAGGGAAAGGCCGTGAAATGGAGGTGAGTCATGCCGGCCCCAGTCCCACTATCATCCTAGCAAGCCAGCAGATCCACAGTGTCTTCATCCTGTTCTTCAATCACTCTGGGTGCAGTGAGTACAATCAGATTAGCCCCCTGCAACAATTAAATAACTGTATAGTGTCATCTGATCTGACTTGTGAATTCCTCATTGGATTTTAACTTGGTTACGGGCCATCTGGCCTGGGATTACAAATATTCTACTGTTGGCAAATATTTTGTCTTTCTAACACCCTTCTTTCCATAAAGGGCCCCAACCAGCTGCAACGCCGGCCTACCCGTGGGAACGCTTCAGGCCTGCACCTAGCTCCATTCTGGGTACCCAGCAGCTGTGTAAACTGACAAATTCAGGGACATATATAATGCTCCTTAATTATTACCTGATTACTTACAGTATTTCAATAATTAACCTAGATTTACACCATCCCCCTTATTAACTCTCCCCCTAATAAACCAGATTTGTTGTTTGATGTTAAACGTGGCCGGTAAGCATATTATTACTCAGCATCCAGTCTCTGAATCAACCAGAAGGTAATGTGAAAGTGCATTGCTGTTGCTGAAACTGTTTCTTACAGGGGCCACAGGGCATATGCCAGAAGTCCAGACCCTGTTAGTAAGTGCAGAGCAGGTGAGCATATTATTAGTGCTATCCATTAAATGTGGTATTGCAGGAAAAGTACAGTGTATGCTGCCAGTCTGTGTGTTGGGCCACTAGCTGGGGTTGTGGGTAGGAATAGCTTCCCAGAGGGCTGTGCTAGTTCTACAATTTACCCATGTAATCACTCTCAGTGCAGGCACCATAATTATAGTTCTACTGCTAGTAGGGAAGCCACAGTACCTGTTGGATCCAAACCCAGGCCCCTCAACCTGCAGCCAGTGAAGCAGGCAGAGGGTAGTAGTCCTTGGTATAATGGCACCTGGGTTACATAAAAGTGAAAAACAATGCCTGCCCGGTGGTGCTGAGGGCTGAGGCACTGGATGCCTAACCTCGTGCTATGCTGGTGACCCGTGTTCAGGAATGAGCATGGGTTGCTGGGGGTCAGCAGGGCAGGAGAGAGATCAAGCATCCAGGGGACTGCTGTCCTTCTCTTGGGAGGGGAGGTTGCCAGTACTCAGCATAGGACTGGCCCCTGGTGGCGGCTGTGGGGCAGTGCACCGATGCTGCAGATAAGGGGGTGGAGAGGGGACAGATGTCTGGAGAAGCACATGCAGACATGTGCACACTCCCTCTGTTGGCGTCCTGCAAGTCTCCTCTCTGTGAGGGGAGAAAATCAGGGAAAAAGAGTAGCCCTGGTTGTGCAGCTTGATGGCCGTTCATTAACCTTGCACCTCTGAGAACATCACTGTACATACTGGATCCAGTCCTGGCAGGGAAGATGAGGGGCTCCCCACCACCCTGCCATGGGGGGCAAGCTGTGGGGGTAAGTGGAGATGATCCGTACTGTGGAGATGCGGGGACAAATGGCAGCCGGAGATAAAGGTTGCCCAGTAGATCCAGCCAACCAGAGGCCAGGAGAAACAGTAAAAGAAGTGAAAAACAGACTGCCCACCATACTGGTGTTACCACACCAAAATGTGTTTGTTTATATTTCTTAATCGACTCCCACTGCATCTTTCCTGGACTTGGGAACACACCCAAGAGTCTAGCCACTCAGGATGCAGTGTGAAGTGAGAAGACTATTGCACCATGAATGGTTGCTTTTTTGGGGGGTGTTCCTATTGTTCAGAAAGTATGCAATAAAAGTAGATCAAGGATTTGAAACAAAACAAGATTGAGCATAATTACACCATTAGCATGCATTTCAGTTCTGCTATGAAAGGTGGCAGATTAAACAGCCAGCAACACCAATTAATTTTTGAGAATGTAAGCAATCGTAAAATATAGGGTTTCAACTAGAAATAGTATGATGAAAAAAAAAAGGTTGACAGTGTCGCTCTAAAGGAGAACTTCTAGTATACATAAACTAGCCACCGTTGCTCAGATCAGGGCTTCAGTACCCTGATCCGTCCAGCAGCAAAATCTTCATTTAAGTATGTTCATGCCTAAGCCCTGGTAAAATCCTCGAATCCTATCTTAACAGGCAAGTATTTTCTGCCATGCCTGTGCTCACTCCCCTGAGACTGCACTGTACGAGAGCACTAACAGTTTGAGATCATGACTTACCACTGGCCCTTCCTCTGTCATGCCTGTGTACAGAGAGATTTATTAATACACACATTACTCCGGTATTATGCCTCTGCTCTATTTTCACAACTATGCCTTAATGCCATCTGTATACATAGCATACACTTAGCATTTAGGCAAAGTCTTTGGAAATAGAGCAGGGCATAGGAGATCAGGAGATTATTAAATCTCCATATATAAGGCACAATACAGGAAGGGGCAGTGGCGCATCATGATCTCATGTTGTAAATTACTCTTGTGCAGTGCAGTCTAGGGGGACGAGCACAGTCATGGCAGAAAATGCTTGGCTGCTAAGAGAGGATTCAAGGATTTTCTGATGGCTCAGGCATGGACATACGTTAATGAAGATTGTGCCTGCAGGGAGTCTCGGCGTACTGAAGCCCCAATCTGTGCGGTAGTGGCTGCTTTATGTATACCAGGAGTTCTTCTTTAAATGTGATCTGTGGCTCTTCAGCTGTGTTGGGTGGTGGCCCCAAACTGCTGGACAAGCCTTTTTTAATGAACGTCTGGCTCTTGGATCTGAAATACTTCTTAAATGTGATCTGTAGCTTTTTGGCTGTGCTGTAAGGGGGTGGGTGGGGGAAGAAACTGAACCCAAAATGTTGAGAACCCTTATGAAAAGCTGGTTTTGAGGTTGAAGTAAGAACCTTTAAAAAACCATCAATTGGTGATGCTATAATGTTCTTATTTTACATGAACATATGAAATTTGCCAGCAGATAAAGGCCTAGAGGTCTATCAAGTCTGCTTGAATGTGCAGCTAGCACCCCTGGACTTTATAAGGGTATTATAGCCTGACGATGATGAATGATGTCATGATCAATTAATTTGTAGGATATTATGGGCTGATAAACTTGCAGGATTCCTATGCAGAAAAAAGGCTAGCAATGTATTATATATTATAGTGGGGTAGTAGCACCTCTATAGTTAGGACTGGTTAGACACTTCGTCCTCTGTCATCTTTAAACCATGGAACTTCAAAACTGGCAGGTACACCCTTTGTTAGGTGGCATCTGAAAACTAACAACCCCTTTTGAAAATAATGGAATGACAAGAATGTGAATGAGAAAGAATAAACTTTAGAACATTGTCAACTTTTTTTGAGCAGCTGGGAGGATGGGGTGCATGGGACACCAATAATTGTTTTGATATAGGCTGCCCACGAACCAGTAGCACACCCTAGAAAATCTAGGAACTTACAAGAAATGTGATTACATTTGATGAATGAGCAGGGATTGAGCTTGCTAACCCTGTGATGTGATTATTAATTGGGAGAGGTGTGGCCCGCTCTAATAGAATGTACCCCACACACCAACCGTAAGCTTCAAGGTATCTGCTCTTTTTACAGAAGTGATCATGGGGAAGCTCAAGAGGACACTATAGAAACATAGAAATTGTCAGCAGATAATGACCACTAGGCCCATCTAGTCTGCCTGTAAGGTCTGTACTTGATTACAGCTTCTGACCCTCCCTTTGCTTTACCTCTGTGGTTCCCCTATGCCTGTTCCATGCATGTTTAAATCCAGCCACAGTGTTTGCTCCCACCACCTTCATGTGGCAGACCATTCCATGCATCAACCACCCTCTCTGTGAAAAAGAACTTCCTCACATTCCTTCTTAACCTGCCACCTTCAAATTTCATGCCATGCCACCTTCGTTCTTGTACTCCTCCTGTACTGGAAGATGTCTTCCCCTGCACCTTGTATATGCCCTTGAAATACTTGAATGTTTCTATCATGTCCCCTCTTTCCCTCCCTGTCCTCCAGCGAATACATATTGAGATCCCTTAATCTCTCCTCATAAGTTTTGTAGTGCAAGATCTGTACCATCTTACTCACCCTTCTCTGGACCGTCTCCAGCCTATTAATATCCTCTCGAAGGTGGAGCTTCCAGAACTGCACACAGTACCCTAAGTGAGGCCTGACCAGGGTTTTATTTAATGGCATCACCACTGCCCATCCTCTGCTGGTGATATCCCTGCCTATGCACCCTAGCATGTCACTGGCCTTCCTGGCTGCCCTTGTACTCTGCTTTGACATTTTCAGGTAATCTGAAATAATAACCCCCAGGTTCCTTTCTTCCTTGGTGACTGTCAGCAACCCCCCCCATCCTGAAGCTCTCCCCAGGGTTTCTATGCCCCAGGTGCATAGTTTTGCAATTATTTGAATTAAACCTCAGTTGCCACTCCTCAGACCATTTCTCAAGCTTCCCAATGTCCTTGCTCATTTTCTTCACCCCTTCTGTAGTATCCACACTGTTACAGATCTTGGTGTCATCCGCAAACAGGTAGACCTTTCCTACCAGCCCCTTTGCAATGTCACTAATGAAGACATCGAACAGGACTGACACAAGGACCGTTCCCTGAGGTACCCCGCTGGTCAGCCCCCTCTCCCCAGATTGTACCTGATTTACCACCACCCTCTGCCTCCTGTCCATTAGCCAGTTCCAAACCCAATTTACCATCTTGTCTCCCATGCCCAGACAACCCATCTTGTTAACCAGCATCTTATGTGGGACGGTGTCAAAGGCTTTGCTGAAATTGAGGTAAGCAACTTCCACTGCCCCACCCCCGATTTACTTCGTCACCCAGTCAAAGAAATCTATCAGTTTTGTCTGACACAACCTACCAACTGTGAAACCATGCTGCCAAGGGTCCTGGGCACAGATGGCTTCTAGATGTCCCATTATCTTTTCTTTAAGCAGTGCCTCCATGATCTTCCCCACAACTGAGGTGAGGCTGACAACCTATAGCTCCCTGCCTCGTCCCTACTGCTGGATTTGTGTAGTGGGACCACATGTGACTTCCTCCAGTCCTCTGGCACCACTTCAGTGTTGAGTGACTTGGTGAACAAGGCTGCCAGAGGTTCTGCTAGCTCTCTTTGCAGCTTCTTTAATATCATTGGGTGTATGCCGTCTGGCTCCATCACTTTGTCCACTTTCAATTTAGTGAGCTCTTGCAAGACTCTCTTTCCTGTGAATGGACTGCTGTCCACCTTGCCCCCTTGGCATCTGTTGCTCAGCTGTGGTCCCTGTCCCTCCCACTTGTCACAGGGTATGGAAAAGATAACACAACAAAGGATTTCAGGTGCAGAACTGGAGTTCATCAGGAGTGTGATATTTATTTTCTTAAATGAATTTAAAAAATAATAAACTAAAATAAAAAAAATAATCAAACCAAATGCTACATACACAGGTAACTTTCACACAGTCCTGGATCTATACATCAGTTATAGATCTCTTCCTTCTGTGTGCTCTAGGTTTACACCTCAGGTAGATCCTCTCAGTACCACTGTCAAGGTTAATTTCTCTCTGTCCTAAACAGGAGGGGTTTTTGTATTCTCTGAGTGGGTCACCTGACCTGCCTCTTACATAATAAAGCATATTTTCTAGCTCTGCCTCTACATTTATAAATTCAGACAGGATGACCCACTATAACAACGAGGCTAGGACATGCTATACATCCTGCAGTATACTGGAATACATTTGTATTTTATAGAAGTATAACTGGTCATGCATAAATAATCAGGGCTTAGCCCCTCCCATTTTCCTGAGAGTGACAAATCCTTAAATATTTAAATGGACTGCAAAGGGCGCTGCTCCCCTATAGGAAAAGTACAGTCTGCTCTAGTATTCAGGTAAGCCTAGATCTGTACCCACTTTAGACAGGATTACCAAGATAATATATAACTTTTGTTTTTAACCAGTCTTTGGTTTTATCAGGGTGACTTTATATAGTGGTCCCTCTTTAGAAACAGTTTATCATTTCTAAATCAATCCCTTTTTCTGTGTTTAGGGTCCCATTTATTATTTCCAGCCATAGACCTTTTGTTTACATTAAATAAATGCTAAGTGGACGTTTTGGTCCTCTGGTAATCCCAACATTGTACAAAGCAGCATTTGAGAGTGGAGCAGTGGCTGAAATTAACAACGTAAATTGTGAGCCGCCCACTCCTTCGGCTGCTGCATCACAGGCTGGAAATAGAGAGAGAGAGTGAGGAGCAGCTCCACTCCTATTTCTATGTGTTACCTCTCACTCCCTTTGCCTAAAATATTTAATAGCAGCCCAATTTATTTCTATTATTATAGGGAGGCAAATGGTCCTTACACGGTAATGGAGTAGCGACTGGGAAAGTAAAAGGAAATGTCTTGCCGCTCCTTTTGAACCATGCTCCCTTTTCCTAAATCCTAATTTGCTGGGTATTTTCACTGTGGGCATAAAAAAGGGGGCAATTCGCTATTGGGAGCTACATTCTAAAGCTCCACTTCACTTTCCCTTAATGATTACATTTAAATTTTTGCATTTCAGCCACAGACTTTATCATGGAGCGGCATTTTGGCATATTCATACACAGCAAAGGGTATGCCGCTCCATGCAACAGGACTCATATTTTATACATTCTAGCCCACCATATGTACAATAAAATGTGACTGCTCTAAGCAGCTACTCAGGACATACTGTACATAGGGACTACAGTAATAGCCCTATCAACTTCCCATTTTATTAACGTGTTCCCATGACATATGTTATCTATTTAGCACTACTGCACTTTAGTAGGCACTACTGCTCTTTAACAGTCACTTTAATCTTTCCGTTAACCCTTTCTGGGTACTTGCTACAGTGCCTGTTTTGTGGCTTTATGTTTCTGGCACACTATTTCTCAGGACACAAGAGACGGAAAAGAAGGACAGAGGAATCAAATAGAAAATTAAAAAAAAAGTAGGGGGATAAAAAAGGACTGCTGTAGGTGGCCAACCTACTGCAGTCAGTGAAAAAAAAATAGAGACAGTAGATACTGCTGCACAGCAGATTTTAAGGATGAACAAGTTATAGAAGATAGTAAAGATGTCCCTTTGTTCAACAACTTTATCCTGGTGGAACACAGGTTCACTAAACACCTCCCTCCTTAAGAGAAAACCAGTTTACGAAACAGACTAGTTTTCAGAACCACAAATCTGCTCAATAACATCCTATAAGGTAGAATGGGGTTTGGTTGGAGCTTCAACCCATCCTCGCTTAGAAGCTCCACCCCAGGGTCCCTTCAGTAATACATACATAAACTCAATATGTAACTCATTAGCATGTCATCTTCATCATACTAGACATTTTACCCTGCGGTTGATAAGTAGGTGGTACTGCTTGCTTAGTACCACATTAGTAATATTTATTTACATATTTACACTTTACTATCCATGGCTCCATGCCTGGACAAAGAAAATAAGCATTTTTATGGATTGTTCCAGCTCTATGCTTCACAGTAAAACTATATGGCTGTAAGGTCAAGTACCCTCTCATGATAAGTGTGTTTTTGTCCTTCATCTGATGTAACCAGTATAAAGGGTTATGGTCTGTAATCAGGACAAAATTAGCTCCCCATAGATAGAAGCATAAGGCTTCTATTGTCCATTTTACCGCTAAATACAGATTGCATTTTCTGTTCTGCCAATCCATTAACAGTGTGTTTCCACTGTCTCTGCAACTTTTTCATACTGTTCAGGGGTTTTTCTGTCTTTTCCTGGGGCCTCAATAACTTCCCCTTCAAAAGGAAAGCTGTTCCCCAGTGTCTGTTCCTTTCGCAGTTGGGCCATGGTAGTTACTGCTGATACATTCTCCTTTTCAGTGATTAAAGAAGAGAAATTGGGGAAGTCATGCCATATAACAATAGGGATGGGCAATTTGGGCAGCAGTCCAGTGGTAACCACAGTATTCTGGCCGTTTATGTCTAGTTCAGTTGTAGCAATAGGATAATGGTGGGTATCTCCATGGACACAAACTACTCCCATGTCTGGACCCACTGCTGATTGCACTTCGATTAGTTCAAGGCAGATTAATGTTTACCTACTCCCTGAGTCTATTAGCCCAAAAACAGTCTGTTTGTTAATTTTTACATCTGTTAAATAATACTCCAAGTTTGGTAGGGCCAAATGAGCTGACTCTCTTTTCTTGGTTGGGCAGAACCTGGCAATGTGTTCCAACCCTTGGCAGTTCTGGCAAACTATGTTTGAGTTGTAAGGCCTTTCTTCCTGGCCAGCCTTCCCAGCTGTCGTTTTGTTATAATATACTGGAGTTTTATTATTAACATTGGTTCTTACTGGCTGGGATGCAGGGGAGGTGGTTGGGTCAGTTATCCTGTACCCCTTCCTTACAGGTTGCAGAGATGATAAGAAGTCCTCTGCTAGGGTAATGGCTTGCTCAGCAGACTCTGCGTTGTGCTCCCTCACCCATATCTGCACATCTGTTGGTAGTATTTGTAAGTACTGTTCCACTATCAGGGCTTCTATGATTGCCATAACAGTCTTGCCCTCAGGCTGTAACCACTTTAAACACAGTTCTCTTAACCTTGTATATGTCCCTGTTGGGGCATCATTGGGGTGGTGCTTTAAGGATCAAAATCATTGCCGGTATGTCTTGGCATTGTTGTCAAATCACTTCAAAATTTCTTGTTAACTAGTTCATAATTTTCAGCACTTCTGGGGTCCATGCTGCTGTATGGTAGTTGTGCTTGACCTGTCAAGTAGGGAGCAAGGCGCACCACCCATTATGACTGAGGCCACTCAGAGGACCTGGTGACTCTTTCAAAAGTCATGAGGTACACCTCTATATCATCTGTGGGGCTTATTTTTGTCAGTTTTATGTTTTTCAGGTTATTACCTGTCCAGGACCCACTGGATCGATGTCCTGACCCTATGAATTGTAGGGCCCTCAAGGTACCATAGCTGGTATCTGTCTCTACCTCACTCAGCAGGTCAGGCCTTCTGCTCCCACAGTGCCAACCTCCGAGTGCAGTATTGTGAACAGTAACAGAACAGGGTAACTCTCCTGTCTGTTTTGTGGGTTTGAATCAACCACTGGTCTCAAGTTCTGGAGGGATTCAGACTGTGAACCTCTTGCTAGCACACCTAATGTACAGGCTCAGATAATTCTGCTCTTCAGAGGGGCCAGATATCTTTCACCTATGGGCACCTAACCAGGTGTACAAAATGAACCCTTAAAAACTCTATGAAAGACCTCAGAATAAACTCTTACCGTTTCCCAGTTTGGTAAACCAGTAAGCTATGCACAATGTCAGCTTTAACCATATATGCTTCACTTGTCAAAGAAAGAATTTTAAAGGCACACCAAGTAGTCTCTTAAATAGAGGTTTTACTTAAAATAGATATAAAATATGTAAAATGTAAATACAGAACAATATATCACAAAAACATACACTCCCTCAAAAAGAACAAGGTTTAAAAAGTGCAAATTAATTCCTATCACCAGACAATTAGACTTGTCTATCTAAAGCAGGTGCTTCTTCTTCAGAGTCCAAACATGAATGTACCTAAGTGGAAAACAGAATACTGTTTAAAACTGGCTTTGCCAACCTCTTTGCATGAGGTCACCTAGCTCCTCCTTGTCAGAATATACAAATTATACAAAACAGGATGCCTTATCATTCAGAAGGTAAATTAAATAGGTGACATCAGCAATCAATATAGTCAGACAAAGGTTCTGTGAGGGACCCCGACTAGAAATAATGGGCCTGCCCGGTGGGTTAATCAGTGTTTAATGGACCTTGGGTAATAAATATATTACTGCCCTCAAAGGATGTTTGACAGACAAAAAAATCTCTCTCTTTTCTATTAATCCAACTTTTGTCAAAAGCTTCTTGGATTACAACATCCACTCTCTGTTTATAATCATTAGTTGGATCTTTAGACAGATGCTGATACCCCTATGTATCCGATTACTGCTTTTCTACTTCTTGTATGTAATCACTAGTGTTAATCACCAAGACCCCCCCCCCCATCCACTGGTTTGACGGTCAAAGCTTTATTATTGTACAGGTTTACTAGTGTTTGTTATTCAGCACTTGAAATGTTGTTACAATATTTAATGGTGGAATTTTCTTTGCAATATGTCTCTAAATCATATACACATGCCTTATAAAAGGTAGAAACAGTGGGATTCATTGTGGGTAAAAAAGTGGACTGTCTATGCAGAATGGATTTTGTTTGTAATATATCCTGATCTGCAAGTTAATTTCCCCCCTCTTTTTTCATTTATTGAATAAATTATGCTTATACAGGTGATACGACCAATCATTAAACAGTCAAAACATTGAAACAGAGAAAGTACATCCATTACCATATTTTGAAATATAGAGCAGAAAATTAATACCCAGATCAATAAGTGTGGAGAAGTTAGGCAATCATTGCCACGGGCGAAATCAGATATTCTAAACAGTACCTACAGGAGTGAGGCAACAAAGCCTATTGCTAGACAGAGTTAATTTTGTCCTTAAAAGGTTGCCAAATCTGTAAATACCTATTTATTTATTTGGTGGAGGTGTAATGTATCCGTTCAAGTGCATGCACTTTAGTTAAGAGATTGAGCCATCCCCTAAAGTGTGTATATGCACTGTAGATAGCTGTCCTCTTCTATGAAATCTGGTCATTGCCAATGTAACCCTTTACCGTATGTCCTATACTGTATTGCTTGCATATTTTGTTGCACTACTTGTTGTTACTTGTAAACTAATGCCCAAGGTCTAACAGCCACCACTGTTGCTGTGCTGTATGCCACCACCTTCTTTTATGAAAATTGTACTCTGTCATTGTATCCCTGTACACAATGTCCTACTTTGTATTACTTGATTGTATTTGCTCAGCTCTATGTAACTAACTCCAGGTCACCCCTGAAAAAAGGACCTTCGGTCCCAGTGCATACCTCTCAATCTTTCTTCACCAAAATGTGTGATACGATGTGTGACAAATAAGCAAAATGTGTGACATATCATGTAACATAGCACTGCAAGCTCAGAACAGTATAGCACTAATGTTCATAAGGTTTTTTGATAACTGAGCACAACAGATTATTATGAATTTCTGCTTTAAAGTCTCAGTGGGGAATGTGGAATATTACCTTCCCCATGATGGACAGATGGTTTCTGAGAGGCAAAATTAGTGATGTACCTCATAATGTGTGACAGTTGAGAGGTATGTCCCAGTGGGCTTACCCAGTTAACAAAATTTAATAAATAAATAAAATAAAGTGAGAGGGATCCATATCTTTCCATTTCATCAAACTTAATATTTACAAAACAGAGTTGGGGGATAGACAGGCCTTTGTTATTTAACTCAGTGCATAGCAGTATCCAGTATGGATGTTTCCTCAAGGGGCATTGGATAATTGCTGAGACAAGGGACAATATTTCCTCCCACCAAAGATCCAGCTTTGAGCAAGCGATCAACATATGCTCGAGAGACACTATCTGCATATTACATCTAGGGCAGTAAGGAGAAATAACAGAATTCATTTTATTCAAATAATATGGTTTAAAATAAATTAGGTACAGAATATTAAACATTATTTGTTGTGACGAGATTGATTTAAGACCCCATAGTTTTACATTCATGATTGCTTTCCATGTAGGAGAGGGGATGCTTATACCTCATTCATGTGCCCATTTATGTTTTAGATCTTTCAAAAAATCCCTTTGAATTGGTTGTATAGTGTTATAAATTTGTGAGATTAATCTGCAAGGATTAGATTGAGTTAGAACATTCTCCAAATCAGATATGATTTTATTTACTCTATTACTGTACAATTTTTAAAAATAAAATCTTGAGTCGAAGGTAGCCAAAGAAATTATTATTAGCAATGTTATATGTATTTTTAAGAGAAGCGAACTCCAGAATTTGCCCTTGACTGAAAAATCAACCTACCTCGACTAAATCTTTCCTATACCATATTTTAAAGAACATTACATGCATGGAGGGGGAAAATAGATATTATGATAAATTGGAGAGCACATCAAAAATATGGTTTGCATTGTTTTGGTGGGAATATCTTATACCATATATAAAGGGTGATCTTGGTAATGAGTGCTAATCAAGACATACTAGGTTTTAACGGACCTATACATAGCAAGTGCCGTAAATGCTTTAGTGGTGAGAGGCAAGCTTCTATGCTATATAATGAATCATTACTATCTACTTTAAACTATCTGCAAGTTAATTTAACTGTGTGTTAAGACCTTCCTTAACTCCCTTACTCAACCCATCTGTTGTTTTTTCATTGGGTTGAAAAAAGCAATTAAGATTTAATAACTGGACAAATTTATTCAGATCTTGAAATGTCGTGAATTTGTTTACTGTAACGGCAGTGACAAAGCTGAGTACCTTATTCAATGCTTTCCTTTCAATTTCTGTGAGAGGTACATCAGCAAAATTTATAACATTGTCATCTGTAACTGTTTGCATCATTAAATTACCAGCTGTATTGCTCTTCTTTACTGATACCCTCTCATTCTCAGTAATAACATGCATTGGTACTCCTTCACTATTAGTATAAGGCACATCATCCAAGCCAAGATCTGTATTTTGTACAATCTTGCCTGCTTCTGTATATTCCCTAAACAGAGTGTGGATATTAATGTCTGTCTCAAAGTTCATCAGAGTGTCTGTCAGGCTTACATCATGATCCTGTAGCAGTTCTAATAATTGCTTTGTTGAAAACATACTTGCTTGTAGCTCCAGTTCCTGCTCCTGTAATTGTTGTGACCTCATGTTTGCCCTCCTAAACTTCCCTCTGCCCCTCCTCATCCTCCTCTTCTAGTTGGTGAATGTTGTGTGTGCTTCTCCCAGGAGGTATAGGTGTTGTGGTTGAAGTTTCTCAATATTGGGGGGTTCCCCCTTCGTCTTCCTCTAAAAAAACTGTTGAATCAGACTCAATTGACCTGCTTTCTCCATTTGTTGAACTCTGCAACTGATCGTTTTTCTTTAGGATAGATTTGGACTTCTAAACCCAATCAAATACCCTGTTATTTAAATAATCTTGTTAAACTCTGGGAAATGTCTTCATTTTTTTTCAGCTTTTGTGACTATATTACACTTTTCGATTGCATCTGTTAGGCCTTTTTTGTAGTGTTCAAAATCAGGTGAAGTACTAAATTGTTGAACAACTTTTTCTTTCTCCTTTAACTGTTCTCAATTCATCCTGGAGGTGTTTAGAGTCTTTTCACATGCAACCAATTAAACCCAGTGAACCAGGTGTTGCATGATAATAGTGACTCAAAAACAGGGCCAGCAACAACAGAGAACCCAACATCACCATAAGTGAAAATGGCAATCTGAATTACAGTGACCACCGCAAACAGCGATGGTTGCTTAATTTCTCTGTGGGGGCAATATAAATTAAATGTTTATGTGGGGGGATATGCCTCTTGCACCACTCAAAATTAATATAATCAACTCCGGGAAGGGGGGTGGACACAGGGGAAAGGAGAAAACTCAGGAGGGGGCTACCCAGGGAAGGGGATGACAACTTGTGGGTGGGACAGAACAAAGCTGGGAGGGTGGGGGAACAGCAGTTACTTAAAAACATTTATATTCCCCCCAAAAAAATATCCACAATCCTGCACAGCCAGACCCGAAACCCAGGTCCACCAGCTACAGAGATGGTGACTGAAGCCACTACACCAAATGGCCAGCTGGGAACTGCTTGGCCAAATATAGCCCCATAGCCAGCTATAGCTGGTGTAGCTCACTGCAATACTCAATATATACTAATCCTTGCTGCAGTTTAACACTCACTGTTTCTACCAGTGGTGAAACTGAGTCACTCAAATTAAGTTACGCAATTTGACTTGCACACATTTTGTCATACCGTGAATCATTATGCAATTCTTCCCTCCATTCTTTCATAAAGAATGGTCTTTCTTTCTCAAATGCTCAGTTTTTAAGTAATCTCAATCCTCTCAGTACACATTTGACATCTAAGTAAGCCTGCATTGTTGTTTGCTGCCAAAACAATCTTCCTGCTCTAAGGGCTAATCTCTTATAGCTTTGAAATGCGTTTTTGATTGTCAGGGGTTCTGATGTTGATTGCTCAGTCTCATTGTCTATACCACCCCCATCTCCTGGTCTGTCTTTGAGAAAATTAGCTGTAGCTTCATTACGTGTAAATATTGTAGTAGAAAGAGTTGAAGGTACCTCAATGGTATTGCTACTAGCTGTCCGCTCTTCCATCTCTAGATATGTATGGATGTTGTGTGAATCTCCTGGTTGTAATGTATCCTCTGGAATCTCAGTACATCTGCCCAAGCATTACCCACAAATACAGAAGCAAGATACAGTGAGGGTCACTCACTCCGGTGATGGTGCTTGTAAGTCCCATGAACAGAAGCAAACTAATGAGGACTCAGCACTCCATGCAGACACAGAAGTTCGTCACTCAGGCTGTAGTGTTTGTCAACGTTTAATCAGAATACTCAGCAGTTACAGCATGCCAATGTAGCCCAAGGAGGCCACCCACAAATAATAATAATAATCTTTATTTATATTGCACCTTTCAAATACCAAGGCACATTCCAGAAAGATTAAGTACAAACAAAGTATACTAACAATAATATAAAAATTGTTAAAAACAAATACAGACATCAGTCAGAGACACCATAGGCTCTATTCCATAAAAAGGATTTGAGAGCCTGTTTAAAGCTCCCCACGGTCGTACACTCCCTTATCCGACGTGGTAGAGAATTCCAAAGGGATGGGGCCACAAACATAAAAACCCGGACCCCAGCTGATTTCAATATAACCCTAGGAATCTCTAGCAACCCCTCGTTGGCTGAGTGGAGCGACCTCATAGGGTGGTAAGGAATCAGGAGATCTTTCAGGTAATCAGGGCCCAGATCATGCAGGGCTTTAAAAGTCAGTAATCCGACTTTGAAGGTGATCCGCCACTGAACTGGTAGCCAGTGCAGACCCTGCAGCACCGGAATAATATGAGATGATCTAGGAGTACCTGTAAGTACTCGAGTTGTGGAATTCTGCACCAGCTGGAGGCAAAATAGCAACATTTCACACTCAAACCCAAGTGCTTTGTCAAGCTAGAGAGCACCCCCTATCATGCCTATTTATGTACACAATGTGTGAATTAAAACATCTAAAAATGTGAGAATGCCCCAACCTCAGTGCAGGGGGTATCACTGGACCAGGGACTGGCTGAATAGGGCAGAGAGTAGTATATTGTGCCATTGGACACCAGGGACTCAGTGTATTAGGGAGGATGAGGGATGGGTGCCATTAGACTCAAGGGATGGGTGAGGCAAGGGGTATTACTGTACCCCAGGGATTTCTTGTCATTCAAAAGAAATGTTTCGTACTGTAACTCTAGATCTTCAAGAATCTCTTCTTCATAGAGTATCACTTTTTGGTCTTAATTTGCACACCCTCTTTCCTTTCTCCAGACTAGGTGGTAGGCAGCCCTGAGAGCCCTCTCAGGTGTGTCAGTGCTGTTCATCCCTTGCATCTTCTCTCAGCTGAAAACTGACACCCTGTAATATCCTTCTTTGAGTTCCAAGTGGAACCCAGGGCATGGGACATGGTTCCAGGGGTACCATACACATCTAGGGATATGCAGTTGGTTTAGCTCACCAGAGGTCTCCCCTGTACAGTTACTCCATAATCCATAATTTGCAACACTGCATTACCTTCATCATGCACTTCAAAGTGAGCTTTATGTAGCTCAATCCTGTGGATGCAGGAATAAAAACTCTAGTTGCAGTTAGAGTTACTGTCATGTTTACAAACCTATTTACAGTTACATAGTAAGGAACACAGTCCCCAAAACACTCTTGTCAGCACTACTCAAGCAGGCTAGATTCTGTACCCAGATCCCAGAACCTGTAACTTGTTTCCCTTATGGTCCCGGAGATCATACACAAGGCATCTGTAGTTACATCATCATACTCGCATTGTAGCAGATGTAAACAGCTGCATCTTCATATGCAGTGCATCAGACCTGCAGGAGACTTTGCAAGTGACTCAAAGTAGCCACTGTACATCACCACACATCTGGCTCTGTACTGAACTTCGTAAGTGACCAAAACAGCTGCATTACCACATACATTGTGCTGGACCTGTAGCAGATGTTGCACATAGCCTGAGGTAGCTGCTTCATCATACACATTCATCAGACCCGTAGCGGACTTTGTAAGCATCCCAAAAGCCCATCCCACAAGTTAAGCTGGACCATTAGTGGACTTCAAAAGTGGCTTGAAGCAATTGAATCAATGGGTAACCAACCCAGGGGCTAGTACACAGCTATTTCCTAATTGCAGCCACCAGGTTCTCTACCACAGTGACTTGCTACCTTCTCTTTTGGGATCATGACACTAGTTACCTAATCCTGGTGTTGGTTAATCAGTACAAAAACAACTCCTACCCACTATCACCAATATCACCCTCCTCCCCATAGAAGTAAAAATTACCCCATCCCCCTAGCCCACTGAGCACCCATATACACCATCCTCCTCCTGCACACACCATTTGAAATGATGATCCAGCACAGGAAGACCAGGACAACCTTTTTTTCCCAATTGTTTAACCAGGATTATACAACGGCAAGAAAAAATCCTGGACTCTGATTGGTCAGTCTTGGGCTGGCTCCGTGCTGTTATCCCAGCACAACATCACGGCTCTAGTCTCAGCCTCACTGTGTACCTGCAGATGAGCTTTTATGAAGCTTTTGATTAATTGTTTCATCTTCTCTTAAAAAACAAAAATATTTTTCCACACAAAAACATCTTCAAATTATTTTTTTATTCTGTATAACAACGAACCATTGTATAATAGAATAATAGCCTCAGGGTGTGTGTCATTTGATATCGCCACGCCTCGTCGCTAGGGCACACTGGCCCGGTGCCTGCGCCCAGCCACCTGAGGCATGACATTATCCCAGCATGACACACACCCTGTTGGGCATTATTGCTTAAGTAACACACTAAGCTGAAAGCTTGTTTACAGGTGCGACCTGGGAGCACAGGGAAGTTAAGTGACTTACTCAGGGTCACACAGTATGCAAGTGGGGCTGTAGGATTCAAACCCAGGTCTCCAGATTTGCAGCTCAGAGCCTTAAATCACTGCACTGTACTGCCTCCCTTCCTACCTTCCACATTGGCCGGTCACCATCAACTAAAGAAAACAATCCCTGGGGAAAAAGTAAGTCCCAAAATATGATAACCATGCATGCATAGGGACTTAATTTTTTCAGTGTATTTTTAAGGCTGGTCTACATTTATTTCTTTATTTCAAAGGTTTTACCAGGAAAGTTATACTGAGCTGGTATCAGCTTGTTTCCAGATGCATCCTGGGGGAAAGCAAGAGAGGAGGAGAGAACAGATACAAAATACAGTATAAAATACATAGAATGGAAATTAGTATGTCAAACTAAACAAGGCAATAATGCTTAAAAATTTAACTGACAATCAATAAGTTACATACAGTAAACCGTGGAACTGGCAAAAGAACAATTTAATAGTAATCAAGCATGTTAAAATAAGGAACTGGGAATGAATGATGCTATGGAAGTAGGGAAGTACTGAAGTCAGTGATTGGGAGTTACAGGTGAAAGGAGTCCAAATCAATATCAGAAGCAACTGCAGGAGTGAAGAGAGAAATCACGGAGGGGAGATTTCAGAGTAGGGAAGGAAGGAGCAGAGTGAACAGAAAGAGAAAGAGAACCCCATGGTTTAGGGAAAGGAAATAAGAAGGCAGCTACATACAGACCAGTTCCTATTGTTTTACATAGTAGACCAGTTCCTATTGGGCTCAAAGTCTGAAAAAGATTTTTCAGCTTTCCCATTAAAATGCATTGGGGAACTGGGAAATGCCTTTTATGGTTGCCAGTGAGTGAAATGTGCCTAGCTATTGCTTCTTGCAGCTGTCAGTAATGCTTTGCTAACTTTCTGTTGGCTGCAAGGAGGAAAGTGCATGAGAACCTGTTGATCAAGTGGCAGATCCCTTGTGAATGTACAGCTGACCTCGGTGATATCACTGAATAAGTCCCTGGGTTGTTTAGCCTAGCACCCCAACTGACATGAATGACATTTAATGGGGTCAGAGAGGAAGTACAATTAGCTCTCAGTTTGCACAACATCATGAATGGAAAGGTAGCCTTTATTTAAAAAAAATAAATAAATAAAATTGCTTATTTAAAACTGAGAGTTTTCATGTTACTAAAATATCACAATGCAAAAGGACAAAGAATTGCACAACTGTGATATCATTTGATTTTGATAGGAACTATGAAGTACCTCTCTCAGCCTCTCTGTAAAATGATAAAACAGCTGACTGGCCTGGTCAGGAACTGGGAAAACAAGGTGGGTGTAGGTGTTGGTGGTGGTGATGGTGGGGGATCCATTACCAGAGCAAGAGAGGACCACGGGGAGGCAATCTGCAAAACAACACTTGACCAACATGACTTTCATACACACTGTATCCCAAAGTGTTTTATGAGGCACAGGAGGAATTCCATACTGGTAACACGAGAACGTAGAATAGAATAGATTCTAATTTCCAATGCCCAACCTGGCCCAACAGAAATAAAATATAATCTGCCCCCCCAACTTCCTGAAGGGTCAAGTGAGCAGCCCAGTCTGTCAGGGAATGCAAGTAAATCTGCCCTCCTCCCCCAACTGCCTGATGAGTCAAGTGCCCAACTCAACCCATCAGGAAATAAAACAAATCTGCCCCCCTCCCCAAACAACTGGGCAGATCTAGTGCCAACCTGACCCATTAGGGAATAAAAATTCCTGTGCCCCTCCTCCAACTACCTAACTGGTCCAATACCCAGCTCAGCTCATCAGGAACTTTTCAATGTGTTTACACAATTTAGTGATGAGTGTATGCTTGTACAACTTAATTGACAGACTGATAGTATTTGAATGCTTATGTTGTTGACTGTGATAAATGGATACTTTGGCCATTCACACTCTGTGTTCCATGGGAAACTACCACACTATTGGGGTATCCTGAAGGGAAATAAACCCTCTGGAGGAAGGTTCCATCCCTAGAAGTGCTGCAGGAAGATAATTCCTTTAGGCTAAGGGGGAGGCCTTATGCTTGCTCTGTGTGCTGGTGAACATCAAAGTCTTAGTTTTTTTGCAGTTCATGACTAGTCTGTGTTCCATAAATCATTTTTCAGTGGCTAAGAAACCATTTTGGAGATACAACGCCAGTTGTTTGGAATTAAGGTTGCTCTTGAATATGTCTGCGTCGTCTGCGTATAGGAGCATTCAGCCCAGGCATGTGGATGGCAGTTTGTTTAGGAATAAATTGAATAGCAGGGGTCCCAGAATTGATCCTTGTGGGACCCCTGAGTGGACTGATCTGTTATTAGTGGTGATCCCGCCTATTTTGACCTATTGTGAGCGATTGAGAAGGTAGCTGCTGAACCATCATACTGATTACCAAGAGAGTCCTATAGCTGACAGTTGGTCCAGCAGGAGCTTGTGATGAACCATATTAAATGCTTTTGAAAGGTTGATGAAAGCTGCCCCAACCAAGAGACCCTGAGCAATTGAATGGTGGATGTGGCCAGTGAATTTGAGCAAGGCCATGATAGTACTGTGATCTGATCATAAGCCATGTTGCTCAGGACAGAGAAATTGGTATTGGTTCAGGTGTTCAACTAACTGGTCCACGACTATCTGCTCAAGGGCTTTGGAGAGAGGGGTGAAAATGGAGATAGTTCTGTAGTTGTTATGTAGGGTCCTGTCACCACCTTTGCACTCTGGAGTTATTGTGGCTGTTTTCCATCTGTGGGGGAACTGTGAGAGGCAGAGGAAGAGGTTTATTAGTTTGGTGAGTGGGCCTAGGACTTCAGCCAGGGCCAGCTTGATGAACTTTAGGTCCACAGTGTCCCTGCTATGTCTAGATTTCTCCAGCACCTTCTTCAGGTACTTTTAGCTTCATCTTGAGAGACTTCTTTAAAGTAGAAGAGTGGGCAGTTAAGTGATGATTGTTTGGCTATATTAGGAACAGTCAATGGTAGGGGGTTGAAGTAGTCTGCTGGTAGCACACTGCTTAGGTCCATGAACATGATGTTAAGTGCATTGGCAATGTGCATGTGGTTTAGGGATGGTACACCATCGATCAAGAGCATGGCTGGTGCAGATTTGGGATCCTTGCTGGTTATGTCATTGAGGTTACCTCAGAATGACTTGCTGTCAATCTAGGCACTGAAGAGGGCTTTTGTGCAGTATTTGCTTTTGGTGGATTGGAAGGCTTTAGTGCACTCATCCCAAGCTTTTTCATACCTCTGTATGTTAGCGGTGGTATGGTGTGCTCTTGCTGTCTGCCATAAGTGATCTCTGGCTTGTACTGTAGCTGGTTTGGGGTGATCCAGGGGTTACTGTGCCCTCTTATCTTTCTGTTTTTATCAAGGCATGCTTGTCACAGATGGTGTTGAAGGTTTTTATGAAGTGATCTGGGGCTGTGTCCACATTACTGGCATTACAGAGTGCTGTCCACTCTGCACTGTGGAGGTCCATTTTTAGCAGCTCCTGGTGCCCTTTTAGCAGGACTCAGCTTGTAATTGTTCTGGTGGGTGGTTTACAATAGTTGAAGAACCAGGTACATGTGACCAGAGAGTCATCACTCAGGCAATCAGGGAGAACAGTAGTGTTGAGGATGCGGGCAGGCCGATTGGATAGAACCCACTCAAGGAGTATGCTGGTCCCAGTTTTGTAGTTGATATGGGTTGGAGTCTCAACCCTTTGTGAGAAATGGACAGTTGTTAAGGCATATTTGAGTGAGGTGGCAGCAGGGGAGAGGCAGTTGATGTTGAAATCTCCCAGCATCACGATTTCAGTATTAAGGCTCAGGGTGCTCACATAGTCCATCAGGTCCCCGGTACCAGCCCCAATGAGTTTAGGTGGGATATACACAGACAGTACAGTGAGAGCCCTGTTATGTGACCCCAAAAGGAGTTTTACAGTCAGGACCTGCAGGTTATCACTACTACTGGGGGAGGGGAGGACATGCCCCTGGAGGGAATCCCTGGTGTACAGGACACAGCCCCCACCTCTTTTTGAGAGATGGTCCTGTCTGAATGAAGTGTAACCTGGTAAAAGGATAGTGGAGTCCGGTACTTTCAGAGAGAGCCAAGACTCCACCACTGAGAGAACATCTGGACCATGTTGGGTAACCCATGCTTTTGGGTTATCCAATTTAGGGAACAGTCTGCATATGTTAATTGAGGCAAGAGCAAGTCCAGTTGACTTGGTCATTTGAGTCACCTGTTGTGGTGGCAGGCCTGGGTTGGGGTGCACATTACCTGATAGTAGGAGTAGGAGCATGAGCATGAACAGGCAAGCAAGACGGCACAGTCGGAGTTCTAGATTCCTTCCTTGTTTCCTTCTCCTAGATGGTCACTTTTTCATGGTGTTGAATTGTGCTACCATCCCAGGGAAGAGTGACAGCATGTATGGACCATTATGTTGGTATTCTCATGACCAGGGCATAGAGCACCCATTCAAGGTGTACTCAGAGACTCCAATGCTGTGGAATGTGATGGTCCCATTAGCATTTAGCACTGCTTGTTGGGAGATACATTGTGTGGGTTGAGGGCGCAGTCCACTGGGTGGACCTGCAAGTGATATTATAGTGAGCAGGACAAGGCTTGCAGAAATCTCCTTGGACTTGGGGGCATTGCAGTGATCACAGAATTCTTGTCACCAGGAGTATAGGGTGAATTTAGGATGATATGGGAGATAGGGGCAGTATTGAGAAGCTGGAGCATTAAATATTAAGGAGAAAAATTAGCAGTGAGGGAAAGAGGAGTGATAGTGCAATTGGTAGAACTGAGAACAGCATTAGACAGCATGAGTGGGCGCGAAACTGTTGCCACTGAGTATATGAGTGCATAAAGTGAAGTGCATCTGTTAACACTGAGGACAGGGAGACAGCATAGATACATTGAGACAGCAGGAGGTGGAGTGAAACTGCAATTGGTAGCATTGAGCATGGCAAGGAGGCATGTTGGAGCAATGGAAAACAACAATTAGTACTGGCAGGAAATGCAGTTGCATGGGGAATCAAACTAGGAAGCAATGTATACTGCTGGAGCAAATAATGAAACCACTGAACCCAAAGGGAATGGTTGCTGGCCTACGAGACCGGTGTAAGCAGTAAAGCAGCTGAGATGAACAGGAGACTGCAAATGGTACACACAACAGTGTAGATAAGCAGGGAGACTGTATTTGATACAAAGGCAGCAAACACAAGAGCTTGGAGCAGCACAAGGCAAATTAAATGAGCAAAGGCAAGATAGTAGGAAGACTAGAAGCACCCAAAAGAAACAGAGCAGAGAAAAAACAAGGAACCTGAAAACAGGAGGGCAGCACAAAACAGCAGACAGAGAAGTACAAACTGCAGCCAGGAGGCAGGAGCAAAAAAACCAGCTAGCAAGGAGGAGGCACAATGCAAGCAGAAATCCCCAAAGTACAAAACAAAGAAGGAGACAAACACTAGGGGGGAGCACAGAACTCCAGCAGAGCCTCTGGCAGCAGCAAAGAAAGAATGCATCTGAATGAGACTGCAGAAAGCTGACTTAAATAGCTCAGACAGGGGAAATGGCTAGTTGCTCCCACCCACTGAACTGCAGTCATAGCCTGTGATAGATAAAATATGCCCCTTTCTTCCAAACTACCTGATGGGTCCAATATGCAAACCTGTCTGACAGAGAATAAAAAAATAAGTCCCACTCCTCCCAACAACCTGATGGGTCCAGTGCCCAACTACCTGATAGGTCCAGTGCCCAACCTATCAGGGAATAAAACAAATCTATCCACCTCCTCCAACAACCTGACAGATCCAGTGCCCAACCTGATCCATCTGTCTCTCTCCCTTTCCAACTACCTGCTAGGCTTAATTAACATTTTTCTTTATGTAAGTGTTTTCTAGATGAAAATGATTTGTTACAGATTTGAGAGCCACTGTGATGATGCAACTGAAAAGACTTTTTGCTCTTTTGCACCATGATCAAAAGCAGATTGATTGATCCTTAAGCAACTTACTATATGGTCCTCTTTTCCTTTAAATTTAAAACTTAAAGCTCTGTCCCTCTTCCGTCTTCCTTTCCCCTTCTATTTCTCCCTCTTTCTGCATCACTTTCATTAGTCTTTCCTTCTATCACTCCTCTCTGTCCCTCCGCTGCACTCATTCACATTTTCCTGGTTCGTGCCCCCCCTTGCCCCTCTCCATTCCTTTTATCTCTTTATTTTTAGTATCTTGATTAGCTGTGCATATTCAACGTACTTATGTTTTAATGTCTTTAGCTGTTCTCTATGTATTTTGATAATAACTTCGAAATAGATGTGATCTTTGCTGTGTGATAGGTTAAACACATGTTTCTTAGTTTGTAGTCCCTATGGTGTTTTTCTACAGTAACACTGTTTTAATATTTATTTACATGCAAGTTGTTGCAATTTCAAATCTGATGGCTTCTTGAACTTGGAACTAGCCAGAGTATAGCTATATGAACCTTACCCTTGTCTACCCATTTTCTTTCTTTGAGACTAAAGTATTTTGATTTAAAAGAGTATAGGCTCATGCTTTCATGTGACCAATATTCTGGTGCTGTAAGGCAGGTGTGTTCATTACTATTACCTTCTCTCTGATAAAGCCTCATAGCCAAGAGACAAAGCATTGGGGGTTCTAGCCTTTGGTCCCTGCTGACAAAGTATGTTTGCATGATAGTTCAAATAAATAAGTACTGAACATCCATATGGTTGCCTTAGCATTTTTCCTGCTCACAGTACAACCCAGTTTGTTGTTTTCCATAGTACTATTTTTGTGTGCAACACCACTGGCTTTAAATGAGTGCCACTGCCCTTTTTGTTGTTCCCAAACTACCTGATGGTTCAGGCATGCAACCAGCCTGTCAGGGAATGCAAAAGTATGTTCACCCACCCCTTAACAACATGTCTTATCCAGTGTTCAACCTTGCCCATCAGGGAATTAAAAAAACTGTCCCCTCCTCCAACCACCTAACATGGCCGATGCCCCCACTTGGCCTGTCAGGGAATTAAAAAATTCCATCTCTCTCTCTCTCTCATAAACTACTTGTTGGGTCCAGTGTCCAATCCAGTGTATCAGGGAATAAAAACAAACCTAACCCTCCCAGCCATCTAATGTGTCCAGTGCCCAACATGATCTTTTAGAAAATATCAAAATGTGTCCTATCTCTTCCACCCAACTACCTGATGAGTGCAGGGCCAAAATAAGATGTCACAGATTGGTTCTTTCCCAGAACTCAGTTTGCACTTTTACCAGTTTTCTCAACCCTTCAGCCACCTGAAAGGGTTGCCTTGGTATGCCACCACCACTCAGTGTGACTCTCACTTGGGGTATCTCTAGGTCTGAATCCCACTAGAGCCACTGCTCACACAGCACAGTGTTCTTTTCCAAAGGGCAAACGATCATCCCTCTTTGTCACAGCTAAAACACTGCCTTGTAGATACTGTGTAGATTTAGTAGTTTTGTAGCCTGTCTCTTTAGAAATGGATCACAGACTTGCCTCGTTTTCTATACTTCAAATGATTTAGTCACAGAAAGCATGAAGTGTATAAAAATTAAATGTAATACTCCAAAATATTTACAAATGTTAAATGATAATATACACTAAAGACAATGGAGAATACATTATTTTATAGAGATAAAAATAAACACATCTGAAAAGAGAGGTCACACAAAAAAAAAACTAACTCAGTGCTATTTAGATTTTAAGTAGAGTAGAAAAAACTTACCCCCAACTGTGAACTGCTGAATTATGGCAGTCTCAAACTGTTATGTTGCTAGTTCAAAATTCCTAACATAACTGATTCACATTGTAGACATACAACAGAAATACCTTCAGCTGACTGGCCACTACACCTGCATTATCATACATGCCTTTCTGACATCACATCCTGGACCTTCCTTTTGATCACTGGGGACCACCTTCTTTCCCAGACTGGTCCAACTAAATTTGTTTAGTAGAGCCTGGTCCTTTTGTCATCCTGGCTGACTACCCAGCAGGAAACCTTCTCACTCTGCCTTGTTCAACAAATCTGCCCGAAGTTTGGTGAGCATGGGGTCTGTGCCATGGTTTCTAAATTTTGAAAATTTTGTGTAAATTGGTACAGTAGGGGAAAGTTACCGAGGTGCAAAAATGCTAAAATTCACCCAAATTAGGAGTTTTTTTTTTTGCAGCTGTAACTAAAAAAACTTTTACTTACAGGTTTGGTATAGACAAGGCCCCTGGAATTCTGTGGTTCTGCGGTTGCAGAATTTGTCGCAGAATTTGCATCATGCCACAGAATAGATATAGTGCCACAGAATTCATTGTTTTTGGTGAATTTTCATATAAATATACTGTTTTTCCATAGTGTCAGGCTTTCTTTCCCACCTCGTTTATCCTGAAGCCCCCTCCTCTATGCTCAGCATATGATGTCATCAATGACATCACATCATATTTAGCCAATGACAGGACTGCATTCTGCCAGAGAAATGAAGAAATCATGCCGCAGAAATCAGAAAATGCTACCGCAGAAGTCAAGGAGCCCTGCTGCAGAAATCAGAAAATTCTGCCGCAGAACACCAGGGGCCGTGGGTATAGTCTGGCTCAAGGTACACGCCTTCGCAAGTTTGAAGTTTTTAACTTATATTGCTTTTATATGTAAGTTAAAAGCTGTCCCATTTTCTGAGCATGCTCGGTTAAGAAAATGAACCTTCTATGGATAACTGGGTTTTTAAGATAGTAAAATGATTGATAATGATTTCTTTCACACTTTCTTTTGTCAGCCACAGCTAAGGAAAGCAGTGTGACATAAACAACTCTCAGTAACACTGATAATGCAACCTACAGCTTTCTGTAGAATGTAACCCCCTCCTAACTTCTTATACAAAACAGCGGGCTGGTACCCCCTCCTGATCTGCATCTTTTAAAAATGGACAGCGGGTGCCCAATCCTGCCAGCTAGTGCCCCATCTCTCCAGACTTGTCTTTCATTTAAAAATGGCTGGCGCTGGCAGCTACCCTTCTTCCCAACACTGTTTATGATGGCGGGTGCTCAATCCCGCCACCTTATTCATACATTTGTTTCAGACACAGGGGTTCCCAACCCCTCCCCTGGTGCCAGCCTACAGTCTTCCCCAACCCCTCCTATATTTAGCAGCACTGGGGTGCCCAACCCTGCTGCAGCAATTGTTGAAACCCCTCCACATGTCCATCAGTTCCCCCATAACAAAGAGACAGTCAGGACTGCCTATGGTCAAAGGAAGCATCTGCTAGCCTCCACCTCAGCTGGGCCCATGCTTCCAGAGTGTAGAGTAGGACTTTCATCTCACTTCTGAGCCCAAGCTTCCACCAAGACCCAGCTCCTGAGTGACCCAATCAGTGCTTCATGCTTTGACCAAGCTCATGAGCCTTGCCATGCACCAATTTGGTTCCTGAAAAGTGGTGTTGGGCTGTTTAAAAGGCCTGTTCCAACCACCACTTAGCCCCCCATCCCAGCTTCAAAAAAGGGATAATCAGGGTCATCCATTCTTGGCCAAAGGGAATGCCACCTGCCTCCCCCTCAACCAGAACCATGCTTCCAGATCACACTGACCAGGACTTTCATATCACTTCTAGGCCCAAGCTTTCACAGAGATCCAGCTCTTGAGCAGTCCAATCAGCACTACACACTGCAGCCAAGCCACTCCAATCAGGAGACTTCTGAACCCTCAGCCGGGACAGTCTGCACTGAGACATTACATGCTGTCAATCTGCATTGGGACTTTAGTGGTGTAAGTACAGTACTTATCCACATCTTGACTGTAACAAAACTATAATCACAGCATACCTACTAACTACTATGTCTACTGAATCTACCACACCTTAGAACAATACAATATGCCAAACAGTTGTAGAGTATCCAGTCTAACAGTTTTAATGTAGTACTGCTTTTAGTACAGCCCTCAGCTACACCCTGGTACTGTGACCCTGCTGTGATGGCTTTAACTCTCCTCAGGGCTAGGGTAAATGTATAGGGAAGTGGCGGGTGAGACTACAGTGCTGTGTCTATTTTAAATAGCTGTCCCTACCTCTGTACACTGAAGCTGCCCCTCCTGGGTGACCTCGATCCCTCTAACTGTAATGCCTGATGTTTGTTACTGCTCTGCTACCTAGTTAGTCTTGTGTTTAATTTTCTGCAGTTTCTGGTTCCCCGCTGCCCTTCCAGGTGGCCACCTTACTGCAGTTGACCACAACTGCTGTTATTTGTCCCCTGTGGCTGACTCTTTCTGCATAGCTCCTTCCACCTAGCCCTAAGAATCTGATGCCTCTGGTTCCTGGTTGTTACTAGTCTGCTATTACAGGTTCCCTTCTGCAGGAATATAAAACCCTCCATAACAACTGTAAGTTGGCAGTGCAGAAAGCCAAAATTAACCACATAAAACTTGACCTGTTTTTTAACCATTGAAATGCCCCAAAACTGTGGTCCAACATCAACAAATTTATGGGTAGGTCCAAGTCCGACCAGTCCTGGGCTATAGAATGTAAAGACGTTGTTACTTGTGACCTACAGGCTATAGCTACTCTGTTCAAATACATCTTTGGGGACTTCGATAAATACAGACAGTTCATGCCAGGCTTCTCTCTCCTCAGCAGTCGCATGGTACCTTGACCAATAACCCTTCTCCCACACTGTATTTTAGGTACCTATCTGTTGACAAGGTAGTTAAATACCTGAGCCACTCCTACCCCAAACCCTGTGCTTGGTCTGAATGGGTTCAACTGCTGTATAGTCAAACTATTCAGCAAGGCTCTGGCTTATCCCATCTCCAAAATCTTCAGACATTCCCTATGCACAGGTACCTGCCCCAAAGTATGGAAGCTGGCCACCATCATTCCTATCCGCAAGTTTGCTGCCAAACATCTCATTGCCAACTACCACCCTATTTCCCTTCTGGTTCCCCTTCTAAAGCCTTCAACCAGATTGCTGAGTACATCTAGTAATATGGTCTTCTGACCCACACCTAGCATGGCTTCCATCCTCAACACAACACAGAGACTGCCTTGGAGAGGTTTATAGACTTCATACACCAAGCAATTGACTCATGTAATTTCATAGTCTCTGTGCTCACAGACCTCAACAAAGCCTTCAACCATGTTGACCCTCAATTTTTCCCCCAAAGTCACCTACTAGTACAAAATTATCTGATCAACTCTTTCACTAGTGACCTGAAGCACTCCACACAGTGCAAGAAACCAGCAGCAAGGGCAAACAAGATGCTGGGATGCATAGCTAGGGGGATCAGTAGTAGGAAAGAGGAGGTTATACTGTCCTAGTACAGGTCATCTGGTGAGGCCACATCTAGTGTATGGAGTTCAGTACTGGTGCCCACACCTCAAAAAGGACATTACCCTGCTGGAGAAGGTCCAGAGGAGGGCTACAATGATGATAGCGGGTCAGCAGGGTAAGGCATATGAGGAAAGGTTGAGGGCACTGGACATGTTTTTCTACAGGACAGAAGAGAGAGAGGGTACATAATTGGGGCTTTCAAGTGCTTGAAAGGGATAAATAAGGTGAAAAAGGAAGGTCTCTTTAAGCGAGTGGCAACCATAACATGAGGGGACACAGCCTTAAGCTGGAGGGGGGAGGTTTAAGAGGGAGGTCAGGAAGCACTTCTTCATGGAGAGGGTGGTGGACACTTGGAATGCACTATGAGAGGTGGTCTCATTGAAGACAGTGGACAGCTTCAAGACAGGCTGGGATGGGTATGGGGGAAGGTAAGGATCATGGGTAGGGAGGATGGAAGGAGTGGGGAAGGGGGCAGGAACAGCAGCTAAAGCTGTGAATCCTGCAGTATGGGCTGACTAGATAGGCCAAATGGCCTTCTTCTGCTGTCTTCTTCGTATATGTTCTCTATGTTCCACAGGACCATGATTAACATGTCTCTATTTGGCTTTCGTCAAATCTGCTGTGAGGTTCCCCAGGGCTCTGTTCTGTGCCCTCTACTTTTTTCTGTGTTTTGCAATGCATTTCATAATCCCTAACCATCATGGAAACCATACTCTATGCCAATGATGCTGTTGTCTTCAGTATGGGCAAGGACCTATCATCCCTGAACAGTGTCATTCAGCCAGACCTTAACCTACTATAGGACTGGTTTGTAAACATAGGCTAGTTCTCAAAACCAAAAAAACAAACAAACAAACAAAAAAAACCCCCAAAACAACAACAAAAAATCTATGGTTTTCTCCAGAGTGCTCAAAAAACTGACCAGTGCCCCTCTCAGGCTTTCTGACCCGTACAGCACTGAGGTGAAGCATGTCACTCAAGTTTAAATATCTGGATCTGTACCTGGACTGCTTCCTAAATTTTGACTCCCATGTAACCCACGTGGTAAAATCTGTTCACATGTGACTTGGTTTTCTGTACCAATTAAAAAAGTTCATAGTCACAGAAACTAAGAGAATGCTTGTCCACAGGGTCTTGTTCCCTTTAATTGACTATTGATCCCTGGTACATGTGGCTTCCCCTGCCAGGGTAGCAGGTCAATACTGCGCATGTAAGATAGCGTGGTATTAACTGTGCTGTATAGTGAGCACCAGGATTTACAGCAACGGGAGTAAAACAGCGGTAGGGGAATACCGCAACCCCTGTCGCTGCATACTTAACTAAAGAGTGGCTTAGTAGCCATGTGCTGGGTGCCTGGTTGAGCCGCACCCATGGAGGAGTGGCAAGGGCACCAGCACATGGTGCAGCCAGGAGACCTTGGACCATGGTTCAATTCCCCCCGGTCTCCCTTGCCACAACTTCTTACTGTGATTTAAAAAAAAAACTCCCATCCCGAGTTTCTCCCCATCCCTGAGATCCACCCACTCGGAGTTGGTTATTTAAATTCTGGCGGGTGTGGGAAGCAAAGCCCCCCATGCTGGGGTGCAGGTGGTGAAGCCCCCCCAAAAAACATAACTGCCCATTGTTTTGAAGGGGTGAGGTGTGCAAAACAGGTCGGTGTTTTGTCCAACTCTGTTTTTGTTGGGTGCTGTTTGGCTGCGGCATTTTTAGCTATGCCGTTTTGGGTTGTGGCAGAATGGCCCCCTGCCTGCTAGGATCCTCTCCAAGGTGTGCACTATCTACAACAGTGTTTACAAATTTCTCACAGGTCTTCCATTTTATACCCACCACTGCCATCTTTATTTTGTTGCCTCCTGCCCTTCCTTGGAGGATCACCTGGTCCACAGGTCAGCTGTATTTCTCCACAAGTTGGCACTCAAGAAAGCCCCATTATGTATATTTGAGCTCTTCCAATGCTCGTACAACTTGCAGAGGACTTGTTCCCAGTCTAGATTTACCTTTACACTCCCCTTCAGGAAAACCAGTGCTGGACAGAAGGTGTTGACCTACAGGGTCACTGACCCTTACAACCACTTACCCTCCTGCCTCACTGATATTAGTAATATTCATTCTCTCAGCTGCAGGCTTCACCAGCATGTATCAGACAATCTGCACTGCAGCTGTTTCTCTATGTCCTAAAATTGCACCGTACCCACTTGTTAACTTTTTTTATTGTACCCCATATTCATTGTGATGTTGCCTACCCAGTACCTTTAGGTTTAGGTCATAACCTTCCTGTACAACTCCTACAACTGTATCTTTTATCCACTTGTTAATTTATTACTGTACCCTGTATTCATTGTGATGTTGTCTGCTCTGTATCCTGTACCTTTTTGTGCAAGTGGTCACTTGTGAAAAAGGGCAATGTGCAGTAGCTTATGTTCCTCTCCATATAAAAATTAAAAATGAAATATATAGTGATACCAGGGTGCCCACCTCTAGTGTTGCTGAACAGCCACCAAGTATATCTGTAATAAGAAAATAGTCCCAGGCCATTTTTCTTTGTTTTTCTTCTTTCCCCCAAACAAAGAAAACTGTATGTCAATGTTTTTTGTGTTCTCAACCTCCCCACACACATACCCACCCACCCCACCCCAACCACCTTCGGCACTCACCACCCCTCACTCACCTGAAAACAGTTCACCATCGAGATCCAGTCTCCAAGCTGCAAAACGTCCTCCTCCTAGGACCTAGACTGCAAACTGGGGAGGTGCAGTTAATATATTTCCAATGCATTTTGAACTTTTACCTATAACTTTGTCACGTTTTAATGTTTTTTTCCCTAAATCTTCAACATTGCCTTTTTGGGACCTCACCTCATTAACAAGATAGATGAAAATGTTCATATCTGCCTGAAAGATGATTTTGCAGTCACTCAGTGAAATCTTTTAAGTAGGATTTGAAAGATTTCACCCACAGGGTTCATAAGGTGAGGTCATAAAAAGACTGTGTTGAAAATCTGAGGTGAAAATATTAAAAAAACAACGAAGTCATGAAGGCAGATTCAAATTTATCAATGCTCACACATACTTTTTGGAATTTTGGACATATTTTATTTATTTATTGAAAACGGGTAACTGGGAAAGACACACTGAGCTGAGGCTCATTTCTAAGTGGGAGGGGAGTACAGACAAACAACACATCAGTCCACATCAGTGAGCAATACCATGACAGCTTACATTGCAGGGCATACTAACAGGTAAAATGAACTGGAGGAAGTACAACAGGCAATAGCTATCAACTGGTCATGACCAGGGCATGGTAAGTACCATATAATTGCACAATTATTGAGCAAAGTGCTTGAGAAGGCAGTTGTAGTGCAGTAGCCTGACAGAAGTATGCCTCTGTCATGGCCAAGCATAGGGATGAGATTGCTGGGGGTGGACATGAGGAGGAAGGAAGAGTCAAGAGGGATGTTGACACTGACAGGTGAGCTCTGGAAGGTACCTTAGGTGGTATCTAAGGGCCAAGACAGAGGAGAAAAAGCGGATGGAAGAGGGGAGCAGGTTCCAGAGAGCGGGACGGTGGTAGGAGAAGGTAGCTTGCTCAGCGGAGGTGTGAGGGTGAGGAATGGGGAAGTTGCACGAATCCCTATAGCAGAGGCAGTAGGAGAATGAGAAGATGGGAGAGAGGAGTGAGGAGAGGTACCCAAACTAGAATTTAGATATAAATGAGATGCCGTGGAGCTGGTGATGTGAGGAGAGAGGAGAGAGGAAGGATGGAAAAGGAAAACTAGAAAGAGCAATGATGTGTACAAGGGGGTGTATTTTTAGTGAAGTAGTGGAAAGCATTGCAGAGGTTGTCCAGTCTGGCAAGTGAAAAGGAAGGGGAGTGCCATAGACTATATCCACACAGTCAAAGACTAGGAGAACCATTTTGGTGACCAGCTCCTGGAGGACCTGGAGAGATATGCAGTTCTTGTTGTGGTACAGGGCCCCTAGTTTAGGGAACAGTTTGGCATGGATATCATCAATGTGGGCAAAGAAGTCAAGCTTATTACCTAGCTACATACCAATCTCAAAGTGCCTGCACTGTAATCTACGTTCAGTTTTTCCTCACTTTATTGCCTGGTTTAAGACAACAGTCAGATCCATTAACATTTGCTGCTCTGCTCTCCATGAGGCAGTGATGTAACATGAGGCTGTGATGTAACTTATGTTCATGTTTTTTTTACCTAGTCTGTAATTGAAAGATTTTGGACATTGCACTAGTTCTTAATTACCTATTACTTGTAATTGCCTATTGATTCTGTTCTCTTTTCTTGTAAATGATTGTCCCACGCTTTTTCCTATGTAACCCCACCCCCCAGGACATTTCCTGAAATGAGCTGTTTACAGTTCATGTTGCTTTCCTGGTGAATCTCTTCTAAATAAATAAATTGTGCTCTAGACTAACCCTAGATATGGAGTACTGGTCCTTCTCTCTGCTGTTTCCTAGAGAAATGTTTAGGCCCTTTCCTCTTAGAAAATATGCATTATTTCTCCATATTGCATACTTTGGAGTTCATATCAACCACAATTTATCAATTGTGACATCATCAGTAGAATAATAAATTGATTAAAACACCACCAACTGTAACCATTTTTAAATGTCTTACCTTAGCCTCAAAACCAGACTTTCATAGAAAAAGTGCTTCTCAACAGTTTGGGGTTGACCTAACCTGAATATTGCTATTTCATTTTTAAAAGCACATTAACTTTCATTACAAAAAAAAAAAAGGTTTAGCAGTTTGAGTCCACCCTCTCCCACCCAAATGCACATTTTCATTTCAGGAATAATAAACTTTCATAAAAAAGTGTTTCTCAACAGTTTGGGTTACCCACGCAAACAAAAACACATTTTCATTTTTAATGGAAGAGTATCAAAAAATGGGTGTTTCACACAGCTTGAGTTCACTCCCTACCACCAAAATGCATGTTTAACACCTATAGACTTCCATAGCAAAAAGTGTTTCTCAAAAGTTTGGGCTGCTCTCCAGGCATCAGTTAGAATGAACAGAATTACAAAGGCAGCTTGTTCTTTTCAACGCATCTTTACAGTTTACACATTATTTCTATACAGAAACCCACAAAATCAACATGCGTATAAATGACCACTTCTAGGGCATGAAATCATTCATCCATCTACAAATAAGCTTCAAAGATAAAAAAAGTATATTAACAAAATGATCACATACTCTCATAACACTACAGAAGTTTGAAAACTGTGCAAACCAGATTTTAAAAACTATCAAAACATTTATTCTAGCTTGGTATAAATAACCTATTTTACCATGAAACACAGCTAGACAATGAGAAGTCACTAAGTTAAAAAATATGCATAGCTTCAAACACACAGAAGCTGGTAAAAGCCATATTTCTTCCCATGACATCGCTTTCATACTACATTACCTCTAAACCAGCACGCCTGTCATGCTTTCCTGCAAGGCTTGGTCCTAGTTCCCATGTTTTTTTGCAGTGTACATGCTGACCCTTGGTGATGTCATTAGGTGGCACAACTTGAGCTTTCACTGCTATGCAAATGATACTCAGTTTTACCTGTTCTTTATATCTAGTGTTATTGACCCTGTTCCTGTGCTTAGTAAAGGCCTAGCTAAAATACAGAACTGGATGGCGTCTAACTGGGTAAGACTAAACCCGGACAAGAAAGAGTTGCTAGTGGTTGGTACAGGTCATCCAAAATGTTGGCATGGGTAATGGTAGTTTTAGGTTACATTTGATGGCTGCCTTCTCTCTATTGCCAAGAAAGTAAAACGTCTGTCCTTTTCTGAAATCCTCCATGTGTGGAATATGGAGAATGGGGACGATAGAGTAAGGAAGGAAGAGACTGAGGACTTTAATGGGTGGTTGAAGGGGTGGTGTCAGGAGGAGGGGTACCAATTTGTGGGGGACTGTGGGGGCTTATTTATTTATTTACCTATAACATAGGAATTACAACCCTTTGAGTCATAGACTCATTTCCAAAGGCTCCATGTCAAATATGATGATACAGATAACAACAATCCAGTTTATCAGTGGTGCAGAGTCATATAAGTGTGGCTGTGCAAGCAGTAAGTAGAAGTAGAATTTGACTTAAACATAAATATGATAATTGCCTGTACAGGTGGCCGCCAAACACAGGATTATTGCCTATACAGTTGGTAGCTAAACAGAGGCTGCCTAACATGCAAACAGATATTACAAACTGTGCAATGTACTTATATAGGGTGACTGCCTATACAAGCGGTAGCTAACAGAACTCAGCAGTACAGATTACAGAAAGATTGGAGTGTGCTGCCTCCTGGGATGCTTTGCAGGGTGCTGCTTCCAGGGAGGCATTGTCAGGTTCCTATCATAGGAGTGAACAAATAGTTAGCTAAATTAGGCCTTGGGCTCATGTGCCTCAGAGGAAGTGGAATGCGAGCTGCCTCAATCGAGACATTGTCAAAGGCTTAGGATGACCTACAGTGATGTAACATGGCCTAGGGTGGGGTTAGTAGACACACTGGCAGTTACGGGATGCTAAAATATGCATTTTCAGAGCAGCCTTAAAAGGACCTAGTTTGGTGATGGTGGTGATATCAGGCGGGAGGGCATTATACCATGATGGAGCTCTGGAAGGGAAGGATCTTTGGGCTAGACTGGTCTTGACCCTAGGAACCTTCCAGATGGTTTTGGTGGCTGTGTGAAAGGCCACGGAGAGGGTGGCTGGTTGAAGGGAGGCCATGACACCTGCAGGGGTTAAACCCAGGTAGATTTTCTTAGTGAGGAGACAGGTTTGAAACTGCAGCCTTTCCTCTAGTGTGAGTACATTGGTGAGTGCAAAGAGGGTGCAGGTGTGCATATTCTTGTCTGCACCCGATATGAGTTGGCATGCCTTATTGATTGCTAGTTGGATTTGGCGGAGTGCGGTTGGGTCTGAGGCAGTATAGATCGTGAGTCCATAGTCCACGAGTGACAGAACTGAGGATGTTAATGCCAGGTGAAGTGTTTCAATCAGTATGCAGTCTTTGTGCCTGTATAGGAGACCAATTTGGGTATTTGTGGCTAAGGAGAGTACTTTGATGTGCTCATGGAATGAGAGGTTAGTGTCAAAAGTGGCACCCAGGTACTTATTTGTTTGAACTGCTCCAGAGGGAGGAGCGAGCTGGAAAGGATATTCAGGAGATAGTCCTTAGCTCTGTTTTGGCAGTGGGCAAAGAGCAAAGTTTTGGTCTTTGTCACGTTGACAACTAGTCTATGTTCAGCAAACCAGTTTTCTATCTGCGTGAAAGAGTTTTGCAGAGAAAGCTGGAGTGTAGAAGGGTCAGGATCAGAGGCATAAAGAATTGTGTCATCTGCATAAAGGAGCATATTCCCAGAACAGGATTCTGTCAGCGCGTTAAGATATATGCTGAAAAGCAGGGGACCTAATATGGATCCTTGAGGGATGCTTGAGCACACTGGAAGTGTAGCGGATAGGATATTGTTAATTTTAACACACTGGGTCCTAGCAGACAGATAGCTGGAGAACCAGGAGAGAAGACCCTGGGAGACTCCAATGCATTGAAGAGTGTCCAGTAGGAGCAGGTGGGAGACCGTGTCAAAAGCCTTAGAGAGGTCTATGAACACGGACCCTGCAAGGTGTCCTTTGTCCAGCGCAGAGTTTAGTAAATTAGAGAATTCTGTAAGGGCAGTAGTAGTACTGTGGCCTGCTCTGAAACCATACTGCTCCCTGCATAATAGGCTGTGGGTGAGAAGGTATTCAGTGAGCTGGTCAGCCAGGATTTTTTCAAGGGCTTTAGAGAGTGGGGGAAGAATAGAGATGGGCCAATAGTTGTTTGGGGAAGAGCAGTCACCGCTTTTTAGTATAGGGGTTATGACTGCTGTTTTTCATGAGGTTGGGAACTGGCCTAGACACAGGGACCAGTTTAGTAAGTCTGTGAGTGGGGAGAAGACAGAGTCAAGTACGAGGTATAGTATTCACATGTCGAAGGTGTCTTTACAGTAGCTGGAGCCACTGAGAGCTCTGGACAGGTAGGCTTTGGCTTCAAATGGGGTAATGACCCCGAGATAGAAGGTGGGTCATTGGATGTTTGGGGCTGGGATGGGCTGTATCGGGTCAAAAAAGTTACCAGGGAGAACTACACTGAGGTTGGAGAAAGTGGAGTTGAGGCAGTTAGCAATGCATAATGGGTCAGTGGTGGTTGTGCCACTATAGCCGAGCTGGGATGGTGGTGGGGAGCAGGATTTCCCATTGAGGTCCTTAATTTCATCCCAGAACTTTCAGGAGCTTCCCCAGGAGGTGGTCAGGGTGGTTCTATAGTGGACCACTTTGGCCTTGCGTATTTCCCATATGCACTTATTGCTGGCTGTGTTGTAATCTTGCCTATCTACCTGTGAGCCAGAGACAGTGGCACGGTGCCATAGATTGTCTCTTAGCTTGAGCTGCTGCAGCAGCGCAGGGTTTATCTAAGGAGCATTTCGCTTCTTAGAGATTGATTTGACGACGGGTGCAAAAGCATCACAGGCCTTGTTGAAGGTGCAAGTGAAGTAGACCAAGGAATCATCAATGTGCTGGGCCTGAGAAATGGGGACCAGTCTCAGTTTGATAGGTGCTGTTTGACCTTGGTGAGACTTCCTGGCCGTAATCAGTGGCGGGATGTGACATTTGGTGGAGGTTTCTGTAGCCGACAGGACCAGTTGAACAGGATTGGGGAGTGGTCATTCAGAGCATTAGGGAGGAACACTAAGTCAGCAATATGGTGAGGATGATTTGTGAGAAGGATGTCTAATAGACTGTGAGTTCCATTGGAGGGGTTTGTCCTTGTGGGTTGGGATACTAGTTGGGACATATCTAGGGCCACAAAGGTGTTTTTGGCATAGGCTGATGAGCTTGCTAGCCAATTTATATTGAGGTCCCCAACCAGTATCTACTCCATCTTGTGGGGGAGGTTGGCTAGGTAGTCTGAGAGTGACTGACATGCAGATGGGTGGTTACGAGGGGGAATATAGGCGACCATAAGAAGTAGAGGGGCACGGTCTGGATCCGAGGTGAGTTTTATTGAGAGGGCTTTGGCCCCATTTTCCAGAGATGGTGCAGGGAGGGCTTGGCAATGTAATGTATTGTTTACATACAGGGCACAGCCACCGTCTCTCTTTCCTTGTGATCATTTCTTAGTAGGGAGAAACCAGGGATAGAGACAAAGGAGTCCAGATTCTTTTAGGAAAGCCAGGTTTCTGTGAGAGCCAGGGTGTCAGGCTGAGGGTGCACTTGCCAGCACGGCAGATGAGCTGTTTTTTTAGGTAAGCTGCCAAATATTCAAAGAGGCTACATGCAGCCCCATGGGTGCCTGCGGCTGCTGATGTGCCACTGGGCCTGGATTTGGGTGGACGTTTCCTGATACTAGAAGCAGCAGGTATCTTATTCTTATGAGGGCTATAAGTTGATGTCTTTTTATTGGGTAGTGGCGACAGATAGGCTTTGGGGGGTGAGCAGGGGATAGGCATGTGGAGAAGGGCTGGGATGGTCTGGTGTAGGAGCGGGCAGGATGGATGTCTAGAGTGAAGTGAGGGGATTAACAGGGGGGTTGGGGGGACTGAAGGGGTCAACAGGGTGGAGGAGGAGGAGGAGATGGGGGGTGTCCCCAGAACTGACAGTGTGTGCTTTGTAGTCGGGCTTGGGGGTACACTGCTTTGTGTGGCAAATACAGTTGTTAGAAGTAATATGATTTGCTTGTGGGGGTTGATACTGTTCAACATCACATTGGGAAGGGGGATAGCCACGTGTGAGTATAAGCTAAACTTACTCCCATCTTTCACTGTGGCGGTCTCAGTGGCACAGTGCTAGGGTGACAGCCTTTGGTGCAGAAAGTACCAGGTCCAAAACCCCAGAGGGGATACTACGTTAAGCACCTGGTGACAGCTTGGGTAACCATGTGAGGAGGCACCAGAGGGAAGGGCGACTGACAGAAACAGAGAAGTTCTGTAGCGACTCCTAATGGTGGTAGTTGGAAGGGCAGATAACAGGTCTGAAGAGCTTCTAGGACAGAAGACTCTTTAAGGCTGATGGCTGTCAACTGACAAAAGAGGGGACAGTGCTTTAGGGCAGACATTTGATGTCTACCTTGGACAGGTAAACTGACTGCAGGGGAAAGAGAGGCTAGGGGAACCACTGAGAAGGGAGAGAATGTGGAGAACCTAGCTAGGGCTCCCCTGAACAGGGCACTAGTAGCATCAAGGTAGGTAACAGTAAGGTTGAAGTTCAAACTATGTTAGAGGAAAAGGCCAATGATGGAGGACTGTCAAAGTCTACATTCAATGTGAAAAATAAAAAAAGATTAAGGAGACTAGGGAAGTATAATGGAGAAGGAGCCATAAAAGCAAGAGGGGATGGAAAGGGATCTGCATTAATGTCAACAATCTGGGAAATAAAATTAGTGAGCTTCAGGCAATGGTGACAGATGCTGAGATGGACCTAGGTGACCACCACAGAAACTTGGGCCACAGAAAATAATGATTGGAACCGGACAGTCCCAGGCCATACCATGTTTAGACAGCATAGCCAAAAAGGTAAAGGAGGAGGAATAACTCAATATGTCAGGGAAGACATACGGGCAGTGGAGGATGGAAACATCAGGTGAGATAATGGGAAAACAAAATCCCTGTGGGTTCATCTCACTGCATTCTCAGTCCAGAAACTATAGATGGGGGTGATCTATCATCCTCCAGGACATGGGAAGACAGAGAAAAAGAGCTAGGGGCAGAACTAGAAAGGAGGGGCAAGGGGGAGGTGGTGGTGGTGGTGGGTAGAGATCTAAACCTGCCAGATACTAATTGTTACATTTCAATGGCTAGGGCTTCAGAAGTCAGGCCCTTCTAGGTGTATTGTAGGACTACCTGCTGGTGCAGATGGCTAAGGAACCCACTAGGCAAGCTGCCATTTTTGATGTGGTCCTCACCAACTCAGAAACAGTAGGAGGAGCGAGGGTAGGGGAGCCACTAGGGTCCAGTGACCATAGCTCTATATGGTTGACCTCACCCTTGGTACCAATGAGCCCTCATCAAAGGCTGAAGTCCTAGATTTCAGAGGGGCAGACTTCAACTGGATGATGGAGCTGGTCCAGGACAAATTAGCTGGCATCACCAGCATCAGGGATGTGTGGAGCAATCAAGGGGGCCATTCTTGAGGTAACAAACTCTTACATGAGAATTAGTAATCAAAATAAACAGGTACAATAGAGCAATATGGTTCTCTGTAAATATTAGGGAAGCATGAAAGCCAAGAAAAGAAGGCCTTCACCAGGTAAAAGGAAAAACAAGGGCAGCAGGAATTGGGAGGGCACCAAATGAGAACAAGGGAAACAAAGCGGGAGGTCACAGAAGCAAAGGCAGACACATAGCTACATATTGTGGAGGAGGTCAAGGGGAAGAAAACATTTATTTAGATATATTAGGGAAAAAGAAAGAACAGAGGAGGAATTGTTAGGCTAACTGAGGGAGGTAGTGTAATTGAGGAGGACTTGCAGAAAGCAACCATTCTTGAGGACTACTTCTATTCTATATTCACAAGGGAAGACAGAAAACCTTTGCCAGAGAGTAGCATTAAGACAGCTATAAAGGGGATCTTGGCGATGAGGCAACAAATATTTGCTAGTGAAAGAGTTTAGAAAGGGCAAGCAGCCCTGAAGATAAAGGGATGCATTTGAGGGTGGTCAAGGAACTAGTAATGGAACTAACTGAGCACCTAGTAGAGTTATTTAAAAAGTCTGTTCAGACAGTGATATTTTCAAAGACTGGAGGGCAGCCGATGTAGTACCACTCCACAAGGGGGGAGACAAGAATAAATTGGGTAACTACAGACCTGTCAATCTTACCCCTATTTTGGGTAAACTGATGAAGACACTAGTTAAATAGGACCTCGTGGGCTACGTGGAGAGCAAAAAACTCCAGGATGGTAATCAGTATCGGTCTGTGGAAGGAAGTTCTTGTCAGACCAAACAGATAGTATTCTTTGACTGGGTAACGAGGGTAGTGGATAAGGGCCATGCAGTGGATTTATTCTACTCAATTTCAGCAAATATTTTGAGCTGATGTTTCACAGAAGGTTGCTGAAGAAACTAGAGGATCTGGATGCAGTGAAGGACTCAGCTAGATGGGTGAGAAACTGGCTGGAAGGGAGCATAAAATTGTGGTTAACAGAGTCAAATCAGAAAAGAAGAAGGTCACCTATGGGCTGCTACAAGGATCAGTCTTGGGTCCAGTCCTTTTCAATATGTTCATTAGCTACATGGGAGAAGAAATTCAGGGGAAGATGGCCTCTTCACAGAAGACACTAAGCTCTGTGGCAGGGTAGACAGTGAGGAGTGGTTAGGGAGATGCAGAGAGACTTGCAAAGGCTAGAGAGGTGGTCAAAGGTTTAGCAATTGAAATTCAATGCCAATAAGTGCAAAGTGATGCACATAGGGAATGAGAACCCCAGGACCGAATACTGGATGGAGGAATAAAGCTGGGCATGACCTGCAAGGAGAGAAACCTAGGAGTCATCATCATTGACTCCATAAACAATCAAGTCAGTGTAGCAAGACTTACAGTAAGGCAACAGGATGCTGGGGTGTACAGGAAAGGTACTGACAGCAGAAAAATGATGTATCAATACTTCTCTATAGATCACTGGTGAGTTCCCACCTGGAGAACTGTGCCCAGTTCTGGAGTCCTCACCTGAGTATAGATAAGGACAGGCATGAGACAGTGCAACATAGAGTGACCAAAATGATTCATGGCCAGCAGATCAGATCAAGGCACTAAACATGTACTTATTGGAGGCCAGACAAAAGAGGAAGATATGACAGAGACCTTCAAATTCCTGAAAGAAATTAATAAGCTAAACTACAAGGAACTATTTAGCATGAGTAATGAATCAAGAACAGGGAGACAAGAGTGGAAACTGGTATGGGGAGGATCATGAGTGACATGAGAAAGTTTTATTTTACAGAAACAGTGATGGAGCTATGGAACAATCTGCCAGCTGATGTGGTGGGTGCCCAAACCATCAATGGTTTCAGACATGACTGGAACAGAGTGATGGGCTTAGAGGCTGCTCAGGGTATTAGCGGTAAGGCAGAGAGCATGGGGTGGCTAGTGTGGGTTACAGCGCTGTAACTAGGGTTTTATTGGCCCATTGGATGGACCAATGGTCTTTTTCTGCCATCATTGTCTATGTTTCTAAGTTTCTATCTGGGAGCCACTGTGGACCATGGTTTGACATTTGAGTTCAAGGTGTTGGCTATGGTCCACAGTGGCTTTTATCATCTGAGAAGCGTCCCCCAGAATAAACTGCATTTAGTAATGGATGAGTTGAAAAACTGGTGCATGCTTTTATGACATTATGGCTGGATTACTGTAATGCTCTGTATCTTGGGCGTCACCAGGGTTGATGAGTCACCTACAGTTACTGCTGAACATGGCAGTCTGGCAGTTTGTTGGTGTACCCCACTCTGACTATATCATGTCTGTGCTCTAAAACCTGCGTGGCTGCCAGTAAAAGGGTGCATTACCTTTAAAATGTGCTTTCTCACTTTTAACCCTGCATGGTAAGGATCCAGGTTATTAGTCAGAACTCCTGACTCCTTACGTGCCAAACTGTCCTCTCCAATCTGCTGAGCAGGCTTGTCACGTGGTCCCAAGGTTTAGATATAAACAACTGGGGGATTGGGAGTATGCTGTTGCAGCCCCAATCCAACAGAACTTTTTGCCTTGGTAATTCTGCAGAGAGGCCACCTCATTGTCATTATTTAAAGAACTAGTGAACTGCCTGGAATTAATAGTAACTTTCAGAAGTAGTCAGCTGTCAATTCTCATATTTAAAGAATTGTTTTTATCTGTTTTTCTAATTAGAAGATTTTCTACTTGACAGTATTAGGTGTGATGTGTGGAACAACACTGCTCTCGGAGGCTGACATAGTCAGTTCTGTTCCTCCCTATGCCTCAGCAGCACTGCAGCCTCACTGACTGCAACATCACTGGTGACCAAGAAGAGTCAGTCTCCTGCTGCTTGATTGGTGACTTGAGATACGTACTACAATCAGGCAGCAGGGCCTGTGACGTAACAATAAGTGAGATCACATGCTGATAATGTAGCGGGAGTTACAGAACTAAGTGTTAATATGTCTGCTTCTAGGTAAAACACTGCTTTTTATATAACAACCAATACTATTAGGTAGAAAGCCATCTAATGAACAGATAGAAAAGGAAAAATACATTAGAAATAAATAGTAATAAGGGACTACTTTTAAAAAGTACTAACATTTTCTGCCTATTTTTTTAGCATTACTTGCTCTTTATAGGGAAAATGAAACATTACCTGTTTGGCCTGTTGTGGCTGACAAATATGGGGAGATATAAATTCAATCTACTACTATTACTGCTTTATATGTGCTCCACAACCCCATGACATTATGAGCGATGAAGCCATAAGTGAGAAAACCACAAGTGATAGTCCAGGGTTCATGCATCACAAGTTAAAATATCAGGTATATTGTTATTAAGCCCACGCCATATATGATTGTTCAAATGAAATGCGTAGTGTGGTAAAACTGTGGTAAAACTGTTGAATGTACTACAGTATCTAGAAAGTCACAGTTAAAGTTTTATTTGAAGAACTTTCTCGATACAATCATGTCCCTGAAAGAAATCATATCAGACTTCTATTCTGAAGGATCTACTGTACAGTGAGGATTAGTGCCGTGTGAAAATAAAATTCAACTGGCATAATTACTGCAAAAGTCAGAATTTCATTTCCACAACATTCTGGAATTCACTTTGGCAACTTTCATGGGAATTCTGGCTTAAAGCAATGGAATAAATGTATGAAATATAAATTATTGTATTAAACTGCAGAAAGAAATTCTGCAGAACTGTTACTGTCAGTGATCAGTTCTGTGGGATTTCTTTCTGCAATTTAATACATTAATTTGCACTTCATAGATTTAGTCCGCAGTTCAGTGAGTCACAGAACTGTGGAATAAATATATGAATTGCAGATTCATGTATTAAACTGCGGAAAGAAATTCCACATAACTGATCGCTGAACTACAAAATGATTACATGTATTGCAGATTGGCGTATTAAACTGTAGAATGGAATTCCTCAGAACTGTCATTCAGCAGTTCATGAGTATTGTTGGGAAATTCAGTCAAAAAAATTCACAGAATGGGGCAAAAATTCAGTAAATGCATTCAGAAGATTTGGATTTTGCCAAAGTTGGAAATTCAGAAAATGTTGCAAAATTTCTGAAATTTTGTTACATTTCCATGAATTCAAAGTTCTCTGTTTTCATCCATTTCTAATGAGGATATTTAATTTATCACCCATCTACAGTGAGACTATCGTGACATACATTTGGTGCCTTTGAAGCAAAACCTAATGCTGGGTTTTGTGATTTTTTTTATTTACGCTCTCATTGCATGCATATGTGATCTGCAATGACCTGACTCAAAATCTGAAGTTCATCTTCACATGTAAGGGGGAGGACCATAAATCACAAGTGGCAGAACCACAAGTGAGTTATAAAAGTTCTGCCCCCTCAAATATGTTGATTCACTGAATATTGTGAGTCAGAATGTTGCATATTGAAACTATACAACATTGGTTTACTAGTTATAGATTTTAAACTTACTGTTTATTTGAAGATGAAACTGTTTCTCTTTGATTTCAGCTTCTCCCTTCAGTGCTGCCTCAGGCAGTTGTGATGTCATCAGCATTAAGAAAACAGCTCTCGGATTGCTTCAGTACTCCCTTATGATGAAACTAACCTTCCAGATGTCAATTATGATAAAGCTAACAATAAGATATTATGATATCTTGAGGTCTTCTACAAAGACACCACTTGTCATCTTGCCATTTTAACTCCATTAGTGTTGCAAAAGGAAGTGAAAACAGATGATAGGGTGTGCGGTCATACTCTGACATATGCCCACCTTTGATGCATTGACAGGCACAAGGCAAAGCCATGTGCCGTCATCAGCCCAAGTACTGCATATTCCAGAGCTCAACCACACACCCTGAAGTGTGTTATGGCACTTTGCCTACTGCCTCCTTTGTTTTACTGAGTTGTTAGATTTCTGTTTGTTTGACATTGCACATTGGTTCGATTTCAAACAATCAGCAACTGAAAATCATGAGTGAGGCATTTTAACTCTCTTAAGTAGTGAAGCAATCTTCGTGAGATGATAGAAACCATAGCTGCTTGATCATATGAAGTTGTCTGTCGCTACAGCTGAAGAGGCTGAGTTCTACTTTTTTGTGTTGTTTTTTCTTTTTAAGCCATGGAGAAAGGAAGAACAACTCAAAGTGGGATATGAAAACTACCAGCAGGCATTTGAAGCATCTGTTGATAGTATCACTTTTCTCAGGTTTCAATAGTATGTTGAAAGACTGACTGGAACAAGACCAAGAGGAAAGAGAGGTCAGTCAAGCTCCAGAAATATATGCCTGAACCATCCTCAGAGCATTTTGCCAAAGGCACAATTCTCCCCTTCCATTTCATGGCATGACAGAACTCATGGCAGAAATCACTGATTATTTGGAACAAGCTTTCCATGAAGAAGTGCACATTGCCATGTTAGAAAACACACTAAATGTACAGCTGCGGAAAATATATCACATGATAGTTCCAAATGTTTCTCGTGGGTTAAGACATGATGAAAGGATCTGTAATTATACTGCATATGTGCCACGGTGTATGTTTGTCAGTGGTGCAGCTGGTATTGAAAATACTAATCTTATCCATGCCATATGTATGAAGATTAGGGACCTCACAAAAATCATCTCACTCATGTGTGATCAAAGTTCCAAGTAGATTGGCAGTTTATAACATTGGTGGTGTGACTTTGCATAGATTGTTTAGGCTACCAGTTGAGCATAGCAGAACTGATCAATATTGGAAACTGACATAGGATGTTATTACCACACACAGAGATTTATCTGAGGATTTGAAATTGTTAGCAGTGAATAAGGTAAGCATGCTTTCCAATGTCATGCTTACATATATTCATTTGAGGTTCGATGGTATTGTAGGAGGTAACCCTAGGTACCTTTTGCAAGAAGGCATAGATTAGTCTTTGGGGATCTACTTCAGTTTAACCCCTGTACATAGTAAACCTATGTTTTGTATGTTGACTGCAACTGAGATGAAGAAAAGTATTGGATCCATTAGTGGTATCAGTTTGTGAAATCTTTTCACATATAAAGAGCTGACAAAATGATGATCAAATACACAGAGATCTGGTGTGTAAGTTAAAAAAAGTTATCTTCATCAGCTGCGAAACTATTAGAGTCCAGACAGATCAAACAAGATGGAGATTCTTTTCAAGTTGCAGCTGAGACATTTGCAGAGATAGTTCAAACAGGTTCCAAACCTATGGACTAATGCCAAAATTGGCTTCACAAGAAGCATTCAATACAAGCATACTTTAATAGGAAGACATCTGTCTTGTACAACTTCCATTGCTGGATCATGTTGATGGTGCTTGCAACACCAAAATGTTTATGTCAGAGCTGGTCAGTCTTTTAAAAGATCTCAGTGCAGATGTATCAATAATGAATGGACATAATAGCATTCTCAGTGTGTGTAAAAATGCTCATGTAATGCTTGTCAAAAACGTCTGTTGAAGATGATCTAGAAAATAGTGCTATAGGTCATATGGGTGACTTCAAACTTCATATTCAAATAGTGTTTGTAGAAAACATTATTGCAAAATTTGATAATATGGATGATCTTTAGATCATCCAGAGAATTTTGATTACATTTCAACTTATATGAAACATTTATGTCATGAGAGAACAATTTCCTTTAACTATTGCATATGCAGAATTACTTCACAAGTCACAAGATTTGACTCTTGATACTTTTCTCATAGTCATTGAAAAATACATTTTTAAACCAAGGATGAGTTATGTAGCTCTGTCTAGAGTACATAATCTGGATGGGCGATGTCTCACTAAGTTAGACAAGTCTAAAATTAGAGCAGAAACAATGTATCATGGAGTACAATTATCAGAGACATCTTTATCAGACTCATCTGCTTATGAGTTCACTCTATCAAGATAGATCAACTAATAATAAGGCTTCTGATAAGTGTGACTCAAGACCGCAGAACATTTTTTTATACAAGACCCTTGAGTTAGTACTGATGAACTATTACTGTACAGGTGTTTGAAAAAGTATCAATATCAGTACGAACGTTTCTTCTACCAGCATTTGAAAATATCAGTTCCATTAATTGTTATTCTAAAAGTATTCTTAAAGTCTTTCTGTATCTTGAGCCTGTGGTGCAAGGTATCAGTCAGGTGCACAATAAAAAAGTGGTGGATGCAATGAAAAATTTGATCTCTCTAGTGACTTTACAGAGAGATCAAATTCACAGTTGTACTGATTTGCACAAGGCTGTCTCAGCATATCAGATTCTTAGTATATTTGCTACTAATTAACAATAAGATGGATTGGAGTTTTGTTCAACATCGATTGCTACTCTTGACATTGAAGGTATTCAAACTGTAGATTTGTTTTGGTTAACAATATCAGATCACAACTACCATGAACAGTCCACAGAACTATAGAAAGATGTCGTAATCAAACATATTATGTTTACTGTTTCTGACTTGCCAGTTATGAAATTCACAAGTCTGTATATCAGTCTTGTTACAGAAGAGAAATGTGCAATTTGTGAAGCTACTGTATGTCACAAAGGTAGTTTTGAAGAGTTGCTCTAAGTATTTTATGATTATGCTCCACCATTTATGATTCTTGTGGCAATAAAATAAATACAGAGATTTCAAGTTTCTTGTCAGGTGATGTTTAATTTAGTGGTTTTCAATTTGGAACCCATGCAGAGATCTTTCACTTTGGTGCCATCAGTCATTCTAGCCTTTTTATTGTTTCACTGTGTCGTGCACAGGGAAGGATTGAGTGTAATGATTCAACCATTACATTTAAAATGTGCCTGCCTTGTAACCTGAAAAAATGTGTCTCTTTTGACTTTTAGAATTTACTTCCCCACACATACAGAAGCTGACACATACATTTTAAGTAGGATTTCAGTTATGCACATAGACACAGAACATTTAAAAAGTGGCCATATATTTTGTAAACAGGTTTTATATTTGTTATGAATGTGTAACAGTTTATTTTAGATACTTCTTTATTTATATAAATAGTATAGTGTTATTAAGTAGGCATCTTTGTAGGGTTTTGTGGTTTTACATACAGTTCAAGCAAGCTTTACTGAAGGCATGGAACTTGCATTTGAACTGCATTAATGCAATATATAGTGGATTACTGTATATATTAGATTTTGATTTGTAAAAAGAAATGATTTCACGTACAGTTCAAGTAAGCTTTACATAAGATGCAGGACCTGCATTTGAACCCCATTACTTTGATAAATATTTGATTAGTGTTGAGTTTAGATTTTAATTTGGGTTAAAAATGTATTCAGAGGTATATTTTGTTTAACATTAATTACATCATTTTAGAAGTGCTACAATAATTGTTTTGATTGTACAGTATTCAGTTTACAGAACAGGACCATTTATAGGGATTTGTTTTTGCTTTAGGATATGCATGTTTATGTAAAAATATATCATTTTAATGTTTGATCTACTGTAATAAAGCTTTTCCTAAAGTATGCACAGTATATTGCAAGCTATGTTCAGTATAGGCATTAATTAAATTAGATATAGTTTTTAGAGAAATGCTATGTTGATCCTTTTGAATCTATATTTATAGTTTGGATAAGTATAAATATTTCAGTATGTAAAATGTATATTTATAGCTCTGTACATTTCTAAGTAAATTTCATATAGTACACTGATGTGCCCAATTCAGTTTTATTATGTTACAGTTTAGATGTAAAAAAACAGTACAAAAACTGTTTCACATATTAGTTTGTTTTATATAAAAGATTTATTAGCTGCATAGTTGTAGGATATTTGACACATGCCAGATTTGCCTTTTTGTTGACTTTTTGATTTTGACTGGCATATTGTGGGGTCAAGCAGAAGTTTTCCAGACCAGGATAGTTGATTGTGTTGTGTTTATATTTTTCATTGATTCTGTTTTTCTCTTGTTCCAGGAAATTAGCTTTATTTCAATTGACATTTCTGAATACATTTTTTAAAACTATTTTATTGTATGTTTTTTAAATAAAATGTCTTATTTATTTAGGTTATACATATGTGCATATTGTCTATAACACTTTGAATTTAAATATAGTTCAGTAAATGCTTTGCTTTCTTAGAAAGTAAGGACATTTATGGCAGCAATTACAATAATGTAGATTAGGGTTGCTACTGCACAAAACACAAACCCCACAAAATAAGGAAATATACTATTAGGGTTGCTTCATGTAACTCTGACCCACTCTCCTATGTCCACTACCTTCATAAGTGTGGACCAGTGTATAGGTACATGGCTATCCATCCATGGTTTGGTACCTCATACTGGGTCTATATTTTAAAAATTGTTTAGTAGCAACCCTAATTACCACCCTTCCTCCAACCCAACATTTCTGATAAATGTTAAGTATTATAGGTCTTCTTGGGGCTAATGGCTACTAAAAGAGTTTTATGGGCAATAGTTAAAAAAAACATATCAATCAATAGATTACATTTGCATGAACTGAGTTTTGAGTTCTTAATATAGTCATTAAAATATGTATTTGACTACTAGATTAACAAAGTAGTCAAATGTACCATTTGTTTATACACTAAGGAGTGTTATTCCACTCTTTTCAAAGATTATTCTACAGATTCAAACTACTAATATAAGAATATGTGAGGATATGTAAGTGTATGAAAGCTCAATCTTAGCATGCAAAGAAACCACACAATAGAGTCAAAGTTTTCTTTGTTGTAAAGCAAGTAGACACGTGTTTCAAGGTTTCCTTTATTTCCCAAAACATGTATAATATTACAAGGTATAATGTGAATTAATATTTAATGGATATAAAAGCAATGTTACTACTTAATAGTCCCAATATTTAAAAGAGTAGAGAACACTACACCTACAAATTATAGACCAATAGCTTTGCTATCAGTAATGTCTAATATCCTGGAAAAAGAAGCACAAAAAGAATTCTATCAGCACTTTAAACAATATGGATTACTATCTGAACATCAACATGGATAAAGGGCTGGGAGGTCCATGGACACTGCCCTAGTGGACTTTAATGACTTAGTAACATCATCACTGAAGTCGGGTTGGAGTACTGGGGCAGTGCTCATGGACCTCAGTAAGACATTGATCTAATAGATCATAGGATTTTGTTGAAAAGACTGCATGGGATTGGGACTGAAGAAGAGCCATTGCAATGGTTCAAGTCATATTTCTCTGAAAGAAAACAGTGTAAGCTGTATGGAAACTCAGTATCCACATTTAAAGAATTGAAAAGAGGAGTCCCTCAGGGCTCAATATTGGGCCCTGTGATATTCAATGTGTATGTAAATGATTTGGCTAAAAAGATTTCAAATTGTGGGGTTCATCTTTATGTGGACAATACAGCTCTAGTTGTGTCTGCAGACAGCCATGCCATCTTGGAGCAAAAACTCCAGGAGGATATTCTATCCATGGAAACTTGGTTCAGTGAATAAGGTTTATTACTTAATGGGAAGAAAACCCGGTGCATTTTATTTCCACTGGGCTCTCAAAAGAACCATAAAACTGGACTAAATGTGACATTTCTAAATGGTGGTAAAATGGAAAATGTTAACAACTATAAATTTTTAGGTGTTTTAATTGACAACAGAGTAACATACTCTGATCACATAAATAGTACAGTTAAAAGAGTGAATCAAAGATTGAGAGTATTGCAAAGAGTTTCATACTGCCTGCCAAAAGAGACAAGGTGTAAATTGGTTAGACAATTACTAATCCCAGTTCTAGAATTTGGCTCTTATTTATATCTTAACTCACCCCAAAACTCATTAAAAAAGACAGAGCAAACATAGTATAGATTAACAAGATTCATAACTAGAACTAAGTATGGAATCCATCATTGTAAGTTATGTGAAATGTTGGACTGGTTGAATCTGGTGGCCAAAAGACAATATAATTGGTTGATTTGGTGTCACAAGTTCTTAAACAATATAGAGACCCATTCATTATATAATTTGGTAAAACAGGAGTCACAAAATGACAAGAAGTATAATCTGAGATATAATAGTTTAAATGTGCCATTGCATAGGTCTTATAATAGATTAAGAGATACCACCCTGCAAATGAATATTGCCAGGTTTTGGAATGGGATGCTTAATGATTTGAAAATTATATATACACTTACAAAGTTTAAACTGTATCTGAAAAATATTTGCATTCTAATTGTAACTTCTTTTCTTGATCTGAATTTTACTTAATTCTGTATGTATATGTGAAACAACAATTGTAATATTCGGTGTGTCCCTATATGTTTTAAGTGGATTTATGTATTGTACAGGACATTGTTGAAAATAGGAGTAACATCCTAAAAATTTGCATCCTGGACAAAAATAAAATGTTATCAATTAAACTGTTCAGTTTATTTACAAAGTATGTATAGCTACACAAGATATAGTATTAAATTATTTCAAAAGCACAGAAAGGAAGGCTAATCAAATAACACAATATTCTTACAGAATAACAGTCCCCGTGCATATATAACAGGACAGAATTATTATTCTGTAATGCTGATTATGCATTAAAGTTTCAATTGTGTTTTCTGTTTTGTGTCCATTCTGGGTATTCCTATGGGAAATATATGCAGCTTTATTAGATGTTCTGTATAGCTACAGTGGGAAAACATTGCCACCATATATAAAGTACAGTAATATTAATAACAGCATCTTAAAACCTGTATAAACATTGTAATTATTTTGTCCTCAATCTGTAAAAGTTATATTATAAAGTGATGTTGACTTCTAAAGCTGTTTTTCTAGAAATATCTTTCACAGAAACATGGAATTTGAAGCATATCTATAAAGCATAGCAGATGTGTGTGGTATGGGTTTGGACTAATGTCATGCCCCTGGTTCACAAGGGAAAGGAGTAGAGATTAAGGTTGCTACTAAACAACTTTAAATATAGAGATCCATTATGAGGTACCAGACCATGGATGGACAGCCATGTACCTATACACTGGTCCACACTAATGAAGGTTATGGATATACTGTAGGAGAGGGGGTGAGAGTTACACACAACAACCCTAGTAGTATATTCCTAACTTTGTAGGGTTTGTGTTTTATGTGATAGCAACCCTAATATGCATTAATGTAGTTTTTTTTGCCATAAATGTGTGTGTGCGTGTGTATTATTATCACACATTATTGAAGCCATATGTCCTACAAATTATTCAGTTATTTCATCAATGCATTAATAAATCAATGATGACATCAACTGACAACATTTTTAAATGTCTTACCTAAACATCAAAATCACACAGTCACAAAGAAAGTTTTCTCAACAGTTTGAGTGACTCCCCCCAAATGCATATTCTGATGTTGAAAACCAATAGACTTTCATGGAAACAAAGTGTTTTTCAATTTTGGGTAAACTTCTCCATCAAAAAACAACAACCCAACACAGTTATAGGTTTTTAAAAAATGGGCCATGAAAACCTCAATGGCTAAAACAAATCACTTGACCATTTATTATCTTACAAGTACACACCTCACTTGGACTACACATTTTTCAACAAATAAAAACCCATTTTAGAGGTGCAATAATACACTTCAGAGTGTGGTCATAAGAGAATAAGACACCTCTTGGGTGGTTGCAGCACTTGGCTATGTCTTTTGGCTAAGAACCATCCAAGACATGCACTATTTCTTTAAAACCACACACCATTATGTGATAATCCTTATATATGTGCAGTTTATTTCATTTATTTGTTTATTCTTTCTCAGATTACAAATACCTTTGAGCATAGGATAGCTCATTTATAAAGGTTCCACATCAGAGAATGGGATGGGTAGACACATACAGACAGAGGATACCGTAATAAATTGTTACAGATCTCGGTAGAGCATCAACTATACAACATAGATAGAGCATTCTCAGTTACAAATTTTTAAATACAACACTAAATGTATAATATTAAGTGCAAGAAGAGTGTGGATAGAAATTGGAGAGGGTCAGAGATTGTGAGTGGAGGGTAGCGGCCAGGAGGCATTGTCAAGAGATAGGAGAGGAGAGGTGGATGGATTTAGGAGTGAGTTAAGAGAGTGGGGTGGTAGCATAAGAGTAGGGTAAGAAAACAGGGCATAAGGAAAACAGAGGGAGAAAAGAGGGGGGAGGCAGAAACTACAAGGAGAGAGAGAGAGAGTGCCAGGGGGTCAAAAGGGCACTGCATCCAGTCAAGAGCTTTTTTAGATGAATTGTAAGTAATGGAAGCAAAAAACTGGAGATGGAGCAAAAGACTTGAGGCCTTGTAGGCCATGGTGTGGATGGCTAGCATCGCAGGAGGACAATCTATAATTGAGTAAGGCAATCATAAGTGCTCCCATTCAAGATATACTGGTGCGGAAGGCATCTAAACACGATCAAATGTGTTAGGCTGTTGAGCTCAGAGTCTAGGCCATTTAGCCAGTTAGGGGCTCTGTAGAGGAAAGACCATTGGCACTGTGAAGTCCGGAACCAGGGTATGAGTAGGAGCTCAGAATCTGATGCCCAGGTCTGGTGGACCTTGAGGGATCTGGGCAGAAAGCAGGAGATTCCAGTCAGTAGGGCTCCATTGAGTGCTTTTTTTGCTAGTAAACAAGATTGGTACTTGATCCTTCCTTGGAGATTTAGCAAGCCAGCTTATACGTAGAGATCACATGTGTGAGTGAAGTGGTCTGAGTCCGTGATGAGCCTACAGGCTATGTTCAGTGTTAAAGCAGCAGTGCAATGAAAATGGGTTAAAATTTGACCCCACCTTTTTTTCTTTCTAATTGATGCCAGATGTCTTCCAGTTTATTTTGGTGGTGAAACTTTTAGTTTTCATTATCATTTAAGAATTTTATGAATGTTTTAAAGTAATTATTTCTCAAGAAAAAAAGATGGCTGCCTCATTTTTGCATAGAAATAATACTAAGGACCTGAGGAGGATGAGAGTTCAGACAAAAATGTAAATGTACAGTACACAGCATAGGAAGCATCCAGAAAACCCAAATCAACAGTTCTGCCAATATTTTTTGTAACCATAGCAGAAAATTAGCTTTTTGGAATAACTTTTTTCATTGCACTGCTGCTTTAAGTTTAGCCTTTTTAGTGATGTAGTAGAGGCAGCTCCATAGATTACCAGGCCATAGTCAATTGTGGATAGTACCAAACTGAAGACGACAAGTTTAAGTACCTCTGCAGTCAGGTACCTTGTAGTAGAGGCAGCTCTATAGATTACCAGGCCGTAGTCAATTGTGGATAGTATCAAACTGAAGACAGCAAGTTTAAGTGCCTCCACGGTCAGGTACCTTCTATGCCTAAATAGCAAACCTAATTTAGCATTTGCAGACTAGACAATGTTCTCAATGTGCGGCACATAGCTGTCCAGAGTTACACCAAGATATCTGAATTGTTGAACTTGTTCAAGGGGGTCTCCAAGTTTGTTTTTTACTGTCAAGACATGAGACCTATACTTGTGGTCGGGGAAGAGAACAACAGGAGCTTAGTTTTTTGTAGTTCAGGACAAGTTTGTGCATTTGAAACCACTTTTCCATGTCAAGGAAACCAAGCTGGAGATTGTCTTCGAGCGCTGCAGTATCAGAATTGTTTGTATAGATGACAGCATCATCTGCATATAGGAGTGTTCTTAGTTGACAGGAATGAGGTAACTTGTTTAAGAAGATACCAAACAGGAGAGGACCAAGGATGGACCCTTGTGGGGCTCCAAATCAGACGATTTGAAGTTCAGAGATGACACTAGATAGTTTCACCCTCTGTGATCTGTCAGCAAGGTAGCTCCCAAACCATTTCATCATATTTGGTGGGATACTGATTGAGGCAAGTTAATTGAGGAGAAGATTGTGATTCACAGTGTCAAATGCTTTTGTAAGGTCGATAAACGTGGCACCAACAAGCTTGTTATTGTCAAAGGACTGATGAATGAAGCTGGCAAATTCCAGCAGGGTAGTGGTAGTGCTGTGTTTTTTCCTGAAGCCATGTTGCTGAGGACATTGTAAGGCGTATTTTTTTGAGGTACTGTGGTCTACCAATTGGCTGGAAACTATCCGTTTGAGGACTTTCGATAATGTGGGGAGTATTGATATCAGTCTGTAGTTAGAGTGCGGTGTATGATCACCAGATTTATGCACAGGGGTGACCAGCATGGATTTCCATACCTCAGGGAATTGTGATAGTGAGAGGGATAGATTTAGAGTCTTGGCGATTGGTAGAAGAACTTCATCAAGTGTAAGTGCAAGGAGTTTGAGGTCGAGTGAGTCTTCACAGTGTCTAGATTTGACCAGGACTTTTGTTAGAAGCTTTTGGACTTGGGTTGGGGAAACCCATCTGAAATAGAAAGGTGGGTGTTCAGGACTATTTGTGTCCATGTTCCCAGCTGATGGGGCAGGAGCATCATCAAAGAAGCCTTTTGGGAGGACACCAGACAGATTGGTGAAGGCTGTGTTAAAGGTGTTTGCGATTTGGCGAGGGTCAGTGATGGGATTGCCATCCTCCATTAGTACTGTTGGTGAGGTTTTGTGTTCTTTTCCAGTGTTGTCTTTTGTATTCGACCAAAATTTCCTACTGTCACCCAAGGAGTTAGAAAGTAGTCTTCCATGTAGCCTACTTTTTGCCTGTCGAATTTCCCTTGTATAAGCATTTCTGGCAGCTTTATAAGCCTGCAAATCCTGTTGCTTCAGTGAGGATCTAGCCAGTTGCCAAAGATGGTCCTGTAGTTTCATTCTATTTACTATATCTGGTGTGATCCAGGAGTTCTGGCATTTGGTATGGCTATAAGAGTGCCATCTTTAGTTCTTTAGATGACGGAACTGCAAAGCGAAGTGGAGCAGTTCTGGCACACAGTTTAATAAGTCACTGGTATAACCATTACAGATGCCGGAACTGTACAGATAAATGTATTATAAATCATGTTAAATGCTTCTGTTTTTAAAAAGGGAACTTGAATTTAAAATAAAAATTGTTCCTTTATAGAGAATTAAAGAAATTCCTATATAACAAATGAACTATGCCAACTGAACTTAGAACTTTAGAAATTTAGAACTGTTTCAACGAGACACTCTCTTATTGTCATAAGAGTGTCTGGAATAGAAATAATCCTGATTGGCTAAAAGTGTTGTTATGATTTAGAATTCATTTTATAAGCAATAGACTTATCAAAAAATGGTTTCACAACAGTTTGCATTCACACCCCATCGCTATGGCCTCTGATGCACTCAAAACAGACTTGTGAAATCAAACATAAACAGTTAAATCTTCCTAAAAAGGTTAATTTAAAACATTTCCAATTTAAAATATATTGCGTAAATTGGACATACAATGGTCTGACTCAGAATATGTCACTTATAATCACTTATGAAGGGGAAGGATTTGCACAACTTACTCATGGCTTTGTCACTTATGAATTATTGTCTTACCCTTCACTCATGAAGATAAAAGGTATATTATCAGTCAGACCATTACATAAAATGTCTCTTCTTAATGTTTAATTCAATTAAATTTAATAAAAAATGAAAACCATTGAACAGAGGTGGTTTACAATGGTGTCACATTAAGGCAAAACCTCTGCTGATAAGCAAACATGCTATAGACATAAAAAGTGCTTGATATAGTCTACAGCGTTCAAAGCACTGTATGTTTACATAGGTGTAACAACATTTCACACCAGTGATGGATGATAAGTATTTCCCAATACTTTGTTTTTCTTGCCATCTAACCTCCAGATAAACATTATAACTTGTGGTTAGCAATGTCAACATACATTCTTTTTTTCCCTTCAGTCTATTATTTTTCTCCCTACCCTGCCATCGTAGGGATATACACTGTTCAGGCTCTCTAAGTCATCATGAGAACAGTAGGGAGATTTTTTTTTTGCTCCAGTTTTTCTCCCTCCCTCCATCTCTTCCTCCACCCCTGTGACATGAGAAGAGGTGCTTCAGTCAGCATCAAAATCTCTGCATTCCCTTGGCCAGAGGCAAGCACCCTGGCCCAGTGGTAGGGTTCACAGTCATGAAGGTACTCAGTGCCACCCTTTCCCATCTGAGGCACACATCCAAGTGGCAGTTACCTTAGCTAGCCATGTCCCCCTGACAAAGCAACCCAGGTGTACTCCTAAACTTGGCATACCTCTGTGGCAGCAGGATACGCTGCCACTGGGCAATGGGGGTGGCCCCATACTTACTATCCTTAACCTAATAACAACTCAAAGAGCAGCTTTCAGAGTGCTGATGACATCACTACAACACTGGATTGCCTGAAGCCAGGTGTTAAACTCAATGGGAAACCATTAAAACTTCCCATAAAAAGCTGATTTAAAAGTTATAACATAAACAGATGTTATATACTTTCTTATTTTTGTGTATTTTTCTCTAATATGCATATATTTCTGGAAAGATACCTCCATTTGATGTTATGTATGTTTAAACTCTTGTTATGTTTTAATTAAAAATTTCAATAAAATCTTAATGTACAAGAATAAATTGGATACACAATGGGTTATTCAAAATGCACAATTTACACCCACATGTGAGGTGGCAAGACTGATTGTCTGCAGTGTATTTTCTGCCTGCCAGTTTATGTTTCACCTTATTTTGATTGTTAGCAATCTATGCTCAGTACAGTCTGAGAGCACCTTCTCCTGGTTTACAGATTAGTAGTAACTTTGTACATTCAATAATTAACATTTTGGTTCCAAAACTTATAAGTCATGATATTGTGTTATGGTTAATCAAATTTTTTCACAAAGTATGGGCTTGCTCTTTGATTTAAGAAATGGAAAAAGAAACACCTCTTCAAAAAAAAAAAAAAAAAGACCAGAATGTTTGCAATTTTCTAAACTAAATTAATTTCTTGTGTATCTTTTTTTAGAATCATTATGAGCAAAATTAAGATGGCAACTACCTTGCATCAGCAGCCCTACATGTTTGTTTGTGCCTGGATTGCCTGCAGTATTTTTGTCCTTTCAACAGGTAACTGATACAAGTTTGTCTTATGTTTTATTTTTTACTAAATAACACTTAAAAGCTTGAGTATTTCAACATTTGTTAAATAGTCATATGACTATAGCAAGAAAGTGGAAAGTGAAAAGGAGGTCAACATGTTCAGCTAGATGAAATTATGCTTACTCCTGTCCTTGAGAAAGTGGAAGGAAAGCCATCTGGAGAATCAGCAAGCTATTCTGGCAGTGTAGCGTGCAGGAAATGAAAGGCTCATGATGCTCTACCACTTTACTCAAGTCTTAAGTCAGCCATGCACTAAAGTGCACTAAAACATTGAGACTAAACTGCTGAAGACACAGTGGTAGATGCAGTGATAGAATGGTTCCATGGTTATGGCACTCCAAAGTTGTGCATTTTCCCATAGTATAACATTGCACTGCCTTTCAGCAACCATATCTTGAAAACAGTTCAAGATGCGTATTTTTTACTTTAGGTGGACTAAGCATATATGGAGGTTTCCAAGTCATGATTACAATGGCAGTGGAATTTTTCCCATACTTGCTTTGATTACTGACACATTGGCAAATTTGTGTTACAAGGGTTCCCTTTCATGTCTCTAGGCCTGCGGTATGTCTCTGTACTTATGTGTAAATGGGATCACAGGGCCCAGAGGGCCCACACTCCCACATATGCTTACTATTATGCAAAGAATGGGAGTGGGGGGCATGCCATTATGCAGTGCTGTTCCCACAGGGACATGAGGGGTCATTACAATGTCTCTACAGATATGGGCCCTGCACTCTAAGAAATGGATAACATTACATATTCATGGCAGTGTGATGGGAGCGCAGGCCCAGAGCCAAACATTTAATTTTTTTTTTTTATGTATTTAGATCTCGGATTACAAATACCTTTGAGCTTGAGGCTCCACTTCAAAGGAAAGGGTTACAATAAGGTAGAGAGGTATAGACAACATTCATGGTATCAACAGAGGTACAGACAACATTCATGGTATCATCGGAGCACAGCAAGCCAACTGGTGAATAAGTGGAAACAGTGCTACACACTCAAGATTATAAGCAATCATAGAAAACCATAAGGTACATTTGAAGCAACATTGCTAATCAGAGGTGGGGGGAAGGAGAAGAGTAAGGAAGGAGTAAGGGAGATGAGAGGGCAGAGTCCAGATAGAGAAGGAAAAGAAAATATGGCAGCCAGAAGCCTTGTCATAGCGTGAAAGGGAGGGGAGGCTAAGGTGGCAGAAGGGGTAAAAGTGGGGAAAAGGAGGGTGGATGAAGGGAAAGAAGATAAGGGAGAGTGGGGACCAGCAGAGGGCCTGGACGGGTCCAGGAAGAGGGGGGCTCAGTGGGACAAGAGCAAGGAGGGGGTGAGGTAAGGGAGGAGGTGGCAGGGGGAAAGAGGAACTTGTTCTGTCAGGAGAGGTGAAACGAAACAGAAGCCAAGTAAGAGCCTCAGAGAATGAGAAAAGTGGAATAAGGGTATCTGCAGAAGTGGGAAACTAGGTGTAACAATCACAAGTGCTTGCAGTTAGGAGATGCTGATGAAGCATAAGTTTAAATTGGGACAGACTAGAAAGACAGTTCAGTTGGTTGCTTAGATTATTAAACCACATGGGGGCTCTGTATTGAAAGGATCGCTGGTATTGAGCAGTCTGACAGTGGGGTACTAGAAGCAGGTCAGAAACTGAGGTATGTGTGTGTTGATTCTTAGGGGATTTGTTTAGCAGGCAACCAATGCTCAGGGGCAGTAGTCCAAGTAGAGCTTTTTTGGACAGGAGGCAGGTTTGATATTTGATCCTGTTAATTAGTTGGAGCCAGCCAGACTGAGCGTGTAACTCACAGGTATGAGTGAGGCGTGCAGCACCTGTAACTAACATAACATAACTGAAATCAAACAATTTTGAAATCAAAAAATTTTGGCAACATTTTGCAAAATGTTCACAGACATTTTGCAAAATTTTGTGGAAATAAAATCAGAATTTCACTTGAACTTCATTAGCAGAAGATGCATTTCTCCTAGAACTAAAAATTATTTCAAGCTGTAGACCCATACTTCTGTTCTGTGGCAAACAAACAATGACTAGTCTTTGCCGAAAAACTCCTACATATAACATTTTTCTTTTGATTGATCCTGATATAAATAAATTGATTGATTTGATGTCAGAAAACTAATTAGAAACAGTCACTCCTGTACTGCTGGAAACGTTTTAAATCCCTTCTAAAAACTAAAGTAAATCATCTTTGACTTCCCAAATGTAGTATATAAAATAATAAAATTGAAAAGGATAATATTCTTGACAAATAATTTAATCTCATGGATCTGATAAGATAATAGAACTTGTGGCTCATTATCTCACCAGATCTCTTAAGAGAGTTATTTTCTCATGTACCATACTTTTTCATTACTTTTCTTTTTGTGTCCACATAATACATAGATACATAGACAATGTCGGCAAATAAGGGCCTATGGCCCACCCAGCCTGCCCATTTGAGCTTGTAAGTTCCCTTTATGTTTTTTTAGAAGTCTGTTGCCCCTCACCCCCGACCTCCAGAATTCCCTTATGTCTATCCCATGAATTCTTAAATCCTGTGATTGTTTCAGCCCCCACCACTTCCTCTGGCAGGTTCCAGGTGATAACGGTGAAAGCCTAAAGGCGATCGCTGTTGTCGTAAAGATCTGATCACCCGAAAATGTTTTCGCCACTGTGACACTACGCACTGGGAAAAATAGCACCAGGGGCTTAGTTTTTTTAATGTTTTCTGTGGGGGAAGGGCTACGCCATCCCTGTAATGCACTGGGGAAGGGGTCGCCGTTATTGTAGGCACCCTTTCCCCAGCACCATTATCATGGGCTACCCTCTGGCAGGGTGTTCCATTTGTCCACCACCCTTTCTGTGAACATGAAATTCTATCAATTGGACATAACTATTCTGACATGACTTCAGGCTCCATTAAAAAGAAAATGAGGTTCCTAGCCTTACATTTTCTAAAGGCATCCCTTTCTAATGATAACTACAATGAAAGGGGATAACTCTGGAACCATTATAGCTAGGAATTGTATTTGTATATAAACATTTTGAATCAGGTTAACATGGATGTGTTCCATCAACATAGTTGTAAAAGCAGTGATAGACAGACAGACAGATATATACAGACATAGATAGATAGATAGATAGATAGATAGATAGAGAGATAGATAGATAGATAGATAGATAGATAGATAGATAGATAATCAGACAGACTGAGAGATCTACAGCAGAGCTAACCATAATACAATGCACTACCTGGTAGTAGTATTACAGAGTGGCACAGCCTTTGATAAAGGAACTACAAGTTCTAAAATGCATTAGGTGTTCGCTGCTGTCTTTTTTATTTTGTGTTTTAATAAATGGAGTAATTGTATCCTGATAGAACCTGAGTGGTATGTGCTCAACTATTTCAACTGTATGGTATAGTATTCTGCAGGGAGCAATGCAGTTCAATGGCAGTTAAAACCTTTTGTCATGCAGCATTTTGTGAAATGTCACAAGGTACTGCACTGAATCCTGGCTGGCTCTGCTATAGATATTCTGTTTATCTATCTGTCTGTCTGTCTGTCTGTCTGCCTGCCTGTCTGTCTGTCTGTCTGTCTGTCTGTCTATCTATCTATCTATCTATCTATCTATCTATCTATCTATCTATCTATCCATTGTGTTAATGCACCATTAGGGTTCAAGTGACAAAAGCTGGGAAATTAGATTTTAGGGTTCCCAACCCTAAAACCCCACCTCATCCCTGGCTTCCAACCCTAGGACTACACCCCAACCTTGTATGCAGGAACAGGTGTGAAGGGTGTGCCTTGGGGTTGTGAACACTAATGCTCACCCCATTCCAAGAGTAACTAAGCTATGATGGGCACTGAATAACAGAATGGGGTGAGCATTAGGGTTTGAACCCTCTGGGCCCCTGCATTCCTATCTATCCATAAGTGTGGAGACATTGTAATTAACCCTCATCTCCCTGTGAGAGTGCAGGGCCCATCACTCCATAATGGATTCCATATGCGGGAGCACAGGGTCCGAAGTATCCATAAGTGTGACATTATAATTAACTGTTATCTCCCATCTATTCATACTGTAAGTGTAAAGACATTGTAATTAACCCTCATCTCCCTGTGGGAGTGCAGGGTCCAGAGGGCCTTGTGCTCCCATCAGTCCATAATGGTATCCATATGTGGGAGTACAAGGCCAGAGACATTGCAATTAGCCCTTGTGCTGCCAATGGCACAGAATCACAGTCACCATAGGGACATTGATAAAAATGTCCACCACAGTTGTAATCAACCTTCAGACCCTACACTCCCATCCCTCCATAGATGTGTACATGTATGTAACTGTAGCCCTGTGCTTCCATTTATAGGACAACAGCGACCAAATTGTCAGCATAGCCTTCTTATTACCCCACCTCATGTTTCCATTACAGAAAATGTTTAAATTCCCACCAAAATGTAATTCTGCAATGCCATTCCATGCCACAGGTACAAAAACACATACTGGGCAAAATTAGAGAAATGACAGCTGTGACATACATGAGGTGGGGTAATAAGAAAGCTATGTTGAAAATCTGGGTCAAAATATTTCAAATTTCAATAGTTATGAGTGGGTGTAGTGCAATTGCAATGAATGGTCATAACTTTGGCATTTTTTTTTCATATTCTGACCCCAAATTTTCAACATAGTCTTTTTATGACCCTACCTCATAAACCTCATAGGTGAACATTTTCAAATCCATGACACAAATGCTATTCCAAGTCCACAGGTACAAGAACACATTTCAGACAGGATGTGAAAAAAATGACAGCTGTACTGCTAATGAGGTGGTGTGAAAAATTACTGTTAAAAATTTGGACTCAGAATATTGGAAATTACCAAAGTTGTATGTGTGTGTAGAAAAATTTCAATGAACACTCATAACTCATCCATTTTAAGGAATAGTTCACCAGACTTTCAACATGGCCTTTATGGGACCCCACCTCATGAACACTAGTGGTGAAATTTCATTACTCAGACCTGAAAGGTAATTTCACACAGCGACTGCAATGTCACCTTCCAGCCCTGATTAACAAAATAACAGTGTCAGTGTTCATGAGGTGGGGTCCCAAAAAGGACATGTTGAAAATTTGGTGAAAAAATCCCTAAAAATGGCAAAGTTATGAACATAAATTTAAAATGCCATTGAAATACATTATATGGCACTTACCTTGACTCCTCAGTTTACAGTTTAGTTTTGAAGCGTGAGGATGTGTCTCATTCCACAGAAGATGACAGCCTACAACCTTCAGTGGTAAGTATTGGGTAAGGGTGTGTGTGGGGTGGTGGGTACCCAGTGGGAAGGTTGGGAGGGGGATGTTGGGGATGATGAGGGACAGTTTTCCTTTTCTTCAGGTTAGAAAAATAAAAGACATTGGGGGACTGTTTTCTTTTTACAGCATTAAAGTTAAAAAAATATTTCAGGACACTGAGGGTGAGCTCCCTAGTGTCCCACATTACTGGGGGGGGCTCTAAATGCTGACACAGGGATTGGACCCCCTGATGTCGGCTAATTAAAAAACAACATGCTACATCAGTGGGCATTATGGCATCAGATTATATTATATGGTAATACATCCCCTGGAGCCACTCGTTGCTGTATCAGAGTGGTTTCAAGTGCCTTCAGCTTGAGCGAGAACAGATAAGCAAAGCTGAGCTGTTCTGGCTCAAGCTGAATGCAAGCAAAACCACTCAGATACAGGAACAAGTGGCTATGGGGAATGTATTAATATATTTTTGATCGAGAGTGATCAATAATTTATTTAAAAAAAAAACATCCCAGAAGTGCCCATTTCTAGGGCATCTGCACGTGAGACGCTCTTCACAGAATAAGTGAATAAGTGTCTCATGCACAGAGGAAAGGAGCACTCTGAATGGTCGGGATCACTCTTTCGATCTATAATAATAAATAAACAAGGGATTAGGGGACAGTGATGAGAGGGTGGGGGATGCCAATAGGCACCAGAGAATATATGGGTCCAGTCACTGGAGAGTGAATGGTGCCATTAGACACCAGAGAAACAATGGTTCACTACTCACACTGCAGCCAGCATCTGGAGTTCAGCTGTGGATGCAGAACTAATTAAAATCCACTATTCTCACACAGAGAACGCAACAGAAAACATCTCTCACTAAGCTGAGTACCTTGGATTTCAGGTGCCCAGAAAACTATTTCTGGCCCTAATTCTGAAAAATAAACAGCAGAATCTGGCTAAACATGGCCCATTTAGCTAGGTTCTGGTGTTTGATTTGTAAAATGACAACACTTTTATGTACTTTCCATGCCTTTCAGTTCATGGAAAATAACCCAAAATGGCAGCTTGCTAAAAAGAATTTTGTCTTCACAAAAAAGGAATGGATCTCATAAGAAAGAATTCTTTTTCACTAAATCAAATCCTTTGTCAAAATTTTAACCTCTATTCTGGAAAGTGTTCTTCCCATAGAAAATAATGGGAACTTAAAAACTGAAAACCTTGCAACAGATTAATGTTTTTTACCAAACAAATGCTAGCAGTTCTGTTACCCAAATTCTTTCTACCATAAAAAAATTGCACCAAAATTCCACACCATCTGGGGACAAGGAGATCAAGAAAAAAACTGTAAAAAGTGGCAACTTTTAAGGTTTTTTCACTATCTGGAACTCAGAATCTGTGCATCCATCAGGAACACAACTTGTCATATCAAAAAATCTACCCCACATGACAGTGCATACCACATTTTGGGCAAATCCATTATTCGGTTGCAAAGTTATTAAAGTGCAAAATTTGAGGTTTAACATTAAACAGGCTACTCAACTCTAAGTACAGTATAGGTTCCCCTATAATATGAAGGAAATGCAAAAATCACACATGCACCCAAAATGTATACATACACACATACACACACACACACACATATATATATATATATATATATATATATGTATGTGTGTGTATATATATATATATATATATATACACACACACATATATATATATCTTAGTGGCATGGTAGCATACATATATTATGGTGGCACCATAGTGCCACTATATTTAAGGTTGAGCTGGGTGTTCTACATTAAACTTCAAATTTTTAACTTTAATATCTTCAGAACCGTTGAATGGATTTGCATGAAATTTTGCATGTGTGGTTTGTGGGATTAGATCTCTTGATCACTGAATAAGCTGAGATTTGTAGAGTATATGAGAATGGGGTGAGTGTTAGGGTTGACAACCCCAAGGCACACCCCACTCCTAATTTGCAAAGACTTACAAGAAGTGAAACCAAAATGTTATTTCCTGTTGCTGTCTGGGTTGCAAACCCTAATGCCACAATTCCTTACTTTTGTCAGTTTAACACTAACTATTGCATTAATGACATTTTTTGCAAAGAATTTCCATTCTTTTTGAGATAGTGGAATTGTATCCTCATTCATGCAGGTCCCATTAGTGCCTGTGTGAACAGATGCGGATGCTCTGCGTAAAGAGAAGACTCCATCCACCTACAGAATTTAAGGGCCCACAAATAGCAAGCGCTGCAGTTCAGTGCAATAACAGATGTAAATAATTCATGGGGGTGTCTGGTGGGCTGTGGAAATGCAGAGCCCTGTGGTCCCTGCACTTCTATGTGGCCCCAGCTACAGATGCACAGGTCAAAGAGTGCATCTGTCAGCCAATGCAAAATGCACTCTGCCACCCAAGGAGGGAGAGGTGCAGGCCCTATGCCAAGATGACAGTTATCTCCACTATATGATACCCAAGTCTCTGAAGACAACCCTGCACCTTTCATTCCCTAATTGGGGGGTGTTGCATAACACCCTCACCCTGTCCAGCTGGGTCACTGAACTCACTCCCAATGTGAGCTCACCAGCATGGAATCACAAAGCATACCTGTTGGGGTCAAGAGTGACACTACACACAAAGTTTTGTAATAATTATATGTTCTTTTTATTTTTCAGTTTTAACCCAAAATTTTAAAGATACTTGTTTTATGATTCACCTTATGAACATGACACGTACCATTTATAGTATACTGTCTGAAATGTCATTTTGCACCAGAAGTGTGAAAATACATCTCAACCAGGACATTCACCACAGACAGGCAGTTTTTTGAACAACCCAGGAACTGAAGACAGAACAACTGGCATGATTCTGCTGCACTCCTGAGGTGCTATCTTTTGAATGAGACATTAAACCTAGGTCCCATCTGCCTGTTCAGGTGGATGTTGAAGATCCCATGGCACTTCCCAAAAACAGTAGGGTAATTTTATTAGAAAACACATAAAACACAAAGCAAAACAAAGGATGATACATTACAATGTGAGCATAATCATGTACAATAATTCCCGACAGTCAACAAAAAATAGTTTTTACTAACTTAACCTCATTTGTATTTTAATAAAAATGAAAAACCTTTCCACCACACCTGGACCTTGGTCAAAGGATGAAGAGAAATCTCATAATCATATACTGTTTGTAAAGCAGTTTCACATAATCTTGTAAAGGTTTCATGAGGCATGTGTTGCTGTTGTAAAACCCATTGGCATATGGCAAGCCATAAGTAGAACTTGAGAAAAGTAAAATAAAACAGCTAGAGTACTTGCATGATACTTTTTAAGAGACATCGGGTAATCTCTTAATACAAAATTCCATAAGTCAAATTTGATAATCAAGGCAAACTCCATTTGTGAGCCAAAAAAGTCCATAGAGATTGAGCATAATTGTAAGTTAATAGGAAATGCTTCATAGATTCTTCTGGGGCTGCACACTCAGTGTATGGGCAAGTACGTTTTTCTAGGGCCTTGTGCTTACTATTACCACTTACATTTAATCTCCCATAGGAGCATAACCATAATACTTCCCACATATGTTTTGGGATTCTCTTGTTATTCAGTTGTTCTAATACATTGCATTTTTAGTGAGAGGGCAGTTTTTAAAGTCAGGTTCTGGTGGACCAATATTTTGCATGGTAATCTTATATAATTGAGGCCCTCTATTCTGGGTAATTAGGTGTTTTGAAAAGTTCCATTTATTCAACTTCTGAACTGAAGTTTTTATATATTCTGGAATCTGGATGCATTTATATATCCTAGGTAGGGAAACATTGATTTAGAAAGAAACTAGCTAGGTTATTCAATATCCACTTATCAGGTAAGGTTTCAGAGGGAATTAAGCCTATTTTGGCAGTCTGGGAAAGGAAGAGGGTATGGAAAAAAAAAAACAATGACTCTATCATGCCAGTGCCCCCTTTTTCTTTTGATAAGTATGTAAAAGCTCTCTTAATGGGGTTCAGTCTGCTACCCCACAACATTTGAAAAACAACACTGAAAAGCTATGTCTTTAGTTCTGCAGGGTTGGGGTGGGGGACTATGCCCATGTATAAGAGGCAAGGGATTAAACATTTCTTAATAATCTGGACCCTTTTCAGTTTCAACAGTTTCTGTCTTTTCCATCATTTAATTTTAGTTTCGCATGTAATTAAAGCTGATTCCCAATTCAATGACACTATATTTTGAGTTCCAAAAACGAGACCTAGTATCTGAATTGGCTCATTAGAAATATGTAGTCCACCCAAATGAGGAGAAATAGAATTTATTTTCCCTAGTGTATCCCCTTACACTTATCCAAATTTAGTCTGGCAGTAGATACTTTTGAGTAGGTCTGTAGCTCCTGGATCATCGTGGGGATGGTCTCAGTATTGGTCACAAATAGACATATGTTGTCTGATATGCTAATACTTTTACTTCATCATTTTGTTGATGTCCTGATAGGCCATGCATGTGCTGATTCTGTATCAGTCTTTTAATTAGAGGGTCTAGAGAAAAAACTTATAATAGGGGGCTTAAGGGACACCCTTATTTGACTCCTTCCAAGGGTTTAATCTCAGCTGCTATGTGTCCTGCTACAATGGGGTAAAGGTGAGGTGAAGAATAAAGTAATTCAAGCCATTGTATGAATTCATCCAGGATCCCATAACTCATTAAAGTCTGGAAAAGGAATGAATAGTTAACCCTATCATATGCTTTGCTTTGATCCAGAGAAATTATAAACCCTGTAATTTGATATTTATTATAAAACTCTATAATTTCCATGAAAATAATAAGAGCATGCTGAATTTTCCCATCTGGAAGCCCACATGACTGGGTAGGATGAATTAATGAATTAGCAGCAATTCTTAGGCAGATCTGTAATATCTGGGACAAAATGTTAAAGTCAGCATTTAGTAAACTAATCAGTTTCCAGTTTTGGATAAGAAACTTGTCCCCAGATTTATAGAGCAAAATTATTAACCCTTTTTTAAAGTGTTTGGGCACATGTTTCATCAAAAAACAAATACTCAAATAATTTTTTCTAAACAGGCAGCTAGCTTCTGAGCAAAGGTTTTATAAAATTCATATGGCAACCCATCAATGCCCGGGGAAACCCCCAATTTCAGAGTCCCTATTACTTGGACTATATTCTGTGCTGAGATAGGCATTAGTAATTCTTGGAACCCCTTGGGGGTCTGCTATTTTAGGGATTGTAGTTAAATAATCTTTTAGTTCTAGATCAGAGGGTGGATTCATTTCTCTAAAGGATTTTAAGTAGGTTGAGACAATCTTATCTAATTTATCAGGAGAAGTAACTAGATTTCCTTGTTCATCTTTTAACATGGAAAAGGAAGAGGAAACTTTTCTGGTCTTACATGCTTCAAAGGGGTCACCATGTGGTCTTTTTTTGAGTACCATATATTAATTCTGCCTTCACTGAACTGGTTCTGTCATATTGCCATTTCAGGATTTCTGAATTAAAGGAATTAATTTGGGAAGATAAATCAAACCTAGCGGTTGACGCTAGTGACATGAGGTATTGTAAATGAGATCTCAGTTTCAGATAAGTAAAATATTTTCCCTGTGCTGTAGTTCTCCCATAATGTTGGAACGAGTCTTTCAGGTCTTTTTTAGTATCCTCCCACCAGGTTCCAGCGTCCTCACAGAGGTCAAATACCGAGCTCTGGTGCACAATAGTCCCCTTATTTCATTTTGAACAGTTGAATCGGACAGTACAGAACTGTTTAGTTTCCACCTGTTCTGTTTGACTGGTTTATTAGAGTCTGGTCAGATGGCTGCTTTTAGAAGCATATAGACAGAGAATTCTATTGGGATCACAGCCGTATCCATGGTCTGAACAACCTTTGAAATAAACAAGCAATCAATAACAGTGGTGAGTTGACCCCTCCTTGAAGTAAAGGCTGGACCTGCTACTTGGCGCTCAGCACAATTAACCAGATCTGTGATCTGAATACATTTGTGTAAGGTGAAGGAGTCACAGTAAAACCATTTTTCCCACTGCATGTCTGTCGTTTATCTTAATACTGCAGTTAAAACTGCTCCCCCCAAATAAATGTTTTTTGCAGTAACCAAAATGGGTTGGATAGCTTTAATCAGTTTAACCCTTTCAACTTTTGCCAGAGGCTGTACACGTTAATAAACCTGCAAGGTGCTGCTATCCAGAGGCCATCCAGGATTAATACTCTTTCTGGGATAAGATCAATTATTTTCAACAGTTGACATGAGTCCCCTTTGAATAGTACACTGATACCATCAGCCCTGTCATGTCAGAAGGACCAATAGAATTAGCCCCAATACCATTCAGCTTTATAGAGTCTAAGTTGTGACATGGAACACATCCAAGTTTCCTGTAAAAAGAAAAAAAATCAAAATTTTGATCATGAGCCAATTGAAAAATTGCCTGACTCTTCCTGTGGTTCAATAAACTACAAACATTAACAGAGAAAAAACAACGCATCAGAGTTGTTTAAAAATCAAACTAAATTAACTTTTTTCCCTTCTCTTTTTTCCGTCATATTTAGGATCATCCAACTTAGGGTTTTCAGAGATAAGGGAGGAGTTATCTGACCCACCCTCATCCATCTCAGAGTCCCCCCAGTTGTTACCTGACAACACAAAAAATTAGTTCTCAGTTTCTAGTTCAGGGGGTTCAGGGTTAGATATGTTCTCCCTGGTAGACCATCTCCTAGTCTGTGGTAAAGTCCAAGGTTGTGGTGAAGGCATACCAAATGGGCCCGCCATAGGATCCTCTGTCTCATTTCCAGAATAACAGACAGGTTTTAACAATGCTGAGATATGTGAACCATATGTGTTACCTTCAGGTTGTTTTTTACTAGATGAGGGTTGTCCCAGAGGGGTTACAGATTTAAGCAATAAGGCACAACAGGGTGTGAGTTATTGGGGGTTTACCCACGCCTTGTGTGGTGTGTCACGAGGTGCAGCTGAGTGACTTAACCACACAAGAAGTGGGTAAATCCCCAATAACTCACACCCTGGAGTGCCTTATTGCGATTATACACTGGACCCATGTGTAAAATGTGTTTCATTATGTTGTTTTATAAATGCATTTCCTCAGCCATAGTTAATGCAGAATTTACCCACGGTCACGTGACATGTTTTGACCAATGAGGTTACAGGATTTGTACACACCATTGTATAATCAGTGTTATTCGGCTGTGCCTTTAAAACATTTTTGCGGTGTAGGTGGGCCCAGACCTGCCTCAGGAATGACATCTTGGACTTTTGAATCTGATCATCAGGATTAATTGCATCACATTTATTTCTGGATGCCCATGGGCGCTCCTGAAAGAGGTGACCAGTATCATCACAAAGATTACATTTTGTGTGGTAGCACATTGTATGCTGATGTGCCCCACCTCTCCACATATGCCACATCTGGGTTTATTGCAGACATTTGATGGGGGTGGTTCTAGCCCCACACTTGTAACACACCTTGGGTTGTCCAGCATAGAAACAGACGGCCCTGTTTCACCCCAAAAGAAAACTGTTAGGGAGATGGCAAATCCCTTTTTCAGTTTGTCTTAACTTTATTTTGAATTTCCAACCCCCAGTCCAAAATTGTTCAGCATCCAAAACGGCCTCAGGAGTACTGAGGACCTCACATCTTTGTTGCATCCAATGTATGATATCCCCAACATGAACCCCCTCATTTCTGAACATTACAGTCACAACTTTATTAGAGGTTTTGTTAAGGGGATTGCAAGAAAAGATATCCAAAGGGGGAGAAACTTTTATCTGGTTATACTTGAGCCAGAAATGTTCCATGGTTTGTGGGGTTCTGGAACTAATGTCAAAATTATCCTCCTCTGAAACATTTATAAATGCAAAGACATCAGCTGGAGAAAAATGTAGTGAGTCCTTTAATAATTTCTTGCCCACATACTATCTGTCAGGTCTGAGTTATAGACCCCCTTTGTACTGCAAACAAACTGTGTGTTTTCTAGGAGTAGCTTCAGTTCTATAGAATACATCAGAGAAAAGTGGGCCTTTTTTGGGAGGAGGTGGAAGCTCATTTTTTTGGGGTTGTGCCAGCTGTAATGGTTCATTTTGCTCTGATTCAGTCGCTGGATTCCCTGTGGGATGTTTTTGATTGTCTGAGGGAGTATCAGGGCCAGACAGACTCTCACCTATTGTTTGAGATTATCTGTACTGGGAACAGCTGTCAAATCAGCTGTCATTTTAGCAGTTGCTATGGAAACACTCGCAGGCAAGTTAGTAGAACTATTACTGTTTGTAGGGTTTGTTTTGTGCAAGACAGTATTTGTCACCACAACATTCATTTCATGTTCAGATACCTGATTTTTTTCCTGTTGGGAGCCATTCAGGAGTTGTTTGAGAATCAGAGATTGGGTCCCAATCAGGGTCAGGGACCCATTTTCATTCATTCAATTGCATTCAGCCCACCGATTTCAGGGCTCGCTCCGGTGGCCACTGTGTCTCAGAAATGGTTAGGTCTGACACATAGAAGGCAGTTTTTGCCACTGCCCTCACTGACAGTGGCTTGCTTTGATTTTGACAATCAGATGCCTGAGGGGGGTTGCCATCTGCTGAGTCATCGCTTGGCATCATAACATCCAGTGATAAGTTTCTTTTTGACAACATTAATGCTGACTGTTTTCTCTGGAGATCTTATTTTCTTTTTTTGTACTTTTCCTCATCCTCTGCAAGTAGTTGTAGGAATTTCATGTTTTTCTCTGCAATTTCTTTGTCCAGAACTTCTTCGTCCTTGTTGAACTCAAATATCTCCACAGAGGGGAATTTCTTCCAGTTCCATACTATTGCTGGCTACTTTTCCATCCTCAGTCAGTGAGCTATATCTTGGCTCATCCTCCTTCATGTTAGTGACTGGGTCAGGGGACCGCTCCCCAGCCTGCTGCAGCCCAGTTCGTTCTTCAGCCTCCTAGTCTGCCATTCCAAAAAAGCAACAGCTCCCCCACCCAAGAGTAGGAGAATTTCCCCAGTGTCCTGGCTAAAATTTCCCCCATTCACTAAAAATACCAACAGCTTAATCTGGTTCAGTGTCAGCTGGCATCCATCTGTATCCCCACTCCCCTGGGATGAGGCTGAAAATAAGCAGAATTGTCTAGTCCTCCTTTCCCAGTCAACAAAAACTAGAATAAAAATAAATAAAAGAATTAAATAAAATCTGTTTGCTGCTATGTGCAGAAGATGCAAAACTTCTGTTTTAATCCCATATGGAGATTGGCATTATACCATAAACACTGGCTCCTGAGTGCAGTGCTAAGGGGAGTTGTATTTTTCAGGATGTGCTGTCCTTCAGATGGGACTTTTAACTGAGATCCTGTCTGCCTGTTCTGTTCCGGTGGTGGTTCAGATGGATGTCAAAAATCACATAACATTTACTGGAGAAAGTTAAGGGAATTTCACCAGTGTCCTGGCCAAATGTCCCTATTCACTAAAACACCACCAACAGTTTCATCCGGTTCAATTTCAGTTGGTTTGCGTGTGTATCCCCCCTACCAAATGAGGCTGAAAATTTGCAGTATTGTCTAGACTCTTTTTCTGTCAACAAAAACTAACTAAACCAATACATTTTAGGAGATCTGGTGCAGACTGAAAAGAGAGGCTCAGTTTTCACCTATTTCCTCCCAACCCCACTTGTCTGTAATGATTTGCCTCCCGTCTTGGAAGTAATAGGTAAGGTGGCTTCCTGCTGGTTAAAGTGCATGAGTGCTAACCAGGACAGAAAAGTCAGGGTTTCAACTTCTGCTAGACTACTGTAGTAGCCATAGCGTGTGGCTGCCTCTCTCACTCTCTCTGTCTCCCTCCTTCCTTCACTCCTGCTGTTTATTCTACTTGCAGAACAATTGGTTTGGAAATATGATCTGACTTACTAGCCCCTCCCAAAACTACCCGTTCCATGATAATAAGGTTGACAATTTCCACAGCCTGTGATATCTTGTTTAGTAAGGACTTTATCTGTAGTCTGTACTTTATTGACCTTTCCCATGCAAACCTCATTTTATTATCAAACAGATAAACACTATTAAAGGGAAAATATGAGGCTTTTTGTTGTAAATCAGTAGAAGGATTAGTGGCACTCAGCCATGCATACCTTCTTATTATTACTGCATTACTTACTACTGTGATTGCAATGCCATTGAGATCTCTTTTTCATCTTCTGCTAATCCTACTTCCACCACCTGGCCCCCTTCTGTCCTGGTGCTCCTAGTGCTGTCACCCACCTTCTCTAAGGCTTACTTCTTTAGTGAGTCTCCCACAGTTTAACCAACATGGGGGAGAGCCCTTCTAGGTTGCAGTAACCCCTCCAGATCACAATTCAGATTGCTTGGAAGAGGTGTCTATTCAGTAGTGTGGAACCTGTGGAGGTTTGGGCATCATCCAGTCATGGTTGGTAGTTTTTCTTCCTGTTTTTTTCTTCCCATGGGAAGTCAATTGTGCAGTGATGCACCATGCATGCATACAGAGGCCTATACATGCAGATCAGTGTCTGAAGTCAGAGCCTCCCCCAAGTATGCATTCCCCTGTGCTCCAAGCCAATCAAGTAGCACCACTGGTATCATCTGTGAAGGCAGTCACTCTCCGGCCCCCTCCACTAAGGAACAACATTAGTGTCAGCTGTGAAGGCAGTCACTCACCCCTCTCCTCTCCTGACTGATCAAGGAGCACCATTGGTGTCAGCTGTGAAGGTAGCTGCTCACCCTACTTCCCTTCCCTTCCCTTCCCTTCCCTTCCCTTCCCACCAAGGAGCACCACTGAGGTCAGCTGTGAGGATAACCACTCACCCTTCCTCCCCTCCTAGCTAATCAAGGAGCACCATTTGTGTCAGCTGTGAAAGCAGCTACTCACCCATCAACCTCTCCCAGTCAATCAAGGAGCAGAATTGGCATCAGCTGTGAAGGTAGCCACTCACTTTTCCACCCCCGTGGCAGGCATGTAGTGGGAGGCAGTACCACTCCCCCTCCCCCAATGAGAGGAGAGCTGCCCTTGTGATGCTCAACTCTCCCTTACCCAGTCAGTCTGAGCAGCCCGCATCAGTTCCCAAGCCTGGGTTGCCCATTCTTTACCAAGTGCCCCAGAAACTTAATTTCAGCATTGATCATGCATATGACGTCCTGGAGTGGCTGTAGCACAGCTGAGATGTCTCTTATGTGAGCTTCCTTGTTTAGGCTGAAGAAGACCATGTTTGTATGTGGTGGCATACTACCCATGGGATTGTAGGATGTAGTCCATGAGGTGCTGGAAAGAAGCAGAAGCACCATACAACCCAAAAGGGAGCATAGTGAAATGATACACAAAAAAAGAGGTTGCAAACATAGGCTTTTTTTTGTTGAGATTCTGGAGTCAATGGATTCTACCAGTGTTCTTTTGTTAAATTTAGGATACTAATGTACTGGTCTTTTCCCAGTTCATCCAACTCAGCTACCCTAGGCATTGGGTATGCATCAAATTTGGCAATGCACTGACTGTCCTTAGTCAGTGCATAAATGAATTGTGCCTTTTGGTTTAAGGATCAGAATAATGTATTTTGACCATGCTGTTTGGAATTCCTCAGTCACTTCCTACTTCAGCATGCAACAGATTTCCTTCCATAGTGCCTCATTTGGTTTCTGGGAATTTTGTAATGGTGGTGTTGAATCCATATACCTGGCCCAGTCTCAAAGGAGTGTTTCAAGCAAATGTGTTTTACATGGTTTTATGGAAAAACACATCACCAAAAGTAGTCACCAGATCTTGAGCTTTCCTCTTTTGGGTGGTGTCAGATCTGTTTAGGTTTAGTTTAGTTCCCTTTATTAAACAACACATACAGTACTAGGTCATTGCAATGCAGAGGATAAAACCTCCAAAACAAAACAGCAAGAAAAAGGCACAATACTGAAGTTAAAACTTAACAATGAGTGTATTTCTAATAACTATCTATGGGGATAAAATAATTGCATGCAGATCAAAAACTCCTTAGTACAATTGTTTTTAATATAGAACCATTTTTCTACACAGTCCGAACTTTGCAACTTAGATTTTCACTTTTCTTTTTTTCAATGACCATTGCCATAAATTTGGTCACTGTAAGAATGACTGGGGAGTGACTTGAGGGCAGCAGAATACTTAGCTGTTGATTGTCCTTGCCCTGAACTTAAATTTATTTATTTGTAATTTGTGACCAGGAAAAGCACTCTGAGCTGTGATAGCTAATTTCCAATTGCATTCTGGGGCTGGGGGGTAATATGGACCTGTTTTATTGAGAAGGATAATGTTAGTCAGGACACAGGGAAAAGTCTATTCTCTTATAAGTGCCATGAGATCTAAACAGTGCAGCACCCCCTAGTGTTGTGGTACAGCTTCAGAACTGGACATTGGTTCTGGTTCTTAGTGAAAGACTAAATCCATAATCTTTTGATCTTCTCTCCTCGTACTAAAGCATGCAACCAGCTATGCCCCTGAGACTACAATTGTTAGATTTCCAAGATATTTAGTTGTAATAAAAACAAGTAACAGGGAAGGAGCAGTAGACTCAGTCTCTTTTGAAGCAAAAGAGCAGAATCTCTCATAAGGTATTTTTAGAAATGTACTCCTTTTAAAATGAGACCTATTGGACCACCTCTGAGCCAGGGACCAGGCGTGGGAAGCCTACAAAACATCAGGCACCCACGCTGATCACCTACATTACTGGATGCTTAGGAATGCCTGCACCAGGCTTATCCAACAGGCTAAAGCATACTATTTTACATAATCTTCCAAAAACAATCTAAATCACCTGGCCAAGTTTTGGAAGTTGATTAAATCACTCTTCTCCCCTCCCATCCAGCCCACCACCCCTGTCCTAGTTGTAGGCGGTTCCACAATATCAGAATCTCATGCAGTAGCCACTGTTTTCAACTCCTTTTCACTAGTAGTGTGACCTCTCTCTGCTCAAGCACACTGCCTGCCACACTCCCTACTACATCTGCATCCCTAGCCACCCAAACCCCTACTACATTCGCATCAGTACCCACCCAAACCCCCTACTCGGCTTTCTCCTTCTTCCTGGTTACTCCGCATGAAGTACTCAATGCTTTGTTCGCTCTCAGTCCCTTTAAGGGTAAATGTCTCTTGGGGCTGGATGCCAAAATGCTCTACCTTTCGGCCCCAGCCATCACCATCCCCCTAGCGTCCTTCTACAACCTCTCCTTCTCTGGTGCCACAATCCCCTCTGATTGGAAGCATGCCACAGTCATCCCTCTCCCTAAAGGTGGTGACCCATTTTTTCCTGGTAACTTCTGCCCCATCTCCCTCCTCCCCATTTTTAGCCCAAATCCAGGAACATCTAGTCCTCTTGCAACTTTCCTCCTTCCTTGACTCCTCCTCCTCCTTCTTTATTCCCTACCAGTCGGGTTTTAGGAAATCCCACTCCACTGTCACTTCCTTCCTCAGGCTCACTGATTCCATCCTTACAGCCATGGACAAAGACCACGTCACATCTGCCATTTTTGTTGACCTAGCTAAGGCCTTCAACAGTATCTCTCATGCCCTTCTCCTATCGAAGCTCTCCCAAGCAGGGCTCTCCAGTGCAGCCATCAGCTGGTTCAAATCATACTTGGTAAACAGATCCCAAGCAGTCAGAATTGGTGCATCCACTTCTGTTTCCCTCCCTGTCACCATCAGCGTACCCCAAGGCTGTGTCCTTGGCCCATTTCTGTTCTCCATTTTCCTGAATGACCTGCCATCAGCTTGCCCACACACATCCATTCACATGTATGCTGACGACACAGTGATGTATACTTCAGGCCCCTCCCCCCTGGAAGTGGCACTCAGACTCCAGCAAGACTTCAATGATGTTCAGCTCTGGTTCTGCTCAAATCAACTTACTCTCAATGCCAAGAAAACTGTCTCTTTAACCTTTGGCATGAGGCAGAGACTCTCCCGTCTCCCTGCCACTCCAACCTTCAAAACCCTAGATGGGGCTCCCTTAGAAGCATACACCACTTTTAGATATCTTGGGGTCTGGCTGGACCAGCACCTTGACTTCTCTGCACATATCAATGCTACCAACAACAAACTGTACTCCAGACTGGGCGCCTTATACCATAACCGTGGCTGTATCCCACTGCCAGCCTACAAGGCAATTGTGCAGAAAATGATCCTCCCTATTTTTGACTATGGGGACGTAGTCTGCAGTGCTGCCTTAAGTCCACCATATCCTCTTTTCCACTCCTTCTGTCACTGTGCTCTGGCCTGTACACCCTCCACCCACAACTGTGACCTCTACCAGTCCCTTAACCTCGTTTCGCTCTTCTATAGGCACCAGTCCCACTGTAATAGACTCACAGCCACATTCTGGGCCCAGTCATTGCCCCCCCACCTCTTTTCTACCCTAAATGCTCAACCCCCCCGCTTACTCACTCAGGAACTCGACTTCCAGCTCCACCAAGTCCCTTACATGGCGACCTCTGCTGGCAAGCTAGCCTTTAGAGCTTGCATGCCGAAGCTATGGAACTCCCTGCCTGCAGACATTCAGCGTGCTCCCTCCTCTCAGATACTCAACTCCCTCCTCAAAGGGCACTTCACTGCCATCTGCTCATGCAGCCTACGCTCACACTAGACAAGGGCCCAGCTCTCCAACTGATTTCAGCAATGGCTACTCCTACGTTTCATTTCTGACCCTGATATAGTTGTCTTTTGTACCTTCTTACCATATTGATGCCATATTAACTCTGATGTTCTGTTGTTGCTTGCTGTGTATATGCTGTATATATATCTGTATATATTATGTATATATTCTGTGTAATTTCTGTATTATGTATGTGATATTGTATCCTCCCATCCCCAACACCCCCAGGACGCATCTGGAATCGAGCGGTAGTCTGCTCAGTGTGCCTTTCCTGGTAAAACTTTTAAATAAATAAATAAGTTAAAAGCTGATTTATAAGTTACAAAGTGTAAGGCAGTAAATGCTTACCTAACGTTAGGAATTTATAAATGATGTAAAGATGATTAAGAAATGGATAGATAAAATCCTGAAACCTGACCATGCTTCCAGTCCATATGTTTCAGCATTTATTCACAGAGCCATTTGCCTCTCTCCTGGGTTGAAATGCCCCAAACAAGCATGGCTACATTGGCATCACTGATAAGGCCGAACTACTGCCAAATGCGACTCTGCTTCCAGTAGGTTTGCTGACCTCTGTTTCAGCTCTTCACTTTTACATCATGCTTTTGCTCAAATATAGTCTCTGCTGTATGCTACCTTTTGACTGCCAGTCACACAGTCTGCTAGCTGCCCACTGTGACTGTCCAGCTCCTGCAACTGCGTCAACTTGATCTAACTACTGCCAACTGCACAGCATACCAAAATCCCACTGTGCAGCTTTAACAGATAACAGGCCCCTGACCCATGATTCCTCACCATATTTGGCAAACAGCATTGCCTTTTGCTTGCCAGTCAAGGGCCTTTCATCACACTGGTTGCTAACTGGAGTTCTTTGACTCTGGCTACAGCCCCTGACCCCAAGTTCAGCACTGCCAACCTCACAGCATATCATCATAATTTTAACATCCACTTGCGGCCAAACATTGACACCATTGGTAACTAAAGAAAAAGCACTTTGCTGTTGTGCTTTTGTGGTAGTGCAGACAATAGGAAACATGACCAGGAATGCAAGGGTCCTGAGTTTGAGACCAGTCTCTCCATATTTTCTCGCCTTTATTGTAGGTTGAAAAACAAAATATGGTGAGACTGGTCTCAAACTCAGGACACTTGCATTTACAGTCATGTGCTCTGTCCTCTGCACCACCACAGAAGCACAACAAAATGTTCTCATCTGGATACTTGATCTTTGAAAATGCAGTATGTATGCAAAATAAGCTATTCCTATTTTTGCACATACCACATTTTTGAACATCAAGTGTCCAATTCAGTAAGAAGACTAATCCTGTCCCAGTGCACAAAGGATGACAGCACACGACCTCTGCAAGTGAGTATAGAGTGGGGTGGTGGGGTGGTGGGCGAACAGTGGAAGGGTTAGAATGGGGAGGGGAATGGTGGGGACAATGAGGGACCGTTTAATTTTTTCAGGACAAAAAAATGATGTTGGGGGACTGTTTTCTTTTTTATAGGTTTTACAACACAATGCGTTTGTTTTTCGTTTGCCATTTTCTGCCGACCTTATTTTGCCACACGATGTAATGCCTGTGGCATTGTTGTTTTGTGTGGTTTCGTCCTCAACATGATGACCCTGTGTTTCAAGAGATAGGGTCAATGTAAACAGTGTAATAACATTTGGAACTAAAATATTGTAAAATGACCAAGTTATGAGGAAAAGGAATGTGAGACACAAAGATGGAATTTTGGTGTCGCATATTTTAGTATCACACATTTAATTGCAACACTAAAATATGGAGCACAAAAATGTTAGTGTTGCAGATTTTAGTAGTGCACTTCAGTGTCATGCTTAAATATGCAGCACTAAAAATCTTGGCTCACGACACAAAAATCAGCCATTTCAGTAAAGTGACAACCAAAGTCCACAAAAGGTACTTCTGTGTTGTTATGGAAAAAGCAAAGAACAGAATTTTGCTTAGCAGGTCCTGTTAAGCAATATTTATGTGTCTGATTTTTCAAATTCCTCATTTCAATATATCTGCAATTTCTTTTAATTATTATAAAAACAAGATGGTGACCATCATGATCAGAAAATTCTTCTTGTGACCCAAAAAACACTAATTTTGCCAATGTAAAATGCTTGTGAAAGCAACATTTTAGTGTTGTACGAGGTTATCCTAAAACTATACTAAGCATGCTCAGAAAAAAAGCTTTAAATCCCTATAACTCTGGAACAGACTAATATTTGTTTCATGAAATCTTCACAGGGCTCTACCTTAGCATAGGCACCTTAAACCCTGAACGATCCAAAAAAGAATTCTATACCATCTGGACTGTGGGTGAGAGCAAAAAAAGTGTAATGACACCTAAAAATTAAAAAAAATTCTATAAATGCGACACATCTAACCTTCCCCCACCTGCACCCCAAAATACACTGTCCCTACCTCCCCTACCCAACTAGTCCCTGATTATTCAGATAAGACCACCCCATCCAGTCCCTCTCTGGCCCCCCTCTTCCCCCAGCACCCCAAAGAATCTGTTTTTTTTGCCTGTAAAGGAAGAAAACTATCCCCCACTGCAGAGTATCCACTCTGTTCAGTGTCCATATCAGTAATGGTACGAGTAAATGATAATGTTCTTGCTTATAACAAAACCTGACTTCCTGAGGGTCAAACATGGGCCTTCATAAGATACACAGAGAAACAGGGGAATGAGGAATGGAATTAATAACAGGCAAAAATGAGGGAAACCAAGAAGAAAGTTAGGGACTCAAAAGCAGACACTGAGCTGCGTATTGTGGAGAGGGCCAAAGTAGGGGAAAAAACAGTTTTTAGATACATAAAGGAAAAAGGAAGATATGAGAGGGAACTGTGAGGCTGACAGAAGGTAGCTGGGTAATTGAGAAGGACAAACAGAAGGCATCCATGCGTAATGAATATTTCTGCACTGTATTTATTGTGTAGGACAGTGAGCCTAGCCTGAAAAAGGCATAAAAGCTGCTGCTAGCAAATGTCAGAAATGGGGCAGGTGGTAATCGGTTCTATGTGATAACGGCCAGTGCCGAACGGCGACCCGCGTTATCGCGACACCAGTGCAGCGAAACCAATTTCACCACCCTGACACCCTTGGCGCACGGAGGAACAGTGCCGGGGACTTGGTTCTTTTGCTTTCTAGGGGGGGTGGACCCCCCACCCAATGTGGGGGACTTTGCCCCCAGCACCCCTACTAAACAGTTCTCAACTCCAGGGGTGTGTGCTGTGGGGAAGCAAAAAAAGTCGGGTCAAGAATAAAATGCATGTTCTGATGAAGGTGTAGTTCGTTATTGAATGTAAATGGTTCCGTGTTGGCATTTTGGGGCTCCAATTTTCCAAGGTTGAGTCGATGGATTACATATTGTGTTACCATTTATAGACTCCTATGGACCTGATGTTATGGACGTTTATGGATTACCCTACTCCTGTTTATTTGCTGCTGTAATTTGCCATTTGCTGCTTTAAAGGCTACAGTGAAGTTCTGCACATAGAATAAATACTATTGGAAGTGCCTTGGGAGTGCTGACCTTTCTTCTGATTGCAGAAAGTGCTTTTTTCTACAAGATGTCCTGGTAAAGTAACCCCCTTCTCTTTCTATCCATGCCAGTATCAGTCCGGAATTTTGACTGGGTGAGCAGTGCAATTTATTGTATATTTTCTTAGGGTAATAATATCTCAGTGTTCCTACAGGTAAGCCCAGTACCTCATTTGAAAATCCTTTTCATGGGCTTTCAGAAACTGAGCGACAGCAATGTTTCCTTCCCATTCACTTATCGTTTCTTTCGCGTTGTGTCTCTAATATGCTCTTTCTGATCTTCTCCTTGTACCTCACACAACAATCAGCAACGCAACATGACTTGTACTTTGAGTCTTTTTAGCTTTTTTATTCTTTTACTTGCATGAACTAAAATCTGGATATTATACATTAACATTACATTTTATCAACCACTACGAGCTACAGGCTGTATTGCCTATTTTCATCAGGTAGTCCTTCGATGGTGGATCCACCTAAAAAAATAAAAAAAATGGAAATAGAAAGGTATAAGGTGTGATCTCTAATCTTGGAGAGTTCAGGTTGCAGTATGAACGGAGGAATTATTTGGATTTGAACTACAAAAAGTAAGACTCTTCACTTTTCCCAGTATGCTGAATTTTGACTTTTACCACCAATGGATAATTATTATAATCTAAAATGATTGAATGAAGTAACAGGTGAAATAACAAAATAAGAATTGTAGATTCAAAATGTCAAAAGATATGTAAAAATGCCTTATGAACAAGCTTTGATATTGTATTTCTTGAGCAAAAGTTGTTTTTTGAACTGATTTTGTATTTATCTTTTATGTAAATTTTGTGGATTTTCATAGAACTAGATATTGTGGAAAAATTGCTTAAATCGTTTTTTGTACTTGATATTTATATAAAAAATATCTGATTAAATGTTAAAGAAGGTTAAAAAACTTAAAAATCCACTAAAAATTAACTTTGAAATTTAAGGTTCAGATCCCACCAGAGCCACTTAAAATTTGAGAGAAGATCTGCTAGTTAACCTATAGGGGTAGTCAATTCTCTGGCAGATTGGCTATAAAAGGAAGTACCTTATAGTATTAATCACCTCCTGAGGAAGACCACACACGTGGTCAAAGTGCTGGGATTTAGTGCTTATGTTGGATGCACCTATATTGGCTGTAAATTGAATTTTATGGAGCAGAAAGTGATAATTGTGAATCCAGGCACCATATAATAAAAACTCACTGCATTGTGGAAACGAAAAAGAAGGTTGGTGTTTATTTGGAATTTAACTGGCACTCGAGTGCAGAGTGCGTTTGGACTATATTATTTTCATTAGGGTCTTATTTATTTATTGAAATGTTTCATCAGGAAGGCACACTGAACAACAAGTTGCTCATCTCCTGGTGCGACCCGGGGGGGGGGGGTACACTTGGATGAAGAATTAGACATACAGTTTAACATTTAACATATCTGAGAAATTAAACATTCAATTAAATTTGTAACAAGACATACAGTTAAAAAATATCATAAATAATCATACAGTCACATTTGTGACATAACATACAATTAAATATATCATACCTGTGGAATATGCATTTAATTACAAGTGGCATATCTGAGGAACATAGTACATAGTAGTGAAGGGAGAGGAGAGCGTGCTGAGAAGCTGGCTTGGGGAGATGGAAGGTTTAACAGGTGATGTGAGTCATGGAGAGGAGCAGAGGGATAGGTGGACAGTTAAGGGGGGTTAAAGCAGGAGCAGTTAGATGAGAGAAAGTTATGTAAGGCAGAGGCAAGGGAGTAGGAGGAGGAGTGCCATATTTGGAGGGGGGAGTTCCAGATTTGCAGGAAATGATGGGTAAAGCCTGACTGACCAATGAGAGTGATTCATCAGGGGACCAACAAAGTGTGAGTGTCAGAGAATCTGAGGGAGTGTGGGGGGGGGGAAGAAAGTGAGCATGCGAGGTAGGAGGGAAGTTCTCCTAACCAAAATTTAGAAGTGAGTTTGGCACAATGAGTGAGGCACCTGTTGACAAGTGGGGGAAGGGACATGGTGTGGTAGAGGTCACAATGATGAGTGTGTGATGGAGCATCAAGGGCAAATCGACAGAAGGAGTTAAAGAGAGTGTCAAATCTGGTTAGGCAGGATTTGGTGGCGCCATAGACAGCATCACAGTAGTCAAAAATGGGGAGGATCATCTTCTGGACTAGTTCACACTGTGCCGTAGGAGGGATGCAACTACAATTCCTGAATAAAGCACCAAGCTTGGGGTGCAAGTTTTTCAGGATGGTGTCAATGTGACCAGAGATGTTGAGGTGTTGGTCCAACCAAACCCCTAGGTATCTGAATGAGGAAGTGTCCTCTAGAATTGTCCCATCAAGGGTATGGAAAGATGGTAAAGGGTGGAGCTTAGAGTGTCTCTGCCTAGGGCCAAAGGTCATGGAGACAATCTTTTTGGCATTTAGGAATAGCTGATATGAGGCAAACCATAACTCAACCTGGTGGAAGTCAAGCTGAAGGGTGGTTGCTACATCAGCAGGGCATTTGCCAGAGGGGAACAGGATGGTGTCATCGGCATACATATGGATAAAAAAGGAGGGGGAACATACTGAAGGCAAGTCATTTAGGAAGATGGAGAAGAGAATGAGTCCAAGCACTGAGCCCTGTGAGACTCCTGTGGAAATAGAGAGGGGGGGAGAGATTGTATCCTGGATCTTGACTGATTGTGTTCTGCCTGAGAGGTAAGCTCTAAACCAGTTTTAGTAGACAACCCAGCAGCTGTAAGGAAGTCAAGAAGTAGGGCATGAGAGACTGTGTTGAACGCCTTGGTGAGGTCGACAAAGATGGCAGAGGTAATGAGGCCATTATCCATCCCAGTGAGGATAGAGTCAGTGAGCCTGAGTAGGGAGGTGGTAGTGGAGTGGTTCATCTGAAAATCAGATTGGAACAGGGTAAAAAAGGAAGAGTCATCGAGGAAGGAGGTTAGTTGAGAAAGGACCTGGTGTTCTTGGAGTTTAGCAAGGGCAGGGAGGAGGGAGATTGGGTGAAAATTTGCAGGAGAGGGGGGGTCACCACCCTTTGGGAGAGGGAGGACCACCGTATGGTTCCAGGATAAAGGGACAGATGAGGACAAGAAGAAAAGATTTAGGATTAAGGAGAGAGGGTAAGCTATAGCAGAAGCTGAAAGGTAGAGGAGTTTAGGGTCAAGGTCATCTATTGATGGGCCTTTGGAAGGATTAAGAGAGAGAAGGGCCATTAGTGTTTCTTCTGGGGAGACCGCAGGAAAGGAGAAGGAAGGGTGGGCATGGAGGGGGTTTAGTGCTGGGTGTGGAAGGATGAGGAAGGGGGAGGTTAGAGGGGAATGACTTTAGAAGTGCTGTGGGTCAGGAAGTATAATAGGCATTAAACTCTTGATCCACTGCACAGTTTGGAGACTAATGACTTGTTTATTTTAAGCACAGGGGAGGTGGATGTGGGGGGGGGGGGAGAATAGGGCATGGACCACTTTCCAGAATTTGGAGGGGGAATTGATGTTTTTGAGAAAAGATGAATTAAAATATTCAGATTTGGCAAGTCTGGTAGCTTTTGTGCAGGCATTTCTTAACATGTGATTCCTGGCATGGTCTGGGGGAAGCTGGGAGGCATTATGTTTCCTCCAAGCTTTGTCTCACTCTCTGAGACAGGTCAGTAACTCAGGGGAGACCCAGGGATGATGGGTGCCACAAACTCTAGTGCATTTGAATGGAGCGTAGGAGTTTCATGTAGTTAGAAATGTATCTTTTAAATAAGTGAGGGCTTGGTCAATGGAAGGAGCAAAGGCAATAGGGGATCAGTCGGAGCTGGTTAGTTCATTAAGAAGGGGATTAAGGTCTAAGGAGCTGAAGGAGCAGAGTTTCTGAATTTTGCGTGGCGGTTTTGGTCTATGGACGTTCCTGACTATGAAGATTGGGCGATGATCACTGAGGGCATCTGGGAGGATGCCAGATTTAATGACTCGGTGAGGGTGAGAGGTGAGAGCCCAGTCTAACAGGGAGTGGTTAAGAGTTTTATGATTTAGGCGGGTGGGTTCCAGGATGAGTTGGGAGAGATTGAGGCCATGATGTCATTACTTGTCTTGGTAGTTGTTGGTGATAGCCAGTTTTGGTTAACATCACCTAGGATGTATAGCTCACCTTTATGTAAGAAGGAGGTTATGGAGGTAAAGAGACCCAAGTATCAGATGCCTTGGAGCCAGGTCGACAGTAGATGCCAGCTATGAAGAGCTTATGACCCCATACAATTGTTTTATTTCTCTTTCCGTTTGTCTTTCTTACTGTTGGCTTCAGATCTCACCTCCCACCCCTAAGACAACTTATCTCTGATCTCTGATTCTGCAGTGGCTTACTGAGGCACCCTTCTCAATACTGCATCCAGTGTGCAGTTAACTGTCTTCAAAACCTTGGCATTCACAGCAAAAGAGACTCAGAAAGATACTCAGAAATAAAAAAAAATGAACATGGGCCACCCGGTGGTGCTGAAGGTTGAGGCACTAGATGTCACACTTTGTGCTACACTGGAAACCCTGGTTTGGAAACGGACTCGGGTCACTGGGGATTGGTCATGGGAGGTAGGATTGAGCATCCCAACAAATGCACTCCTCCTCTGGGGGAGCGGGTTACAAGGCAGTGATGCCCATATGCATTACCGCCTGTGGAAACATGGGTGGTTAGCACAATGGCTCCTTATTTGGAGTCGAGGGGTGGGGAGGGTGCTGTGAACACTTGATGGTGGTGTGCATAACATGTCATCCATCTGGACTTAACTTCTCTGCATCGGTGCCCTCGGGGGAAGGGACTAGGAGAAAACTAAAGGCAAAACATCTCCCAGTCTCACACAGAATGGCACTGGGTCCACGCTACATTGGGGCCCAGCTGAAAAGACCTGAGGAAAGGATTCCTCGGAGCAAAGACCAGGAGGAAGTAAAAAAAAAAAAAGAACACAAATGCAATGTATTGACTCAACACCAGAGCCAGAGACCCCAATGCTTCAGTGGTAAACCTTCATCAGCGTGTGTGTCAACTATCACCTTGGTGGGCCCTTGAAAACCAGGGATCAACAATGTCAACCACACAGCTTAAGAAGGACAAGCTCCCCAAACACCAGCATATGATGTAAAACTTCAAGACAAGACTCCACACAGCCCATGTAACACGGTATCAACATCCATCAATGTCCGGAGAGCAGTCAGAAGGAGACCTCCAGCTAAATGCCCCCAGGTACACCAGCGGCAGTAATGCAGTGGCAGATACAGCTCATTGTGCATGTAGATCTTACACATCCAGGACAACAGTGCTCCAGATGGTCCTCACTAGGATCTTAGTCTTAGCACACCAGCCTAGGTCCCCTGCATAGAAAGTGGACATGCCTTCCACTATGCCATCTGCCAGTCTATTCAATTCCATATTAATGCATTCTGGTCTTTGGGTTAAAATGAGACAGATTTTCTCACACAGGTACTTCTACCGAGGCATAGTTGCTCAGATAGCCTTGAACAGGCTTTTTAGGAGGGGTTTTGGAGGGGGGAATTCAGCCTGAATTGGCATTTTTATGTTACTCTAGCCATGCTGGATTTAAAGAACTAGAACTGGAAGGATACCAGTTAGTTTATCCTGTATAAAAATAAAGCAATTTACTACTACTATTACTGCTACAGTTAAAGAGCTGTCAGTACCTATCTCAGATATGCACTAGTACTGTCACTGACCCCTAACAGTTCTGTTCTGAGCATGCCAATGACGGTTAAGTAACTAACTGAGGAGGGTTTGGGTAGCACATAATGTGGGTGAGTCAAACTGAGCAACTCAGGTTGAGCAACTCAAACTGACTGCCCGTAGCAATAGCGAGTGAGAAAGTGTAGTGAGGGGTCATTTATAGCGAATGTAGAAGTGAGCTACACCCGCTGCAGCAGGCTATAGGGCTGTGTTTGGCCAAGTGGTTCTGAGCTGGCCATTTAATGAAGTGGCTTCAGTCACTTCCCCTAGAGCTAGTGGACCCAGGTTCTGGTCCGACTGTGGTGGAATATTTTTTTTTTAGTTTCTTCTTACCTATGCCCCCCCCAGAGATGATTATAATAAAATTGGAGGGTGCGGTGGGCTTGCCTCCTGCAAAGGGTGTGCAGGGGACATAGACCTCCCCCACACAAACCTGTTTATTTTATTGCCTCCATTGAGAAAGTAAGCAACCACCACTGTTTATGGCGGTCGCTGTGATGCTGGTCACCCTTTTCACATCTGGTGACGTTTGCTTAGTTTCTTTTTGGTTGGCGTTCTTATTGAGTCGCAGTTATCACATAAAGCCAGGTTTTTTTGCAAGTGTTGACCTACAGTACCTGATTGAATTGTTTGAATAGCGATTTATTGTCTTGGTTTGATTAATTGATTAATTGATTGATTAAAGCAGCATTGGCATTACCCTAGTTTTGGCACTGTCTTTCAAGGCACATACATTTACTCACCCCTCAGTGCTCTGTTTGTGAGACAGTGCTGAAGTTAAAGTAAGTTAATACCAATGCTGCTTCAAGCAATTTTTTAAACCCTGCTTAAAATGTTACCACACCTTCACCAAAAGGACAGGGGACCTTTTTACCCCAGCCTCACATTTCCCTACTTTTACGGCTTTGTGCTTCAGCCCTAACTGATGTCTAAACATAATTTGTTTTTTGCAATGAAGTTCTACCCTGTTTTAAAAGGATGTCTAATCACAAATGCATACCAAGTTGTATTTACAAACTATCCCTGGTACCCAGTGGCACCCCCTCCTCTTCAAATCCCTAAAGCAAGCAGACCTTGGCATCCAGTGGCACTCTTCTTCTTCACCCTGCCTCATACCAAGCAGTCTCTGGCATCCTGTGGCTCTCCCTCCATCACCCTGACACATGCTATTCAGGCCCTGGTATCCAGTGGTACCCCTCTCATATCCTGACCCATGCAAATCTGTGAGGAAATATTTCTTCAATAAACAGGTGGTGGATACATGGAGCAGCCTCCCTACAGTGGTCACTGTTGGGCAAACAGTGAGGGAATTCAAAAATGCTTGGGTAAACACAAGGGAATGTTAACAGTAGGGGAAAAAGGGTAGAAAGGGGATTCTGGGGAATAGGGTAAATGGGCAGACTAGCTGGACTAGGCAGTCCTCATCTGCCAACATAATCTATGTATATGTGTATGTATTTGTGTCTCCACCATCCAGTGGCACCCTTACCCTGACCCATGCTAAACAATCTCTGACATCTTGTGGCACCCCTTTCCTCTCTCTGACACATGTCAATTAATCCATGGCATCCAGTGGCACCCTGTTCCTCTCCCTGATACATGTCTATTAATCCATGCAATCCAGTGGCACCCCATTTCTCTCCCTGACACATGTCTATTAACCATGGCATCCAGTGGCACCTCATTCCTCTCCCTGACACATGTCTATTAATCCATGGCATCCAGTGGCAACCCATTCCTCTCCCTGACATATGTCTATTAACCATGGCATCCAGTGGCACCTCATTCCTCTCCCTGATACATGTCTATTAATCCATGGCATCCAGTGGCACCCCATTCCTCTCCCTGACACATGTCTATTAACCATGGCATCCAGTGGCACCTCATGCCTCTCCCTGATACATGTCTATTAATCCAAGGCATCCAGTGGCACCCCATTCCTCTCCCTGACACATGTCAATTAATCCATGGCATCCAGTGGCACCCCATTCCTCTCCCTGACACATGTCTATTAACCATGGCATCCAGTGGCACCCCATTCCTCTCCCTGACACATGTCTATTAACCATGGCATCCAGTGGCACCCCATTCCTCTCCCTGACACATGTCTATTAACCATGGCATCCAGTGGCACCCCATTCCTCTCCCTGACACATGTCTATTAACCATGGCATCCAGTGCCACCCCATTGCTCTCCCTGACACATGTCTATTAACCATGGCATCCAGTGGCACCCCATTCCTCTCCCTGACACATGTCTATTAACCATGGCATCCAGTGGCACCCCATTCCTCTCCCTGACACATGTCTATTAACCATGGCATCCAGTGGCACCACATTCCTCTCCCTGATACATGTCTATTAATCCATGGCATCCAGTGGCACCCATTCTCTCCCTAACACATGTCAATTAATCCATGGCATCCAGTGGCACCCCATTCTTCCCTGAACATGTCTAATAACCATGGCATCCAGTGGCACCCTATTCTCTCCCTGACACATGTCTATTAACCATGGCATCCAGTGGCACCTCATCTCCCTGATACATGTCTATTAATCCAAGGCATCCAGTGGCACCCCATTCCTCTCCCTAACACATGTCAATTAATCCATGGCATCCAGTGGCACCCCATTCCTCTCCCTGACACATGTCTATTAACCATGGCATCCAGTGGCACCTCATTCCTCTCCCTGATACATGTCTATTAATCCATGGCATACAGTGGCACCCCATTCCTCTCCCTAACACATGTAAATTAATCCATGGCATCCAGTGGCACCCCACTCCTCTCCATGATACATGTCTATTAATCCATGGCATCCAGTGGCACTCCATTCCTCTCCCTGATACATGTCTATTAATCCATGGCATCAAGTGGCACCCCATTCCTCTCCCTGATACATGTTTATTAATCCATGGTATCCAGTGGCACCCTGTTCCTCTCCCTCATACATGTGTATTAATCCATGCAATCCAGTGGCACCTCATTCCTCTCCCTGACACATGTCTATTAACCATGGCATCCAGTGGCACCTCATTCCTCTCCCTGATACATGTCTATTAATCCATGGCATCCAGTGGCACCCCTTTCCTCTCCCTAACACATGTCAATTAATCCATGGCATCCAGTGGCACCCCATTCCTCTCCCTGACACATGTCTATTAATCCATGGCATCCAGTGCCACCCCATTCCTCTCCCTGACACATGTCTATTAACCATGGCATCCAGTGGCACCTCATTCCTCTCCCTGATACATGTCTATTAATCCATGGCATCCAGTGGCACCCCATTCCTCTCCCTAACACATGTCAATTAATCCATGGCATCCAGTGGCACCCATTCTTCTCCCTGACACATGTCTCTTAATTAAAGGCATCCAGTGGCACTCCATTCTTCTGCCTGATACATGTCAATTAATCCATGGCATCCAGTGGCACCCCATTCCTCTCCCTAACACATGTCAATTAATCCATGGCATCCAGTGGCACCTCATTCCTCTCCCTGATACATGTCTATTAATCCATGGCATCCAGTGGCACCCCATTCCTTTCCCTGACACATGTCTATTAATCCATGGCATCCAGTGGCACCTCATTCCTCTCCCTGATACATGTCTATTAATCCATGGCATCCAGTGGCACCCCATTCCTCTCCCTGACACATGTCTATTAATCCATGGCATCCAGTGGCACCCCATTCTCTCCTAACACATGTCAATTAATCCATGGCATCCAGTGGCACCCATTCCTCTCCCTGACACATGTCTATTAATCCATGGCATCCAGTGGCACCCCATTCCTCTCCCTGACACGTCTATTAACCATGGCATCCAGTGGCACCTCATTCCTCTCCCTGATACATGTCTATTAATCCATGGCATCCAGTGGCACCCCATTCCTCTCCCTAACACATGTCAATTAATCCATGGCATCCAGTGGCACCCATTCTTCTCCCTGACACATGTCTCTTAATCAATGGCATCCAGTGGCACTCCATTCCTCTGCCTGATACATGTCAATTAATCCATGGCATCCAGTGGCACCCCATTCCTCTCCCTAACACATGTCAATTAATCCATGGCATCCAGTGGCACCCCATTCCTTTCCCTGACACATGTCTATTAATCCATGGCATCCAGTGGCACCTCATTCCTCTCCGTGATACATGTCTATTAATCCATGGCATCCAGTGGCACCCCATTCCTCTCCCTGACACATGTCTATTAATCCATGGCATCCAGTGGCACCCCATTCCTCTCCCTGACACATGTCTATTAACCATGGCATCCAGTGGCACCTCATTCCTCTCCCTGATACATGTCTATTAATCCATGGCATACAGTGGCACCCCATTCCTCTCCCTAACACATGTAAATTAATCCATGGCATTCAGTGGCACCCTACTCCTCTCCATGATACATGGCTATTAATCCATGGCATCCAGTGGCACTCCATTCCTCTCCCTGATACATGTCTATTAATCCATGGCATCAAGTGGCACCCCATTCCTCTCCCTGATACATGTTTATTAATCCATGGTATCCAGTGGCACCCTGTTCCTCTCCCTCATACATGTGTATTAATCCATGCAATCCAGTGGCACCTCATTCCTCTCCCTGACACATGTCTATTAACCATGGCATCCAGTGGCACCTCATTCCTCTCCCTGATACATGTCTATTAATCCATGGCATCCAGTGGCACCCCATTCCTCTCCCTAACACATGTCAATTAATCCATGGCATCCAGTGGCACCCCATTCCTCTCCCTGACACATGTCTATTAATCCATGGCATCCAGTGCCACCCCATTCCTCTCCCTGACACATGTCTATTAACCATGGCATCCAGTGGCACCTCATTCCTCTCCCTGATACATGTCTATTAATCCATGGCATCCAGTGGCACCCCATTCCTCTCCCTAACACATGTCAATTAATCCATAGCATCCAGTGGCACCCATTCTTCTCCCTGACACATGTCTCTTAATCAATGGCATCCAGTGGCACTCCATTCCTCTGCCTGATACATGTCAATTAATCCATGGCATCCAGTGGCACCGCATTCCTCTCCCTGACACATGTCAATTAATCCATGGCATCCAGTGGCACCGCATTCCTTTCCCTGACACATGTCTATTAATCCATGGCATCCAGTGGCACCTCATTCCTCTCCCTGATACATGTCTATTAATCCATGGCATCCAGTGGCACCCCATTCCTCTCCCTGACACATGTCTATTAATCCATGGCATCCAGTGGCACCCCATTCCTCTCCTAACACATGTCAATTAATCCATGGCATCCAGTGGCACCCCATTCCTCTCCCTGACACATGTCTATTAATCCATGGCATCCAGTGGCACCCCATTCTCTCCCTGACACATGTCTATTAATCCATGGCATCCAGTGGCACCTTATTCTCTCCCTGAACATGTCTATTAACCATGGCATCCAGTGGCACCTCATTCTCTCCTGATACATGTCTATTAATCCATGGCATCCAGTGGCACCCCATTCCTCTCCTAACACATGTCAATTAATCCATGGCATCCAGTGGCACCCATTCTTCCCTGACACATGTCTCTTAATCAATGGCATCCAGTGGCACTCCATTCCTCTGCCTGATACATGTCAATTAATCCATGGCATCCAGTGGCACCCCATTCCTCTCCCTAACACATGTCAATTAATCCATGGCATCCAGTGGCACCCCATTCCTTTCCCTGACACATGTCTATTAATCCATGGCATCCAGTGGCACCTCATTCCTCTCCCTGATACATGTCTATTAATCCATGGCATCCAGTGGCACCCCATTCCTCTCCCTGACACATGTCTATTAATCCATGGCATCCAGTGGCACCCCATTCCTCTCCCTAACACATGTCAATTAATCCATGGCATCCAGTGGCACCCCATTCCTCTCCCTGACACATGTCTATTAATCCATGGCATCCAGTGGCACCCCATTCCTCTCCCTGACACATGTTTATTAACCATGGCATCCAGTGGCACCTCATTCCTCTCCCTGATACATGTCTATTAATCCATGGCATCCAGTGGCACCCCATTCCTCTCCCTAACACATGTCAATTAATCCATGGCATCCAGTGGCACCCCATTCCTTTCCCTGACACATGTCTATTAATCCATGGCATCCAGTGGCACCTCATTCCTCTCCCTGATACATGTCTATTAATCCATGGCATCCAGTGGCACCCCATTCCTCTCCCTGACACATGTCAATTAATCCATGGCATCCAGTGGCACCCATTCTTCTCCCTGATACATGTCAATTAATCCGTGGCATCCAGTGGCACCCACATTCCCTTCCTTCCTTACACTCCCTACTCCATGCCATGGCATCCCTGATATCCAGTGACACTACTTCTACCCCTTAAAAGACTCCCCCCAGATGTGAGCAGCACACCTTATTATTCCCCTCCTCACCAGCGGTTATTTAAAGGGAATCCTCACGAGCCCCACTGTACTGTCACAGAATCCGGACATCAACATTTGGAAAACTGCAACTCACTTTTAATTACACCCAAATCTATATCTGGTTGTCCTTGCCACTCAACACAATCCATGCCCCCAAATGACAAATCCCAGAGTGCCCCATGGTGTAACTGCTGATATTAATGAGGGACTCAGCCACTGGGGTCATGTATGCCTTAATATTTAACAGTAATTAAAATGTGCCTATTGCAGCATTTAATGCTGCCGACAGTGTCAGTACCAAGCTCCATTCTGAAGACCCAGCGATGGAGATTGATACCAACAGTATCAGCAGCATTAAACGCTGCAATACAGCATGCACGCATATGCAATTATTGTTAAAGAGAAGCTGACGCCTTTGGGAAAACTTTGGAAAACATAATATTTAGACACAGTTCAGCTTGTATTTCATGTATCTTGTATAGATTTCTTCTCTCCAACATTTATTACTGAAGAAATACCCACAAAAATTAAATATTTTCCCTTAGAGTTCATTTGCTTCTGTAGCTTACTCCCTACTTGAAATCATACTGCTTTATTGTGACATCACAACCTGTTGCTATGGGAATAACTGTGATGTCACAAGCAGAGAATTATGACATCAGGTCGGGAAAAAAGCATTAGGAGCTGATCAACCATCAAGGAACAGCAATATTGCTTTAAAACATATGATCTCTGTAATAAATAATGAGGATAAGAAACACAGAACCAATTAGCAATGTAAACTGCTTTGTGTCCAAATAGTATGCTTTTCAAAGTTCTTCTTGAGGCATCAGTGGGTCTTTAAATATAAACTCACACATGACCTTTATGACTGAGTCCCTCAACAATGTCATTGGTAGGGTTTGGTGGTTTCCCAGGTCTGTAGCAGTAAAGTGGGATGAGAAGGATAAAATCCCATATGGACAATAGGTCCTGGGGCAGACAGGGAACTCCATGCAACCTGGATGGACTTTTGGTCTGTTTCTGCTGTCTTTGTCTATGTTTCTATGCTCATCTGTCGGGTATTAAGATTTACTGTTTGGGGTAAATATGGTAATCAGGCTTAACCAGTAGCAAACAAGGAGGTGAATGTAGAGCTAGTCCACATGGGGGTTATTTTCCAACACTGGGAATGGACTGCCAGTGTTGGCATTGTTTTGGGGGTTACTGGGGCACAAGGGAGCCACCTGGTATGGGTTTCCAGTGGCTGCATTTATTTTTTTAAAGAGGTCAGGCAGGGATTAGGGGCCAAGATACAAGTATATCACCAGGGATGGGATCCTGGTGACAGCATTTTTTGGGTGGGGGGGGTTGGTTCAAGATTGGAGCCCAAGCACACCACCAGGGATGGGATCCCAGTGACCACTTTTTGGGGGTGGTTGGGTAGGGATCAGGACACTAGTTCACAAACTGTGATGGGCTCCAAGTGTTAGAAATGTGCCCACATCATGGGCGTCTTTGCAGCTAAATTGTAGCAGCAAAGTTGGTTGCATACCAGAGAATAATCAGGGGTGTGTGAAAACACTTTCTAAAATAAATCCCTGCAAAACACTGCTGTGCATGCAAAGCCAGAGTTAATGAAATCATAGCTGTTTTTTTTTAATAACATTCTAAAAACCACAAAAACACAACATTTGCAACATGATATAATAAAACTGAAAGTTTCAGGTTTCAAATCTTTGCTGTTTTTCTTTCCCAAAATAAGGCCACTTAATCTGATTATTTTATCGTGTTTCTGACTCTCTGTGACTTAAACACGATCTAGTTTACTTTTTTCATGGTTTGTAAATCCTCACATGAAGAGTATGCACTCAAGGAGACTCCACTGGGTAGCCTAATACTTTTGTTGCAGTATCAGTTTTGTGGGGCTGACTTCAGTGACAAATACACCAGTAAATACAAAAAATGCTAGCCATTGAAAGCACTAGTTGATTCAGAGTTGAAGCTTTTTATTTTGTCCAAAGTAGCCACCAGCTACTAGCCCAATATTTCAACCTGCTGGGCTTCTTCAGAGGATGGTGGTCCATCTCAAAGGATATCAGACCCAATAAATATATTATATACAGCACAAATCATATAAAAAAATATTTAAAATAGTGCAATGTATTACTCCTTCAAAAGAGATGAAAAATCTTATACATCTTGTGATGGAATTGAAAATTTGGCATTTCAGTGTTACATTACTACAATATTAATCTAACGTGCAAGATTACTAATGAGTGCATGGAGCTTCTGTAACCTTTTTGCTGTGCTGATGGAGCCTTCACCTGAGTATGGTGTGGAACTGTAAGCACAGTTATTTAAGATGGTTATTTTTCTAGGTCGTAGCATATAGCTGATTTAACTCTATACATTATACGTAATTTGGTAATTTATACTTTAGATATAAAATAAAGATATAGATGTAAAGGAAACTGGGAGTCATCATAAGCGACTCTGTAAAACAGGGGTGCACAATGTTTTGCCTGGGGGCCACAAATGGCCCCCACAGCAGCTGTCTGTAGCCACCGAGGACCTAGCAGCTTCCACTTGCATTCTTTGTTTATTTTTTGTTGTTGTCATTTTAAGTTTCAGTAACATGTTGATAAATAAAATAAACAAACAGATAAACGTATGTTTTGATTTGTTTCATGTGTACATTCAATAATGTCTTCCTGCACATTTGTCACCTCGGGCCATTTTACAGTGGCCCTCAGCCAGTGTCCCTTGGCCCTCAGCCTTGATTTGTCTTCAGTCTGGCCCTCTACAAAAAAAAAAGTTGTGCACCACTGCTCTAAAACAACCTGACAAATGTAACAAGCCCTCTAACAAGGCAAGCAAAATGTAGGGGTGTATTGGGAGAGGGTTCGACAGCAGGAGAGAAAAGGTGATACTACCTCTCCATGGATCACTGATAAGATCATATCTGGAATACTGTGCTAAGTTCTGGAGTCCCCACCTAAGAGAAGACAAAGACAGGCTAGAGATGGTGCAGCGTAGGGTAACCAAAATAATTCAGGGCCAGCAGGGCTGATCTTATGAGGATCGGCTTAAGGCTCTGAACGTGCACTCACTAGAGATAACAAGCATTTGTCAATGCCGAATGTTTGCTTGCTGGCATTGGCATTGGTAGTGTAGGAGTTAGAGAGCTGCATAATAGGAATGGCAGTGAAGTATTGAACTGAAGCCAACCCCACCACCACCCTGCAGAGACTGACAGGCATTGGGGTGTGCCTTTGGGTCGTCAGGCATAACGGCCACGCCATTTCACCACACCCTACCCTGCAGACACCGACTAGTGTCACGGTGTGCCTTGGGGTCTTTGGCTCTTATGCTCACCCCATTCCATCAGGAAATACGGTGAGATGGGTGCTGTATAGGAGAATGGGGTAAACTTTGGGCTGAAGAGTCCAAGGCACACCTCGATGCCTCTCACTGGCTGCAGGGTGTGGAATGGTATGAGCATTACAGGTGAAAATCCCAAGTCACACCCCTGATGCCTGTCAATCTCTACAGGGTGGGGTGTTATGGTCAGAAACCCTAATGCCTCAGGTGTTTGTTGGCATTTTCACTCCAAATTTTCAACATGGGTTTTTTGTGACCCCCACCTTATGAACGGTGGCAATATATGCTTGTTAGCTGAAAGCACCACAGGTGCGAAAACACATTTTGAACAGGATGTGAAAGGATGTGCACTGTTCATGGGGAGGTGCAAAAAATGGTAATGTTGAAAATCTGCAGTGAAAATATTAAAAAAACTGGTGAAGTCACGAGCGTGCGTAGAAACTGTCAACGTGACACCGTGTCTGGTAGTTTGGGGATTTTTTACAGCAGATTGTCAACACAGGCATTTTGGAACCTCCGCTCATGAACAGTGTCACTGTAATTTTCTTAATCTGTCCCGAACAGTGATTTCCTACAGCGACCACGCATTTCTGTGCTGGAAGTGCGAAAACACATTTTGGCCATGGTGTGAAAAATGACAGCTGTACTGTTCATAAGGAAGTGTGGAAAAATGCCAGTGGTGAAAATCTAGACTGAAAATATTAGAAATGCATGAACTTACTGTATGAGGGTGCATGGAAACAGCGCAATGGTCGCTCGTAACACAGTCATTTTATGGACTTTTTTCACCAAATTTTTAACACAGCCATTTTAACACCTCTGCTCATGAACAGTGTCACTGTGATTTTCTTAATCTGTCCCAAATATTGATTTCACACACCGACTGTGCCATTGTGCGCTACATGCACAGAAACACATTTTGGGCAAGATGTGAAAAATGACAGCTGTAATGCTCATAAAGAGATGTGGTAAAATGGCAATGTTGAAAATCTGGAGTGCAAATATTTAAAATTTGCGAACTTACAAGCGTGCGTAGGAACAGTGCAACGCATGCTCGTAAAACAGTCATTTTTGGGAATTTTTTCACCAAATGTTCAACATAGGGTTTTGGGGGGCCTACCTCATGAACTGTGACACTTTCATTTCATAAATCAGTCCCGAAAGGTGGTTCCGCGCAGTAACCGTGAAATCACCTTTTGGGGCTGATTAACAAAATGACAGTGCCAGAATTCATGAGTTGGGGTCCCAAAAACCCTATGTTGAAAATTTGGTAAAATAATTCCCCAAAATGCATGAGATATGCATCAAAGTTGAAAAAAAACTATTTATTCCATTATACAGCTTACCAGCATTTCCTCACTTCGTGGTCGGCTTTGAAGAGTACAGACGTGTTCCCGGTCCACCGAAGATCATCATGCTGGACTCCAAAGGTAAGTATGGGGTGATGTGGGGGTGTGGGGAGGCAGGGTGTGCAGAGGGTGGGCACAGGTGGGGGGAGGGGGTCAGGACAGTCAACGAGGGAATGTTTTTTCTTGCAGGTTATTTTTTTTCATAGACAACATGGGACTTGTGCCACGCTGGGGTGGGCTCCCAGCATGGCAGCTGGAAGGCTGTTTGGGGGGGCCATGGAGCAGACGGGGATTGGGCACCCCTGTCAGCCTTATAGACCGTTGCCACACTGGGCTCCCGTGTGGTACCTGGAACTCTATTGGGTGGGGGAGTGCTGCAGAGCTGACAGGGGATTGGGCACCTCCATCGGCCATACAGCGTGTGTGGGGTGGGCATATGAGAATGCAATAAGCTAATCAACACTATCTTATCGCTGCTCACTGAAGTGATCTCTCCCTTTCAACTGTACGCCACTGCATTTTCAACTGCTGTCATAGACAGCTGCAGCATTCATTGGTGAACTGTGGCCGCACCTGCAAGCACACTGACTGAATTGGAAGACAGGGTGCCATACCTACAAAAACTCGGATGATGGCACTATGTTTCTTGCACATGCGTGCAAGCAAACATAAAAAGGGAGAGGAGATATACGGTAGGAATCTTCAAGTTCCTGAAAGAAATAAACAAGGAAGATGTTTTGATTTGTTTTATGTGTACATTTAATAATGTCTTCCTGGACATTTGTCACCTCGGGCCATTTTACAGTGGCCCTCAGCCAGTGGTCCTTTGCCCGCAGCCTTGACTCATCTTCAGTCTGGCCCTCCACAAAAAAATACAGTGCAGGGCTTCAAATAGGCATGGGATAGGCATAAGGGAGCAATAGAGATGAGTATCAATAGATAGGCCATTGACAGGGCAAAGGCCGATGGCACATTTATAAGGTAGAAAAAGAAATGGGCAGACTGGATGGGCCTTGCAGTCCTTATCTGCCGTCAACTTCTATGTTTCTATGTTAAGATTGTGAGGAAATATTCAGCAGATATGGCAAATCAAGAAAACAGGGACATGTGTGGAAGCTGGCCATGTGGTGGTGGTGGTGGTGGTGGGGTAGATGCAGGAGGGATTTGAGAATGTTTTATTTTGCAGACAGAGAGTGACCAAGCCACAGAACACCCTATCCACAAAGGTGGTGGGGATGAGAACCATTTATGGTTTCAAACACACATGGCACTGAGTAAAAGGCTCCATAGTTACACAAGTGGCAGTAGTAGGGCAATGGAGGAGGCGAGGGCAATAACCCCAACTAAATAATAGGTCCTGGGGTAGGATAGGGTAAAACAGGGCAGACTGGATGGATCAATTAACTTTTTCTGCCAACATTTTCCATGTTTCTATATGATTTTTAATCTTTTTTAAAGGAATAATGAACTGAACCAGAAAAAGATGTGCTGAATTAAGGAAATGCATATATATTATCCCCCACCCTTAAATTTACTTGAAAAATTTAAATTTTCATATATTATATGTGCTGTACATAAGACATTTACTACTTTTATATTGTTTGATAAGGACCACCATCCCCTGAAGAAGCCCAGCAGGGCAAAATGCTGGGCCAAGAGCTGGTGGTTTCTTTGGATGAAACTAAAAGCTTTAAATTTAGATCAAGTACTACTCTGAGCGGCTTACAGTACATTTTTATATCTACTGATATAAAGAGTGTATATGTCAGTTTTGCAGGTCTGTAGATCAAAAGACCACGGACAGAAGCTGAAAATAGTGGTTTAACATAGAAATACCTATTCATCTCTAGCTCTAGTGGCATTACCATGCCACTACATTAACTACGATATTTTAAATGAATTTACTAAACTGGACAAAATTAAAAAAATTTTTTTGATGGTTGACCCAGAATGAAACCGATATGGAATTTCATTTAAGCAATAAGGTACAACAGAGATGTGTTGTGATGGGATAGTGGCCCACCCCAGGTGGACATATGTGGAGTGCTTTCACCATGCAAGATGTGCCTTTATTGCACCTAACGTACCCCCTGGAGTATCTTATTGCGATTAATAAACTCATTGCTTTAATTAAAATAAATGATAAGAATATACATTTTTTATGATTAAACTCAGTATTCTAAAAGAAAAAAAATACAATGTAGTAAATGCAGTGTTGGTGTTTGGCTACCAGATGGCCCCACATTGCATGTAAACTGAATGGTGTTTTTTCCCTGAGAGAAGGGCAAAGAAATGGCACTGTGATAGCATCAGACGGGCACTTTGAGGGGAGGGGGGTTAATAGGCTGTTCACAGGCTCTCTATGTCTGCAAATCTGAGAATACTGTGCTACTGACCCACTTGAAGTGACCTTCTTGAGATGATATAAAAATTGCAATCGTATTCCTCCTTCTAGTCCTCATTATTTATTTAGTGCTGAACTCAGGATTACAAAATTGCAATTCTTGGCTTACACTAGGTCCATGATAAACAACTGGTTAAAGGTTAACAAAATGTCATCTCTGAGATTACCTGCTTTGTGTATGCTTAACAAAGGTACAGTATGTTCCTTGAAAAAGGTTGTAGTTCCATTTGGTTAACTGAAGTTAGAGAAATGTTATCCATGAGTGGCTGTCATTTATATGAATTATATAAGATAAAATTAAGGCAACTTTATTTGATATCTCCAGGCAATATGGCATCAGAAGTAAAAGTCTCCCACATCAGTCCAGATCTGGTACAATTTAAAATGACTCATAAATGTGATCTCTATCTGAACTGGCTATCTGATCCCTTTCTTAGGAAATCTTTAACTATATTCTGTTTTCAGATTTTTCCAGCTACAAATCTGGAAGCTCGTTACTCTAAAATAAAAGGGAAATTTCTCTCAGTTGTCATTGTGCTATTTGTGAAATTGAGGCTCTCAGACATGTGATTCTGTTTTGTAACTGTATAAAAGTGAAAGTAAAATGTGGTTAGGTCTTATTCTCACAAATATTTATTTAGATTGAAATTCTTTGATAATCTATTTAGTCTTCTCAAAGGATATAAATGTTTAAAGCAAGCTGGCTCCTGATTGTAGGTTAATGGCTATGAAAAGATCCGAACTGCAAGACAATGTAATTGGAAACATAGAAACTTAGAAGACAACAGAAGAAAAAGCCAAGATCATTGGTCCATCCATCTGCTCTGTTATACCCTATGCTGCCATGTGATCTAATGTAGAGACAGAGTTTATGTCCTCTCTTTCCTTCCCCCTTACCCTCTGTCTCACTGCTAACCCCTCTGAATGATTGTTACTCCCTTAATTCTGTCCCAACTGTGCTTGAAACCATGATGTTTTTTTATGCTCACCAATCTTCGTCCTCCCCCTCTGCTTTATTTAGACCGGTCATGGTCAGTTATTTAGTAACCATCTGGCCATGATGTTACTATTGCCGAACTCCCATAAACATGCTTAGTAGGAGCACAAATCCTGCCCCCTGACAAAGCCCTGGAAGAGGCCAAAGAGCCGGGGTGTTTGATGCTGGTCAGACTAAGGTATTTACCTCTGTGAGTACGTAAATTCCAACTAGCATTTGCCTTACATCTAACACCAATACAAACTTTACTGAAAGCAGTTTACGCATTTGAGGATCAGCAGCGATTTGTAACAGCTCTTACCAGAACTTATGAACTGTATATAATACATGAGCCATTGGCGTTGCATTGAGGCAACAATAAACTGCTTTCACAAGTAACTTGCACAAATGTTTGACTGGAACTCATTAATATCCTTCCTTAATTTTGTTGTCTGCGAGTGCACCGACTCACGTTTGCTTTTTCATAGTAAAAAGTAATCCGCCTTTGTTGCTGCATCCAGGTCCTGCACTGGGTGATGCAAGTTTCCACTAGCTTTGTTCCACTTCATCCGGTAGGCTGTTTCACAGTTCATGCGCCCTCTCTGTGAAGTAAAACATTCTCATGTTCATCCTGAATCTCCCCATCAGCTTCAACTCATGTCCCCGTGATTCTGACTTACCCCTCCTGCTGAATAGTTCCTCACAGTTTACCTCATTCATTCCTTTCAGGAATGTCAAGGTCTCTGTCTTACTAATCCTCTCCCTTGTGACCTCCAGTGATTACATATTCGGTGCCGTCAGCCATTCGTCATAGGATCAGGATTGTCCCTGAATCATTTTGGTTACCCAGTGCTGCACAGTTTCCAGCCTGACTTTGTCTTTCCTTAGATGGGGATTCTAGACCAGTGCGCTGTATCACATATGCGTCCTGCGTCCTCACCAGTGTTCTATAGAGAGGTAGCATTATCTTTGTCTTCCTGCTATTGAAGCCCCACGAATGCACCTCAATATTCTGATTGCCTTGCTGCAGGCCTTGTTGCATTGGTTAGATTGTTTTATGGAGCCACTTATGATAACTCCCAGGTCCCTTTACTCAGTAGTGTCCATCTCAGCCCATCCCATACAATATTCCATCCCAGGGTTCTCTTCCCTGTGTGCTTCACCTTGCACTTTTTGGCATTCAGCTGCCAAATTTTGGACCACCTTTGTAACTTTAGTAGTCCTATTGCCTCTCCCTTACCCTCTCCTCACTGTGAACCATGCCATAGAACTTACTGTTATTGGCACTTCAGCCCATCGGAGCTGGTGGAGGATGAAACTGCACAAAGCTGCAGTTTAAATTAACTTTGGGAGAAGCTGCAGAAACTGGAGCTCCTTGGGGCTCAATTCTGATGTTTATTCAAGGTCTTGTGCCAGTCGAGGCTCCCGACTTGAAATCTGGGGATTGACTGCTGAAACTGGAGCTCCTCTGGGCTAAATCAAATTTTATTCAAGGCTTGCGCCAGTTGGGGCTCCCGACTTGAAAACTTGGGGGTCTGATTTTTGAATTACAAAAAGGCGCCAAAGTTCTCTCGGTTCTGCTAGTCCCGCTGGGCTATAAATAGTTAGGGCTGTTTTCTCCTGGGTTCAGGCTGAGTTTCAGCTCATCAGAGTTGGAGGAGGATGAAACTGCACAAAGCTGCAGTTTAAATTAACTTTGGGAGAAGCTGCAGAAACCGGAGCTCCTCTGGGCTCAATTCTGATTTTTATTCAAAATCTTCTGCCAGTCGAGGCTCCTGACTTGAAATCTGGGGACTGAACTGCTGAAACCGGAGCTCCTCTGGGCTAAATTGGATTTTATTCAAGGCTTTTGCCAGTTGGGGCTATCGACTTGAAAACTGGGGCCTGATTTTTGAATGACAAAACTTCACGCCCACCACCCTGGTCCCTCCTCCGGCCCCGGTCCCTCCTCCCCTTAAATGCACTCTAGCACCTCCCACTCTATTGGTGGGTCTATTATTTTGTTTGTCTTGGCTGGTTGAAATTACTGCCTGTCCCTCCTCTCAGCTGACCCCTAGCGGAGGTCACTATGTACTCTTCTCTTTTCACAATAAATTGCTACATGACATGCCTAGCTTCTAACCCAGTGCCAGTCTGATCCGACTCTCTGCTGACTACGTCGTGGTGGTCTGTTTATTTTTTGCTAACTTGTGATTCCAATTGTTGCACCCTAGCTTCAGAATTTATTGCCTCCGATGTCTGCATTGTTAGTTGTGTACTGATTTCTGCCTGCTAAGTATCTCTTTTCTGCTGACTATTGCATCCTAATCAAAGACTTTTTCCACTGCCACTGCTTATCTGCCGGGTTGTAGCTACCTGCGCGTTGCAATATTACCATGCTGCTGTTATATGCCCTATCTGTACTTGACCCCCTACTTCCTGTCTGTTCCTCCTGGCTTAGCCATACGTCTGAACCCCCTCATTTCAGCATGCCTTCTCCCCAGTGGCAGAACGCTAAGGGCCTAAAGATTGTCCACCTAAATATCCGCAGCCTTTTCACTAACCTCCCAGACCTAATGGCCTGGGTCGCCCACTACAATCCGGACATCCTGGAGATCTCCAAAACCTGGCTTAAACCAGCCCATCCTGAGTCTGTCTGTGCCCTCCCTGGCTACCTTGCGATCAGACAGGACAGAGTGGGAAACAAATGGGGGGGGTGGACTACTGCTCTACTATAAACCCCACCTTAAAATGTCTGTCATACCTCACCCCTTCCCCCTCTTGTGCATACCTACATGCCCTTCTTATATTGGGTAACACAAAGAAGCTCCACCTGGCCTGTGTTTACTGTCCCCCCAAAGGTGGTGTACGTGGTCTCTCCCACCTCCTTGACTGTCTCAGTCCCAAGGTGTGGTCAAATGAACTCCTCATGTTCAGGGATTTTAACCTAAACTGGCTGAGTGGGAATGCCAAAGTGTACGAACCCCTTCTGTCCGGTCTCACCCTAGGTCAGCTTATCATGGAGCCCACCAGACCCTCCTCCTCTGGGGTGCAGGGCGCTCTTCTAGACTGGAGGCTGAGCAATAGGCCTGACCATATCTTAGCTTCTGACCTCTTCCCTGATTCCATATCTGACAATTCCCCCACCTTCTGTATCTGGAAGGTCCCTGCCCCCGGTCCCCCCAAAAGTCATTCAGATGAGGGACTATTCAAAATTCGACCTCAACAACTTCCTTACCGATCTCCGTAGAACAGACTGGTCCATAGTCTATGCCGAATATGACCCCTCTACTGCTCTTGACTGCTTCTTAGCCATATTTGCCCCGTTACAAGACAGACATGCCCCACTCATAAAAAGGAGAGTGAGGGGCACTGTCTCCAAATGGTTACAAAGCAACCTGTTTGCCCTGATGAAGCTTAGGGACAAAAGCTGGCTAAAATTCAAGGACTCTGGGGACAGATCCAATCTTGAGGCTTACAGGCAGTTCAGGAGCTCATGTAAATGGGTGATCTGTGTAGCCAAGAGTGGGTTCTGCAAGTCCTCCCTTGAAGCATCTGCCATGAACCCTAGGAGTTTCTGGTGCACCACCAAGCATACCATTGATGGTCCTGCCTGCCCCAGGTCTCCAACCTGCAAATCGATGGGAGTCAGCTGCAACAATGCCCTAACTATAGCCAATGCCTTTAACGTCCTGTTCTCAGACCTGTCTGACTTCACCTCCATGCCTTCAGTTACAAATAATGTGGCTCCCACCTCTGGCACTGTGTCTAATCCTCTTCCCCCTCCCTTCTACTTCAAGTCTGTCTCCTGCAATGAGACACGTAAGCTCCTTGCTGGTCTCTCCCCTCACTCCGGCGCCGGGCATGACAACCTTGAGCCCAAATTACTCAACCTGGGAGTCCCCCTCTTGGCCTGGCCCATCTCCCACATTCTCAACTCCTCTCTCACATCTGGGTCCATCCCAGCCATATGGAAGGTGGCTCATGTGATCCCAGTATTCAAGCGTGGTGACCCCAAAATACTTGAAAATTATCGCCCTATAGCGATTTTGTCTGCTGTAAACAAATTGCTTGAAAAGGTTGTGGCCACCCAGCTTGCTCTCTTCCTCCAAACCTATGGCCTCCTCTCTCCTGCTCAGTGTGGGTTCCAAAAAGGGCACTGCACCTCCACTGCCCTTGCATAGGTCACCTCTGAAATCAGAACGTCGACTGACCAGGGCAAACTCACAGGTGCCATTTTCATTGACCTGTCTAGGGCCTTTGATCTGGTCGATCACACTCTCCTGGGCACTGCCCTTCAGTCCCTCGGCCTTCTCCCCCAGTCCTACCTGGTTCTCCAACTACCTCATGGGTAGACAACAGTACACGAAGTTCCAGAAAGCCCTCCCAGGACTGGCACCGGTTACCTGTGGGGTGCCTCAGGGGTCTGTCCTCGGCCCCTTACTGTTCTCCCTTTTTATTAATCAGCTGCCCTCGGTCCCTGCATCCGGACACGTCACCCTTTATGCCAATGACTTTGTGCTTCTAGCTAGCTCCAAGGATATCAGAGACATTAACTCTAGACTAAACTCTGATTTCAACCACATCAAATCCTGGCTCAAGGCTAATAAGCTTGTCATCAACCTCCAGAAGATGCAGGCTATGTTATTCAGCTCCTTTGCCGAGGTCAGAGCGCATCAAGCTGATCTCAATGTCACTAGCACCGAAGGCATCCCTTTGTCGGTTGTCGACTCCTTCGAGTACCTGGGGGTTACTCTTGACCCTCAGCTGGACCTCTCCCTGCACATATGTAACTCCTGCAAGGCCACTAACTGGAAAATGGGACTGGTGTACAGGGCCAAGAGCTGCCTCACCCCAGCTGCCCGACTCGCCCTTGCAAAAGAGTTTTTTCTCCCTACACTCTGCTACAGGCTCTCCTCTTTCGTCAATGCCCCAAAATCCTGGCGCATGAAATGGGACACTGCGTATAACAACGTGTATCGCTTTGCCCTATCAGCCCCCCAGCTCCCCCATCACTGCCAGCTCTACTCTAGGCTGGGGTGGCTCTCTCCTAGTAATCATCATTCCTTTGTTATGGGCAACTTTACTGACAACATCATCAGATTGTCAACTCCTCTGGCACTTGCTCAACTGCTCCAGCCCACACCCTCTGGCTAACGGCTGAGGTCTAGTGACTCCCAGGCTCTCATGATCCCAAATACCCACTCCCTCGCAGGGGACCGTGCCTTTGCAGCCCTTGCCACCCGAGTCTGGAACCTTCTCCCTGCTCATGTAAGAGCCGCCCCTCTCCCACAGCTGCTTCAGGTCCTCCCTCTCAGGCTACCTAAAACAAGCTTCTGCCTGCCTTTGCTCTTAGCTGTCCCACCCTCCACAGTATGCCAGTGCCCTTCTATGACCGAGTGTGTGCATACGCCTTCTGCCTGTTTTGCTCTTAGCTGTCCCACCCTCCACGGTGTGCCAAGTGCCCATCTATGACTGAGGGTGTGCTCCTAGTTCTCTTATCAAAAAATGCTCTGCTGATTCTTTGATTTGCCTCCTTGACTGCATTCTGAGATTGCCACGCCTTTGCACTGTTTTTGTATTATATTCGTTCTCTGTCGGTACCTGGCTGAAGCTCTCTGCCCATACCTGTCTATAACATGTTGATTGCTGCTACCATGTCTCTGTATCTGTACATTCCTGAGTTCTCTGACTGTACCTGACTGTACCTTGTTGATCGCTATTACCCTGTTTCTGAATTGTTATTGCCTGTACCTTTGTAATTCTCCCGGGTCACACCTGAAAATAAGCACTTGACTATCTAGTGTGCTTACCTGGTAAACAAAAGCTAAATAAATAAACAAAACTGCAAAGAGGCACATCTTGTCCTGTATTACTTCTAGGTCCCTGATAAACATATTGAAAAGGACAGGTCCCAGAACTGTCCATTGCAGCACCCCACTTGTGACCTGCTGCTGCCATGACATGACCCCATTTGACACCACCTTCTGCTGTCTCCCCTCAAACAACTTCCCATGCATCTTACTAGTCCTCTGCTGCACCTAGATCCTCTAACCTTCTACACTGCACCAAGATGAATGCCTTTCGAAGCTGAAGTACAGTAAATCCACTGACTTTCCCTTATCCACTTGGCAAGGTTGGAGGAATGGTCAAATGTATGGCAGCTTAGATTCAATGCAAAGAAGTGCAAAGTAATGCACCTTGGAAACAAAAACCCAGGGGGAAGAGTACACAATGGGGGAGAGGTACTGACAACAACAAAAATGGAAAGGGACCTGGGGTAGTATATCAGATCTAAAGGTGGGCAAGCAATGTGAGAAGGCAGTAAGGAGGGCTAGGGGGATACTGGGATACATAGGGAGAGGCATCACCAGTAGAAAACAGGAAGTTGTCTTCCCTCTGTAAGGATAGTTGGTGAGATTCCATCCGGAGTACTGCATGCAGTTCTGAAGACCCCATCTCCTCAAAGACATAGACGGGGTGGAGGCTGTCTAGAGGAGGGCATCCAAAATGGTTCAGGGTCTGCACCAGAAGACATACAAAGAGGAACTAAAGGAGCTTAATATGTATACCCTCAAGGAAAGGAGGGAGAGAGGAGATATGATAGAAACTTTCAAATACCTCAAGGGAATGAACAAAGTCCAAGAGGGTAGTATCTTTCAGAAAAAGAGATGTGCAAGAACAAGGGAGCACAATTTGAAGATGGGGGGATGACTCAGAGGTAATGTGAGGAAGTATTTCTTCACAGAGAGGGTTGTAGATGCATGGACCAGCTCCTGAGGAGGTCATAGAGTCTAAAACAGTGGGGGAATTCAAGAATGCATGGGACAGGCATAAGGCAATTCTAGTGGGGGGGGGTAGGAGGAAGTAGGCTGTTGGTTAACTAGGATCTGCAGCTTATTCATTAGGTAGGGAAATGGGCAGACTAGGTGCACCAAGTGGTCCTTATCTGACATCAAATTCTATGTTTCTATGTTTCTATTCCCGATAGGAGGAGAACATAAACTAACCAATGACGCAGTATTATTAATTTGGCTGTTATGGAAATCAGCGCCATATGGGCCTTTTGTGATCCAAAAAAAGTGGAGGGGTAAAGACCCACTAAACAAAGTTCTCTGGTAAAATAGGAATCTAAACCCAGAAAAGGATTCAATGACATTTTGATAGCTGTTCAGAAGGGAAACACTTTAGCGGAATCCCACAATATATGTTTAAGATGACCATCCACAGTTTTACATCTAGTACAAGCTGGGGAGGGGCGGTGAGCTTGCCAATCCAATACAATCGTAAGGGGGTATAATACATATTATGCAATACCTGGAATTGGATCAGATGGTAATAATCCTGCTTAATATACTTATACCAAGAACGCCAGATAGATGCTAACACATTAAGATCCATGGGAAGATTCATTGACTGTTGCCTATAGTAACACATTTCTGAAAGGCAGATAGAATTAATAGTTTGAAAATACTTGTAATATTTTGATACTGAGTGTGCTTGTGTTGCAAGAGACATGTTGAAATCAAGGTCCACACTTGACTCAGAGAGGGAAGGAGCTGGGCCAAAATTAGTGGAAATAGCCCAATTTAGTTGGAGATATTTAGAGTAACATGCAGGAGGTAGGGAGAAGCACTCCTGGAAGACAGAGAGGGGGATGAACTCACCCTCATGCAGGAGAGAATCACAGGAAGCATCCCGGAGTTGTGAGCAGAGGGCCATAGGTATTGGACGAGAGCCGATCAATATCTTAGGATTACACAGTATAGGCTGGCTGATGCCTTTCATCCAGTCCTGGCCAAAATAAGCACATAACTGTCAAAAGTCTCTTAGAGACCAACATAGAGATGTGATCTTCAATATAGAGGGCAGAAGAGATGGTCACAAGTAAAAAAGACTCACTAGCTGTATGCCTGACTGGTGACATAGCCCTTTTTCAATAGTCAACCAAAGCAGCACACATCTAGCATTTGAATGGGCTGCTAAATGACCCCACTGATAAAATTTGTTAGTATGTGGAGAACAGTAATATAGGAAAAATTGGGGAGATGCAAACCCCCCTGCTCTCTTGGGATGATTAACTTGTAATAAGCAGATGTAATTGCTCTTCCCTTCCACAGAAAGGCGGTGATTAGGTGTTGTAGTCGCAAAGAACAGGACTTAGGGCTGTAGGTACAGAGCATGTCAAGGGAATATAAAATATGAGGTTATAGGTTCATCATAACCACACTAATTCTCCCCCAGAGTGAGAGAGAGAGAGAGAGAGAGAGGGAGAGATGCAGGGCCTTCCAATGCTACAGATCTAGCTTGATAATTTGCAAAAGGGGTGTCAAATTTACTTTGATTAATGCTGAGGGAAATCGAGTTGGATGAACACCTAGACATGTTAACAGTTTGGATTCCCAGGCTAATCCTATATCCAGGATGTCTTGCTTGTTAATGCATACATTACAGGGCAAAACTTTAGTTGTTTCTATTTAATTTATAGCCAGAGAAAGCAGAAAAACAGAGGATTTTGTTCAGTACAGCTGGAATCAATGTGAAGGGGTCTTCCTATATGTAGAAGAAGATCATCTACATAGCATTAACCAAATTGAGGCAGTCCAGAGAAAGGCAACCAAAATGGTCCAGGGACTGCATCAGAAAACATATGAGGACAGATTAATGGAGCTTGATATGTATACCCTAGAGCAAATGAGGGAGAGAGGTGATATGATCGAAACATTCAAACACCTTAAGGGCATTAATAAGGTAAAAGAGTCTAACATGTTTCAGTATAAGAAAAATAGTAGGACAAGAGGACACAGCATGAGATTAGAGGGAGGCCGATTAAGGGGTAATGTGAGGAAGTTCTTTTTCACAGAAAGGATGGTGGATGCATGGAATGGCCTACCTCAGGAAGTGGTGGATATGAATACAGTGCAGGGCTTTAAACAGGCATAGGATAAGCATAAGGGAGCAATACAGATGAATATGAATAGACAGGCTAGTGACAGAGCAAAGGCCAATGGCATAATTATAAGGTAGAAAAAGAAATAGGCAGACAGGATGGGCCTTGCAGTCCTCATCTGCCGTCAACTTCTATGTTTCTATATGCTGACAATTCATATCAGTCCCTTCCAAACTGGATTCCCTTCACAGCTGAGCTGGCTTGAAGATAATAAATTAGAGTACACTAGTAATCTCCCAAGGGTGGGGGGGGGGCTACAGACACACAGAAACTGACAGCAAATAATGACCGCTAGGCCCATCTAATTTGCCCAGGCCATTTTTAATTATAACCCAACTTGATCTACAGCACTGTCTTATCCAGCCCTTCCTTCCCCTTAGGATTCCTTTGTGCCTGTCCCATACAGTTTTGAAACTCACAACTGATTTAATCCCCACTGCCTCCCATGGAAGGTTGTTCCAGGAATCCAGCACCCTTTCTGAGAAGAAGTATTTCCTCACATCTCCCCTGAATTTACCTCCTTCCAGCTTCATATGATGATCCCTTGTTCTACAGCACCTTTTTCTCTGAAGCATACTGTATCTGCCTCCTGTACCTTATTACCCCCCATGAGGTATTTAAAGGTCTCCATAATATCCCCACTCTCCCTTCTCTCCTCCAGGGTGTGCATATTGAATTCTTTCAATTTCTCCTCATTGGGCTTCTGATGCAGACCTTGCACCATTTTGACAGTTCACATCTCTCTTCTTGTCACTTTCTCCTTTTTCCAATTGTTCCCCATTCCACACCTTTTTCCTTTGACTGCTCCTTTTTCACCGTTCCTCCTTTTCTAACTCCCTGCTTCCTTGAATAAGTTGCATCCTGTGGGACTCTCTCCCCTTGGGATCTCCGTACTCTCTATCTCAGCCTGTGGTGGCCCACTTTCTGTCTCTCCTACTTCTTCCATCACCCTCACTTAGCTACTTTTACTGTCCATCGAAGTAACATTTGAACTGTCCACTGAACTGTGGTTGCCTACTGGATAAAAGCAGGCCATCACCTTGGTATAGGTTTTTATCCTTCCAGGTTAGCTCACAGTCCCCAATGTAGTCATACCTCTCCTCTCTGCACCATTCCTTCTACCATTACTTGAAGGCCTTGGTGCAGAGTTCCCTCTCCTTCCCCATGTAGTACAAGATGCACTTGCCACTTGCATTTTAAACAGAAGGGAAACACAGGATCAATTGGATAACTGACCTAAATTTACCAAAAAATTTAATTTACACACGGAGCTGACTATGGCAATTCATCTTACATCCTTATCAAGTTAATGCATTAGCAGCCATGGTGGCTCTCACCAGAATTTGTTTTTTATGTGGGAGAACTCAGATTCAGACTTGTGAGTCTCTTGGAGGAACACAATCTCCAGTTTATGCTTTTTATTATAGTGAAGGAGTTTCTTCCACTTTAGATGGGACTTGAAACCACTGATGATCCACACCAGGAGTTTAAGATTTTCCACCATTATCAAAGTGTAGTCAACTGGACCTGCAGAAGTAGTGATGAGCAATACCACTCTCCTTGCTATCAACCATGTCTGCCATTAAATATACAGTGAAGCTCACCAGGATGAAATGCAGCGCTGCAGAATTCTGCAGTAGAGTTACTGCAGTAAACAATGCAATTTCAATGGGACTTAATCACTTTTGTCATGCAGTATGCATGTCACATTGTGCTTCATCCTAGTGGGATTCACTGTATATGATGTACATTATACATATGGGTAAGTTCATGAAAAGGGGTTACCAAAGTGTGACATGAGGGTGAATTTTTCAAATCCACAATAGATCAAGTTTAATAAGCTTGTCAAGACACTGTGACTCAAGAGTCAAAAAGGAGCCTGATTATGAGATAACTCCTTAGCAGGGATTTGAGAAAAATCCCCTTCAGTGTTGCACATGCAACAGGAACACCAAACATTGCACGTGCAACAGTGGACACAACTGGTGTTTAACTTGAAAAAAAATGTTACTTTTCTTTTTCTTTTATTTTACTAAGCATTTCAAGACACTATGACCCAAGAGAGAAGAAGGGACTACGTTGTGGGCTAACTCCATATCATACTTGAGAGAAAAGCACCTTCAGTGTTGCACATGCAACAGGAACACCAAACATTGCATGTGCAAGAGTGAACATAACAGGTGTTTAACTTGGAAAAAAAAATGCTGCTTAAATTTTTATTTATTTTATTAAGCATTTCAAGACACTATGACCCAATAGTGAAAAAGGGACTATGTTGTGGGATAACTCCATATCAGATATGAGAGAAAAGCAATTTCAGTGTAGTGCATGCAACAGGGACACCCAAGCATTGCACATGCAACAATGGACACCACACAACTGTTTAAGTTAAAAAAGCATTGCCTGCACCCCTCTCTCACCAATGTCCTGCAGTACATTTAAGATCCAATCCCCCCCAAAAAAATCACCCACTCAAAAAAAGCTGGATGCTGTTGCTGAAAATTTGGGAACATGTAAAAAATTAAATTTGCCTCGACATCACAGTTGCACTCACCACGCAAAATTTGAGTGAACCAGTAATTTTATATGCATTGAAAAGCTAGGGTGAAAATGTTTTCATGTTGCAATGTACTGTGGTTTTGCATGTCACATTTTGCTAGGGAAAATCGGTGACATTCTGGAGCTGGACATGGAATAAAAAATAAAATGGGTGCACCTAGATTTCTCAAACTATGGAATGTATCTGCACTTGTGGCTACATTTTAAATTTACTTATCCTGACTGCAGTAGCTGTTGTTATTTTTGTTTAAATCAAGATGCAAAGTATTGGGCACATTGGTGCCCCCATTTCATGAACTTACCTGTATATTGTGTGCCATGAGTAATCCCCAAACCAAACCTGCAACAGGATAACATGATGCAAATAAAGCATTTTGTCCTTAGCATGCATTATAACCAGAACAACCCCAAAGAATGTCCACAATGGGGTTAATACATTAAAATTCTCATTGTCGCCTTAGAGCCCTGAGTCAAGATAAGTATAGTGAGGGCCTCTCCCTGTGGGTAGACAGGGTGTCCCCCAAACCTTGACTTCCACCCCCATGTGTGTCTTCCTCAGAGGAAGCAGATTTATCTCCCCCTCCTCCACTAACAAGAGATAAGCAGTCAGTTGATGGACTGCTTCTTCGGTGAAATGGATGTCCCATATTGTGCCAGTGCGAGATTCATTGGATTCACAGAAGGATGCACCTGCTCAGTCTCTGTCTGCATGCAGGTCCACCCACATGACAAAGAAGCATGTAAGGAATGCAAGCAACACATGGCTCTCCAAAGCTCAAAGCTCAAAGTTTCCATCCCCTCACCAGCCACTTCCCCTCTAAACCCCTCCTATACACCTCCAGCTTCATCAGCTCCTGTCCAGCACTTAAAAGTTGGAGTTTGATGTCCCCTGGTAAGAATGCATCCATCTGCAGCCCCATGATGGCATCTCATTAGAAAGTGTCTGATAAGCAACAGACTCAACTGTGGAGCCACTTCGGCAAGGAATATAATGCCCCTAGACCTGCACAGCTGCATGACAGTGTGTCAGCATGATCTGTGCTGCTCACACCATTGCCTTTTTTTGTGGCACGAAGCCCCATTTTACATGCCACTAAATGGAGTACTGCAGGATGGTGCAATTCTCCCTCTGCCAACCCATGCACCCGCTCCAGAGTTATACTCAAAACTTAGTCCTAAAAATATTTCTCAATCTATATATTTGAACCCAAATTTCTTACTATATAAACAGTATCAAAGGAACAGTAGTGAACTCCCTGAACAGGAAGTTAAGATTTCTGATTTGTTGGACCAAGGCAAAATCAAGGACTCACCTGATCTTCTCAAGCCCTTACGCCTTCCTTCCAATCAGATATTTAAAGCTTTCCAAATTAGGCACCTGTTAATAGCTATGATGGGACCTGGTACCTGGGATGCTGATCAAATGGAACTCCTCAGTATGCTCCGTAGGCTGGCATGAAGTCCAGATGCCGTCTCCAAGGTAACAGAGGAATTATATAAAATTATTTATCCAGATATCCAAGAGATATCATCATATTGGACAACTCAATTTCCAGATAAACAATTCCACTGGGAAAAAAATTGGCAGGCTGTATACCCCTATAACTCTAATGACAAACTATGCCTCATACAATTTTATATACTACATAACATTTATTTCACTCCACCAAAACTGGCTGCTATGGGCAAACTGCAAGACTCCAAATGTAATAGGTGCGACTTAAGTGAGGGTACCATATTCCATATTTTCTGGGAATGTCCCTCAATTAAACCTCTACGGAATAAGATCAAGATTAAACTTGACCCCCCCCCCCCTTGGTTTGGAATCACTTTTTGAACCCGAAATGTTGCCTCTTAGGGGACTACTCTCAAATTCCAGTTTTAGAAAGGAGATACGCTACTGTGTGTCTCTAATTTCCTATACAGTAAAGCAACTGGTATTAAGGCACTGGAAAGACTCCCAAATTATTCCCTACTCAGAGTGGTTGAATGAATTCTTATATAATCTGAGAATAGAGAAAATGATAGCAAGTCTTAGACATCGTCCTGCTAGTTTTGACAAGAAATGGAACAAGGTTTATACAATGACCTCACTTATTAAGTCAACTAGATTAGCTACAACTATCTATAATGGTAGTGACTATGTACATTAGTGGATGTTGTATCTGGCAATAGAGGGAGGGGTGGGATACGGGATATGCTAGGACTGTAGTCAGTTGTAGTTTAATAGTAGTAGATATTAATGGGACGATGAAACCATAACGCCATATTTCATGTTCATGTATATGTCTCAATCTTTATATGCCTAATATTCCTACGCATGTATGACTAATACGAAAAAAAAGCATATATAATTTCAAAAAAAAAAAGATTGCACAGCACACTCAAGGGATGCATACGAAAAGGCACAACAACACCTAACCAGTGCTCACAAGTCACAAATCCTGATCTGGAAAGGAATGCATTTTGTCAGTCAGGGGATTAGTGCACAGCAGTAACAATCCACTACCAGTAAAGATACCACAAAACAGTATAAAAAATTCATGCAGGTGCGGTGGATAGCAGGTTCACACTGCTGCAGTTACTCTGTAACACAATAAAAGGTGTCTGATTTAATGGCATGTATCACACACACACACACACTACAGGTAATGCATAGCAAATTGAAAATCTTTAGTACTATAACCAAATGTTTTAAACAAACTGAAATTATACACTGCTGCATTACAACAATCAGCAAAAAAATTTCAAGAATTACTGAAAATATTACTGTGTGTACATTAACACAGTTATACATGAAAAATATAACCAAAACAGAAAGACAGTCTTTTTCTCCCAGTTAATCTACCTACGCCATAAATATGCCCCTCCCCCAAAGCACACTTTACAGTACACAGACTGACTGTTCTAAATTAACATTCAAAATCCACACACAACAATAAACACTCGATGATATGAGCACAGAAGGGTTTCCTACATCGATATACTAAATTTTGAGCAAAAAATATTACTCAAAAAGGCTTTTTAAACAGCTTTTGGAGGTTTTGAATTGCAGAGCTTTGAGAGCATACTGTCTCCAGCTACCACGACACACACACACTACCCAGACCAGAAATGAGGCTGTGCCGAACAATCTAGAGCCCATGTGACCTGCAATCCCATGAATAACTGCAGAATTTCATTTGGAGCTCAATTACAGGGTGAAGTGAGGTGAATTACATTGATTTCAATGTACTTCACCTTAAAATTGGTGGAGAAGTGGTTTGGGGAAGGCAGAATAATGCAAAGTCATTGGTTTCAATGGACTTCGCGTTCCTCATTATGAAGCGAAGTACTCCGCTTCACATTGTGGAGTTCTTCGCGGATTCCACGTTACTCAGTGAATCACTTCATGGAGCAAATTGGGGCCACTTTGCCCACCACTTCTTACAGTACTGTAACTCACATGCTGTCTGGGAAGGAACGCGAATGCCTATAGCTGTACTTCCCCGATGAGCTGTAGCACAAAACTCCCTGACTTAAAAACGCTTATTAATGAGTACAATGGTGGAGTGGTGAAGCCTGGAGAGATACTACAAAACATGCTTACAATACATTCAACTAACTAGTCAAAAAATTAGTGTTGTAATTCGTGACGTGATCGTGAATCGTGATTTGTGACTGCATTTGTGACCGTGATGATGAAGAAGGTGATTTGTATCACGAGTGACTCGTGATGATGGTCCTGACTTGAAAACCCATATTAATGAGTACAATGTTCATGCAGAATTATACACCGCACCTGTCCAGATGGGAAACCAAAGAAACAACTGTGACTTAAGTTAGAGATGGAGATTGGGCCCTAAAGAGATGTAAAGTAAACAGACAGATTAAGATTGCGCTGTGCACTGAAGAAATGCAGACGCAAAGGCACAACACCTAACCAGTGCTTACCATCAGAAATTCAAATCTGGAAAATAATGCCTTTGCCGGTTGGGGTGGGCTGTGGGGGGGGGGCAGTGTACTGCACTGCTGCAGTAACAGTCACTAGTACTAGTACTAGTACCATTAAAGATACCACAAAGAAGTACAAAAATCACACAGCTGCAGTGGATAGCAGGTTCACATTGCTGAAATTATTATGTGGCACAATAAAAGGTGTCTTATTTGATGACAGTGTCATGCACATACTCACACACATACACACACACTAAGTAATGCATAACAAATTGAAAACATCAGTAATACTGTATAACCACATATTTTAAACAAACTAAAATTATGCACTGCTGCACCATGACAATCAGCAAAAAAATGGCAAGAATTATTGAAAATATTACTGTGTGTACATTAACACAGTTATACAAGAAAAATATCACCAAAACAGAAAGCACTGTCTTTTTCTTCAAGTTAATCTACCTACACCACAGATACACCCCTCCCCAAAGCCCACTTCCACTGTCTCTCAGTACACAGACTGAATATTGTACATTAACATTCAAAATCTACACACAAACAATAAACACTCGATGATATGAGCACAGGAGGGTTTCCTATAATTGATGAACTAAAGTTTCAGCAAACAAAATGACTCAAAAAGGCTTTTTTAGCAGCTTTTAGAAGGTTTGAATCGCGGAGAGCACTCAGAGCAGATTGTCTCCTACAGCTTCCTACACACACTACCCAAAACTGAGGCTGTGCAGAACAATCTAGAGCCCATGTAACCTGAAATCCCATGAATCACTGCAAAATTCTCCTTTGGAACTTAAAAACAAGGTGAAGTACATTGTTTTCAATGTACTTCACCTTATGAATTGGTGGATTAGGGGCTTGGGAAGGTGTAGTAGCATTGAAGTCATTGTTTTCAATGGACTTGGCATTACCGATATCTTATAAAGTACTCACGATAGCGTTGTGGAACACTCATGATCGCCTTCACTCCGTGAATCACTTGGTGGAGCATTGCGCCACTTCACCCATCTCTAATTGGGCCCTTGCTGCAAGCTGCTTGGAGAACTGACTCTCGATCCTGGAAACAGAAATGTCACCAGTGAGTGGCTGGGTCTCTCTCTGGGTTTGGTTTTCTCACAGGGTTCAGTGAGCTCTTTCAACCTCATAGGTGCTGTTGGTAGAGTTCAGTTCTAAATAGTGGATCAGTCAGTCTCTCAGGCAGCCATTAGGATCTTTGCCTTCTTTAATTCCAGCAGGCCCACCACCTACCCGCTATTTCTACAGGCATGATTCTCCTGATCATCAACTTCTACCTTAAGACTCTTAATGTCCTCCAGGAGTTGTGCCTACTCTCTCTGCCAGTCCGAGGACTGGTTCTCAATTTTGCTAAATGTCTTGTCCAACTCAGCAATGTGGGAGCTGTGGGACGCTGTGGTTTCCGTTAGCTCCCTTCAAGTACCTCCTGCAGGTGGGTGGTGTATGTGGATAAATTTGTAAAGCCAGACTGTATTTCATTGTGGAGCTGGTTAATTGAGTCTATCAGTGCACTTTCCTTTTCAGGAGTCACTGCTGGCATAGCAGAAAGTTGAAGCCTATTTCCCACTATAGCTCTGGCTTGAGCTCTCATCTTGGGAGGTTGTGCAGAGTAAGGCACTCCTTCTGGCCCCAAGAATGTGAACCAGGTCTGCTTTTCTGAGGATTTCAGGTTGCTCATCTCTCACTTTATGATGGGCATCTAGCCAAATGTTCTGGGACTGCAGGATTACTGCGGTAAATGGTGGATGGCTGTTGTGTTAGAGGGAGCCTAGCAATCAAGCGTCCGCCATCTTTACCAGTCAGGACACACCCCTCCAACCTTCTGTACATTTAAAACATGAAATTCTTTGTCTTAATTGACCGTGGCCCTCTACTACTCTCCATATTGCTTAATGATCTTCCGTTAGTGTGCACCTCCTCCTCCATCCATATGTATACTGATGATACTGTCCTTTTCTAGTCTGGCCAATCGCCTACTGATGTCGCTTCCACACTTCAGCATGACTTTGAGAAAGTTCAGCAATGGCTAAGCTCCCATATGCTTTTTCTCAATGCCAAGAAAACAGTCTCCATGACCTTCGGCACAAGGCAGAGACTCTCTAGGTTAACTAAATTGCCCTCCCTCCTTCCACACCCTTGATGGCTGTACTCTAGAGGACACCTCCTCCTCCTTTAGATATCTCAGGATCTGGCTAGACCAGCACCTAAACATTACTGGACACGTAGACTCCATCCTGAAAAAGCTGTGCCCCAAATTAGGTGCCCTTTACAGGAACTGAAGCTGCCAGCCTCTACAAGCCAGGCAGGAGATTGTCCAGAAAATGATACTACACATCTTTGACTACTGAAGCATAGTCTACAGTGCCACACCAAAGACATCCTTAACTAGATTGGACACCCTTTTCAATACTTTCTGTTGATTCACTCTGGATGCCCCTTCCTTTACCCACCACTGTGATCTATATCACTCTCTAGCTCTTCCTTCCTTGCAAAACCACCGTCTAGCCCACTGTATAAAATTTGTCTCCAAATTCTGGTTTGATACACTTCCCCCTTACCTTGCCTCCTCACTGTCCTCCTTCCCTACTGCCATTCTCTCCCTCAGATCCAGTGACTCCCACACTCTAGCCATACCATGACACACCACCACTATAGGCCAATCATCATTCTCCTATAGGTTCCCTAAGCTGTGGAACTCAGTGCTTCATCAAATCAGGCATGCCTCCTCCCTGTAGTCCATCTTGACCTCCCTCTTCAACTTCCTCTCTCCATCCTGCAGCTGCTCCCAATTTCCCCTCTGGCTCCTCACTCCTCCTAATTTCCCCTCTGGCTTCCCCATCTCCTTTCTCAGCCTAGCACTTAATGTGAGGAGTAACCAACGTACTTTATTACACATCCTTGTCCGCACTGTATGTATTAGTCTGCAGTGCTGTTAATTTGCTCCTCTCACATCAAATCCCAATGTTTATCTAATGCTACTGATGTATTGTTTTTCTCAGTCTGTTGCTTCTCTGTTTTATATTGCCTTTGGAAATATGTTATTGAGTATTGCATATATACTTTTCAGTAATACTGTACGGAAATGCGCCCTTGATTACTGTACTCCCAAGTTCCCCTTCCACCAGGATGCTCCATGAGACGAGCAGTTTTATATTGCTCAGTGTGCCTTTCCTGGTGAAACTTTTCAATAAATAAATAAAATTAATGGTTCCACAGTTAACCATTCTCAAAGAAACTACTGTATATTTAGACTGGGATAGAGACATAGACATGACATCTTCTGTGTTGCTACATGTTCAAATAAATCAATTTACAAAAGATTAAAGTCTAACTTTGTGAAATTACTTTTTTCTACAGTATATACATTTTTTATTCCTTGGCCAGGGCAAGCTCAGGGTTCCTTAAGCCCTGCCCCACTGACCCACCCTGTCTACATCTCTCCAGAACTTACCCAGTCAGCCTGATACCCTCATGGAGTCCCCCCATAATGGAGTCAGGACGAGGAGGGGCCCCCTTTAGTATTAATCCAGGCTTGACCTCCCAGGTCCTGGCGATGTGGTGGTTGAGGGCTTGGTGGACTGTACTTCATACTAGCCTGCCCCACCACTATTTTCCTCTATTTTTCTCTCTTCCCCCTGCTGGGGAACACTCATCAATGTGCGTATATTGAGGCAGGCACATGCTGTGCACTACTGCAGCACCAGCCACTTTCTCCCCCCCTCCTGTCCTGAACTGCCACCAGGCCTCCTCCATCCCTGGGAGAGGAGAGAAGTCCTTGGTTACTCAATCCTCTCCCTTCCAGCTGACCCCTGGCTGCCTCTGCTTGTTTCCAAACACAGGTTGCTGGTGTGGAGTGAGGTGTGATGTCCAGCGTCTCAACCCCCAGTGCCATTGGGCTGATCATGGAATGACTTTTTCATTTTCAGATTACTGGTTCCCATTCTAGGCAAGGTGAGTTTATTTTTAGGCACCCTTTCCCAGAGGCTCAGGAGTCATACAGAATAACAAAACACATAAACAAATAAAGATAAAAATAATAAATTAATTAATATGTAAATAAGCAAATAAAGAGTTTCAATGAACAAAACATCCAATCTAACCTCATACTCATATAAACTCTGGTCAGGCAGTATGCGATTTAAGAAGATGGAACTTTAGCCTCTCCTCTAAGAAGTCTCATCAACAATTATTTTTGTTTTTGTTGACTGGGAAAGGAGAGTTAGACATTACTGCCTATTTTCAGCCTTGTTCCGGGAGAAGGGGTTGGATTCAGATGCAAACTAACCAAAGTTGAGTCAGATTAAGCAGTTGGTTATATCTTAATGAACATGTCCCTAGACAAGGGCTCCATTCCTGAAACAATGGAAAGTGACTCTGGTTGTTCCAGTTCATAAAGGGAGAGCCAAACAACTAGTTGAAAATTATTGCTCTATTTAATTACTTAATTTCTCAGCAGAAATCCAAATGAGACTGATATATGACCAACTAAAAGGATTCTTTGAATCTCAAGCTCTCATAACTGATGTCTAGCCAGGTTTTGGAAAACACCACTACCCATACATAGCCTTTGTACATCTGACTACTGACATCTTCGGTGCCATGGACTCTGGTCAAGCAACAGGGGTTACCTTTGTTGACCAAATAAAAATGTTTGAATTGGTAAATAATGAATTTATGCTGTTTAAGGTAAAAAAGTTGGGCCTTCACCAACCCTCTTGCTCTTGGTTCAGAGACAACCTGTCTGAATGAAAACAGATAGCCAAATGGGGTGGTGTTCAATGACACTGAATGAAATGTCTAATAGTTTTCCCCACAGGGTTCTATATGTTGCCAACAATGCTGCCTAGCAATGAGCGGTGCAAGGCCCCCAAGTTCTAGGTCAGCAATGTTTTCAGTTTTCCTGAGTAAATGAAAAGCTTATTTCTGAATTCTCTAGGGAATGATCGGTTAATACCATAGAACACTGAATGAAACTGTAACGAGGCTACAGGAAAAAAAACACAGGCTACAGGGAAATGAGCAAGTTATTCACCCAGGAGGTGAATAACAGGGCTAAATAACAATTTTTATTGAACCCTGTTATTGATCCCTTCCATGGTAAAATTTCAAGGGTTCCATGTCAAAGGGGCAAGCGCAAAAGGGAGTAATTGTTTTTGTATTCACCCTTTTGATGGGATACTAATTCAGATATTGCTGTTTCACAGCAGAGAAAATATTCATAGAGATACAGTCCATGAGGCCCAGATGGTATAATAAAATAAACTGGAAATTATTTAAATTGTAAGGAAGTTGTTTTTAGCAATGTAAAGAAGGCTATCTCAAAGATAATGTCTAAATATCCTGCAGTTCAATGTTTGTATTCATTATTACAGATGCGGTTTCAATGAATGGACAGAAGGTTACTTTCAATGGACTTACTGACAACTATGTTAAGCTGCAACATGAAATGCCTGCTGGTCTATGCTTTTTTCACTTTATGTGTGGATTTACAACGAACTAGTAACACCAGTCAGTGGACAGCATTTACTTATCATACAGATCGATTAGGAGCAGCAAACCAAGACACAAGGCAAGAGCTTGGAATAGGGGGTATTAATCATGAACTTGTAATCTGGCTATTTGGCACCAACATAAAAATAAGTCAGCAACTGTCTTTGTACACCTGGCACACTGTCTGCATTACATGGAATAGCGCTAATGCACAGTTATCCCGTGCATCTGGATGGCAGTCAGATACTGAACAATAACACAACTCATTTTGGTGGACAATGTCTGGCCCCAAATGGTACTTTGGTTTTGGGACATGCTCATGGATGGCATAATGCCATTGAAATAATATATGGCACCAACTTTCTTGGAAATCTGTACTTCTTTCAAATGTGGAATAATTTAGGAAGGTCCCCCTTTGGACTGGAATGTTCAGAAGGAAATATCATCAGCTGGAAGGAAAGTTATTGGAAGTTTGTTAAACTCAATCCAAGCAAAGATGAAAGCCTACGCTGTGGTAAGAGCTTATTTACAGACATACATTTAGTTAAATATATATACTGTATATATCCAATGTAGTTTACTTAATTAGAGTGCATTAATCTGATGCTTTTAAAATATGAAGGGCAGATGGCACTAAAGAGTAAGACTCTCTTGTCATCTAGTCTGCAGGCAAGGTTCAAAGTGTATTGATGCTGTGTAAGTGCCTTCACATTTCTCAAGGCAGCTCCAGGAAAGGTGATAGGGTAATTTCATTCTGCACTCACACAATCCAGATTTTTGTTTTATAAAGACTACTAAGTGTCAAACTGAAGGTGGCACTTTGTTAGGGCAAATTTCTAGGAACTACTGTATGCTGCAGCAATTAACCTGATTTCACTTTTGGGCTGGGTCTGAACTCATATCTCAGGAGGTGAAACTTGCATTCTAAGAAGGTAATATTGTTTACTTAGTTAAACAAACTCTGGCCAGAGCTGATATAGCTGCAGTTGAGCTCACAGAGGTCATGGCAGAACACGACACAGTCCACCATGTCCACTGTGCTGTGTTCCGCCATGACTTCTGCTATCTCAGCTGCAGCTGTATCAGCTACAGCCTGCAGAAACAGGTCATGGGAGTGGGGGAAGGGAACATGCTTTGTTTTTTTTTTTCTTTCTTTGCTGTGACTGTGGGACTGCTGCAATAAATGGAGACAGCGGAGTACTTCACATACTGTGGAGGAGACTGTGGAGGAGACTATGTTGCAACTCCAAAATTGTTCTCCAGGTTGGAATCTGGTGAGTCATTTTTTGATCCTTTGATCCAAGATGTCTGCATGGCTCCACCAGCTGCAGTGATAAAATGGACAGCCTATGTGGTGGAAAAGGTTCATACAGTAGATGGTTAGGGCTTACTGTGTATGGAATGATTTCAGTTCAACAGCTCTGTTATGTACAGACCAAAAATTGTTGTGCCCATTCTAAAAGGATGCTGTGCACATTCTATCAGTAGTGCCTTCAGCTTTGTGTTGCCTTGCGCCCACCCCAGCTACTTTTGTTCTCAAAGCACAGCTGCACTCGTGTTGCAGCAATGAGAATGAATGCAGTTGGAGCAGGAACATCTGCTTGGTCAGTTTCTGGAGACAATCCACCGAAACAGAAATCCTTTCAACTAGACGAAAAGAACCAGTCAGCGCTGTGAGTGTCCCGATTGCTTTTTTGTTAAAAAATTAAAAAAAATGTCTGATTCTATGGCATAGGGGCAAAGCATAGCCCCATACTAAAACCTTTATAATTAAGGTTAAAAGTAAAAACAGTAAAAACCATAAAGAGACAGAGAAGCATAGAATTTTGTTGGCAGATAAGAACTGCTTTGCCCACGCCATCCTCCTAATTTTCCCTACCCACCCACGGTATCACCACAGACCCTGCTTGATCTCTGGTTCCCCTATTCCTTTCCACTAAGATTTCCTTATGTCTATTCCATGCATTTTTGAACCCCACCACAGTTTTTCCCCCACCACCTCAGCTGGTGTGTTGTCCCAAGAATCCATCACTCTTTCTATGAAGAAATACTTCCATACATCTCTCCTAAATCAACCCCCCTCCAACTTCTTGGCATTGCCATTGAGGCACAGGTCAGGAAGCATAGGAAAACCAGGAGCAGTTATAAAATTCACAAGTAGCATTTTATTATTATCAATAACAGAAAAAAAATAAAATTGTTCAGTATAACTATTTACAAAGGCAGTACAAACAGAGAAAACAAAGTCCTTCATCTGAGTGTATCTCTAATTCCAAGTTTCATTATCTCCCTCCCTCACTAGCAAATGTATTGATGCTTTTTTATAAGTCTTTGCCTGGGAACACATTAAGAGGGCATCCTGTTTCCCAGAAAATGTATCAGAGTTCTTGTCAGTTTCTTTTCAGAGCTACAGTTTCCTGAGCAGGCTTCATGCTGACAGCTCTGTAAAAGAGTTTGCAAAGAAGCCTGAGAAGAGCTCAGACTGCACCTCAGGTTACCCCCTTAAATTTCAAATAGCTTTTTGCAATCAATTCAACAGTATAACTATATACATTTTCAAACCAAGGGATCACAGTTTCTCTTAGAGTTTCACATAGATTCACATGTATAAATATTTTTTATAACCACAGATAAGCAAGGGGGAAGAAAAAACAGACACAGTAAGTGAAGGCAGAAAGCTAGTGAGAGGCGAACAATCGCAAGCCCGTCAGAGTGGTCAGTTCCTAGGTCTCACAAGAACATTTGGTTGTTTAACCAGACAGACAAGAGACAGAAAAGGAGATGATAGAATAGATCCTTGTGTTTAAACTCTTTCTGAATAACAAATGGGACAGGGCCTTATTCAGCCCTGTCACATACCCTCTCTTTAAGAGGGAACCTGTTTCAAAGAAAAACAGGTTTCCAAAACTTTCTATTAATTCTCTTCTAACAGTAGCTTATAACCTTTACAGTTCAGTGCATATGCAGTATATTGTAGCAAACAGAAAAGTTTAAACTCACACATTCTTTATCAACCTTCAGAATTCTCAGTTCCTGAGCCATATCTTGACAGAAAATTAGCACTGACATTCTCTTTTCCAGATTTGTACATCACTTTAAATTTGAATGGCTGTAGTACCAGGTACCACCATGTGATTATGGAAGTTTTATCCTTCATTTGCTTAAGTCAATAAAGATGACTGTGATCTGTTATAAGTACAAAGTCAACCCCTAACAAATAAAACTTGAGGGACTCCATGACCCACTTTGCTGCAAGGCATTCCTTTTCAATGGTGGATTACCTCTTCTCTCTGTTGTGCAACTTCCTACTGATATATACTGTAGAATAGGATGTTCCTTCCCCTCTATATGCTCACTCAAGTCTGCATCTAGACCTACTTCTGATGCATCTGTTTGTAACAAAAATTGTTTCTCAAAGTCTGAGCTTCTTAAAACAGGAGCTGAACTTAATGCACCCTTAATGGCTCAAAAAGCGTCATCACACTCTGTGGTCCATTACACGTTATTTGGGAACTGTTTCTTCATGAGTTCAGTGAGGGGAATAGCTCGCTGGGAAATGTTATGAACATACGATCATACAAAAACACCAGCAGAAACAGACCTCATGGTCTATCGAGTCTGCTTGATTGTGCAGCTAGCCCTCAACCTGCAGCTGCCCCACCCACCCTCCCTCCTCACAATTACCCCCCTCACTCTGTTCTGTCCCCTCTTAAAACTGTCTACCATGCTACAGGCTACCACCTCCTCCAGCAGAGTATTCCACTTATCCTCCACCCTCTCAGCAAAATAATGTCTCCTGACTTCCTTCCTGAATCTTCCCTCCATCAGCCTCATCTGGTGCCCCCTCATGACCATCCCCCTTCTAATCTGGAAAGTCCCTTCTTTACTAGCATTGTTAATCCCCTTTAAATATTTAAAGGTTTTGATCATGTCCCCCCATCCCTCCTCTCCTCCAGGGAATACATGTTCAGCTTTCCCAGCCTCTCCTCATAGGAGTATCACTCTAATCCCTGGATCATATTTTTTGCCCTCCACTGTACACCTTCCAACAATCTGATGACCTTCTTCAGGAATGGGCACCAGTACTGCACATAGTATTCCAGGCATGGCCTGATCAGTGACCTGTAGAAGGGCAGGATCACCTCCCTGTTTCTGGAAGGAATTCACCTCGCTATACACCCCAGCATCCTGTTGACTTTTGCTGCCACCTTCCTGCACTGGGCTGAGTTGTTCATACTTCCTGTTATAAGCACCCCTAGATCTTTTTCCTGCTTGGTGCATTCTAGTTGTATACCTCCCAGCTGATAGCACCTCCCTCGGTTGTTAGCCCCGAAGTGCAAGACTTTGCACTTTTTGGCATTAAACCCCATCTCCCATGCATCCAACCACTCATGTTGTTTGGTCAGGTCCTCCTGCAGCCCCCTCCTCCCTTCAATGTCATCTACCATGGCACCCATCTTTGTGTCATCTGCAAAGAGACTGATCTTACTCCAGACCCCATGGGAGATATCAGCTATGAGTTAGGAACAAATCTCTGATAGCAAATAACCAGCCCTAAAAATGACCTGACATATTTTTTTTGTTTTAGGGATGGGACCATTAGCTACAACTTCCATGTTGGAAACCTCTGGTTTTACTTCTGCATTTCCCAAAACATAGCCCAAATATTCAATTTCCTGCATGCACTGTGCACATTTGGTAAGATTAATTGTCATGCCCTTTTGATAGATTGGATAACTGCTTGTAGGTGTTCCATGTGTTTTTTTCAGTCTGGACTGTACACCACAACATCTTCCAGGTACACAGAACTTTAACCAGTGAGACGGAATAACATTACAGCCATATGGTTTATGGTAGAATCCTGTTATGCATGGAATTCTATGCCTGGAATATGCTTGTTGTGCTGCAGTAGTGATAGCACTACTGCAGCACAACAGCTTAGAATGTTGCCATATAGCTGTTTTCCTCTATCCAGTTGAACTGGAAACTGTTTTTTTTTAACTTTAACATACAGAAAAACCTGCAGCACATTGAATCAATAATCTGAACCAACTCCCAACCCTCAAGTGCCTCCTTCCCAACCCTCAATTTACTGAAAGGAACCAGAGTGTCTGAAATAGACAGGCATGGATTCCCATACACTATAAAAGATAATGTATGGGCATCCATACACAGACAAGCTTGTGTGTTCATCTTGAGTGTTCTATGACAACCAGGGTACCTCTTGAGCTTTGCTCTCAATGTTCCTGGTTGCCATAAAAAAAAACTCTCAGTACAGACACTGGCTTGTTGTGTATGACTGCCCATACATTATCCTTTATGTAGTGCTGGAATGTAGTGGGTGCCCAACACTCTCTTGTTGTGTATGGCCTGTACATTATCCTCTGTGTACTGCTGGAATGTAGTGGGTGCCCATGTAAACCAAATGGCAGAGTGGTGAACTGATAGAATCCTATAGGAGTGGCAAATGCAGTTTTGTTTCTCATGTTTTAGCTAGGGGGATTTGGTGGTAACCCTTGGTGAGATCGAGGGTTACTGATATACTTGGTACTCCCCAATCTGTCCACTAAATCATCCATCCTGGGCATAGGATAACTGTCAAATTCAGACACGATTAAGTTTCCTAAAATCAAGGCAGATTCTTATATCCCCTCCTTTTTTACTTACAATCACCATTGGTGATGACCAAGCACTTCTAGACCCTTCTATGATGCCTAATTCATTTTTTGTATTTCCTTAACCATGTCTGCTGTTAACTGCTCTGGTAATCTGTATGTTTTTTGTCTGATAGGGCATGCATTCCTTGTCACTATTACATGTTCAACCCCTTTTTTCAGCCTGGCACTATGGTAAAAGTACTGTTAAATGTCTTTAGCATGTTACGAATTTCTGTGGTTTGTTCGAGGTTAAGAAAACATTCACCTTTACAACAACTGCAATCATAGTTTGTTTTAGTCTGTCATAAGCTATATCAATATCATATAAGTTATATCAATATCTTCTTTATCAGTTTCTGTTAAAACTAGCAAAGTATCCTGTGGTGATTTTTCAACCCATTTCTTCAGGAGGTTAGTGTGTTATATCTTAATAGGATTTTTCCTAACAGGGGTTTCAATTTCATAGTTCACTGTACCAGTGTGTCTAAGCACCTTATAAGGTCCTTGCCACTTCATTAACAGTTTATTTTCACTTTTTAGTAACAGTAGCAAGACCTTTACATCTGACTCAAAACCTTTTTTCTTTTACTCCATGGTCATAATATGCCTTCCGTTGGTTTTGAGCCTCTTCCTGATTACTATGAGCAATTTCAACATATTTTGCCAGCTTCCTTCTCAGGGCACACACATAAGATGTAATAGATTTTTTTTTTTCTGAGTGAGGTTATAGTCCAGTCTTTCTTTTATTACATCTAGTGGTCGTCTAGGTTGTCTACCTTACAGCATTTCAAATGGTGAAAAACGTGTGGTTGCCTGTGGCACTTCATTGTGAGCAAAAAGCAGGCAAGGTAAGTGTTGTTCCAAATCTTTTCTTTCCCCTTTTACAAACATTTTTTAACATGCATTTTAGGGTTTGATTGAAAAGCTCAAGACCGTCTGTCTGATGGTGATAAGGGGAGGTTATTATGGCAGTGATACCTAGTAATCGGTACAACTCCTTCAGCAATGCAGCACCAAAATTAATACCCTCATCAGTAATAATTTCTTTAGGTATGCCCACCCTGCTGAAAAATTTGCAATCTCTACTACCACTTTCCGGGGCTGTGACAGTATGCATATTAACTGCCTCTGGGTGTCGAATAGTATAGTCACATACTACCAAAATGAATTGATTACTCTTTTTACTTTTGTCTAAGGGACCAACCACATCCATTGCAATTCTCTTGAAAGGTACATCTACCAAGGGTAGGGGAACCAGGGACACCTTGTCTTTTTAGTTACTGGGGCTACTTTCTGACAGTCATCACAGAAACTGCAATAGGTAGCAACATCTTCATGAATTCCAGGCCAGTAAAATCTGTACAACAATCTGGAAGGTCTGTGCTCCCACTCCGAGTGACCAGCCATAGGACTGTCATGTGCTATCTGTAATAACTCAGTTTATACTTTTGTAGTATAACCAATTGTTCTATCTGTTCCTGTGTCTGAGGTTTAACCCACACTCTGTACAGTAACCCATTACATTTTTCAAACATTGGTTCACTCTGTTTTAGTTTCATCCCCAGCTGCTTAAAATAACCCTGGAGGGAAACATTGTTAGCTTGGTCTGAAACAAAATCACAATCAGTTATTAGTTTAGTTTCAGCATTTTCATATAGTAACCCCTTATGTCCATCAGCCTTTTGTTGCCACTGTTTTTTCAGGCATCTTATTTCTTTCCTGGACTTCTGGATTATGGAGCTATGCTCAAACAAGTCCGAATCAAAATCACCAAAAGGAAAAGAGTCCCCACCATCTGAGATTTTCTTTGCCTGTGCTCCTGTAATCACAGCTGCTGAAACTGCAGGTTTTGCCCCATCTGTGATGAACTCAGGAAATCCTAGAAAGTCATTTCCAACAATCATAGGTATTGGTAACTTAGGTACTACCCTCACTTTCATTTGGTGTGATGCTCCATTAATAGTTAGAGTCCCTTGGGTGGTGGGATAGTATTGAGTACTCCCATGGATGCAGATGACACCAGCACCTGGTCCTTTTGCACAGTCCTTTACCAACACTTTAACATGCACCTGGGTTTGTCTACTTCCTGAATCTGTAAGTTCTTTAACAGTCTTATCTCCCACCTTGACATCTATTAAATGCTTGCCCCAAATTTGCTAAGGACAAATTTGCTCCTGTGTCACTCTCCTTACTACAGCAGTTTCTTGCAATATGTCCTGGCTTATTACAGTTATCAAAAAACAAGAAAGCATGCTAACCACTGCACGCTAAACGCAGCGCAAGGGGAAGGAACTAGAGCCCCACCAACAACACATGAAGCACAAAAAACATCAAAAGATGGGCTCATGGTAAACAAGCATAAAGACCCATACATTTGGTCAAAATATAAATATATTTATTATTAAAAAATGAGGTAGCACCCCCCCGGCAAACCACATCAATGTTTCATGCTTACTGGTGCTTTTTCAAGACGTCCACAGTTATAGCAAGTAAAATCTTTGAGTGCAGCTTTGTCACCCCACCAGATGTCTTTACAGACTTGGAGTGAAACTGTGGAAAAGAGGGTCTTACCAGTGCTTGGCTGTTACCTCAGTACTGTGGCATCTGTCTGGCCATGTGGTACTGTTCAGAAGCTAAGTACTGGTACTCTAAAGGAGCTAAGGGTGGAATTAGCAGAGCCATTATCAGACCTGTTTAGTGAGTCTCTAAGCACAGGAGAGGTTCCAGAAGACTGGAGAAGGGTTCATGTGATCCTTCTCCACAAGAGTGGGTAGCAGGGAGGAGGCAGGGAACTACAGACCAGTCAGTCTTACCTCAGTAGTGGGCAAGATTATGGAGGCAGTCCTTAAAGAAAGGATAGTGCAACACCTGGAATCCATAGGAGCACAGGATCCAAGACAGCATGGGTTTACAACAGGAAGGTCCTGTCAAGCTAATCTCATAGATTTCTTTGACTGGGTAACCAGAGTGGTGGACTAAAGGGGTGCAGTAGATGTTGCTTACCTTGACTTCAGCAAAGCTTTTGATACTGTTCCACATAGAAGATTGATTAATAAGATGGGTAGACTTGGGGTGGGGCAGAAGTTTATCAACTGGGTAGCAAACTAGTTGGCGGGCAGAAAACAGAGTGGTGGTAAATGGTATACAGTCAGAAGAGATGCAAGTCACAAGTGGGGTACCTCAGGGTATTGGGGGCCAGTCCTCTTCAATACCTTCATTAGTGACATTGCAGATGGACTGGAGGGTAAGGTTTGTCTGTCTGTCTGTTTGCAGATGACACTGAGATCTGCAACAGAGTAGATGATCCAGATGGCTTTGGGTGGGCAGAATGAGAAGAGATCTGGATAAACTGGTAAAATGGTCAGAAGAGTGGCAACTGGGGTTTAACGCAAGGAAGTGCAAGAACATGCACATAGGGAAGAGAAACCCTGAAGCCACCTATAGGTTGGGAGGCAAGTTGCTGGCAATCACAAGGGAACAAAGAGACTTGGGCATCAACATTACAGATGACTTGAAATTATCCAAGCAGACCACTAAAGCAGTAGGTTATACTAGGGGGATGTTGGGGTGTATTAGTAGGGGTATCACAAGTCATAAAAGGGAGGTAACAATCCCTCTTTACAAGACACTGGCTAGGCCCCATCTGGAGTACTGCGTGCAGCACTGGAGGCCACACCTTCTCAAGGACATTAACAAAATGGAAGCAGTACAGAGAAGGGCAACCAAAATGGTACAGGGACTGCGTCAGAAAACATATGAGAACAGATTAATGGAGCTCAACATGTATACCCTAGAGCAAAAGAGGGAGAGAGTTCTTTTTCACAGAAAGGGTGGTGGATGCATGGAACGGCCTATCTCAGGAAGTGGTGGATATGAATACAGGGCAGGGCTTCAAACAGGCATGGGATATGCATAAGGGAGCATTACAGATGAGTATGAATAGATAGGTAATTGACAGAGTAAAGGCCTGTGGCACATTCATAAGGTAGAAAAAAAAATGGGGAGACTGGATGGGCTTTGTGGTCATTATCTGCCATCAACTTCTATGTTTCAATGTTTCAGCCAAAGAAACAGCCTTTTCCCCACTTTCTGGTCGGTGTTCTTTCACCCAAAGCTGCATGTCTGTAGGCAGAATATTGATGAACTGCTCCTTTGCAAGTGTGTTGATGATCTGTAGGACTGTTTTGCCCTCTGGCGCAGTCATTTAGTAAGGAGTTCTTTAAGTCAGGTGAAGGCTTCTCGAGGATTGTAGACTGAGTTGTACTTCAGCGATCAGGATCTTTGCCTGTAGGTCACTCATGAGATGTCATATCTTTTCAGGATTTTTCTTTTCACCATGTCATAGTTGTCTGACTGTACAGTCTCAGCTTGGACTTCTGTCTCTGCTAGTTTGGCTGCCATTTTTCTGGTAATCACTCTTGGGCTTGCTGCTGCAGAATCCATACCTTTCTTCTACACTTCCCTGGTACCAGGTTTAGTAACTCCTGGCTTAGAGTATGCATGGCATAAATCCCACTTCTTACACCATCTGTTATCAGGGCACAGGTCAGGAAGCATAGGAAAATAAGGAGCAGTTATAAAATTTGCAAGTAGCATTTTATTATCAGTAACAGTAAAAAAAATGTAAATTGTTCAGTATAACTATTTACAAAGGCAGTACAAACAGAGAAAACAAAGTCCTTCATCTGAGGGTATCTCTAATTCCATGTTTCTGTATCTCTCTCTCTCTCTCTCTCTCTCGCTCGCTCTCTCTAGCAAAAGTATGTCTGCTCTTTTTATATGTTTTTGCCTGGTTACTCATTAAGAGAAGATCTTGTTTGTCAGAAAATGTATCAGAGTTCTTGTCAGTTTCTTTGCAGAGCAGGCTTGCAAACAGAACAGTGTCCCAAGATGGCTTCCTGCTGACAGCTCTGCAAAAGAGTTTGCAACCAAACCTGAGAGGCACTCAGACTGCATCTCAGGTTAACCCCCTAAATTCCAAATAGCTGTCTGCAATCATTTCAAAAGTATAACTATATACACTTTCAAACCAATGGATCCCATTTTATTTACAGTTTCACACAAAGATTCACATATATTTTTATAACCACAGATACGCAAGGGGGGAAGAAAAGACAGACACAGCAAGTGAAGGCAGAGAGGTAGCGAGAGGTGAAGAATCACAAGACTTTCAGAGTGATCAGTTCCTAGATCTCACGGGAACATTTAGTTGCGCAACCAGACAGATAAGAGACAGAAAAGGAGAGGATTGAACAGATTCTTGCATTTTGAATAACAAATGGGACAGGACCTTATTCAGCTCTGTTGAAAGCACATCACCTTGTATTTGAGCACCTTTTCTGGAAAATGCTTTCTTCCTGTACCTTATTTACCCCCGTGAGGTATTTAAAGGTCTCTATAGAAACACAGAAATATAGAAGTTGATGGCAGATAAGGACTGCAAGGCTCATCCAGTCTGCCCATTTATTTTTCTACCCTATAAATGGCCATTGGCCTTTGCTCTGTCAATGGCCTATCTATTCATACTCATCTGTATTGCTCCCTTATGCTTTTCCCATGCCTGTTTGAAGCCCTGCATTGTATTCATAGCCACCACTTCCTGAGGTAGGCCGTTCCATGCATCCACCACCCTTTCTGTGAAAAAGACTTTCCTCTCATTACCCCTTAATCTGCCTCCCTCTAATGTCATGCTGTGTCCTCTTGTCCTGCTATTTTTCTTTTATTAAAACATGTTTGACTTTATCACTTTGTTAATGCCTTAAAGGTGTTTGAATGTTTTGATCATATCACCTCTCTCCTTCCTTTGCTCTAGGGTATACATATTGAGCTCCGTTAATCTGTCTACATATGTTTTCTGATGCAGTCCCTGCACCGTTTTGATTGCCCTTCTCTGGACTGCCTCAATTTGGTTAATGTCCTTGTGAAGGTGTGGCCTCCAGTACTGCATGCAGTACTCCAGATGGGGCATAACCAGTGTCTTGTAAAGAGGGATTATTACCTCCTTCTTACAACTTGTGATACCCTTACTAGTACACCCCAACATCCCCCTAGCCTTACCTACTGCTTTAGTGGTCTGCTTGGATGATTTCAGGTCATCAGTAATGATGATGCCCAAGTCTCTTTCTTCCCTTGTGACTGCCTGCAACTCCCCTCCCAGCCTAAAGGTGACTTCAGGGTTCCTCTTCCCTATGTGCGTGATCTTGCACTTCTTTACATTAAACCCCAGTTGCCACTCTTCTGACCATTTTGCCAGTTTATCCAGATCTCTTCTCATTCTTCCCCCCATCTGGATCATCTGCTCTATTGCAGATCTTGGTGTCATCTGCAATCAGACAAACCTTACCCTCCAGTCCATATGCAATGTCACTGATGAAGATATTGAAGAGGACTGGCCCCAGGACTGATCCCTGTCATATATGCTCTCTCCCTCCTCTCTTTCAGGGTGTACATATTGAGTTCCTTTAGTCTCTCCTCATAGGACTTTTAATGCAGACCCCATATCATTTTAGTTGCTCTCTTCTGGACTGCTTCCATTCTGTCTATGTTTTTCCAGAGATGTGGCCTCCAGAACTGTACATAGTATTCTAGGTAAGGTCTAACCAGCAATCTGTACAGAGGCAACACTATTTCCCTCTCTCCCTGTGCTAGTGATGCCTTTCCCTATGCACCCCAGCATCACACTAGCCCTCCCAGCTGCCTTACTGCCTTATCATACTGCCTGGCCACCTTTAGGTCATCAGAGATGATTACTCCAAGTCACTCTCCTGTTTGTGATTGTCAATAATGATCCCTCATTTTATACTCTGCCTCTGGGTTTCTGTGCCCCAAGTGCATTATTTTGTACTTTTTTGCATTGTAACCCAGCTGCCATACCCTTGACCATGCCTTGAGTTTTCTCAGGTCTCTGCTCATCTTTTCCACCACCCCCGAGTGTCTACCCTATTGCAGAATTTGGTGTCCTCTGTAAAGAAGCAGACCTTCCCCTCCAACTCCTCTGCAATGTCACCTGGAAAGACAATAAAGAGGTTGAGTCTCAGCACTGATTCCTGAGGTTCTCCACTGGTCATTCACTTCTCCTGAGTGTACTCCATTTACCATCACCCTCTGTTTCCTATTTCTTAACCAAATTCTAACCTAGTTTACCACCTTTGAACCCACTCCTAAGCTACCCAGCTTGCATAATAATCTCCTATGTGGAACGGTGTTGAATGCCTTATTGAAGTGTTGTTAGGCCATGTTCACTGCTGCATGCTGGTTTAATTCCTTGGTCACCCAATCAAAAAAATCTATCCGATTTATTTGACGTTACCTCCCACCCATGAATACATGCTGATCTGGGTACTGTAAACTATTAGATTCTAAGATAGTTCACTATCTTCTCCTTCAGCAGTGACTCCATGAACTTTCTCTCCACTGATGTCAGACTGATTGGCCTATAATTGCCAGCTTTCTCTCTGCTACCACTTCTGTGAAGTGGGATTACATATGCTCTCCTCCAGTGCTCTGGAGCCAATTGTGTGTCCAGTAAGCTGTTAAATAGGACTGCCAGAGGTGCAATGAGTACCTCCCTAAGCTCCTTCAATACCCTAGGATGTACCCTGTCTGGTCCCATTGCTATGTCCACTTTCAGATTAGGGAGTTCCTATAAAGCTCCCTCCCCTGAAAAAGGACTAGTGTCTACCTTTCTCCTTCAGAGCTCCTGATACTCTTTTGTGGCCCCTCTCCTTCTCCTTCCACTCTGAACACTGCACAAAAGTATTCATTCAGGCTGTTTGCCTTTTTCTTGTCCCCCTCCATACAGTCCTCCCATCCCAGTTTAATCTTACCCTTCTTCTTTTCACTTACATACCTAAAACATGTTCTCTTTCATTACTCCTTGGGCTAGTCTCTCTTCAGTTTGTCCCTTCGCATTCCTTACTGCTTTCCCTTCTTCTCTCTCTATTTCTCCTGATACACTCCCTATCATCCTCCATTTGCCCCTCCTTATACCTCCTGAATGCTGCTCTTTGAACCTTTACATTTTCAGTCACATTTTTCAAGGACTAGTATGGTCTGTTTTTTCCTCTTTTGCTCATTTGTTTGATGCAGAGGTTTGTTGCTTTAACTATGCTCCCTTTGATCTTCACCCACTGTTCCTCCACCCCACCCAGTTTATCCCCCCTACCAGTTCATCCCTGAAATATTCACCTATCTTTATAAATCTGCCCTCCTGAAGTTCAGGACCATCGCTCCTGTATGGCTCAATTCCACAGCTTTCCTTATATTGAACCACACTATATGGTGATCACTGGTCCCCAAGTGGACTACCATCTTGACATCTGCAACACTGTCCCCATTAGTGAGTATCCGGTCCAGTACTGCCACATCAAAAGTGGGTTCGCTGACTAGTTGCCTGAGGAACACCCCCTCCAGGTAGTCCAGCATGTTCCTTTTCTAGTTGAAGCTGCAGTTGGGAAACTCCAGTCTACATCTGGCAGATTGAAGTCCCACTAGCAACACCTCCCTCTTTTCTTAGATCTTGCCATTGGCTTCCACCAGTGTCTTGTCTAACTCCTTCCCCAGTGGTAGAGGTCTGTAAATCACACCAGCGCAAATAGTGGCTCCATTCACCTTTCCCAGGGTGACACACAGTACCTCTGCCCCTGTGCTCCTGTATCTCTGTTACTTTATGCTTTCCTTCACATGAAGCACCACACCCCCACCATTTCATCCCACTCTGTCCTTCCTGAATGTAGTATAGCCTTGTATGGCCATGTTCCAGTCATGGTTTTCAGTGTACCAAGACTCAGTAATGGCCACAATATTCAGGTTGGCCTCTGCCATGATGGCCTGTAGGTCCAGAATCTTACTTCTTAAACTTCTAACATTTGCACACATGGCGTGCCAGATTTTGTTACCACTCTGATTATTACCCCTCTTTTTTTTCCTTTTTACATTCCCTCTTCCCCCCTCTGTTTGTAATGCTTCTGTTTCCATTCCCCTTCATGTCTATATCCTGCTTCCTTTGATCTGCACCCTGAGGTACTTCTTTCCCTTCAGGTTTTCCCTACTTTCTACTTTAGTCTGTGGCGGGCAGTTTCTGCCTCCCTGATTTCTTCTGCCACCCCCCTTGATTGGTTTACATGTTCATCAAAGTAACATTTAAGCCTTCCACTGAGCATTTTGGTTCCCATCCCAGATGGATGCAGGCCATCACCCCTGTAAAGGCTCATATCCATCCAGGTTCGATCCCTGTCCCTAATGTAGCCAAACACCACTTCTCTGTATCATTCTTTCAACCATGACGTGAAGCTCCTGGTGTAGAGATCCTTCTTTTCACCCCATTGTAGACAGGCAGCAAGTCTACAAAAGCCAGTGAACATTCTACCTGTCTAAGACCTCTCCGCAACACCCTGAACTCCCCCTACACTATCCCAGCCCTGTCCCTAGGCAGGTAATTAGTCTCCAGTTGAATAATGACATCCAGCTCCACTTCTCCTCCTGCTGCCCTAGCAATGCTCAGGATTAAAATATAAAGAAAGGTTGATCTAACACAACTCACCCTGTGTTTTCTGTCTCAGGGTTGATAACAGCTTCACCGTCACAGCCCATGTGCTGTTATCTGTACCACTCAATAGAAACACAGGCTTGTTGTGTATGGTTGCCCATACATTATTCTTTATTTATTGACATATACTGTACTTGGCTAATGATAGACAGTACAGTATACTGATGTTTTTTTTTCTTACACTAAATGTTTAACCAGATGCTTGTAAATGCAACTAGAAGGTAAAGCTCTCTTTTTGTCTTCAGCTAATGTTCGATATGAACCGGTACCGGGCAGGTGTCTTCATATTCCTCAGGGTATGTCCAGAAAGAGTGAGATGGTCAGTCCATCCAATACTGAGTCAATCCAGGACATTGTCTGAGGAAGGACTGTTTAGTCTGCCATGTTGAGGCTGACACTTTATGAGGGCATGTTCTGGGAACTAGTGTATGCTGTGGCAGTCAAAATGATTTCGCTTTTGCCTTGGGTCATGTTCAAATCTCAAATATAATGATGTTTAAAATATGTTCTCTAATTTTTATGAATAAGACAGAAATATTAGGCAGACCAGTGGCACTGAGGGTTGAGGTGCTGGACGCCATGCCTTGCACCACATTGGTGACCCGGGTTTGGGAGCCAACTCGGGTCATCATGGGTCAGCCAGGGGAGTAGAGGATTGAGTGTTTTGGAGCACTCCTCTTCTCTCCTGGGGAGGGATGGGGTTTGTGTCCCTTGCACTCATGACCCCTGGTGGAGACTGGAGGTTGCTGCAGTAGGGGACATTTAATAACTGGGTTTGGGGCTGCAGCAGATATCCTGTGGATGAGTGTGGGAGCATGATCACTGTGTTCTGGACATCATTGCATGTGCCCCTGCGGGCTTAAGTAAGAAAGCCCCTCACTGTGAGCACCATTATGCCCCCTACAGGCTACCGCTCTCCTGGATGAACAAAGCCTGGGCTAAGTCAGGGGGGGGCTTAAGGGTGATACGGTCTCCTCTCCCTGGTCCTGCCACCACTTGGGGGGCCCTCCATGGGGGCAAGCCACAGTTCTCCCCAATCTACAGCCAAGGTGGAGGCTGGTTGGGGTGAGTGTTCAGAGCATGTGTAAATGGGCTGAATTGGGGATTTGGCACTGTCCCCACCACCAATGCAGAGAATAAATAAAGTCTACAAAAAAAAAGACAGAGATATTGATGCTGAAAAACAACAGTCCTCTGGCTTAATATAAGTGGATATTGAAGGTGGCAACAAATGAACTTCACATGCCTTCAAATTTGCATAGCCATAAACTGTGATTCTTACCACCTGGCACACACCACAGCAGGAAGAAATGCATGTTGCAATTCCAGATGTTGGTGCAGATTGTGTCTGTGCTCTCTGAAGTATCACACTTTAGATGTGAGGTGCTGGGGATCAGTACTGTGATTACCTATGCTATGCACAATAAACCCATTGCATTGACTATTTTTATCACCTTTTGTGTGTGCCACTTTGTGTCCCTTGCCAGCGGACTGCACCTGCAAAATACACTTGGGATCCTGTTACCATCTGCTTTTAGCATACAATAACCAGAGGCAGTCAGAGTAGTATGTTAGGGCTGCAAGGGCATTTTGTGCTGTGTGTGACCCTTCAGGCAATTTGCATAGTGGCTACCACTCCACCTCCTTTCTCACAAAACTATAACACTGTGAGTGGAACGGAAAAGACTTCAGCTCAGCAGAGCTGCATGGCTCAGTCAGGTCAAAAATAATGAACCTGCTAATACTGTAGTGATTTGTTCAACCACATTGTGCCACTGCTTGCCACTGCATTGAAACACATATTTTCTTTGTATTGTGTTTTTCTTCTTTTTGTTGATCCTCCAGGTTTCCTGCAGTACCATTCCTTTAGGTTTTCTTGCTAGTTTCCACTGCCCACTGGACTTAACTCTGGCTGCCATGTCAGCCAACAGGCTGCCCCTCATGCTCACCTGACCCCCCCCAGGGTCGGCTACAGCAGGCAGAAGTTGGCCAAGGGGACAACATGGTGCACCAGGCAGTCAGGTGGCAGGGGAGAGACCTTCCTGAGGTCCTATTTGGCCCCACCCACCTCCCTCATATATGCTTGCAGTGACATCACTGGTGGTGGGGTCATTCAGCGGCGTGTGGTCACCCATGCTAAGAACAACTCTACAAATCTGCCACCAGAAACCACTGTAAGAGTAACCAACCCACTTCCCAGGAGGGAAGCATCCAAAAGATGCGAGATTCCTTCCCTGACAGCCTCCACTCCTGATATCCAGGCTTGGTTCAAGAACCTGGATCATGAGCATGCCAGAGTGATGCACCTTTGCTCGGTGTTTTTCTGGTTAAGGTTTTGCTTAAAGAAGAACTGCATTTATCTTGAAAACCTTTATTTTCTATAGAAACTGCATTTCAAATTTTTGCTCACATTCTGTTTTTGTCCCATCTTTGCTACTGCTAAAGTAAGGGCAGACTGGTTGGACTGCATGACTTTTCTTGCTTCACCTTAAATGTACTGTATCTTTGTATCCATGTAGCAACATTTTAGTAAACTCAGGTTGTGTTTTTGATGTACAGTTATCTCTATTATCCACCCAACTTTGTGCCACTGTTTTCTGGCGTATAAGAGAGGGTGGTGGATAATAGAGGCTGTGTGTTAAATGGTGGCACCTGTAATGTTAAAAAATGTTAAACATTATATCTGGGTGATTTTCCGGTGTATTTAGTGTGCATACATTTTTAAACCCTTAGACATACTGTATTTGCAAAAATGCTATTTTATTTTGTGATCTGTTTTATTTTATTCAGTGAAAAAATTATTTATTAAAAACATGCTCACACATACAGTATGGTATTTAAAAAAGTCACAAGTGACCCAGGGAGTGAGATACTGGTAGACTCAATGGTACTGTACATTCAGAAGCTGTAAGTGAGCTGGAATTGGTACTCTGCCGAGTGGAGTGGGAAAGGGAGTGGGTAATCCGGAGAGGCTGTCCCATTACTTGTTGCTTATTCCAGGAGGAGAAGGAGGAGGAGGAGGACTTACGTTCTGCGGTTTAAAGCAGGGAGGAGCTGAGTACTGTGAGAGTGCTTTGTATCCAATTATGAACCCTCTAAAAAGAGCAGGTGGACAGAGTTGTTGAGTGCACCAAAGGGATTCAGGTGCCTTAGAGGAGGAACAAAATAGAAAAAGGAAAAAAAATGTCTCCATGCAGGTTAGATGGGCATAACATTACAAGCCGTTTTTACTTTATACGCGCTGACTTAGCCATTGCATCTGCCACCGACTTCCTGGTTCTCACTTCTTCGTATGCCACACCACACACAAGCTGTGTCTGTATAAAAAAAATATACTGTATCCCCTAATAAGGCCAATGCAGAGTGGAAGATGTACCGTCAACCAATGGGATTGTGAGGGGAGTTACGAGGGGGGAGGTCTGCATACTGTACTGTACAGTACAGTACTCATCTTGTATAGCCAAGATGCTCCTACAAAGTTTTTTTTCTCTAAGAACACAAATAAATTTGATTTAAAACCATTGGCAATTTTCGTTTCCATTATGCAGTGCGTGTGACGCAAGGCCAAACCGGCCGGATGGCAGAAGAAGGAGAAGTACAGTGAGAATACAGCGGTTGGGCCAAATAAAATGCTGGCAGATGGTGGACACAGAGGGAGGTGGAAGAAAGAAGGAATTAACATGGGGATCTGTCGGGACATGAGGTGAGACTGGCGGTAACAGAGGGTGGTGGATAATCAAGGGTAAGATAAGTGAGGGAGCACTGTAGTCACAGGAGGTAAGAATCCTGCATAAACTATATAATACAGTGTATGGCTTTGTTAAGCTCTTACATTGTTGTCAGAATCCATCCATGCTCTACTATGGAACTCTGTAGCTGAAAGGGACATAAACTGTATTATAAGCATTCTAAAATAGTATCACCACAGCGTAAACCAAAACATTCACTGAGTTTTTTTAAATGTCAGTAAAGGCAAGATATTTTCAGAATTGGAATGAATACAGTATTATAGTACAGCAATGGTGCCTCAGTAGGTAGAAATGAGTAGGACCTACAATGTTAAATCATAGTATTCTGCTGCTTTGAACTCAAGTGTCTTGACCTAGTGAGCAGAAAATTGGTATGCACGTGCTTTACACCAGAAACTTAAACAGCAAAATTCACTGTTTTTATTAAGATGATTATTTTGCCAGCCTAATACAGAAAATGGTAAAGACAGAAACATTAAAATGTTTATATTCATTAGAGCCTGTCACAAATTTTGAGGGTTTTCAGCATAAACACATAAAATAAGTAAGTAATGAGTAATTTTATGAGTGGATGGCTGTGCCTGTGCAGTACCATGTTTTTCATTAGCTTTTCATGTAGTCACACAGTTCATGACCAACTTTGTCACAGCTGTGTATGTTTATGACAATATGAGGAGGCAGAACAAGTTTGGGGTAGGTTGTTTAAAAGAATAGAGAATAGGATAGGCCCAAGCACCGATCCTTGGGGGACACCAGTGGACATGGGGAGGGGAGGGGATATGACATCTGCAATCCTGACAGATTGAGTGCGGTCTGTAAGATAGGCACTGAATCAGGCAGTAGCAGATGTGGAGAAGCCAGAGTCAAAGAGGCTAGATAGTAACAGAGTGTGGGAGACTGTATTGAAGGTCTTGGCCAGATCGATGAAAATGGCAGAGGTGATGAGACCTCTATCCATTCCAGATTGGATGGTGTCAGTGAGCCTTAGTAAAGAGGAGGCAGTGAAGTGATCTTTCCTGAATCCGGACTGGTAGTGTGTGAAGAAATGTGAGTCAGCGAGATAGAAGGTTAGCTGGGTAAGCACTAAGTGTTCTTGGAGCTTTGCCAGAGCAGGGAGGAGGGAGATTGGCCGATAGTTTGAGGTGGAGGAGGAGGCACCCCCTTTGTGGAGAGGGATGGCAATGGCATGCTTCCAGGACAGAGGGACAGATGCAGTGGTGAAGGATAGATTTAGGAGGTCGGCAATAGAGGTGGCTATGGCAGAGGCCAAGAGGAACAGAAGTTTGGGGTCTAGTCTATCCATGAAATTCCCATTTGAGGGGCTTAATGTTAGCAGGGCTTCTAGAGCTTCATCCGGAAAGATTTCCCTGAAGGAGAAAATACCTGTATTTTGAGGTAGTTTTTGCCCTGTAGGTGGTGGAGATGGTGACATGGGGGGTAAGGAGGAAAGGAGCGAGGAAGCGCAGGTGTAGAAATATAAGTTAAACTCAGCAGTGACTGAGATAGGATCCGAGAGTGTGGAGTTGTTTACACTAAGGAGAGGTGAGGGCTTGGCCGCTGGGGGTGAGAAGAGGGAGTATATGATCTTCCAGAATTTAGAGGGGCTATTAAGGTTAGATTGGAGGGAGGATCTAAAGTACTCTGCTTTAGCTAGCTGAGTTGCTCTAGTGCACATGTTGCACAGATACTGGTAGTGGGAGAGGCCACGAGGTAGGGCTGAGGCTTTGAAAGCTCGCCATGCTGAGTCACGGGTGTTCATACAAGCTATGAGCTCTTGGGAGATCCAAGGCAGGTGGATACCGCGTACCCTAGTACATTGTAGTGGGGTGTGGGAATCCCATATCTTAAGGAACGTGTTTTTGAAGTGAAGTAGGGTGTCATCTATCAGGTTGGGGGGGGGCCAGTTAGCTAGGACAAGGTCATTTAGGAGGGGAGCGTGGTTTAGGAATTTGAACTACCGTTGGGCTAAGAACTTACGGGGGAATTTGAGACGGTGGATTTTGCAAACAAGGTAGATGACATGGTGATCACTCATAGAGTCAGGGAGTAGGCCTGTTTGGATGACTCTGTGAGGATGGGAGGTCAGAGCCCAGTCGATAAGGGAGTGGTTACCTGATTTAAGATTTAGGCAGATGGGCTCAGTGATGAGTTGGGTTAAACTGAGGGCATCGACACCCGTCTGGGTTTTGTTGAGGGTCGGGGCTAACCAGTTTAGGTTAAGGTCACCCATAGCATATAATTCCCCGATGGGTGCTCGTGAACTGATTTGTGTAAGAAGGTCAGTAACAATTGTAGCAGGGGTACCTGGTCAGCAGTAGATTGCAGCAATGAATATGGGCAGCGAGAAAGGTCGTGTGAGTTGGAGCAGCAAGAGATCGTACTCTTTAGGTTCAGTTTTAGATAAGATTATTTCGTAGCGTATGCCCGAACTTATGAAGATGGCTACACCACCACCTCTGGTGACCCTGTCCTGGTGGGCTATCGTGTAACCAGGGATTGCGACTGAGGAGTCAGGAATGTTTTTGGTAAGCCAAGTTTCAGAGAGGATGAGGACATCAGGGCCATGTAGGGCAGCGAGAACTTGTAGCTGGTCGATTTTAAGTGGTAGGATACGAATATTTAGGTGAAGGAGACGGAGGCCTTTGTGGATGGGGTAACCTGGCAGTTGGGAGGGGATGGGATGCGGGGTGGGATGCCGGCTGAGGTTGGTGAGGATGTGGTGGTCGAGGGTCCGGGATTTGGGTGTATGTCTCCTGCTACGAGAAGGAGGAGGGTGAAAAATAGGTGTTGAGCTAGTATACGGAGGTAGCTTGGAACAGAAGAGCCCCACCATGAGTGACGGCAAGGATGGACATTTGTATGGGAAACAGGGGTGGGGCGAGAAGCAAGTAGGTGCAGGAGAGTCCAGGAGGGGGAGGGCCTGATTAGGAAGAGGGGAGGATGTTAGAGTGTACCCAGGTAGGAGTGGGTAGGAGAGAGAGTACAGGGTTGGAGGGGCAAGGAGGAGTTACAATATGTGCCAAGTAGGGGGCATGGGAAAGGTAGGCAGCATAGTGGAGAGGAGGGGTGGGAGGCAGGAGAATAGACCACTGAGTAGAGGTAAAATGCTAGCCATGGTGGATATGGTGCTGAGATTTTGTAGCAGCTTCTTAGACAAAGAGGTAATTATGAGGAGAAAGGAGCCTGAGATTGGCTGGGACGAATGTGTTGGTTGGCCCCTAGGAGGGCGAATGGCCAATAGGCCTAGGAGGTGAAACAGAGAGAATGGGAATTCTAGAGTAGAGGGGAGCCAATGGAAGGCTGGAGGAGTCTGGTGGGGTCAAAGAAGAGGGCAGGCAGAGAGAGTATTTAATCAGTGGAGGGGGTGGGGGAGGGTGCAGGGGTCCGAAAATTTATAAGACAGTAAGAGGCGTGTGGTTTGGGGAGATTCAGAGATTCAGCAGAACAATAGCCCCGGAGAAATTGGGTGCCAAAGAGAGCTGGCTCAGTGGGGGGGGAGGCGTGGGGTTTCACAGATTCAGAAAGGAGCTGCAAACACTTAGCACTCTAACTTCGAACACAGATTTATATTTTTTTCCTTACTTTACACAGGCAGGTTTCAGTTTTAAACAGTAAAAATCAATGTAATAATAATACTACCAATAATAACTTTATTTCACATAAGTACCTTTCAAGCCATCAAGGTGCTTTACAAAAAGATGAAAACAGCAATAATAAAATTAGCAGACAACAAATACAATAATAGCTAAGGGTCATACTAATTCGGTGCCACTAAAGGTCTGACGCCATAAGTAGGTTTTCAGCGCCTGTTTAAAACCTCCCACAGTTGTGCACTCCCGAAGCTGATGGGATAAAGAATTCAAGGAGTAAATATGTGCATAAATGCATTAGCCCTAAAGATTTTAATGACAATCTTTGGAATCTCCAGCAACCCCATGTCAGCCGAACGGAGCTGTCACATTGGGCTATAAGGCACAAGAAGCTCTTTTAGGTAGTAAGGGCCAAGTCCATGTAGGGCTTTATAAGTCAGTAAACCAACTTTAAAGGTGATCTGCCACCTAATCGGCAGCCAGTGCAGATCGCGCAGCACAGGAGAAATATGGGAGGCTTGAGAAGCCCCCATCAACAATCGTGCTGCAGCGTTCTGCATGAGCTGCAGGCTGCGGATATCAACCCCAGGTAGCCCTAAGTACAGGGAGTTGCAATAATCAAGGCGTGAGCTCACAAAGGCATGGACCAAAGTAGGCAGATCCCCAGATGGAACAAGGTGCTTAATCCTGGGGATATTCCTAAAATGATAAAAGGAAGACTTGACAACCGCTGACACCTGAGCTCGTGAAGTCAGCCCATCGTCAAGTACTATCCCCAGGTTTTGCACCCATTCAGAGGAAGAGATCTGGGAGCTCCAAGAAAAAGTCCAGAGGGCTGGCCAGCCTACAACCCCTCTATCTGGTGAACCGGGTCCACTACCATCACCTCAGTCTTTCCGGCGTTCAACTTTAACCAGCTCGAATTCATCCAATCCTGGATTTCAACACGGCAGTTATTAAAGACCAAGATGGCTCTATCCTAGTCAGGAGAAAAAGACAGGTAGAGCTGGGTATCATCAGCATAGCAGTGAAACCTCAGCCCATACCATCTTACAATGTCTCCAAGGGGCAGCATATACACTGCAAACAACATGGGGGACAACACTGAACCCTGAGGTACCCCACATGGCAGGGAGAATGGGTCCGAGGAAAAAATCCCAGACACCACTCTCTGCCTTCTGCCAGTACGGAAAGATGTAAACCACCTGAGGACCACACCTGTCAGGCCACAGATAGACACCAGGTGCCCGAGCAGTACCCCATGGTCCATAGTGTCAAAGGCTGAAGAGAGATCAAGGTGCACCAAGATAGAACGGCTTCTCTGATCTCTCACCATCAGGAGATCATTGAGCACCCGAGCCAGCACAGTCTCGGGACTATGCCTCTTTCAGAAACTGGACTAGAGAGGTTCATAGATGTTATGGATGGTCAAGTGGTCCTCCAGCTGTACCACTACTACTTTCTCAATCACCTTTCCTATAAAGGGAAGGATTGAGATTGGTCTGTAGTTGGCCAGAGAATTAAGTAATGGTAAGTAATTATTCTCAAAGAGACAGAATTTTTCCTTAATAATAGTTACCCCCCAAGCACTTAATTTTGTCTGTTATGGCATCATGGATTTCAGTTGGGGGAGGTGAGTTCAAAGTTCTATTTAAATGAAAGCTTTCCATTTTTGCCATACTGATTTTATATCTGGAGGCTTCCCCATATTCTTTTATTAATTAAAAGTAGGCATGAATTGAAGTACCTGGTTTGAAAAAATATAACAAGGCGTCATCTGCATAGAGACTAACTTTGTGTGCCCCTTAAAAATATTATTCCTAATAGCAGTAGTCAAAAGTTCAATTGCTAAGCAAATAATATAGGTGATAGGGGCAGTTCTGTCAGGTGTCCCAAGTAAAAGAAATATTTTGAGGTATTGCAATTCATTGGAACTACCACTATTGGTGAATGATATAGGATTCTTACCCATATAACATAGGTTTTCCCAAAGGCAATTTAAAAAAAAACTCAAATACACAGTCCCACTCCACCTGATCAAAGGCTTTTTCAGTGTCAAAATTGAGAATCAAGGCCTCTTGCTGTTTGCAGATATCAATTAAGTTTATTAACATTCTTGTATCTGTGCCCAACTTTCTTATAAAACCACTTTGATTGGGTTGAATGAGACCATTTATTACTTTTTCTAAATGACATGAAAGTAGTTTAGTCAGGATCTTCATGTCAGTATTGAGAAGTGAGAGGTATGAAGAGACCAGTTCTGGATTTTTGTCTCTTTATGCAAAGACAGTTATTTTAGCATCGTGGAAAATTTGGGGTGGAATGAAGCAAACCTGTTTTTAGTGCACAGTTAAATAAATATGATAATGGCTCTGCTAATAGTGTAGAATATCGCTTGTAAAATCCGCTGAAACCCATCCATGCTGAGTGCTTTCCCACAAGTCATATGCTTAATTTTATCTATTTGTTTTGGTTGACTAGGAAAGGAGGGCTAGGTAACTACTTATTTTCAGCCTTGTCCGGGGGTAAGGAGATATAGACAGAAATAAACTGAAACTGAACCAGATTAAGCTGTTGGTTGTGTTTTCATAGTGAATGGGGGAAAATTCCCCTACTCTTCCAGCAGAGGGCTTCACTTCCAGGGAGCAGAATGGAGGAGCCCAGTTTGATGCTGGAGAGAGGAGGAGGCAGGGAAGATGGATGATGAGCAGGCCTCTGTACCAGCAACAGAGGTAATGGAGGCTGAAATCTTTTATGATGCAGCAGGACTTTTAGAAAAAAGAAAAAGAAGAAAGGGACCGTACTGAGGGAGCGCACAGCAACAAAGAAAATGTTGGATTGAAGGCTTCAAATTCAGATACGAGGAAAACAGATACCAGACTAGAAGAAAAAGAATTAGAAACTGAAGCGATGCTTTTGCAAGTTGACCCGGTTATTGTTTTCAACAGAGATATGCTTTATGTATAAATTGGCAGAAGAACTGGACTTCCTTTTAGGTGAAGAAGAAAAGCGCTTTCAGGAAAGACGCACAGTGCTACTAAAGGCAAGAGCATCGCATGGATTAAGAATGCAAGTGTTGGATTCAGCTGCAGGCCTGCTTGACAAAGGAATCACTGATGACAGTACCCCCCACCATCTCACCAGCAAATCTTAGAGGTATGCTGTCCAACTATTTCCTATCAATTGGATGCTTTTACTCAGGATTCTGCTACAATTTTCTCTTTTTCAACTAGAGGTATTGATGGTTCTAATACTGATAACAGTGGACAACCACTGATTAGTCTCCTGGGGGTACCATTTTGTAACAAACCCTGGCCTACATCTACAAGTACATACAAAACAGTATCTAAGGTGGACAGTAAGGATGCAGGTTTCTTACTGCACATGTTAATACAGGGTACCCCGAAGGGAGCTCCGGAGACCTGTATTGAGGCAAAGCTTGTGCAGGATGTATAGGGGGATGGTGAGTTACCTCTGAAGCCTCTGACTGAAACAATGACAGAAATGGTTGATAGCGAGGTACTAAATAATGTGAATGGGATTTTGGAGCCAGGAAGGGTATGTACTGGGGTTGTATCCTCTGGCCCAGGGCTCACCCAGGATACTATTACCTCCATTGTTATGGTTAGCACAGAACCATTGGAGAAGGAGCTCACTGAGCAGAAAACTGCTCTCCTGAAAATCTTGACAGCAGATGATGGCAGTTTGAAATGGTTATCGGAAAATTTTCATCATAAAAGGGATAGTGTGCTGCTCTCACATAGGAATCTCTCGGCTGGTACTGAATCAGTGGGTGCTATAGGGACTACGGAGGGTTAGAGAGCAATGTTTAAATCTCCTGATACAGCAGCAAATGCTATTCAAATGGCCTTTGGCTTGAATACCCCTACTGGAATGGATACTCCCTGGATGGATTATGCCCTAAAAGGGTCTGGCTGGATTTAGGATCACAGGGGAATATGGGTCCCTGACCCTATATGGGATTCCTCTTTGTTTTCACAACTAGGGACACCACCGTGGCACCCCACTGAGGGTATACAGGTGTATGAGAAAGAAGCTTTGCCCACTACCCCATCAGTGGAGGCAGCCTTACAAATTCCACCATCGTGCATTGGGCAGCTCTCCGCTACACACCCCAGGACCACTCCAGATACCACTACTCAGAGTGAGGTGACGAACACTTCTAATTTCACCATTGATCAGGGACCATCCCCAGGACCCACAGCTATACCTATGGAAGACATTGCTGTGTCGGATTTAAATCCCTCCACTATGGCTCCAACTCCTCCTATGGCGCATATTACAAAACTCTCGCTTTTGGACCTATTTAAGTCCCAGAAAATGGACCCTTTACCTTGCAGGCATGCAGTTCAATTGAAGTATAGGGGATGCCTAGACCCCAACCCGAATTGCCAGTATGTGGGGAAATCCTTCATTAAAGATTCATTGCGGTTTTACCTTGCAGATGTCTTTGCATTTATTCATATATCTGGAGAAGATACTTTCGCCATCAGCTTTTGGTCAGCATATTTGCTTGACTTATTCTGGACAAAATATAACCAAGTTAAGACTTCCCCATTATGGACTCCCTTTTAGGCCATTTCCCTCATGAAACCCCTTATCAAAACAGTCATCATCATCACGTTTAGAAATGAAAGTGTCCCGTTGGGGGACATCAGTCATTGGCTGCAGCAGAAATCTGATGTTCTAAGCTCACCAGAAGCAGTCTTGGATGGAGACCGGAGGATTACGATTCAAAATTAAGCCACGACAATCTGGTGAAGGCATTGTACCTATACCAATTTGTTTCTTCTTGGGGTGTGACAGGGAGGTATGCTTCTACCCCGGACAACTGAAGGCCTGTTATCATTGTGGATCACGACAAACCTGGCAAGTGTCCCCGATAAATTGAGCTGTGGGATGTGTAATGACATAGGTCATACCAGTTAGTGCACTAACCTTTCAAGGTGTAACCTCTGGAAGGAATCAGGTCATTTATACCAGGAATGCCCAGAGGCATCAGGGAATCTAAAAACGCAAAACCTGGACCCTGAAGACTTAATTAACAAAGCACAAGCAGGGGAAGAACCAGAATCTGACTCTTACACTAACCCTACTGAACCACAGCCACAAATGAAAAACACGAATAACACGGTCCATCAACCTCCTGTGGAAGCGAAGGTGGTTCTGGACCCCAGCCTACTCAACATAATGAAACCTATTAATACTCCTCCCACCTTTCTTATGCCAGCGTATTATGAGGACATGGAGGGTACTGTACTATCCCCAGAACAACCTGAGGACTTACCATCTTCTCAGCCCCTTCTCACCTCAAATAGAAGATCATCAAGAAGGCTCAAGAAGGAAGACGTACCAACAAGCATTTTATCAAACAATCCCTTTGAGGTGCTAGACCCTTCGGGTTGGGGGATACAGAGATGGAGGAAGATCCTAAGGAAGGGATGGAGGTGGACGATGCTCAGGCACAACCTTTTGAGACAAGCTACCTGGAGAAAAAAGAAAAGAAAGAAAAGGAAAATGACTTGTTAACCTTTGGCCGGACTGAGTAACATTGCTGTGGCATCTCTTAATTGCCATAGCTTGGTCAATGAAAAAAAAAAGACAGGCCATTTTCCAGTTATTACATGACTTACCACTTAATGTTGTCCTGTTACATGAGACATGGATGAGCTTGGTCTCTCAAACAACCCTGTTTAGGTCACATTGGCCCTTGGGACCATCATTTTGGTCTTTTGGAAGGGATCGGGCTGATGGCATGGGAATTCTTTTTGTTGGCACCAGGATTGTGCTATTCAAGCTGATAGATCTCATGCCTGGGAGGGCATTGATTTTGGATGGATATTGGAATGGGATGCCATGTCGCATTCTTACTGTTTATGCCCTTCAAACTAAGGCTGCTAGAGTCGAGTTATTAGAGATGATTCAACCTTACTTAGCTACTGCTAGAATGGTGATAGTGGGGGGGACTTTAACTGTAGCTTAAGGGTTTAAAGGGGGCACACGACTCTGCCCAAGATCAATTGCGACTCACTGGCATTTCAGAGGTGTATTAACCTGGCTGAGCTTACAAACTGTAATGATTTTATCCAAAATCCCTCATATATTACCTATAAAAGGGACCAGTTTCGAACAATTATTGACTACATGTGGTATCTAAACACTTGACAATTCAACAGACTACAGTCTGTCCTATCGAATTTTCCAATCACCAAGTGATAATTTCCATGATTGGTACAGATCCTACACTTCCGGTTAAGAAATCCCGTGGGAAATTGAATACTCGTCTCCTTTCTGACCCAGGCGTTCAGTCCTCAGTCAGTCAGGTGTTGGCAGCATGGGCATCAGTTATCGATGTATATGATGACATAGGGGATTGGTGGGAATAATCTAAAATTGATTTTCAGAGGTATTTTCAATGTCGTGGGAAACAGTTATCCTGTACTCAGTAGTTTAAATACCTTATGTTATGGCGGCATCTCCAATGCCTTTTTTCACTTATACCCAAATCTGGGAATAGTTTAGAATCATAAATACAGTCAGTGCAATCTGAAATGAAACAATTACAGTATGACAGGGCAGCCTCCTTACAAGTGGGGCTTGCATATGGCACCAAAAAAACTCAATTTTCTGATCCCTGTGCAGCGTGTAAAAATCAATGTCAGGGAACCTCTCTCTCTTTTTTATGGAATAAGTCTGGAAACCTGGTGTCCTCTCCTGATGAAATTCTTGAAATAAAGAATCCCAACAGCAGGAAGTTCCACAGGATGACACAGAGACTATATTGTGGACTCAATATTTAGCAAACTTACAAAGCTACATTGTTTCTGACACAGGTTATTTCTCAGCTATCCACCTTTATCTCGAGGCAGGAAATTATTTATTCTAGAAAATTAGGAGTAGCCCCAGGATTGGCTGGACTACCCTTCGAATTCTATAAATCTTCTCTTTGGAACACTCCCTATGTTTAGCAATGGTTTTTCAATTTTTTTTTCAGAATAATTCTGTGCCAAAGGCCTTTTCAAAAATCTTGGTGATTTATTTATTTAAATCAGTGATAGGACCCTGTTGCAAAACTGGACACCAATTAGCCTCCTTAATGCTGATTTTAAACTTATGGCACAAATCCTGCATCTCTGGCTATGGTCAATATCTCCTGAGATAATCCACCCTTTACAGTTTTGTGGCCTTCCAGGCAGGTCTATAGCTCATCACCTAATCATCCTGTGGGAACTATGGGAATATTACCAGAAAACACAGGGAATGGGGTGGATTATTTCCTTGGACCAGCGAAAAACCTTTGATAAAGTGAATCACAACTTTCTGTTTTTGGTTTTTCAAGTATACAGGATTCCTTATGACTTTATTTCCAAAATTCAGATGTTATATGGTCAGGCCTCATATGTTCCTCTCATACAAGGTAGAATGTGCCCAGCCTGTAAAATTTGGGAAGGGGTTCATCAGGGCTGCCCCCTGAGCCCACTCCTGTACATATTTTCTCTTAACCCTCTGATCACAGAGATGATGGGGAACCTGCAAATCCAAGGGTTGTCAGGAAAGTTAGCAGGAGATGAAGTAAAACTTGTGTTATATGCAGATGACACCTGTTTAACCCTTAAAAACGTGGTTAGTGTACTGAAAGCTTATGAAGAAATCTACCTGTTTTCCCGAGTCTTATCCACCGCATTGAATTTGGCCAAATGTAAAGCTGCTCCTTTGGGGGAAATTTAGGATCCTTCCTCACTGCCTAGTACCATCGGTCTCTTTCTGGTCATATTGGGTCCAGTTAGAATCCTAGGAATTATATTTGGTGCACGGTTTCTCTTATTGGAGCTGCTAACTCTTTGACCTGTGCTGGGTTCAGCACCGGTAATGATATGCCATGTAGGAATGTCCTGATTTCCTTCTCCCCAACAAGTTGTCCTGTTTGGTAAATTTCTTTATAATAGGACGCAAATGCATCCACCATTTTCTGAGGATCTGTTAAAATTTTCCCAGCATACCTTATGGAAATGACTATTCTAGTGGCTTCCCACTCCTTAACTCTAGCTGCTAAGAGGCAGCCAGGCACGTCTTCTTGCATTAAATATTTAGCTTGAATCTTTTCTAACCAGAATTCTACTTTACCATACATAATGTCTGCTATTTCCCCTCCTAGACTTTTAAGTTCAGTATCTATTTCCATAGAGGAACCTTCCAGAGGAGCCAGAGATTTAGTAGTCCCCAATATAAACTCCTCCTTTGCACCTCTCATTCTATTTCTCCATGCTGCGCATCCCTGTGCTACACCTGCATGCAACACCTTACAGGTTGGCCAAGCTAGATTTTAATTCTGAAGCGCAGGCAATTGCTTCTGTATTATCTCCAGGAGGTATCCCTCTAGTTTGCTCTGACTGAGATCTCTGTCAGTAAGGAATCATTCAGCCTCCACCTATATGGCCTAGGAGGAGCAGCTGCTGGCTCTCAAGTCAATTGAATTGGGGAATGATCCGATAAAATTCTACACCGGGTTGTCACCTCCTTAACCTCACTAAGTGCCTCTCTATTAACCAGATAAAAATCAATTCTAGATTGGCTCTTGTGGGCTGCTGAACAGAATGTCATGTCATTGCCCCCTGTAGAATGAGTCCGGAGTGGATCTACCAAGGCAGCGACTTCCAATAACTTATTCATTGCCATCTGAGCCCTGGACAGAGGCCCTCTGGATGGTGGTATCCTATCCTCCCAATTATTTAAGCAGAGGTTCCAATCCCCTGCTAAAATAAGGGAGTGCGGGGAAAATATAGTACTATCCAGCTCAAGTGAAGCAAAGAAATCCAGATTAAAAGGGGTTGGACCATAAATAGATGCAACTGAGAGCTCTTTACCCAAAATATTACCAGAGAGATAAATCCCTCTACGATCCTCCGTTGTTATCACCTGTGCTATGGTATATGGACAGGTTTTCTCTATTAAAATCATGACCCCCCAAGGCCGTTTCCTTACCTACCTCATAAACCTGGCCCACCCACATCCACTTAAGGAAGCTCAGTTCCTCTGTCAATAAGTGGGTCTCTTGTAGTGCAGCTATGTGAGCCCCTATCTGACTAATATGCCTCAAAAATTACTATTCTTTTTCGTCTACCCCTGAGACCTTTTACATTCCATGAAATAATTTTAACACATGACATTTTTAAATATAAAAATATTTTTCAAACCATTACTCTTTACCCTCGCAAGGTCTGCATCTCTCTCTTGCACATTATTGGACTCTCTCTCTTTCCAGATCCCATTGACCCCCCCCCGCTCCCCGATCCCTGGATCGTTCTCCATTAAAACATTGATTCATGGATGAGCCATTTTCTGTGCACCCCCCAGCCCATCAAACTAAATAAGCAGCTCACAGGACCCTGCCCTTAACGTAATACATCTATTTCAACCTTACACCATCTCCCCTTTACCCCTAGCTAATTGGTTCTCCTCAGATTCCCTCATCCCTATATTTCACCCCCATTTAGATTCTACCCCCATTCAGATTAATTTATTATACTTGTCTAATAAGTTCCCATGTCCTCTAGCTGAATAAAACTGATAGAGGGTTAGCTGAGCGGAGCAAAGCCCACACCCTTAATCCTGTCTGTAAGGGAATCCAAACTTGCAAGATGGATAAAATGCTCCAAGTTATTCCCTCTACCATCCTTCCCTACTTGGATGTTACCCAACCTTCCCCCCTCACTCCTATCAATACCCTTCAGGGATGCAAAGTCCCTCATATCCAAGAGGCTTCCTATAATACAGCAAGAGGAGTTGTCAGCTTCGAACAATGAATCGCTAATCACACTCCTATTCCACTCCTGAATCATACTTGAGGGCGAGAGGTTAGCACCCCTTCCTTTGACCTAATGTTTATAGCCATCATCTCTGAATTGTCCTAAACTCCAGTTGAAATCGACCCCGCATGGGAGGGTTCAACTCCTGGTCTCTGCCACTCCCAAAGCTTCATTCCTCCAGTCATCTCTAAATTCCCCCATCTTCTCATTCTCAAAAACACCCAACATGGAGCCCAGAACAGTGTTTCCAATAACCCCTCAACATGTAACAGTAAATTGGACTCCCTCGTGACCCGTTCCAGCCCTCCCCCCCAAATAAACTACCAGGCTCCTAATTCGAACCCTACAGCCTCTTGAGGTTGTCAATCCACCTTCAGCCCCACACTAACCCCTCTATAACCTAGCAACATTAGCCTTAACATTTTAACCAAGTGTATTCTATTTTCATAAAAGAACCTGAAAAAAGAAGACACATTTTGCATCTCTTTTCCATCTCTCAAGTCCCAACTTTTTAAATCATGCCAGCCCTCTTCCTTTCTTCAGAAACTCAGGTCGGTGACTTAAACAACGCTGGATGTTCGATCCGCAGATCCTCCATAGCGTCACGTGCAGTCAAGTACCTTTTCTCCCCAGATTGACGTCATACCATCAAAGTTGCAGGATATTGCAGACAAAATTTAATTCCAGCAAGATACAGTGTTTTCCTTATCTCTGAATACTCCTTTTGCTTCTCCCTAACCGAGGGTGTTTGATCCTGGAATAGCCAAATAGACGTGCCATTCCACTGCAGAGCTTTATTTAGCCTAGCACTGGTAAGCACATGGGACTTTTCTTTGTAGTTCAGGAACCTCATAATTAGTACCCGAGGTCTCACTCCTGGTGAGGGCATCTCTCTTAATGCTGTATGTGTTCTTTACAAGTTTTAAGTCTCTCCAAATGGTGTGGAGCCTAGCAATTTAAGCAAGAGATCTTGTACAAAAGAAACACAGTCAGCCCCTTCAGCCCTCTCTGAGAGCCCTGCTAGGATAAGATTATTCCTCCTACTCCTGGATTTTTGATCTTCCATCCGATCCTTGAGCTTCTTAACTTGTTTGCGTACTGCAGCCAACTCCTGATCCATAATGGATACCTTCCTTTCTTGGGAAGAGACTCTAGCTTCCACATCCCCCATTCTCTGAGCCAAGGAGTGTAATGCCGGTTTAACAGTGGCAAAACCAACCACCAGCCCCTGCAACATTTGTTTTATTTCCAGAATGTCCTCCATAGTCGCATTAGTACCCCCTTCTGTTTCTAATTGGACCACCTGTTCGTCCGGTACAGGTGATAGGGGTTTCGGTCATTTTACCTCCGGGGTTCTCACCGCCAAGGGCTCCATGGCTTCAATCTCCATCCCAATGCTTCAATTCGGCCTGTTGCTGACTCTGAAAGTGCTATGTCGGAGGAGTAAAAGGCACTTTCAATTGCTCAGACCCACAGCGTTACTATGGGGAAAGCTAGTCAGAAGCACTTCACCGACTGGAATAAGGTATTTAAAACTAAAATAAGGATCCTGAGAAAGTTTAAGAGCTTATTTAAATTAACAGGGCATAGGAGCTGCACAGAAGATGCCCTCTCATGCCAGGCTCATCACGAGAAACCTTCATGGTCCCTTGTTAATGCAGCTGTTTTCCTGACCAGCATCTTGAGACAGCAGGAAGGACCTTCAAAGGGAGCTTGGTAGATCTGAACATATATACAAGCTCCAGGCAAGAAGGGAGAAAAGGGACATGACTGAAATATACAGATACTTACATTGGTTGAATAAAGTGGAAAGTGGGGAACTGTTCAGGCTGAGTGGGAGCACAAACACCAGGAACAACCCCATGAAGCTGGCAGGGGACAGGTTTAAGAGAAATACCAGGAAGTACTTTTTCAGAGAGAGGGTGGTGGATGGCAGGAATATATGCTACCAAATGAGGTAGTTTGTGTGAAATTGGCTGTGGGATTTCAACATGGTTGGGACAAATACAAGCACTTGGTAACAACCACAACAAAAGAGTGGGGGGAAGGGCGACTAAAGAGCCACTAGGGCGCTCTCATTCAACTATAGTTAGGCAGGAATGGGCAGACTAGATGGGCCAAGGGGCATTTTTCCTGGTGACATATTTTTTCCTGGTGACATATTATATGTTTCCATGTTAACTGTTGTCAACAATTTCTGCAACTTATAAGTAATTAGAAAAGGAATATTGGGCTTTAAAAATGGCAATATTAAGGGGAGAGAGAGAGAGAGAGAGAGAGAGAGAGAGAGAGAGGGAGAGGGAGAGAGAGCCAGAGAGGGAGAGAAAGAGAGAGACGGTGAGAGGGAGAGAGACAGAGAGAGGGAGAGAGAGAGAGAGAGAGAGAGAGAGAGAGAGAGAGAGAATGCCCCTGGGTAGTCCACACCATGGCTGCAGGAGGGAATTTTCAGATAGCATTGGTAAAGGGCTGCTATGGCACAAGTTCAGAAAACAAAAAGAAAGTCAACTAGCCACTTCACAAATCAAGGCTATAAAGTATTCTTAATGTTATTTTATCTTTTTGCCTCCCAAGCCCAACATTGTGGCTGATTGGGTTTCTTCAGCACATGGTGATCCCAAATATACAGGGAGAGAATTTCACAGTGGAAGGGAAGAGGTAATTATGCCCTGTACAGGTCCCCGGTGAAGCCCATGGCCCCCTCCTAAAGCACTGTGTCCAGTTCTGGAGACTGCACCTGTAGAGGGACAGGGATAAGCTGCAGCCACTGTAGCACAGAGTCACCAAGATGATACAGGAACAACAAGGCAGATCATAAGAGAAACGGCTGGTAGTCCTTAACGTGAATACATTGGAGGCCAGAAGGGAAAGAAGGTGATATGATAGACTTGTATACATTTCTGAGGGGGTATAACCAAAGTGAGAAGTGAAGGCTTTTTAACCAAAGCACTGTAATAAGAAGGTATAAATAGAGACTAATTGGTGGGATTTTCAAGAGTGATGTGAAGAAGTTCTTCACTGAGAGGGCAGTGGAATCAAGGAACATATTACACATGGAGATGGTGGGGGCAGGGTCTATATATGGATTCAGAAAAAGTGTGGAACAGGTTCAAGGGGCTGGTAATAGCAAGAGATGGGGTAAAACAGATAAGATTAATAAGTGGTGGTGGGGGTGGGGGAGGTGGTTGTGAGGGATAGCCAGCAGGGCTATGTACTCCTGTACAGACATGAGGTCAGGAGGATAGGTAGGAAAATTTTGGGTTGGACAAGATGGACCCGGGTCCTTTCCTGTTGGCAATGTCTACTGTATGTTTCTCTATCTATTGCATTCTAGTAAGTCTTTTTAAAATTACTGTACTTCATATCCTTATTTGGTAAAGTGTATGATTCATTATTCTTTTGTTCAATAATATTAGCAAGAGACCCCTAAGTAAAGGAAAATACAAATATTTCAAAACAAACACACACAGTAGTGCACTAGATTTATTATGGTTCACACATGCTCAGATTTAGTTATATTAAAAACGTAATAACAATATTTATTTTCCCTTTGAAAAAAGGAATGCTTGAGAAAAATTTGTGATGATGGGCAAGGAAAGATAATATTATACTGCTGTTTCTCAAAATGACATAGAAAGGAACTGGAAGATTTAGTCCATTTATAGGATTTTGTGGACAGTTATACTACAATTTGCTTTTCTGGGTAAACATAATGCAATATTTGACTTATGTTTGTACTAAATTGAGGATTCACTATTTGTAAGAGCACAGATCCTGTTTAATTGCACTTCAAGTTGAGAGACTGAGACTATTCATTTTATTAAGGAGGTTTTCCACTGATAAAGGTCAAACTTGACATTGCTGTTGTTTCCATTTCCGTTTTTAGTGAGTGCCTGGCTTTTCACACAGTTCAGAAAAGTCACTTGGGTATAACTATAACACCAGTGAGAACTACTTTATAATAACAGTTGGGACAAATATCCCTGTGACAGTAATAATAACCCTAATCAAGTATGCATCAACAGAAGTGCCTATAACATGATCCTAAACTCATCCACAAGTACGTACATATGCAAGCTCCAAGGCAAAAACAGTAACAGACATTCAGCATTTCTTTCTACACATTTTAATTTGTGGGATTTGATTTTCAAAGTGTGTGAGAGTGTTACAGCTCAAAATATTGAGCACAGTGTCTAGAAATCTGTTTTTGTTTCATAGAATCGTAGAATGCTCTTGGCAGAAAAGCACACCAGTCACCCATCGAGTCTGCCCTCCCTTCCCGTATTTACATCCCCATCCTTCCTTACTACTCTTTTTTGCCAGGCTAATCCCTTAAATCGATCCCTTGTCCTGTGGAATCCCCCACTATTTCAGCTCTCACTACCTCCTCTGGTATCCCGTTCCAGGAATCCACCACCCTTTCGGTGAAGTAATGTGCCCTTAAACTCCCCCTGACTCTTCCCCCCTCCAATCTCAGACTGTGGCCCCTAGTTCTATCCCTGCGTTTTCTCTTGAAGAGGCTCCCCTCCCCTGTCTAGTTTATTCTTTTCACATACTTGAATGTTTCAATCATGCCCTCCTCCTCTCTCTCTCCTCTCCCTCCTCTCCTCTCCTCCTCCTCCTCTCCCTTCTGGTCTCCAGCTGTACAGGTCCAGCTCCCTCAGCCTCTCCTCATACGACAGCTGATGCATGCCCTACACCATCTTAGTAGCCCTCCTCTGGACCCTCTCTACCGCATCAGTATTGTTACGCACGTGCACCCTTCAAAACTGAACCCCACACTCCAAATGAGGCTTCACCATAGACCTGTAGAGGGGCATAAGTATCTCCCTCGTTCTACTCAACACAGGATTTTCAAAGGGTCCTTAACACAAGATTGCAAAGATTTGATAGATGATGATTTTGTAAGGGCCTGGGGAAAGGAGGGCTGGCAGGCATTGCAGAATCATGAAAATGTTTAACCAAAGCCAGACTGGATGCACAAATGATTTACTCACATGACACCATGGTTTTATATGATCTTTAGAAGAGCACAGATAAATACAGAGAGCACACTGTGGAAAGGCAAAACGGTGATGTGCAACTCCAGCGCAGTGCAGAAACACTGACTGGAGTCCACATCTCCTAAACGGAGGGGGCGCTACATGTAATAACTTTTAATGTGGGGGGCTGCACTCTCCCATGCCCCCTTTATAGGGGTGCTTTGCCTCCACACCCCCATCTCTAAAATAATCATCATGGGGGGGGTGGACACTGAGGAGTAGGGGAAAACTCGAGAGGGGGACTACTTTCTGGGGGAACAGAGGTTGCCAGAGGGAGAAAGGAAATGGTTGCTCAACAAAGGCAACCCCCCCCAAAAACAACACAAAGACCAAAACAAAAAGTATATCCCAAACCAGCCCAAACCTGGATCCGCACACTCCAAAGGCAGTGACTCTCACCGCTACACCAAATGGCCAGCTCGGAACATGCCCAACCAACAAATCCCAACATACTACGTAATACAAGTGCCACATACCAAATGGAACTCACCAGCCTTACAAACAAGCAATAAGACACAACGAGGTGTGGGTTATGGCCTGATAAGAGCATGCCCCAACTGCATTTTGAGCGCCTCATGCCTTTAGCACCTGGGAAGTGCTTTATCAGGCCATAACCCACACCTTGGAGTGTCTTTATTGTGCTTATAAAATGGGCCCCCACAAGTAACTATTTAAGGAAAAAAGTAATAAAAAAACCCATTCCAATAAAACTTAAAACCTGAGGCTTCATACCTAAAGGTGTAAAATGGTCCCCCCCATTCAGGTAATTTCTGAAGGGTTTGATGGTTCATATAGTGCTCCCTCCCCCCAGACACAGACACACCACATGCCTTTAGGTTGTCCTCGCCATCCCCACACACTGTATTACATTTGATTTCCCACTGCCACACACCCATTTTAATGAAGGGTGTCTTCTGTAGCGAGGAACATGGAGAACAGGCAGCCTTTTGTTTGAGAGTGAGAACTGTTTCATACACAGTACAGGGCACATGCACCCCACCCCGACATACAGAGACAGATACTGCTGAGGTTGTCCTCCCTGTTCAAATGCAGTGTATAAAATTAGATTCCCCCTACCACACACCCATTTTCTTGAAGGGTATCTCTAGTAGTGAGAAACATGGAGAGTGGTTGTTTATTTGACAGGCAGCAGTGTGAGCATGTCCCTCACCAGCCGCTGTAGCTACCGCTTGTTGAATCACAGTTTTTAACTTTGGGTGCTCGGTCAACTGTACTGAGGAATACCTTTAAATTTTACATACCTGTTTTTTCTTTTACAAAGTGGCACACGAAACAGGCATTGGAGGAATGGGTCAGAGCTTTTAGCTTGCCTACACATTCTGGCAGCACTCACATCCATCAGCTTTGTTGTGGTCAGTTTCTTTTATGGCAGCAGCAGCACAGGTTAGTTTTATTTTGTAATGTTTTGGCATGAGGTGGTTTTTCATCTGCTAATGCTGTGTGTTGGTGGGTGGGGGGACTGTTGTACATGTTGGCCATGGAGAATCTTCCTTTATAGTTTGCAATCACTGGTGTCAGCTGTGTGAAGGACTGTGCGATGGCTGTTAGAATGGACTGCTCAACAGTTTGGGGTGGCACAGTTTAACACTTTGGCCCTGTCCATGTCCACACTATGCCTCTGTAATGTTACAGAGTGCCCAAACTGTTACCGCAACGGTTTGTGTTTACACCGGTAACGTTACAGAAGGTGTTTTCGTAACCGTTGTTGAAACCACATATGAGGTGGTTTCAACAACGGTTATGAAACCAGTCCCGCCTTGGTAATGTTACCGGCGGTAGTGTGGATAGGCGGTAATGGTCCCCTGCAGGGCCCAAAGCGCAGCACGAGCTGCATCATGGGATTGGGTGCCACTGTAATGGTCGCCTGTCTCCCGAAGTGTAGACCGGTGGTGCCAGTCCCGTAACAGACACTGCTGAGGTGTGGACACACTGCACCGCTCTCCGGCCATAATGGATTACATCCGTTACTGGGCTGGAGCGGTGTAGTGTGGACAGGGCCTTAGACAGCTATTGGTCACTGATCTGGGTGGTGTTGTGAGACAGGCTGGTACCAAATAGTGCCAGTTAGCTAGTTATATGCTGATAAGGACATGGGTAAAAAGCACTTCTAGCCAATCAAGAGCATCAAAATCTTTTGCCCATTTTATAATGTGCTATAAAGAACACATAGAAACTGGCCTGGTGGCACAGAGGGCTGAGGCGCTGGGCACCTTATCTCACATCACAATAGCGACCCAGGTTCAGGAACAGACTCAGGTCATCAGGGAGCTGGCACGGGGGAAGGGTGAGAGCAGGATTGAGCAGCCATAGGGCAGCTCTCCTATCTCAGGGTGGGGGTGATCATGCCGCCCCCCCCATAGTCCACTGCCACCAGTTGGAGGTCCAGTGGCTAGTGTAGGCGGGAGGGTACAGCAAGTTGCGTGAGGGTGTCTCAAGCCATGGCATGCACATGCTGCCACATGTGTGTGCCTGGCTGAAAATGGGATGGGTGAAAAAAAACAAACAGGTAGAAAATCGCAAATAATCTATACGAAAAAAAGAACACAGTACATTTCACATTCACTGTTTTACCTTTGCTCAGATTGACTCACTTAAATTCATTCACTCTGGTCATGTGCTACCAACACAGTTCTGTACATCATGAACTGAAGCTTCAGAAGCTCACGGCCACAGTACTTTTTTGTCACACGTTATGACCTGTAGTATACCCCATAAAATACAACTCAGTTTTCAGTGTTGAACTGTTGGGAATTTAAAAATGTAAAGTTTTCTTTGATATTGGTGTCCTTTGATGCCTTTTGCAGCAAATTGATGGCTTTATGTATAAAGATGGCCAATGTATACTGTTGCTACAGCATCGGTAACGCAGTGAAGACCAGTACAGTGACAGAATTACCTGTCCAATGCAACTTCTAATGCACTTGCCCTGTGTCTGTCCTGACAAGGCCCCTCGGCTGCCTCACCCTGACCCTCTACACCTATGCCTTCCCCTACCCTCAGCCCTCTCCCCTTCTTGCCCTCTTTCTCCTATTGCTTCTTAAGTTACTCGTTGCTCAGTCTGATTTTGTCAAGCAAAGTTACTGTCTAAAACCATGTACCTGTAACTGTTTTATGTTTTACTGTCTGTTACCCTGTAGCCAGCATGACGTGGAACTTTTGTAAAAGAGCCTTGGCTCAAAGGTACTTTGTAATCCTAGACACAAATAAATAATAAAAATAATAAAAGAATCAGCTGTTCGCTGTACTGGTCCACTGTGTTACTGACTCCTCTGTTTCCAGGGTGTTTTCCCCCTCCCCAAAACAACTCAGACTCAGAGTTGGAAATCTATAGTGCAGGGGCTGCGGGGGGCAGAGCCCCCCGCAAAAAACACCTGTATCCCAGATGGCACAATACCGGCTGTTGGCATTGTGCCATCAGTATAACAGCCGTTGACAGAATTCCTGCCACTGCGGCATGGTAGAGTCAATGGCCAGTGGGCACTAAGATGGTAGGCATATTTTAAAACTTTTATTTTTCTTTAGTACTGCGCTCCCTTGCTATAACAAACATGGAGGGAGCCACAACACATGTTTATTATATTGGCATTTTTATTATGTTGAGGTAAGCATGATGGGCGATACTGAGTGAAACAGGTTCTACCAGTCTCATATAGCTTGTGGTTTTACCAACCTGCTTTAGTCTATATAGATCCATCTATTACACAGTGCACTTGTCATATGTCCCTGGGAGCTGGGAAACACCGATGTTTTGTATCTAGTTACTATAGGTGATACTGTTTATGTATTGATTGGCATGTAGTACACAGGGATAAACACATACATGATTACTCAAGTTTTATTAATTCTGGCTCATTTGACTAAATAACAAAACCAAAAAAAAAAGAATCTTGTCATTTCGTTGCAGCTTAAATCAGGTGAATCAGCTACAGCTTGTAGCAGTCCCAAACAGTCCTGAACTCACTCACTGCTGTTGCAGATGTGGCTTGAAGTACTCCTTTATTTTGAATTGTTTTACCACTTCTGTTGCAAAATCCTAGCAGAAGGCACCAGGTGCCTCAGTTGCAGAACTTTTACTGGGTTGGCATCTTGTGATTGTAGGCAGTCTAGCTCACACTGCAACCCCCTTGATTGCCTCGCTGTATGTTTGCACTTCAATTTCATCATCATCATCAGACTCCTCAGCTATGTCAGCTTCCTCCTCCTCCTCCTCCTGCTCTGCATTGGCGACAGCATGAATAATGTTAGTGTCAGTGCGCTGTTCATTAGTCTTAAGGTTTTTGCCAACTGTCATCAACTCTTCAATGATAGTGCCAGTGTCTGCATTGTTCAAGAGCAAAATTAAGGTCAGTGGCTAGCATGGCAATCTCCTTCATATCATCTGCATGGTCCTCATCATCTGCTATCTGTGAATCAAAGACAGGTCCCAGAGTTGCAACCCATCAGTGGTTTACTGTGGCTGTACTGACATTAGACCATGCCTCACTGGCCAGGGTAGCAACGTTCCTCAGGATGAGGGATCATAGGAGGTCAGCCACCTGCATCTCAGCTACAACCAGGTCAGTGAGCAGTCTCTTCTGATAATGTTTCTTAAACATGACAGTGATGTCACCATCTAAGGGCTGGATTCTGGAGGTTGTGTTTTGGGGGAGGAATAGGGCTTTTATGCAGCCATTGCAGGTTCTTAGTTCATTCTCAGGAAGATGTGCTGGATACTGATTGAGTAGCAGTAAGGCTTGTGTTGGAAGTTTCATTTGTAGGGAGGTGAGAATTCATAGTGGGAATAAAGAGTTCAGCAAACCACTGCCTGAAAATGTCAGCTGTCAGTCAAGCATTCTTCTGTGTTTGTAGAAGACTGGGAGGGTTGCCATATTGATGTGGTGAAAAATTGTTTTTTTTTTTTTAATTAAAACTACATTGACAGACTGCATCTTTGTGGTAAACATAGATGGGTTATGTTACTGAACCCTCTTGATCTATTAAATACTGTTGATCAAAATGTTAGAATATGAAAAACGTCAGCTATCTCTGGGACTGGAAAGGGAAAACTTTGCTATCAAAATAAGCCACATTGCCTGCAGCTCAAGGCATGAATGGGGTTTCAAGATTGCACACTGACACAAGATGGGGTTTGTGCTGAATTTCACAGCTTGCACTCATCCAAGGCTTATGAGTTCCATGACATGAACTTTGCTTGTGAAGAAGTGATATAAGTAACTTTTATTTGATCATTAAAATAACAAATAGATTCTTGCCACACTGTTTAAAAATGAGTGTGATCAGTCCGGCATGAAAGCACAGCAGTTGGGGAACCACTTGCCATGTGACCCAGGTTCACACCCTGAGCTTGGGTCATCACTGATGCCTCCAGCTGTGGGGTAGGGTTGTGCTGCCTGTGCCACAGCTGCTCTCTGGTAGCCATTGGGAGTCAGCATGAGTGGACCCACCGAAGTCTAATGGATCAATTTACTCCTGAATCGGTATGCCTCAGTGCACGCATGCTTGGGAGTTCTGGTTGATACTATCTAAGGGGAGGGAGTAAATGAAAATATGAGCAGCTACTAGAATGTTGGTTTCTGCATGGTTGGGCCTCATGCCTGCCTTGCCCACCCACACCAGATTGTGCTCAGTCTTGTGGGAGGGGAATCCCTCCTTTCTACTGGTCCCACTATGGTGACAAGCCTTGGATAATCTCTATGGGAATGGGTAATAAGCATGGGTGAACATCGATAGAACTAGGAGCAGGGGATGTCCAGCTCTGAAGAGAATAAACAAAGGAAGGAAAACAAATGAACATGATCAGAATGCCTCCAGCCACCAGGCCAATAATATTCCATCTGGTTAGTAAGGTTACTAAGGTTAATTAGGAATAGGAACAGACCGAAGGGTACTTCTTGCCTACGCCCCTACTATTCAGTGGTATATTCTAATGTCATAAATATGTGGGTATCTGAAAGCCTTTTAAATACATCAATTTTCTTAGCCTGAACTAGCGCACTGTATTCCAAGGTCCCACCACTCTCTGTGTAAAATATGATCTCCTAAGGTAGTTCTAAACCATCTCCCTACTAATCTCATTCTGTGGCCTCTCATATTGTAAACTGACTCCTTGAATTCCAGTCCCATTGCCGCATATAGGTTCTTATCACTAAGTATATTGTACAGCAACAATAGACCACCACTCTTTCTCCTTTGTTCCAAACTGTACAACCCTAGGGATTCACATCGTTTTTTGTAGTCCTGTCCCTCTAAACCATGTATGCATTTGGTTATTCTCCATTGCACTTTTTCTAATATTACAATTTGCTCCTTACATGCGGATGACCAAAACTGTCAGCAATAATCTGGATGAGGTCTGATCAACCATCTATACAATGGCATGAGAATATCCCTATGCCTGCTGCAAAGAATTATTTTGATATTTCCTAGAATTCTAAGTGCTTTGTTACTAATATGTTTATTATGTGAGGAGAGCGATAGTTCAGACTGCATATTAACCCCCAAGTCCCTTTCCTGTGTTACACTAGCCAGAGGAGTTATACCCAAATAATATTGTTTCCTGGTATTATGCTTGCCAAAGTGCACAATGCAGCACTTTTATTATTAAAATGTATACCCCATGTTTCTGCCCATATATGTATTTGGTCTAGGTCTTCTCATATTATTGCTTTATCTCCATCAGTTAGTGCAAGTACCCCAATTTTTTAGTCATCTGCAAACTTTGTTATGTTGCTTTTAATACCAGCATGTAAATCGAATATGTATAGGGTAAGTAAGGTAAGACCTAATACAGAACATTGTGGCGCTCCACTCATAACTTTAATACTATTAGAAAAAGAGTCACCAGTTCTTACAATCTGTGTCCTGGCACCCAGCCATTGTCCTATCCACTTTAACAGCCTTGTGTCCAAATTCATGCAACCCTGTTTCTTTATCAGCCTCCCATGAGGCACTTGATCAGTGGCCTTTGTAAAATCAAGATAGATCACATCACTAGGTGTATTTAAATCCACTAATTCATTAAATGGCTCATAAAAAGTGGTTCTATGTGATCGAGTGAAAAAATAAAACAGTGACACCAAAAAGTGCAAGGAAATATCGGCGAACACAAAAACAGTGGCGTCACTTGCTAGCACCTACACAAGAGAGCGAAGGAGGAGCGGGACAGCAGTTATGCTCAAGAACCACATCACGAATAGGGCATTGCAACTGTTACTTATAGCATTCTATTCTGTGGGAGCTCCACACCCCCCTAAAGATATATAATTAACACCTGGGAGTGCTTAATTCAGGGAACGGGAGATCAACGGGATGGGTTGGAGGGTGCAGATGGAGGACAGCGAGAAGTCAGCTGCAGTAGTGTTAAGCATATATATATATATATATTAGGGATGGGTGGATATCTAATTTTGCCCGGATATTGGATCCGGATACCCTGTGACTTCTATCTGATCGGATCAAGTTCAGATCGGGTTGGTTAATAGTGTAATCTGAAAAAAGGATTGTGCCCGCTGATTCCTATCACTTAGAAGCGATCTCATGGAAAGGAGCAATTGTCCTGACCAGCCGCACGTTGCGGTGAAACTCTGCAGTCTCTACCTTTCACTCGGCCAATCTCAAAGTGTAGCAAGAACAGCACATTTTATTAATTTGTTTTACATAATTAGCTCATACTACTTTGTTTTGCAAACAGCGTTAATTTACCTATAAATGGCACTTTTTCTAACGACAACAACAAGAAAAGGTTTACTTCATTTACCTTTACATTTTCTTGTTTATTATTTTTTCATTTACTTTCCATTATCTCGAGTTTCTCTCTCCCCCCCCCACCCGTGCCTCAGTAGTTCCTGAGTCTCAAAAGGTATATATCAAAATGTATTTGCCAGCTCTACTGAATTAACTCTTACAAGGTCTCTGACCCTGTTGGCAGGGCGATTTGCTGACCGCAGTCTCCACGTCTGAATAATAGTACTTTCCTTTACTCCCATAAAGAAACAGGGGCTTGATGACAGTTGCAGTTAGGCTGTATGAGCTGAGATCAATAAACACACCAGTGATGATAATAATAATAATAAAAACCTGATCATGTTCCTGGAAAATAACAAGTCCTGTGTTCGTGTGGCTGCAGCTTACAGGGACACCTCTATGGCTTAATCATTTTAAAATAAAACAAATTAAATGGCAATTAAACTGGAGGATTCTTTGCTGCACCGGCTGCACATTTCTGTAGCACTACCCGTGCTATTTTATATAAGAACACCTGACCTGATTCTAAAACAGTATCAGAAAAGTTGAAATTCTGACTGGTCCGATTTATTGGGTCGGATATCCACCCATCCTATATATCAAAAAATTAATCACACTGGGAATCAAACCCAGTACTACTTCCTACAGCAGCATACACAGACACCAATCTAACCCTCAGTGCTATGCTGCCAACATACCCTGCAACCACACCACAACACCTCTTGTAATCTTAACTACTTCAGGGCAAAAAAACTAGGAGGAACAAATAGAAGTCTCAGGGGTAGAGTGCCTGTTTTCATGCAAATGTTTTAGGTATGAACAGTGAAGTGTTCCAAAAAAATCATATCTGTTTGGGAATGCTCTGAGGTTTGGGTCCTGCTTATGCCAACTGTAATTTTGTTTTGCAGGAAACTGGGAAATCACTTAAAGTGTTGTTCACTTAGTGTCTAGAAATGGAAATAATCACTTAGGGAAGCCATCACTTTTGGGAATGAAAATAAAATCTCTCAAGTGGTGGCGTAGTATACATATATACTTACCACTAAGGAAATACTGGGGGAGCAATTACGGCTCTGGTCCATGGCTGCATGAATGTAGAGCTGCGGTAGTTCCTGTCATGCCAAGTGAGTACCGGGTCAGTTAGTCCAGATATGTGAATGAAGAAGGCTACTGTTAAAGGATCTGCAGTTACATCTGTCTGTTCCCCAGCCCTCAGGTTAACTGCGGGTGGATGTGAGAGGTCTTGCACTACTACATGCTGTTGCATTTTATAACTCATTTGACACACTTACAGTATATGCTGCACACTGTTGGCATACATTTGCAATACATTAGAGGTACTTTTTCTCGTTTTCACTCTACTTCCCACACTACAGTTGCCCCTGCCCAACTTTGTTCTTGAAACTTAGTCAGACTTTCAGTTTAGTAACTTGTGCCTTGTTCTAGTGCATTTCTGGATATTTTGATCACTGATTATAAGCACTTCTGCAGAAAGAGAAGAATGCATCTACGCACAAAAGATCTGCTACGAAATCCCAAAACTCACTGACCGATGAACAATAGCCCGACATTGTTTGCCCAACACTCACTTGCCTGACAATAGAAATTCACCCACTGCAGAGGTAATTTTATGTTTTGGTGGGCTTTGTCACCCCACACTTCCAATGCTTAATATAATCGCTTCCACCGTGGGCAAATTTCTACTGTCAGGCAAGTGAGTGTTGGGCAAAGGGTGTCAGGCTATCCGGAAAGTGAGTGTCAGGATGTCATAGGACTCCGCTGCACAAATAACTCTCCTCTTTGTCACAGTAGGTGGGAGGTTTTATTGAATTATAACATTTTTTACGTGTCGCTATTTTACATGTATAGAAACAAAAGTTTTAATACAGCTGGAGTGGAGATTATATTTATACTGATGTTTAGGGGTTCACAATAAGTATCATACTACAGAGAAGAAGGTGGAAATAGGCACCTACTGTAGCTCCTACAAAACCTTTTCTCGGAGGTAATAATGTGATCGTTTCCTCATGTAGCAGTCCAAAGCCTTTTTAATGGTGCCCATGTCTTGAACTTCTACAATACTTGATGGGACAGTGTAACAAATACCAGTTACTTGTTGGGTAAAGAAATGCTTCCTATCTCTGTGTTGAACTAATTGCTTTCTGGCTGGAGTATGTGCCCACGGATCCATGATCTTTCTACTTTGAACACTAAGTTAGAATTATCCTTCAACCTGTTGACGTTTTTGATTTTATGTAGAAATACTGGACTGGGTTTTCAAAGGGTGGTGCAGGGCTTGTGCCAAACCTTGTGCCAGACCTGTTCATTGCTGCAGCTGTGGCATTCCTGATTGGCACAACTGTGCCTGATTTTACAATCTTGGGTGCAGATGCGACATTTTACCTGCTTTACGGTAGCTTACACCAAGTCTCAGGTACAAGCAGCCATTAAAATCTCCATTGCTGCAAGAGATAGAAAATCACTTTTGAGTTCTGCTAGCCCGGTGCACCATATCTTTGGCACACCTGGGCCTTGCAACAATCTCCATCTTTTGAAAATTCCACCCACTGTATCAGGATCCCCATAATTCTGCTTTCCTCCAAGCTGTAGCACCTCAGGCCTGCTAGCCCTTGATCATAGGTCTGATGCTCCATGACACATATTAATTTAGCAACTCTTCTCTGCACCCTTTCTATCTAGACGATATCTGACTCTGGGTGTGGACTTCAAAACTGGGATCAGTAGTCCAGGTATATCCTCACACGATACCTGTATAGTGGCATAATTACCTCCCTTGATCTTGTCTCAAAGTGTAATCTACTTGATCCCACAATTCTGTTTGCCATCCTTACTTGAGTCCCATACTGAGAGCTGGACTTGAAGTTGTCAGCTATAACAATCCACAAATCCATTTTCTCTGAGGATTTATTTAGAATTGCATCATGTAAATAGTAATTATGACACTTGTTTCATTCATCCAAGTGTATAACCATGCATTTATCCACATTTAAGGTTATACCCCAGTACTCAGCCTATATTATCCCCTTGTCAAGGTCCCTCTGAATGAATTTAGCATTGTCTGACAACACTGCATACCTCCCGTCTTATTAATGTTTGTAAATTGTATAGCCCAGGGACTGGGTTTTCAAAACCATCTGTTTTTGGTGACCATGTAGAAAAACTTGCAGGTCCACAAGACTTTTCCACATGTGCCGTATTTTCAGTTGCAGAGCCATTTGTTTCTGGCTATGCAATTTATAGCAGCATGCAGCCATTTTTGGCACAACTGTGCTAATGTCATGCCTAACTGGACCAGACACAACATCCCCTGCAGCTGAGATTGCTACCTGTGTGGCAGTTAAGACTTGGTGCTGGTTTAAGCCGGCCCGCTGGTGCAGTGGTTGGATTTCTGCTTGCGACGCCAGCGACCTGGGTTCTGGAGTGAACTTGGGTCATTGGAGGGCTGGCCAGGGAAGAGTGGCTTGAGCATCCCATGACAGCTTGCCCTCTCAGGGGGGCCAATGCCCGCAACTTGTATGACCCCAAGCGGAAGCCCGGGGTACTGCAAGCCCCGCAGGGGAAGGGCGGCCAGACTATGCTGTGGACTTCGGCGTGAGTGCCTTGACGTTATGGTCTGCACAGCATAGGGGAGAAGATGGAGGATAACGCCTGCCAGGACTGGGAAGATGGGCTGCCCAGAGCATGCCTCTGATGTGCCCCCGCTCGCCCAGCCACCACTGAACCGACACAGTAAGTAGGTTGGGGTGCTAGGGCCTCACCTCATCCCTGCCCGGGGGGGTAATCCAAGGCACTATGGGGAATGGAGGTAGGCTTGGGTAGAGCCAGGTGGCAGGAGGATGACTCCTTTGCAGCCCTGAAGGGTCGGGGCTGGCAGAACGAAGGAGAGATAAACGGCAATTTCAAAAAAAAAAAAAAAAAGACGGTGCTGGTATAGAGATTTTTTTCTGCACTGGTAACTGTGTAGTGGGACATACATAGTCCCAAAATGGCTGAAAATACAGCCCCAGTTCTCTATCCTCTTGGTCATATTACCTATGTAGCTATGGAACAAGATTGGATCCAGCACTGACTCCTGCAGAACTCCACTGGAGATAGCTCCTTTCCAGCAAACAGGACCATTAAGTCTGACTCTCTTGCTTCTTTCATCTAGCCAGTTTGTCACCCATGTACTGATGTTACTGTCTGGGTCCCGGGTGCTTAGTTAGTATATCAGCAAATACTGCATTTGGTACTACTGTAGGTCAAAAGCTCTGCTAAGGTCCAGACAGAGCACCTTGACTGTGGTCTCTACACCCAGTGCACTGTCAACTGATTCATAAAACTGAGTAAACATGTCAAGCATAATTTGCCTTTGATGAATCTTTGTTGAGTGAAGTCCTCTAGTAAAAGGCAATTTATTATTGTACTGAGGCTGACACAATAGGTACTCTGCAACAGATTTTATAAGTAACAGTGTCCATCAGAACACACTGTGCTTAAAGGATCTCAGGTGGAATCCTCAGCATTTTTTAACAATTATTTTTGGACCTTGGCTCCGATACAAAAAAAGCAAAGTACTGAACGACTAAAGGGTTATTTGAAAACTGATGATAAATTTGCCTACATAGCGCTACCAAATTTGTGAGGAACCTTTAGAAAGGCCCCATTTTTGCCCGTCTGGCCCAAGATTATAACATGTTATAATACTGTTGTGACTTTTATGTTCTACCCACAATTACGCTTTGGAAAGAGAGCTTCTGATAGAGCCTTCTCCATGCATGAAGTTGTGTATTACATTCATAGCAATCGTGAGACGAGCAACTTGTTGCTCAGTGTGTTTTTTCTGGTGAAACTCTTCAATAAATAAATAAATAAATAGTATACTGATCTGTTGAAGGGCATTAATATTCTTTATAAATATATGTATTCTTTCTTTTTCAGCTAGATTGACAGAACAAACAACTTTAACAACGACAACTACAAGCACGATCAAGTCAACCCTTACAACTACTAAGGATACTAACTTCACAACTTCAGGTATTTCTTTCATCATGTTTGGGATAAACATGGTGCTACAATGGTGGATGAAAAGTTTAACTTTTTTTAAACAGCCGTTACACTTTGCATAGCCACATTGGTAGCAAAATGGCCACTCACTAGGAGCAAACTCTGCATAATTTCTTCATGAAGGGTAAACTTTGAAAAGTTTTGAAATGTTCAGTTTCAGTTCCATTTCAGTTTATGAGGCACTAGGCAAAAGACTATTTTCAGGGCCAGGCTGTTTGCAATGTTACAACACACAACAAGAGGACAAATACATAATTACAAATACATGCAGTATAAAGTATAAATAAATACACACACAGAGTATTATATTCCATGTAAAATTCAGTGATAGCAGGAACAGCTGAATGAATAGGAGTTCAGTATAGCAGACTTAAAAGATGAATAAGTTGTCTTGTTCTATACGGTAGGGGGAATCAAACTCCATTTAATAGCAGCAGTATAGACAAATCTCATTTTTCCATACTTAGTTTTTATATGTGGGACCTTTAAACCATTCCCTTTAACATCATGGAATAAATAAGTGGTAGCATTCAATGCAATTTTTTCTTTAGGATATTCAGAGATGGATCGGTTTGCACATTTATATAAAATGTTACCTATAATCCTGTCCCTTATAATTTCCAATGGAACCCAATTAAGTTGGGATAGCAGATGACAGTGATGGTTGGTGGTATAAGGTCCCTTTAGGTTTAACACAAATCTGGATAGTTTGTATTGTAATTTATCGCGTTTCAGTAAGTTATTCTTATTTGTATTCCTATAAACCATGCACCCATAGTCAAAGGGAGTTTGACTGAGTTTATAAGTATCTCCCTTGTTTCCTGAGTCATATATTCTCTGTGGCTTCTAAAAGCTCCCAGTTTCTGTGAAACCTTAGTACAAAGCTATTTAATGTGATAATTAAAATCTAATCGTGAATTGACCCATAAACCAAAGTACATTTATGAGTGAACCTAGGTGAGTTGCATCCCACTTCCTGTTTTGATGGTTATGTTTAATGGCTCATCACCAGGGCCACTTGCTTTTTGTTATTGAATACCATTTTATTTGCTTTCTTTGTGTTCGGTACTAACATATTGTTCTTAAACCACTTCTTTAGTTTACAGAATTCCTGCTGCAAAACAATTTCTATGGCATTACAGTCATTGGCAGAGCATAACATAACCATGTCATCCACGTACATTTTAACATTGCTATTCGTACGTAGCCTAGGCAGTTCGTCAATAAAGGTGATGAACAGAAACAGACCCAAAATTGAACCTTGAGGGCATGCCTCTGCCCCCCCCCCCAGTTCTGAAAGTGCTCCATGAACACAAACCAGTTGACTGTGGAGGTAGAGGTATGATTGGACTTACCAATACCCTTACTTTCTAGTTTGCTTAACTGCAGGGGATAATCTACTGTGTCAAAAGCTTTTGATAGATCCGCTAACACAGCTCCCATGCACAGTTTATTATCAAGTGCATAGGAGATGTGTCTGTGAAATCTAGCACAATGGCATTTGACACAGTCCCACATAAAAGATTAATAAACAAATTAGACAGCCTGGGAGTGGGTCCCAGGGTGGTAGCCCGTGTAAAACATTGGCTGGACAACAGGACACAGAAGGTAATAGTACACTGAGTCCACGCTGAAGAAAGGGGGGTTACTAGTGGGGTACCGCAGGGTTCAATACTGGGTCCAGTCCTTTTTAATGTCTTTATAAGTGACATTGCAGAGGGACTGGAAGGAAAAATATGCCTCTTTGCAGATGACACAAAGATCTACAACAGGGTTGATACCCAAGGAGGCGTGGAAAGGATGAGAAGGGACTTGGCAAGGTTGGAGGAATGGTCAGAAGTATGACAGCTTGGATTCAATGCAAAGAAATGCAAAATAATGCACCTGGGAAACAAAACCCACTGGAAGAGTACACAATGGGGGGGAGAAACAACAACAAAATTGGAAAGGGACCTGGGGGAATTATATCAGATGACCTTAAGGTTAGCAACCAATGTGAGAAGGAAGTAGGGAGGGCTGGGGGATACTGGGATGTATAGGGAGAGGCATCACCAGCAGAAAACAGGAAGTTGTTATCCCTCTGTAGTGACAGCTGGTGACACCCCATCTGGAGTACTGCATCCAGTTCTGGAGACCCCACCTCCACAAAGACATAGACAGGATGGAGGCAGTCCAGAGGAGGGCAACTAAAATGGTGCAGGGTCTGCAACAGAAGCCATATGAGGAGAGTTTAAAGGAGATTAATATGTATACCCTTGAGGAAAGGAGGGAGAGGGGGGACATGATTGAAACTTTTAAGTACCTCAGTGGAATCAACAAAGTCCAAGAGGGTAGCATCTTTCAGAAAAAGAGATGTGCAAGAACAAGGGGACACAATTCGAACATAGAGGGGGAACAACTCAGGGGCAATGTAAGGACGTATTTTTTCACAGAGAGGGTGGTGGGCACATGAAACAGCTTTCCTGAGGAGGCTGTGGGATATAAAACTGTGGGAGAATTCAAGAATGCATGGGACAGACAAAAGGCAATTCTTGTGGGGTTTATGAAGAAGTAAGCTGTTGGTTAACTAAGATCTGCAGCTTGTCCAGTAGGTAGGAAAATGAGCAGACTAGGTGGGCCAAGCAGTCCTTATCTGCCATCAGAGTCTATGCTTCTATGTTTCTATGTAGAATGCAGAGACCTGAAATTGGATTGCTGAGGAGCCAAAAGGTTATTTAAGTTTAATTAATCACACAATTGTTTGTGGAACTCTTTTTCAAATATTTTTGAGATAATAGACAGTAAGCCTATTGGTCTGTAGTTATCAGCCAACTGTTGTTCACCACCTTTAAAAATTGGAATTATTTTTGCAACTTTACCACAAACACAGCTGAAAGGATACTTTTCATATACCACTAATCTCTAGAACTAGGATCATTGTAATGTTTTTTTTTTGTCTTAAAATTAAAATAGTAACTTACACTATCTGCTTTTTCTCCTACTGTGGAGGAATGTATTTAAGTCCTAATTTTTACTGTTTGAATATATAAGTATGACTGCATTATAACTAATACTAATAGCAGCATGTATGAAAACTATCACCCATAAGTGTTTGTGGTTAACTAGTCTCTGTTATTTTTCTTAAATATCCGCTTAAGCTACTACAGTTAGTAATATTAAATGGATGCTGAAAATAGAAAATAGAGATAGGACTGATGTTTTGTTCATGGGTCTTCTTCAGGAATTACGTATAAAGAAAAAATAGCAAAGTTAGTAGAGAGCAAAGGAGGAGTAAGGGATATAGTGTATATATGTAAAGAAAAAAATTGTGGGTAGGATTCATAAGAGATGCACTAAGTGCATCCTGACTACCAGCACAATGGAGATCGTAGCGCATACCATGGTATTCACAGAGGGCCAGCGCAAGAATGCCTCTTGGTGCATCCTCTGTGAATGCCACATTGCGCAGTATGTCTAGGCTGCTGTGGCATCCCCCACATCAGGCTCGGGAACCACTGGGGTAGCGCATCTCACGGTGCGCTGCAATCAAAACTACTATTCAGAGCAGACAACATGCAAATGGGGCCATTAGACATGCAAGGTGCAATGTGGATATTTGCATTTCATTATGGCCCCATTTGCATTGCGCTTGCAGGGATGCATCAGGCAAATGTGCCAGGCTCCCTGCTGGTCGTCAGTGTAGCTGTCGGCCACGACCCTGCCATTACGGCATACTGGAACCCCCCCACCCCACACATAGATGCACAGCCCCTGTACCCCTACAGGACATAGCCCTAGTGCAGGTACTTCCTGAATTTCACATGTAATTGTGGTATGAAATCTACACACAATTTAAAAAGTTAAACACCTGACTCCTTAGTCATCCTCCCTGGCTTCACCCTTCACAGAGTCGACAGAGTGGGCAAACGTGGTGGGGGATGTGCTGTGTACGTCCGTGACTCCATGATATGCCATATCCTTCCAACACCTCCACTAGATCATGGTGCCCAAGTCTCATCATTAAAACTTACTCCAGATCCCTCCAGAGCCTCTGTAACTCTTACTGTTGCATATGTTCCCCCCAAGAAACCAAGTTCCTGCTATACAATCCCTTGCTAACTACATCTCCAGCTTTCCCCCCAAAACGGAACACATAGTTGGAGACTTTAATGTGCCAGTTCAGCTTCCCACACCAAGGACACCTTCATTGCACTGGACCTGACCCAGTTGGTCAGCCAACCTACCAGGGTGAACCCCACTAATTGCTCTAGCACCCTGATTGACCTTCTCCTCATTAACTGTCCCCACAGAATCTCTGACCTGGTGGTCCTTCTGGACTCCCTAAGCAATCACTCACCCATCCTCTTTTTCTGGTCATGTCATCAGCAGAAACCCAAAGCAAACTATATTGCCCGGTGTTGTCTCCAACCCGGAGGCCTTACAAAACTAAGAAAATACTTAACTCTATGGGTTTGGTCCCCCATCTCCCAGGCCCCTACTATAGATGAAGCCCCTGATTATTTCACCTGTTCTTTTAATAAAGCATGTGACAATTATGCCCCATTAGCAAAAGTGCAATCCAAGAAATTTAATGCCCCCTGGGTCATGCCTATACTGCTCCAACAGCTAAAGCACAGAGATGATCTCTGGCATAAAGCAGTCGCATCCAGCACACAGGTGGACAGGCAAACCTATAATGTGGCTCATAACAGATGCACTTGGGCCATAAAACAGGCCAAATTGGGCTACTACAAAATGACCCTTGCCTCCTCCTGGGGAATGCTTGTTGTTCTGGGACAATATCAAGGAACTCAATGGCAATCCCACCCCCGCCCACTAACTGTCAACAATGTCCCTACCACCAACTTGCTGGCCATCGCCAACTGCCTCAACTCATTGTTCTCTGACCTTAATGCAGTACTCCCAAATAACTTCTTCGACCCCACTCCTGCAACCCTGCCCCCTAACACCCAGCATCTGCCCTTCCATCTCAGGACGATCTCTATGAATGAGGCAAGGCCTTATCTCATTAAATCACTCAGTTGCTCTTGCTATTGCAAAGATTCTTTTGATATGAGAATCCTACATCTAGTACTAGATACAGTCCTCTCCCCACTGACTGACCTCATTAACCGCTCCCTAAGTCTGGGGCAGTTCCCAACAGCCTGGAAGGCTGCCACAGTCACCCCAATACTGAAGAGTGGTGACAGCACCTCTCCCATTAACTACTGTCCCATATCCATTCTCCCACCACTCTCGAAAGCCCTCAAAAAAAAGTTATAGCCACCCAACTCACTGAGTACCTGCTTGCTCATAACCTACTTTTCAGGAAGCAGCATGGCTTCAGATCTGGGCACAGTACAACTATGGCTCGTACTGAGTCCTATAATTTTATTGACTCTGCCCTGGATAGAAAACACCTAGCTGGAGCTGTCTTCATTGACCTGTCAAAGGCCTTTGATACAGTCTCCCACCTCTTACTCTTAAGCACACTCCGCCACATAGGTCTGTCCCAAGGACCCGTCTCCTGGTTTACCAGTTACCTCACAGCTAGATCACAATGTGTCAAAATAAACAACACCCTCTCAATCACCCTGCCAGTCCACTCTGGGGTTCCCCAAGGCTCTATCCTCATCCCTCTGTTATTCAGCATCTACCTAAACACCTTGCCCAATTCCTGCTCCAGCAACCTACTACTCTATGTGGACGACGCAGTTCTTTTTGCCTCACACCCAGATCCCACAGTATTGCAGTGCTCCCTCCAACATGCATTTGACCAGATTGAAAACCGGTTCATAGACCAAAGACTCGTGGTCAATGTAAAAAAGACAAAGACCATGCTCTTTGCCCACCGTCAGAATAAGGCCAAGAATGCACAGTTAACAATCCTCTCCCACGCTCTTCTTCCTCTAGAACAGGTCCATGCATATAAATACATATAAATACCTGGGCCTTACATTTGATTACAGCCTCTCCTTCCATTCACACATTGACACTCTATCATCTGCCATAAATGTCTGTATAGGCCTATTGTATCGGCACAAGGATTGCCTACTTCCGGAAGCCCTTAATCTGGCTGTCACCTCCTCAGTCCTCTTCCTAGTTGATTATGGGTTCACTATCTACTTGGCTGCTGACCACACAGCCCTTAACAAAATCCATCTGGCCATAAACAAAGTGTGCAGACTCCTCTCTGGGGCACACAATTGTACCCATACTTGTACCTTATATGCCCTGACAGATCTCCTCACCCTGGATGAAATGCTATTTTATCAAACATGTCTCCTCACAAAGAAAATACACCTGGGGCTTACCCCCTTAGGGGTTTCTACCTCTCTCCTATCCTCGCACACCTCAGTGAACACCCGCACTGCCAACCGACAGGTGTGATCCATCCCGAGGGTTAGAACCTCCTTAGCCCAAAGTCATTCCCACACAGGGCCCCAGTCTGGTACAATGAACTCCTCTCTGATGTCTCCTCTATCTCCAATATAGGACCTTTCAAGTCAGCCCTCAAAGAGCACATTCTCGCTCCACGGTGCTGTCGATGTACCAGCTAGTGCCGGGTCATCTATCTATCAATCATCTTACGGGCCCACCCCGCGACTGAGTTCCTACCGACAGCTCTACCAAGCATTACCTATTAACAATGCCTCCTTTGGCTGCACTCACAAGATATCTGTCTAATTCTCTACTCCACTGTAAATATCAAACATGTTACTCGCTCCCTTTATCAGCAAACTCATTGTTCTCTTGAAAACTGTAAAATACAGCTCTTGGTAACACTCTCAATGCAATGTATAGCTGATCTTGATTCTGCAATATTGTATAACTGAAAAAACTGTGACCTTTAGCTGCCATTCTATGTCTATATGTATTAAGTGTTTGTATTTGTTTTTTCTGACATAGAGCCTTTGTAAATGAGTCCCTGACTCAAAGGTTGTAATCCCAAAGTATGCTAAATAAAATAAATAAATAAATCCCTACATGTGCGATTGGGAATTATTTCTTAATGATATCTCTAGTGTATAAAGAGTTTGCAAGACTCTGAACCCTAATATATTTTTCACACTGTTACTATTGTAATTATGAATGTCAACCCTAGATTTCCCTGTTGGTTGCACAAAAACAATAGTACTACTGATTACAATTTCTTCTTATTGAGATAACTGATCCTTGAGCTGTAGTGTCGCATTTGCATGAGGGTCCTAGCAGCAGCATTGTGCTGTGATTATATAGTGTTCTAGCACAATGTCTATACAATAAAAACTACAGTTATGAACAGCTCGATGTCAGAGGCAGTCTATTGTTGTTTTAAAATACCACCTGAGTAATACTTTATTTATCTGGTTTTTGTTGGCCGGGCATGTTCACTAGACAAAATATACCTATTTTCAGGAATGGCCTGTCAGATAACAGTGAAAAACATGCAAAATTCCTTAAAAATTTAAAGAATTGCAATAAGGCAAGACATAAGGTATATGGGCATTTTCTTTCTATTAAGGAGTGCTGGCTGCATAAGCAAAAGTCAAGTTTTCTCTCCTCCGCCCTTTTACTATAAAAGTTCTTTACACAGGATAGAAAGAAACAGCATCCAGTGTATTACCCGAGAAGCTGCTTAAAGGAGCCTCCCAGTCTAAAGCTTTTTCAAATTTTCTAACTTGCTTTCTTCCTTTATGCCGTTATTTATTTATTTTTTTTGCATTATGTTTTTCCGCCCCCCCCCGTACCAGAGCCGATCACTCCTTTGGGCCCCTCAGAGGATCTTCCCAGCCTGGCAGTCTCCCGACCCCACCATCTCATATTGCAGCCTACCCAGGTATCCCCGATGTATCCCTTCATCGGGCAGATCCCTTACTTACGTGAGGGATGAACCTTCCGGCCATACTTCATGACCCTGGGTGCTGCTGAGATGGCAGATGGAGGTCAGGGAGCCCAAAGCTGGAGATCCGGGGAGGCCATCACCCGATCAGCTCTGGCTCCATTTTACTGTTTTCTCCTGAGGAGTGACGTGCCACTGATATCACGGCAAGCACCAGACGTCCGTCACTTAATAGACATCGTGGGTCGAGCATTGCGTTGTACCCCCAGCCTCCACTAGGGGTCAGCAGATGCCGAACCACATCTTCATCCTCTCCCCGGAGAAGGTGAGCCATCAGTGGACGCTCCTTCCTTCTCCCCCGGCCAGCCCTCTGCAACTCGAGTCCATTCCCGAACCAGGGTCCCCGGCGTTGCAGACGGAAATCCAACCACTGCGCCGACGGGCCGGCATGATTTTTTTTTAAAGGGGGTTCATGTTTTCATAAATCAGTTGAGTTGTAAATAAGCCTGGCCAGAGACTCCCTCATAGGTCAGGTCCATTCTCTTTTAAATTTAGCATGCCAATATAAACTGTGATCTCACTGCTTTCTTTATCTTTGTGAAGACCACTCTATGGCTTCCTTTTTGATAGAGTGCTGACATATAAACATAGACTTTGATGTCAGAAAAGGTTCACTTGGCTCATCCAGTCTGCCCATTTCCCTACCTACTGGATAAGCTGCAGATCTGAGTTTTACCAACAGCCTACGTCCTCCTAGCTCCCACTAGAATTGCCTTATGTCTGTCCCATGCATTCTTAAATTCCCCCACTGTTTTTGACCCCACAACCCCCTCAGGGGGCCATTCCCTGCATCCATCACCCTCTCCATGAAAAAGTACTTCCTAACATTGCCCTTGAGTCCCCCCGCGTCTATCTTCAAATTGTGCCCTTGTTCTTGCGCATCTCTTTTTCTGAACGATGCTACCCTCTTGGACTTTGTTGATTCCCCTGAGGTACTTGGAAGTTTCTATCATGTCCTCCCTCTCCCTCCTTTCCTCAAGGGTATACATATTAAACTCTTATAGTCTCTTTCTCTTTGTATGGCTTCTGGTGCAGGCCCTGTACCATTTTAGTTGCTCTCCTCTGGACTGCCTCCATCCTGTCTATGTCCTTGAGGAGATGGGGTCTTCAGAACTGCATGCAGTACTCCAGATGGGGTCTCACCAACTGTCTGTACAGAGGGATAACACCTTCTTGTTTTTTACTGGTGATGCCTCTTCCTATGCATCCCAGAATCCCCCAGCCCTCCTTACTGCCTTCTCACATTGCTTGCCTACCTTTAGGCCATCTGATATGACTACCCCCAAGTCCTTTTCCATTTTTGTTGTTGTTAATACCTTCCTCCCCAGTGTGTGCTCTTCCTCTGGGTTTTTGTGTCCCAGGTGCATTACTTTGCACTTCTTTGCATTGAATCTAAGCTATCATACTTTTGACCATTCATTCAACCTTGCCAAGTCCCTTCCAATCCTCTCCACCCCACCCTGGTGTATCAGCCCTGTTGCAGATCTTTGTGTCATCTGCAAAAAGGCATACTTTTCCTTCTAGACCTTCCACAATGCTACTTATAAAGATATTAAAGAGGATCAGTCTCAGTACTGAACCCTGAGGTACCCCGCTAGTAACCCCACCTTTCTTCAGAGTGGACTCTGTTTACTATTACCTTCTGCATCCTGTTATCAGCCAGTTTTTTACCCAAGTTACCATCCTGGGAACCACTCCCAGTCTGGCTAACTTGTTTATTACTCTTCCGTGTGGGACTGTGTCAAATGCCTTGCTAAAGTCTAGGTAGGCCATGTCCACAGCCCCTCCCATGTCTACTATCTTGGTCACCCAGTCGAAAAAATCTATTAGATTTGTCTGACATGACCTTCCTGCTGTGAATCCATGCTGCCTTGGGTACTGTGCCCTGTTGGCCTCTAGGTGCTCAACAACTCCTTCTTTCAGAAGTGATTCCTTTATTTTCCCTACCACTGTGGTCAAACTAACAAGTCTGTAGTTTTCTGCCTCTGCCTTGCTCCCACTTTTGTGAAGGGGAATCACATCCACCCTCCTCCAGGCCTCAGGTACCACACCATCCTCCCACAATTTTTTAAAAATGGGTAGTCAGTGGTGCCACTAGTTCTCCTCTTAGTTCTTTAAGAATTTTGGGGAGAATCCCATCAGACCCCATTGCTTTGTTCACCTTCAGGTTTTGGAGTTCTTTCAGGACCCTTTCTTCTGTGAATGGACTGGTATCGACTCCCCTATCCAGTGTGCTTCTATTTTTTGGTTTAGGTACCTCCCCCTCCTCTTATTTTGTGAATATTTAAAAGAAGTAGTCATTCAGTATCTCTGCTTTGTCACTGTCACTGTCATTTTCTGCCCACCCCTTCCCCTTTATTAAGCCTACTTATCCCTCCCCTAGTCTTTCTTTGCTCCCTAATGTGCCTATAAAAGGTTTTATCCCCCTTCTTAACCGAGTTGGCTATCTTTTCCTTGGTTTGGGCCTTTGCTATTCTGACTGCCTTCACCACTTCCTTCTGCTTTAATTTGTACAGTTTTCTGTCCTGCTCCTTCTGTGTTTCCTTATACTTCCTTACTGCTATCTTTTTCTCCCTAACCTTCTCCGCCACCTCTTTTGAGAACCATAGTGGTTTTTTCCTTCATTTTGTTTTGTTTATTTGCTTCACACAAATGCTTATTGCCTCTGTGATGGCAGCTTTGATTTTTCCCATTGTTCTTCCACCCCACCGTCTTGCCCATTTGCTAGTGATTTTCTGAGGCACACCACCATTTTGCCAAAGTCAGCCCTCCTAAAGTCCAATACCCTCACCTTTTTGTGACTTGACTCTATGGCTGTGTTTATCATGAACCATACTGTTTGGTGGTCACTTGTTCCCAGATGGCTACCCACTTCTAAATCCGAGATCCCCTCCATTCCCATTTGAGAGTACCAGTCTAAGACTGCTCCCTCTCAAGTGAGTTCCAGCACTAGCTGTCAGAGGCATGCCCCTTGTAGGGCATTGAGAATTACCCTGCTGGACTGCCTCATAAGGGACTCAAAGGTGGCCATTAGAGAGTTTGCAAAATAGAAGATATCACACCTCTCTTGGTCTTGGGTGAAGCCTTGCTGATGTATTGCTATAGTATAGGAGAGAGAAGGGACAGTGGAAGCATGTGACCAGATATCTTCTCTCTGTCCTTCCACAGTGATGCAGTCAGTACCATTCTGTTATTTATTCACCGCCCCTCCCCTCTATGGGTGCACTACCCCCCATGTGGGAACACTGTTTTCTTGCTGCTCATCTCTTCCACTTCACTTCTGCAGTTGTGGCCCAAAAAAAAAAAAGATCCTGCCATGCCCAAGATGGCCACTGCGAGGTCAGTGCAAATATGTGAATTCACATCTGTGGTTGCGCTGAAAAACAAGGGCCCGCCATGATCAAGATGGCCACCATAAGCTCAGTGCACATATGTGAGTATCGCCAGTCACCTGGCGTCAGTCATGGCGGGAGCTCCTAGTATTGTGTGACTTGGACTCAGCGCTCTTAAAACAGTATAGCAGCCATGTTGGCTCTGACTAGAGTTTGTTAGTTATGGACATAGTGCAACTAACGCGAACCTCGCTCATCCACTGAGTCTAAATCACATTTCTTATACATTTCTTAATTTTGTAAAAGTGTTGCTAGTATGTGGCTAATTTCAGAAACACTCTGCCAGTCATTTAAAAGTGTTTCAATGTACTGTATTTGTATTTTTATGTTAAAATTAAAGAGCTGGTATCTGACCTACTGTATGAGGGGGTCACCTTGTCATTGGTGGCCAGGCTTATTCACAACTCAGCTGATTTATGAAGACCCCCTTTTAAAATCATGGCATGAAGAACGTGAGTAAGAATTTAAAAAGTGTAAAATCGTTGCATAGCTCTTTTTGGAGGGGGTGGAGTGGGGAGATGCATTGGATACCATTTGTTTCTGATGTTGGCCATACACCAGTAGCATCCCTACAAAACATTGAAATGTATAAAATCTGATTTCAACTCTGTGGTTGACCATGCTACATCCTTAATTTACCCGGGATACTCCAGAAAAGATGCAAAAAAATATGTTATTTTTAACAGGGTCCTACTATTATCCATTTTTCCTGTTGGGTGGACAGAAGTACTGAGATGATAAGTGACTGGATTTCAATGCATTAAATTACAAAACAGCACTGGACCAGGCACAATATCAGATGCTCCACAGGTGTTCTAATTCTCTGGGGAATGCAATAATTGGGGTTTTATATTGAAGTTGCCAGTGAACCCTAACTACTGGAGCATGACTGCACTCTAATAATGATGATAATGATGATTATAATAGTATAGGGAGACATAGGTCACAGAAGTCAATGAGGTTTAGTAGTCATGCATCTCCCCAAATTACAGAATCTCGTCGCTGAATTCCATGACAAGAATTCATATAATTTTTTTTATGCTTGCAAGTTTTATGTCCTGCCTTACAGACTTAAAGTGGAGAACATTTTCTGAAATGTGGAATATAACATGAAGGAGGGGCCCTATGAGCTGCCTTGTCAGTCATGTTGCTCTGGAAACCTTGCATTTGGCAGCTATGCAATTAACTAGACTGTGCTAAATTGTGTCATTGACTGTTCCTAAAGTATTTCATACTTTCAAAAGCTTGTATCAAGTACCTTTGGAAAACTCGGATCAGACTGTGTGTGTGTGTGTGTGTGTGTGTGTGTTGTGTATGTGTTTGTGACTGTGGGATATCTTCCTTGCAAATTAAAGAAAAAAATCCTTTCTTTCTGGCTGCTGTGTGCCACAAGGGTTACTGCTAGTACCAGGTGACTGAAGAAAATTTGCATCATGTAAAAAGTGAAAATGCCCTAGAAAAATAAGAAAGATGCCAGTGTTTATGTCAATGCCATCTCCTGGACTAATCAGCTGTTATTGAGTGTACCAAGGTCCTCACTGGTGCCAGGTAGTATACTTGAGCTGCCGCTGCCACTTTTGTTAATGAATCTAGTTCCAGCAATGCCACCATTAATTGGATACACCACAGACTGCATAGATAGCACCATGAATAACTCCCATGAATTATTTAATGAATAGCATGGTACTCAGACTCTGTTGTTGTGGTTCACATCTGAACTGACATTATGGCACAAAATTAGTGGACTGTAAGTTTGCTAAAGGCAGGAAGATTCACAGTTTCATGAATTTCCCACATTTACAGGGCCTTTTTCCTACTATTTAAGTTCTACCCAAGACATGTACTGTTTAAGCTATTCATTTGTTTACCCCAACAATTACAATACAAACTACTGAATATTGGTTATTTATTCTTCATAGCCACAGGAAGTAATAGAAAAGTTGCTCTTCCAATTGTCAGTTGGTATAACAGATCGGTAGCTTCAGTAGCCTACAATAAGATCTGGTAGATCAATTAGTTTATAGAAATAAAAAAAAAATTGAAAGGTGGCAAAATAGAAGATAATTGAAGTGAACAGTCAGTTTTCACAAGCTCTACTGCATGAAAAATCTCTAATTTCCTATGACTTGGACCTTGGTTTTTTTTCTGTAGCTGAGATGTTAAAGTTAAACTGAATGTCTTTTCAGAACAACCAGTGAGTACCACCTGCACCACTACCGCCACCACCACCACCACTGCTGCCACCACCACTACCACCACCACTACCACCACAACCACCATGAAGACGACTACTTCTGCTACTTCTGTTGCCACTATGTCAACACATATATATGTTACAACTACATCTCCTGGAGGTACTGCCAGCATAAAATGATAATCTCATTTGTGTATCGTAGTGTCTGCTATGTGGGTATGTTGTTGGGTGAGGGTTATGCATAGGTGTTGGCCAACTAACCAATACAAAAGCTTCTCAGCAAGTAACAATATCTTGAATGCCACTTTGCCAGTGATGTGGAGGAATAATATATATAGAATAATACATGGGGTGGCGTATTTAATAAGAATTTTGTACAAACCTGAGGTGTTGGGTGCTGCATAAACCCTAAGAGTGAAGCACACCAAGGGTGTGTGTAAATTCAAGTTTCATATACTGCCCCATGTTTTATTTTATATAATTGCTTGAATCACAATTTTTCACCACAGCAACTATATAAAATATCAGCTTTTGATGCCTGTTAGCAGACAGGGTGGCATGAGGCAAACTCTGGCTCATGGTTTTCTCATACGAAGAGCAGGGTACGGGGTCATTATGTTGCATGGCAGAATGCCATTCGGCACAATCACATTGCGCAATTTCTGGCAGTTTTTGTTCTGTGGGGGGCTCTGCCCCCCACATCCCCTGTTATGGGGGCTGCACCCCTAGACCCCCCCACAAAAGATTCTCAACTCTTGGGGGGTCCAACTCAGATAGTGCACAGGTCCGGGCTCGCCACAATGTCATTCGCTATTATGCGTGCGACATTATGACCCAGTACGGAAGAGCAGCATGTGTTCGCTGTTATAACCAGCTGGATATAATGACAAATTACAACCATCTTTTCCTATGGAAAAAAACATGACTCAGTTATTATGTATAGAATAATGGCTGGGGTAGTGGTTATAATGAGAATTTCTCAGCCCTGAGGTATGGGATGCCACTTAAACCCCTCGAGCCAAGCTCAAGGGGTTTATAAAGGCATCCCATACTGAGGGGTGTGAGTGTAAAATTCTAGTTTTATCCACCTGCCCTGCCATTATTTTATATAATTGCTGGGGTGTGTTCTTTCACCACAGCAATTATATAAAATATAGATCTCTGTTCAGCTGTGGTCCGGACAAATGTACGGACAAGCCACAGTCCATGATCAGAAGCAGCTAGAAACTCACCCTTCCTTTTTTTACGGGTGGTTGTCGGGTTCATGGACCCAGTTTCCTTTTTTTTTCAAAATTTAACTTTCCGCCACCTGTGAGTTGCAGGAAGTGCCCAGGGCTAAGTCCGGGTGGCTGGCCCTGAAAAAGGAATCGCAGAGGCTGGTGCATGTGCATGCATGGAGCATGGGAAACCTGATGCATGTTTGCTGTTATAACCAACTGGTTATAAAGGCAAATTAAAACTGGGTTTCCCTATGGGGACAAATGCTCACCAGTAATTATAAATGTGTTATAACCATGATGATATTTTCACAAAATGTTTTGATTTGATTTGTCAACATAGTCAAATCAAATCTATTGTTGGACTAGTAGCCAGATGCATTAGTTGTGATGTTCCTAGTCATTAAGAGTGACTGGAACCACAATTACTCATAAAGACTATTGCTAACCATGACCTATGGTAAAGACTATTGATGTACAGTTAGTGAAGTGATGAAATTCCAGTTTTAAGATTTAAATTTCTGGTGTCCCACCAGTGATTATTAGTCTGGGTTTTACTGGGATTCTACTGTCAAACGGTTAGGATGTGTTTAAATATTTGAAATGAAGGAAAGTTAAATATGCAGCCAGTTATATAAAGCAAAAATGAAAATAGTGCAGGAAATAATTTATAGAAAAATTGCAAGTTCTGGTGATTCACTGATTTGGTATAAAATACCAAATTCTATATTTTATATTCTGCACTTCAAACTCCACCATCCTCTACAAGACACACCACTAGATGCATCAGTTCACGTATCTCTCATCAGTTTTTCTGTCACTTTGAATCAGGGCCCTGCTCCAATGTATATGGTCAACAAATATTCAGTTTAGCACCCAAAACATCCTCTTCTCATGCTATATAATTTTTTTTTATAATAAATTATATGAATTACTTCTCAATAGGGAGACAGGAAATGCTCTTTACTGGGATCAAGCTATCCCTTCTGATGGATGGAGTAATTGGGACAGATATCCATTTATGCAATTTGAAACATATCACAACCTTTACTATACACCTGTTAAATGATACAAAATGTGTCAAATCTCCTCTGACCTCGGTACGCAGTGTGGCAAAGAACACGGTACCTTATATCACTTTTTGGGATGCCATCCGTCTCCATCCGGACCCTTTGCTAGGACTGGATTCTGCATTTCTTCCTGAGGTGTGTATCTTAGGTCTTTTGATGGTGTTTTTATTGCCAACCAATGTAACCATATGGCCCTGATTTTTGCTTGCGCTAAAAAAATTATCTTATGACACTGGTGCGATCAGGCAATTGTTACATACCTGGAATGGTACAAAGACATTTTATTTGCTTTGCAAGCAGAAAAAAATGATTGCAAGCTTAGCAGACCATCTCTCAACCTATAAGGATGTATAAGAATCACTACATGTATTACTCACCCTCTGAGACGTTTAAAGAACACCTTCTAAACCCCTAGCTGGGTCTGGATGCATGGTATGGTCTCCCTTTCTCTATAATAGATGGTATGGTATACTTTGATAGGTAATCCTGTTTTTGATTTAAATTGTAGTCCTCCAAAATATTCAATTTATTTGGGATTTTGAAGGTGTTTTGGCTTACACTGACCTTTTTATGGAAGGTCCCTTCTCCAGGGTAGGGTGGGGAGGGGTGTTAAAGAGGGTGGGGGATACATGGTTTTGTGTTTGTGTTTTGTATGTTACCAGTGTTGGTTGGTTGTTGAAATTGTACCTTTGAAATATCTAATAAAGTATACTCAATTTAAAAAAAAAATCTGTGAAACTTGGTTTTTCCCAGTGTTTAGGCAGTAAAAACTCTGAATTTGTGTGGGGTTTTCCAGTAAAAAACAAAAATCAGTGGCCTTGCCTGTATTCATATTTAAACCCACAAACACAAATATAAATATTTGTGTCAGACATGTAGTAATACTGTAGCATGGTAGCAATGCTGAAGTGGGCATTTGGGTTTCTGTATAAGACTGCAATTTTTGAACAGTATTTCAGTTACTGCCAAGAGTCTGAAATTAAAGCAGTAGTGCAAGAAAGGCACATTTATTAAACATTTTTAAATGTTGTGTTCTGATGTATGAAACTTATCTTCCTGTTATAACTGAACACTTTGGTTTCCATCCATTGTTTTTCTCACCATGAGCAGGTGTTTGACACTGCACTAACGTGCTTCCATGGATTTTGAGTGTGTGCACGTTGGTAGCTCATGTGTCTAAGGCTCACTCATGTAGCTGCCAGATGGAACAATTGGAGACAAGCATGACCATAGACATCTTTCAGCTACAGACCATCACAACAATGCAGGAGACATTTACAGCAGTGTTTACACCATGAACAGCTCTTTCAATACTGTTGAAATTAATTAGGAATTAAGACGTTCAAACACCTTTTACTGTATATTAGCACATACTGTTAAACATTACAATTAAAAAGGAACAGCATCACCAGAGTGGTGTAGGAATTGTGTAGTGGTACTGGTTGAGGAATGTACCTCTGTCTCACCACCCTCACCCTTCCAGAGCCCACCTTAGTCCGGCTGTTCCTCCCCACTGGCATCCTCTGAGGTAACAGTGGGAGACTTGGTGACCTCTGGGTGGGAGGGAGGTGAGGTCCTCCAAATCCAAGGCAACTCAGCCTTGAGTCTAGCAACCTCCTCACTCAACCCAGAGAGGTGTGTGGAGATGGGGCAGCACTGCAGTCTCCAGTAGGTCTCTCTGAAAACTGCTCCCTCACAGCCACTGCACTGCACCACTCCCAGCATTCTCAGTCGCTATTTTCTATGTGTTACCTGAAGACTCTTTATACCCTTACCCCTGATAGGGTGTTTCTAGTCTCCTTTTTTTTTTTTGTTTATTTCTATTTTTGCTCCCCCGTTTTAAAAAAATACACCAATCTTGATCATAACATGAGGTCATAAAAAGACTATGTTGAAAATTTGGGGGCAAAATGTGGAAAAAACAGCTAGGTTACTCGTGACTTTATTTTTGCAGATTTTAGCCCTTAATGTTCAACATATACCTTGTGTTACCCCACCTCATGAACATGACAGGTATCATTTTTCAAATCCATTCTGAAACACGTTTTTGCAGTAGCACTGTGAAATCACCTTTCAGATGAGATTTAAAAACTTCACCAGTCTTGAGCATAATGTCAGGTCACAGAAAGACAATGTTGAAAATTTGGGGTCAGAATGTTGGTGCCCACTGAAAATCTGATATGGCCTCTCAGCTGGCCTATCTTTGGAAAATACAATCTAAAAAATTTGTAAAAGCAGGACACCACTCAAAATGGGATATTGTGCTTCTCATTTGGTCTATCCTGGGTAAATATATATAGTAAAATGTGTAAAAGCAGGAACCCAGTACAACAGAGGCTCCACTGAACTGTGCATTTATGCTGCTTTATCCTTGGAAAAATACATTGTAAAAGCTGCACCCCACTGAATATGTACTGTAACTTACATTTCAGCTAGGCTATCCTGGGTATATACATTATAAAAATAGGTAAATGCCAAGCCCCATTGAAAACAAACATTGCATCTCAGCTGTGCGGGTAAATACAGTGCAAAAATTGTGAAAAGCAGGATACCATTTAAAAAATGTAACATCTGAGCTGTGCTATCCTGGGTAAATACAATACAAAAATGTCAAAAATGTGTCAAAGGAAGACCCCGTTGAAAATGAGATATTGCATCTCAGCTGGATTATCACGGGTAAACATATTGCAAAACTGTGTAAAAATGGGACCCTACAGCAGAACCCACTGAGAAGGATAAGTGCCATCTAAGATTATCTGTCCTAGAAAAATACATTATAAAAGTAGCACCACACTAAAAATGATAAATTCCATCTCACCTCTTCTATGCTGGGTAAATGCAGTATAAAACTGAGTAAAATTAGGACTCCATGGCAAATGACATATTGCATCTCATTGGTCTATCTTGGGTAAATATATGGTAAAAATGTGTATAAGCAGGCCCAGTACAACAGACATGTAAGTGAGTAACATTCAGCATTGACAAATGCTTGTTATATTAGCTGCTGAATCTTTTTGGGACCACCAAATTGTTGCCTCCCCTTTCTACTATAACTCTGTTTTTTGGGGATATCCTTATCTTGCAGAAGTAATACCACTGTATTTTTTATCATATTCCAACTTTCATTAGGGTTTTTCTGGTCAAACTCCTTCTTCCAGTCCCAATTATCTTGTTCTTCCCCATGCTTTTAAAGTTTTCTCTGTGGTAATGGAATCGTACAGTTTTAACCTTTTTTATTTTGTATCTTATTTGTACTACAAAAGTTCTGCTTTCATGGTCACTGGTTCCCAAAGGTTCAATTATTTGATGTTTAAATTCTCCATCAATATTTGAGAGTATCAAATCTAATATATCTGAGCCATGTATCAGTTGTTGAATGTCTTGAGTCATGCCGCAGTCCTCTGTAATATCCAAAAAGGCCTTACTCTGAATACTCCTAGCTTTGTGAGTTGCCCATCATTGTCAGGCAGAAGGCACCTATGAGTATCATGCCACCCATGTCTGCATATGATTTTAGCTCCTCAATATAATTGTTGATGACCTCTATATTCCCCCTTGTGATAAGTAGCAGTTTCTTACTATTAAGTCTTTTGATGACAACTTAATCTTAATCCATAAATATTCAGTTCTGGTATTGTTTTTGGGTGATAGTTCCTTGAAGTTGATATGTTCTCTATTTCCTTGAAGTTGATATATTCCCAGATATATGTAGTAACCCTTCCTCCCTGTTCCCCTATTCATTCCTTACTTAAACACATGATAACCATCAATATATCTCTCCCACTCATCTCCTGTACCCACCATGTTTCTGTTATGGTTACTAAATCAGAATTATCAGTTAGTATTCTTATGTTTAATTCTTCATGTTTTTTTCACCAGGCTACACAAATGACTGTAAGTCTTATTATTCCGAGGCTATTTTGTTTTTGTTCCTTATTTGTTGTTAGTTTTTTTGTTGACTTTTTGTTCCTAATAGCCCCTTTTTTAGTTTAAAGATTTTCCCTCATATTTTCTAATTGTTGAATTTAGCCACACCGCCATCATGTGTGCTCCAGTTCTGTTTAAGTGTAGACTGTCTCATGCTTAATATTTTTTTCTGGTCAAGGAACAGAACCCAGTGCTTAATGTGGGCAAAATTATTTCTGCATGTCCAATCATCAAACCATTGGCTTATATGAATTATGTCCCCTTTTGTGCTGTGATGCTCTTGATACAGGTAATATTTCTGAGAAAGTTGCCCTATATCCTAGATTCTGTATGGTTTCTCCTAGTGTTATATAATCACAGAAAACTTATTTTCCATGTTTCCATATCACATTGTTTGTTCCAACGTGAATGATTACTGTTAGAGTGTCCCCTGCTGTTTCTACAATTTTTCCAATATTTTCTGTAATATTTTAATTTCTTGCCCCAGGCAGGTCAGCATTCTCTTAGTGTTATTCTGTTTGCAAAATTCATTATCCATGAATTTTCCAACTGAATCCCAGTGACCAATTTCTGATTAGATGGATGTTGTCTGTCATTCATATTTTTCAGTGATGGGGAGAATCTATTATTAAGTGCTTGGCTGTGGGTAATTACCTTAGATATAAAAGAGTTGCTGCCCTTCTCCCATTGTTATCATCTTTTCTAGGCTGAACTGTTGTCCAGTAATTTTCCTTATCACAATCATTGTCTTTCCATCCTTTTTTAATGCTCTGATTCTTAATAGTTTCTTATGGACTTACTCATTGATTAAGATTAAGTAGGTTTGTATTCATATTCCTAGTAAGATTATCCACAAAGCTTTCTAAGTTTTGGATTTCATTAGCCTGTTCAGTTCAGATTTTCATTCTATCATTTCCTGACAGTTTTCAAAAGTGAAATTAAGTCTAAGAGGTGTGTTCATATTTGTTTCTAATGTATTGTGACAACAGCATTTAATGTAGGTAGTTTCTCCCCACCATGACAGCTCAAACTAGTTGTGCTTCCCTTTCCCTTAAAAAAAAAAAACACTTTACATTGCAGCATCCTCAACAGTTGCTATCCCAGTTTCTCTTCCAGTCCAGTAACACTGTGCGTATGGGGGGAGGCAGGAGGCTCCAGGCTGCCAACAATATGAAAGAGCACTAGAGAAGAAAAGTACATTATAAAATGGACAAAACATTTTCTGAATGCTGATTGACTGAAAGCCATTTTCAGCCATGTCCTTATAGTGAATAACCTGCCAATTGGCACTAATTGTGCCAGGCTAGCTGCACAACAGTGACGCATCACTGTGCCACCATGCCGAGAATTTATGCCAGTCAAACGTAATGAGCCGAGCGGTCACCTCAGAAGCCAAACCTGCAACAAGCTGCAGCTCCATGTCCCCGCTGGATAACAGTCCCCCCACACACACACACACACACACACACTCACACACACACCAGTACAAAACTTGCCACAGAAGGAAGCCGACCATGGTCTGAAACTGCAAGTCACTCCCACAGCTCACCCACCTGCCCATTTGCCAGCCTGTCCATGACAATTCCCAGCAAGAGAGAGTAGCAGCCCAATGAATGTCCTGGAACTGGAAACTGAAACAGCTGTTTCACAAAGACTGAGAACATGATGCTTCTCCTGGCAACACAAAGCCTAAATGGACGATACTGTAAAACATGAGCTGCTCTCTACTGCAGCTCCAAAGGGACATGCTTGTTTCTAAACCTCCTGTGCTGCTGTTCAAAAGCTCAGGGTGCTTCACATTAAACATTTTTTTTAAACCCTTGCTCCCACAGCACACAAAATAAACCTTCAATATAGCTGTCACTCCAGTCCACTTGGCAATGTCAGCACTGTCCCCCAAACAGTGTCTGTACAGTACTTGCTCCTACCTTGCTTACTGACTATCTTCCATAGCTCTATAGAACATGAATTAAAAAAAAAAACTATTACTAAATAAAATAGCCTATCTCTGTGTTGCTCATGGTAGTGGTTGGTGGGGGAGGGGGGCTCCACTAGCATCACAAAACAATGTCACTCTTCCAGTCAACATGGCCACTGATAGGGGGACTATTCTTTGCTATTTCAACTATTAAAGTATTTTTTTTATTTTTGACAGTTTTTGGTTCTTTTCCTTTAATAATTACTCAGGGGGCCCATATTATCAGCACAATAAGACACTCCAAGGTGTGGGTTATGGCCTGAGAAGAGCACTTCCCAGGTGCTAAAAGCACTTAGCACATGTGCCTCATGCCTCATAACACACCTGGGGTGTGCTCTTATCAGGTCATTACCCACAGCTCGTTGTGTCTTACTGCTTGCACAGCAAACACAGTGACATCATTTTATACCTGGCAGAAGGACTATTTTATCAGAAATTCTGATAATAATAGCCTTTTTTATTAAAGTGGTGCAGCCATGCCACTATAGTTACAGCTGAGTAGGTACTTTAATAATGTTAAACCCCAATTTATGCACTTTAATAACTTTTCAGTCACTCAGCAGATTTGCATGAAATTTAGCATGTGTGGTCTCATGTGGTAGATCTCTGGATGTGCCATGTGTTGTTCCAGTCAGATATGCAGACTCCGTGTTCTGGATAGTGCAAAAAGTGTATTTCCATAATTATTTTCCCATTTGTGTGCTGGGATTTGGTCTGACACCTATAGCACCCAGATGGTTTGGAATTGTGGCCTGAAGCTTTCAGGGCAGAAAGGGTTTGGCCAACAGATATGCCATTTGCTGATCTGGTGAAAAAATATTAATTCGTTCCAAAGTTATTTCATTTAAAAATGTTCAAAAATGGGTTCTAAGCATTCTCAGTAAGCACTTCAAAATAGCTGTATGAAATGGAAAAAAAATATTTTTCATATTGATGTCATCCTTCTTCATGAGAGGAAAACTCATTTTTTTTGTTTGCCGCCATCTTGTTATCCATTTTCCCCCCAAAATACAAATTTTAAAAGCCACAAAAATGATATTCTGGAGAGCGACCAACGCACATAACTTGCTTATCAGGGCCCTGTTAGCTGGATTCTGCACTTAACTGTTGGAGAAATGCTGTTGAAATGCTATTTTTGGGGATTATGAATCTTTTTTCATGACTCGTGATATGAAAAAATAATCTTTTTTTCATATGGCATCATCCTTTTTCATGAGGGGAGCATCTTTTTCATATGCCACCATCTTGTTTTCTGTTTTTCCCTACAAATTCAGAATGTCAAAACTCAGAGAAATGACATTTTTCAGAATGACCAACATAAGTATCTTGCTTATCGTGACTCCATTAGCTGGATTCTGCACTTAACTGTTGGAAATGCCCTTCAAATGGTCTTTTTTAAATATTATAAATCTTTTTTTGTGACTCATATGAAAACAGAATATTTTTTCATGTCACCTCATCCTTTTTCCTGAGGGAAAAATCCATTTTTGTTTCCTGGTTTAGTGCAAACATATTCAGCCATTCAAAAGTTATGAACCACATGTGTTCTCTTCTTCTGACACCTGTAGCTCCCAGGGGCTTTGGAATTTTGCTCTTAAATTCTCAGGGTAGAAAAGGGAAGGCCCACAGATATGCCTTTTGCTGGTCTGGTGCAAAAATATACAGCCATTTAAAAGCTATGAACCACAATTTCAAATGAAAATTTTAATTTATATGAAAATGTTTGATATTTGCTGCTGTTCTTTTCTTCAGACACCTGTAGCTTCCAGGTGCTTCGGAATTTTGATCTGAAATTTCCAGAGTAGAAAGGGGGAGGACCACAGATATGCCTTTCACTGGCGTGGTGCAAAAATATTCAGCCATTCAAAATTTATGAGCCACAATATCAAAGAACATTTTTGTTCTTACGAAAATGCTCATTTGATATTTGCTGCTGTTTTCTTCTTTTGACACATAGCTCCCTGGTGCTTTGAACATTTGCTCTAAAATTTTCAGGGTAGAAAGGGGAAAGCCCACAGATGGGAGGGGGTGGAGGGGCTGTAGGGGGTGGCACTGTGGTGGATGGCTGAGCTGCAACATGGCATTGGAGGTTGGCTAGTGGTTGGGGTGGGTGAGGTACTGGTGCGATTTTATTGCACCCAGCCCTAATCTTTATTTATTTAATGTTTTCACCCCCCCGACATGCACCACCTGAAGTTGAGAATCCTTAGGTAGGGGGCTGTGGGTGTGTGTGTGTGGGGACTCCAAAGAAAGCATTAAAAAAATCTCCTGGTGCCGTTGTCCTGTGCGACAGGGTTGTCAGAGTGCCGACAGTGTGATAACGGTGATCACCTTAGGGCGTTCGCTGTTATCACATAGAACCTGCTGTCTGCAGGGTGGGGGCAGGATGTTAGGATTGGAAACCCTAATGCCACATTTTCCTACTTGTGTTGCTTGTTTTACCCTAACTAGTGCATTGACTAAGTTTTTTGCAATGAATATATATACTTGTTTTTGTAACAGTAAACAGTGAAAAAAAAAAGCCCATTTTATAAGCACAATAAGACATTCAAGGGGTGTACACCGAACAGATCTGACTGCACTTACAGAGACCCGTGGGTGTGCAGTCATATTTGTTCAGTGCACACCTCATTGTGCCTTATTGCTTGCACAAATAATTTCCTATCACCTTTAAAGGAATTGCAAAAGACAGAAATGCATAATTTGAAACATATTTATTTGAACAATTGTTTTATGTTTGGTGCACAACTGTACATTGGCATACTAAGAGTATAAAATATAGCATAATAATGGTTCTGAGTACTGAGAACCCCCTGAACCAGTAAAATACTATGACGTGTTTGAATAAAATCGGGTCTATCACATTGACTGCTAGAGTTCTGCAGTCAACGTGTGTAAGCTGTTTCATTATTTGACTAAGATTATGCTGTCATAGGATGTTCTTATTTCTTCTTTGCCTTGTTTACTTTGCCTTATTTACCATGCCAATCCAAGTAACAAGAGTTTTTTTATTACTGACAATTGAATCCCACCACCCAACCAATTCATCCAGTTAACTGAGTGATAAACACAGTGACCTGTGCTAACAACTATAGACCAAATAGTTTGCTCCTCTTCTAATTATTGTGTACATACAATGTTCTCAAAGCAATCTGTGTTTACTGGTGAGCAGTAGACCTGTGTAATGAGACTGCTGCATAGAGTATTATTTCCCTATTTCCGGCTGTCCCTATCTTTTCTATTGACTTTTAGGCAGGTGGTGTAGCCTAGTCGTGAGATAAGATCACAGAACTATGCACCAAGAGCTTCAGCGTCAAAGTGCAGCCAAGTCTCTTATTCACTGTTTGACCTTAAGCAAGTCACCCAGCATCTCTGTGCTCCAGTACTCCCAGTTGTAAAATAGGGAGAAGAAAGACCCCACTGAAAATGAGATGTAGACTCTTAGTTGTGCTATACTGGGTAAACAAACTGTAAACAAATACAACCCTCCAGCCCACTGACCAATCTATTTCTGTGCCCTGACGAGAGTGGGTATGGCCTAGAGCAGCTCCAGTTTCAAAGGGTATGAAGATGTTACAGCTTGCCAGAACCCCCCCCCCCGCAAACATTTCTGCACTGGCTGCTACACTCTTAGTTGATTTGACTAAGACAGAACTCTGAAAGGTAAGGGCAAACAACCACACAGCACCAAGAACTGAAATTCATTTGCTGTCCTTTACTGGGATGACCTTTAACAATTCATTAAATTAACTGGTTCATTCTCAGGCCACAGAGACACCATATTTCATCGGCTTCTACATTTTTTATTACAGTAGTTATTAAGGTCTACACATTGCGACCACCTCAGGGTCCACATCATAGTCAAGACCACGTCAGGGTTCTCATCATAGCCATATCCTGACCCATAACTTGGATATGCACTCTCCTGGTCCTTGATCCAGTTTTGTACACAATCACCCTAAAGGGGATCCACATCTCTCTGTCTTCTCTCATCTCTCAGTATGGTGCTGCTGCTCTGGCATGAGCTAAAGTAACTCCAAATACTCTTGAAGGGCTGAACAATATGCAGACATGGCACCCTAACATCCAGATTGATACATTCTACAAGGCCCTCCACAATGACTATCCACTGCTAAAAATTGGCACTCGGGAAGTCCTGATGCCTCCTTCTTATTTTATGTGGCCAAATCTGCTGGAACTTCCAGCTGGCACCAAACTTTGCAGATTTCCTCCCTGAGATTCCTTGCCCAGAATGGTCCTGCAGCTAGCCCAGCCAAGAAATGACAACACAGGAACTCCTCACTTCCCTGGATCATGCACTTTACCTCTACCCAATGGCTCAACATGGCGCATACGTCCACCCTTCAGATGGCAGCCACCTCATCTCAGAGTCACCTCTACTTCCAGAATCTCAGCAGCACCCCATCTTTACTGAATCTATTCCAGACCTGAAAGCCATCAGATAGCATTCTTTAAGGAAATGAAGAGCACTCTTTGAGGGAGTGCTTCCCCAGGATTCTCACACCCTCCCCAGGGTCCCGCTAACTAGTCTCCCTAGGGCTACCCCCCACTTATACATGCTTTAGTGAACCACCCCTGTAGGGGAACAAGAAATGCCTCACATGCCCGAGTGTCTGCCTGACCCCTTCCAATGCCTGCAGCTGTTCCCTCTGAGTCTTGTGACCACCCTCAGATGTCAAGGATGGCATGATCCACATTCTCTCAGGAGAGATGCCCATAATTAGGAGCAGTGCCACCCTGGCCCATGTCCTGTAGCCAGCCACACATTAGGACATGCCATGTGCCCACCCCTCTGATGCATCAGAGTTCCCTTGGCACCTAGCACTTAAGCTGTTGATGTCTGCAGTGCAATACCTAACATAAACCTCTGCAAGCCGAGGGGCTAGCTGTCTGTCTGTGTTTGTCTCTGTCAGTAGTTTAGTTTTTGTGGATTTTCACGGGTTTCTACTTGGAGGAACTGGACCATTCTTGGACATGACATCTATGAACATTTCCTGGACTAAGAAACTATAAAACATCACCACCAGATATTAGCATTCTCATCATAAATCAAATTTTTTGGAAGACATTAAAAGCAAAAGTAAGGTCAGTAAATCTGTTATACATGCTCTGAGTTTTGGAGTGCTGCATTGAATCCACATTTCCGTCTGACTTGTTCCTTAAAAGATCTGTGCTTGTCTTTGAGGTCTATTCACAACCATTGTGGAGAACAAAGGGAAGACACTAACAAAGGACTTTTACATCCTGCATATGCCCCAGGCCAATGTTCATCACCTTCAGGAATTTAACACATTCTGAGTCTTTGATCTATGGTAACAACATTTTACTGGTCCCCAGTAGTTCACCATTTCCTGTGGATTTGATTATTTTTCGTCATTTGACTCCTGGTACCTTGGACAAGATTTCTATATTACATATTCCTGAACATAATTATCTACATGGTTTAATATCACTACATCAAGAATTCAACCTAACCCCATGAGCGGGCCAGGGCCAAAGGGAAATGGCTTGAAACTTGCTACGATGAATATCTGCAGCCTGCTGCTGTTTATCTAGGCTGTCTGTCAGCTGTCTACCACCTACACAGCATTGGTCCCTGATTTTTTCTCTCTCTTTTAATTCTTGACTAGTCACTATGCTCAAACTTACCACTGCAACACTGCCCTTGCTTTGTATCATTCTCTGCTTGCACAGTCACCCTCGTAACACTTCCCCTAGTTGAACTCTACTCCCCAGCCGAGCGCCAGGGCAATACCTCCACTACACTACTGGCTGGACATGTGGGGATTTTTCTTACATCGTAAATGGGCCATGGTCCCCTTATTTAACTTTCCCCAATGTGATAGCTGGATCTCTAACTACCAACCTACCCTTATCATCACCTTCTCAGGTCCCATTGTCTTCCACCACCAGGGGAAGAAAGGGAAAATGAAAAAGCAACATAGCTCCAAAAGGGCTGCTAAACAGGTGTCTAAACTGATAAGAGAATACCTCCTTAGGCTCACCCTCCTGCTACTTCTACTATCAGGCAACATCCACCCTAACCCAGGACCAGCACAACGCACTCCAAATGTTTCTTGACGCAAACAGGGAACTCTTTCTCTGGCTACTCTCAACAACTGCAGCCTCCTGTGTAAAATCGACTACCTTAAAGTTTGGGTTTCACAAAACAACCCTGACATGCTCTCTGTCATGGAAACATGGTTATTCCCCAAAATACCAGACTCTGCAGTTCACCTACCTGGTTACACAATTTTCAGATTGGACAGGCTGACCAAGCGAGGTGGTGGCTGTGCCATCTACCTAAAAGACTCACTAAAGGGTCTAGCCATGCCTGCGACTGACCTTGGATGCCCCACTCAGGTATTAGGGATCAAAGTACTACTGGGAGCACATCAAAAGCCTCTCACAATACTGTCAGTTTATATACCACCCAAAGACCCTAACACTGGGCTTTATAAAGTCTTGGATTACCTAAAAGCCCCAAAATACATCACTGAGGCAATTACAGTATATTTGTTGACTTCAGTATAAACTGGCTGTCAGCTTCCTCAGGCTCCATAAAAAATGCACTATCGGTGCTACATCTTTCTCAACTTGTCAGCTCTCCCACAAGAATTAACTATAAAACTGGGACAAGCACCACTCTCGACTGAGTAATCTCAAACCACCCTGACCGTATCTCCAGTGTAACTGTGCACCCTGACTCTCTAAGTGACCACTCCCCTGTCACCTGTAGCTGGACCAACAAATTCCAATACCCACCACCTCTGACTATATTCAACAGAGTGCTTATACGTGGCCACCTGGAGCACCTAAAACAACACCTTTGCTGTCAGGACTGGTCTCTACAGGACTCCTCTGCCGACACTAATGAAACCCTTCAGCACTTTATCAGTACTTTCAATGACACCTGTGATGTATATGCACCCCTCAAGAAAATGAATGTGCTCGGCACTGTACATCCCTGGATTACCCCTGATCTTCTTGCTACCATCAAAATGAGGGACCACCTCTGGTACTGTGCTAAATCATCGGTCAAGAAATTCCTGCACTCGGGCCATCCGCAAAGTGAAAAGCAATCACCATAGGGAGCAGCTTACCAACAGTTGGGGAGATAGCAGGAAATTCTGGCCAAATATTAAAGATATAACTGGAAAAGACCCAAAAAAGGCACCAACTATAATAAACCCCGATAACTCAGTCATACTGGATCCACTCCAAACTGCAAATACTTTCAATGATTCCTTTACCAATCTTAGCAAAGTCCTACCACAAGATTTCTTTGATGATACTACCTTAAAGTCTGCACACCAGCAGGAGAACAAGATACATTATCACCCTCTTTTCTACTTTAAACATACGTCTGTTGCCCAAGTTAGGAAACTACTGAGCAAAGTGCTGGGTAAGTCATGGCATAGTGCGGAGTCCCTAGACCTCAAACTAATCACACTTACTGCTGAGGAAGTACTCCCACCTATCACTAAGATCCTTAACATCTCTTTATCATTGTCTCAGTTCCCACAGGTTTGGAAAAAAGCCATTGTTAAACCAATTCATAAAGCTGGGGACCGTGTGCTACATAACAACTATAGGCCTATATCAATCCTCCCTCCACTTTCAAAACTACTCGAACATATTGTTGCCAACCAACTAGTGGACTACCTCAGTAAATACTCCCTACAGTGTGAACAACAACATGGTTTTAGAAAACAGCACACTACCACTGTTCTCCTAGAATGCACCAGCTCCGTCCAGCAATCTATTGACTAAGGCAGTCTTATGGGGGCAGTCTTTATATATTTAACCAAGGCCTTCAACATGGTTAATCACCAGCTTTTCCTTAATCAACTGTCTCTAACTGGTCTCTCCCCTGATTCACTGTCCTGGTTTACAGGCTATCTTGGAGATAGATCACAATACGTGAAGATTTCCAACGCTATCTCAGACCAAAAACCAGTTTAGTCTGGTGTACCCCAGGGCTCAAGTCTGGGTGCCCTACTATTCAGTATCTTTATCAACAATTCACTATCCACCAGCCACCTGTGTACACTGCTCTATGTGGATGATGCTGCCATTTTTGCAAGCCACCCTGACCCTCATATGCTTGAAAGCAACCTACAGAATGGTTTCCTGGATGTCAAGCACTGGTTCTCCAAACAGAAACTGGTGCTAAACTACAAGAAAACAAAAGTCCTGTTGTTCTCCTCTGCCCACAGTAGATACAATGGACATGCTCTCACTATCAGAAATAGCCAAGATGAGCCTCTTGAACAAATACAGCACTTCAAGTACCTTGAGGTCACCCTAGATAGTCACCTCACCTATACACCCCACATTGAAAATGTAGCCAGAGTCATCAATGCTAGGATTGGTCTTCTCTAGAGACTCAGAAAGTGTCTAACACCTAAAACTCTCAATTTGGTGATTCACAGTTTGGTGCTTCCTATTATTGACTATGGCCTTGTCATTTACAGAGCTGCTACCAATACTGCTTTCAAAAGGTTCACTGTTGCACTAAACAAGGCCTGCAGACTCCAAATGGGGACATCCCACCTCACCCACACCTGCGATCTCTATAAACAGACTGGATGACTCAATCTATCTGGGAAAATTAAATACCACACCTGCCTTCTCACTAAAATGATTCTACTTGGGTTCATGCTGAAGGATCTGTGCTGTCTGCTTCACAAATCTCCAAAGTGCAACATATGTGCACCTCATCGACTGAACTGCCACTAGTCCCACGGTGCTAGGCCATACAACACCAATATGCCTTTGGTAGCAGAGTGCCTTCCTGGTTCAATGGATTCCCCAATAGTCTAGCCACCCTTCCTAAATTTGGAGAGTTCAAACATAAGCTCCAAAATCACCTCTTAACTAAAATCTCCTGTGATTGCTCCACCTAATTTCCAGGTCCCTTTCAGGACCTCCACTAATTCATCACCCCCCCTTCTTGGACCTCCCCTCACTGACACCTCTATCACCCCCATCTTACCACCCTCCTCCCTGCCTTTGCCCTCTCCCCCTCTCCTTCCCCTTTCTAAGACTCTTTCTTCCCCCTTCATAGTAGCAACTTTACAAGGCTGCCTGGCGGCTCCTTTCCCTCTTGGTCCCCCCCCACTTTTCTTCCCTCTGCCTCTGATCAGGTTTTGCTTAATGTGTATATAACTGAAGCTTAATTGTCCTATGCTATAATGTAAACGCATGTACATCTGTTCTGAAATATTCTGTATGACTTGTCTGTTTCCCTGCATCTGTTTGTAACCCTCCCTACTGACGTGGAACCTTTGTAAATGAGTTGCCTAGTGCTCAAAGGTATTTGTAATCCTAGAATAAATAAATAAATAAGAACATCCAGCCAGTCCCCCATCCAGCCATTTGGCTCCAGGTGAGTGTCCCAGGGCAAGAGGTTTCTTAGCCTCCCCCTTGGGCTGGGTTACCTAAGTGGATGTACCCAACAGTAACACATTTGCCGTCACATGTTACTGTAAGTAAAGACAAAAAACAATTTAAGGCAAGGTTGGATAATTATTTTCTATCAGGCAAACAACTGACTTATTATTATTGTTTTGGTTAGTATGTGAGCTTCCATGGCTGTAAAGCTTTCTTGCTCACTATGTACCTTAGTGTGAACACAACTCTTTGCTTTTCTCATTCAGCTCCAGATTCCAAGAGTACACTCCAAAAAGCCTTCTATGGACTGTGATGGCCCCTGATATAGGCTATAACCTAAGCTTCTTCTTCACCACTATGGGCAGAGCAACAAGGCCCTGGTGTCTGGAACAACTTCCCCTTCCCATAAAATCAGTTTATGCAATTGTTCGGGGCAGCGTGTGGGTGTTGATGTGCAAAATGACTGCCACTACACATTTACAGACTCTTTACTAACAGTTGCTTATTGCATGTAAAGAGCTTTGGGATACAATATGTATGAAAAGCACTGTCATTTTTTTTAAACAAAGTTTATTGAGTTTTGTACTAAGACATTCTAGGCAGTGTAACAGTATAACTATATGATCACACAATAAATCTAAACAATGACCTTACAACACAAAAAAAGGAGGATAAAAAGAATGATACACCATATACATAAGTGAACGATATAAAAGAATGTGGTATAGAGCTCCAATTTATCATTATTGTCATTACTCAAGGCTAATAGTAGTTTGAGTCATGGGGTTACCTGTCCTCAGTTCTTACCCAGGGTTAGCCCAACATCTTAGCAACTCATGTTGGACCCAGGGCTTGACTTCACAAGTTTACTTCGGTATGCTGATCGAATATTGAGACCTCTACTGCAAACAACAGTACAGCAACACAGTGATGGGTCGCTGTACTGTCACCGTGAGATCCCGGCACTGCTTTCTCCAGGTCTTGCACCCTCTCCTCGAATCAATTCTGACTCGGAGTTGATTATATTAGGTATGGGTGGTGTGGGGGCAGAGCCCATTGCATGAGGGTTGGTAGGGACAAAGCCCCCCCAAGGAAAACAAAGTGCTCTCAGATGGATTTATGCCTACTGTAATTGCGGCCAGCATAAATCCATTGCTGTAATGTCGGTTGACAAAAATATTTGTTGAACTGGCGTTATAGTACCATTTAGTTTGGCCTCTGGCATGTCAGTTTTCTTTGGCTAGGACATCTAGAATATCCCTCCTTCCCTATTTGCAACATATTCTATGAAGGGGAACCATTGGCCATTGTGCTTGTCTATTCTATGCTTCAGCAAGGCTATAATTCTTTCCATCTCATGTATAGATTTATAATTTTGCCACCAACCATTGCTGCATGATAGCCTTTGTAAATGTAGCCACAAACACATTGAACAGGTATTTTTTAGTTTACCCCCTTACTTCTGGTGTGGTTGGCCCCAAGATCCAATGTTTTAATAATTAAAGTGGTGGGATTGTCACAATGTGCCCTACTGCTGCTCTGACCTCTGTCCAGAAATCCTTGAAGATGGGGCAGCTCAAAAAAATATACTAATTTTTTCATTTCATTTATTCTTTGGTAACTAGGTAAAGGCACTGGACCAATGGTCCATTTTCAGGCCTGACCCGGACAAAAAACGTACACAATACAAAATTACAATCAAATAACAATACAAAACAAATAATACAGATTACAAATTACAGTTACAAACAAATTTAAGTAATAAATAATTTTTTAACCTAAATTTAAAAGTCGAGACTGAGGGAGCAGTCTAACATCAAGTGGGAGTGCATTCCAATTTATTGGTGCTGCTATAGAAAAAGCTCTAGAACACAATTTAAATCGATACCGAGGGAAAAATAAAGGGGGCAGTCAACTGACCTCAAGCTAGGAAGCAATTCTCTCCTAGCAACAAGATCTGAAAGGGAAAAGAAAGAACCAAAATGAAAACATTTAAACATCAAGCAGTCTACAAAATATTCTATTCTACAGCTGGGGGAAACCACCCCAGCCAAGAATAAAGTCCTATTAGGGGCTCCTAAAATAAATATGCAGATATTATTATAAACCACAGATAATGCTTGCATTTCTTTTGCACCTATATTATAATCTAAATAGGAACTGTAATCAAAGTGGGGAAGAAGGGAGCCAGTAGCAATAGCTAGTCTAGTTTCCTGTGAAAACTAGGATTTAAATTTGTAAAGCACCCCTATTCTCTGGTTTACTTTATTAACCATTGAATGAACCTGGGGTGAGAAAGTCAGGCCAGGATCCAAAAGTGTACCCAAATATTAGAATTGAGACACTTGGTCAAGCAGACCACCCTGAAAATCAGATATCACCAGTTCCGGGGTATCCATTAACATAGGTTGCGTACCAAATAACATAACTTTTGTTTTAGCTGAATTCAAAACCATAACATTTAAAGTAAGCCAGGAACAAACATCACCAAAATCCTTTTCTAGGGAACAAGAAAGTTCAGAAAAAGAATTTGAGTAAGCATAAATGTTGAGATCATCAGCATAAAGTAATGATTCACTAAACTTACAAACCCCTGGAAGTTGGTTAATGAAAACGGAAAATAACAAGGGTCTCAGAATGGTTCCTTGATGTACACCACAACAAGTTAACAAAACATCTGAAACCACTGAACCCACTTGAACAAATTGACACCTGTTTCTCAAATAATCATGGAACCAAGAGACAGTAACATCAGAGAACCCCAGCTCTTTCAGTTTCATGCCAGCCCAACTGTGATCAATCAAATCAAAAGCCTTGGTTAGGTCCACGAACACCGCCCCGGTCATCATACCCTTCTCAAAACCACGCAAAATGGTGTTGTGAACCCAACCAAAGCTGTCCCCATTTCATAATGCTTATGGAACCCATGCTGCTGCCTTGACAACAAGTCATGGGTAACCAAATAGGCATCAATTTGCTTAGCCACTAATCGTTCAGGTAGTTTGCTAGGAGGATTCAATATTGATATTGGTCTGTAATATTCCAATGATATGGCACAACTCTTTTTTGGAATCGGAACCACCTTAGCTTTCTTCCAAGACAAAGAAAAAACACCTGTGACCAGTGACATACTGAAGACATAACAAAGGGATCTGAAATAAAGGGAATAGCCAATTTTAGGAAGCGGGCATCCAGCCCATCCCCACAGTCAGTCCTTTTATTAGGAAGAGACTGCAGAAGATGGACAACTTCATTAGGCATTACACAGTACTCTCTCTCTCTCCTTCTCCTTCTCATACTTTACTGATTGACTCTGTCTCTTGCTTGGGGCTTTTGCACAGTACATTGTCTGCATCAAAGACTAAACGTGCTACTAAAACTACTGCTAATTATACAAACTGATAAATGAAGTAACACCTACCTCTCTCCCTTCCCTGCTGTCAGGAAGAAAGATGCAAGCACAGGAAAATACTAAAAATGCAGCTTTTACAAAAAAAGCAACAGTTTAAAAAATAAACATTAAACAGAAAATAGGAAGGGGGAACAAAAGGCTTTTTAACTGGCGTACATAACTCCACATTATGAATGAGTTGCTTAAAATCACAACAGTACCACATAATGATAGGAACCTGTGAGAGCTATTTTTTTTAAATGTTTTTAATTTGTACTGCACAATGGAATTTTATATAAATGCTTTCCCTTTTTTATTTTTGCACTTATTGTTTTTATGCGGGGACCCAGTCTATAAGCACAATAAGATACTCGAGTGGTGGTTATGTAAGCAATAAGACATGATGGTGTGGGTTGTTTCCTGATAAGGGCATGCCCCAAGTGCATATTGAGACATGAGGTGCTAGCACCAAGTGCCTTCAGCACCTGGGAAGTGCTCTCATCAGGCAACAACCAACACCCCAGGGCTGTTCTACTGTCTTTATAAAGTGAGTGTAAAATTTATTTACTTAACATCTAAAAGGAAAATGAGAAAAAAAATAGTCCCCAAAACTTGGGGGATTGGGTAAAATAACAAATTGGTAGTTAGCTCTAATTTTTTCAGTGAACTGTCAACTGCATTCAAAAAGAAAACAATAAACTCATTACCTAGTTAGCCAGTGTGTTAACTGTTTAGAGTAATGTATGCAGTGGACTTGTCCAGGGAAGATGTTGTTGTTTAGTATGAAGGGAACTTGCTGTGGCAGGCTGGTTTCATTCTTCTCTGTAGATGGTGCCATAAGGACATTGCTGGCCTTATCCAGTGGTGCTGGGACATTTATGAAGAGTGTAGAATGCTGCTGCAGTTGGCAAATTCTTAAGACATGCTGTACTGGCATATCACCCGGGACCTAAGCTCTGTTAAACATGATAATTGGCAGCTTTTTCCCTACCTATAAAGCCTGTGTCTGATTCCAAGAAAGAACAAAAAAGAAACACAAAAAAAAAGACATACTGTACATGCTGGCAAACAAGGTGCTGGGCTCTTCACCAGTGCTCCATTTCAATGCTGATGCAGTGGTTTGTGGCATCATGGAGGTATTTTTGTTGCTGCCACCCATCATTAGTGGTTAATATGAGACTTCAGCTCCCATAGTGCTCCTTTTACATGCTGGTGCAGCAGATTGTGTCGTCACGGTGGTATTTCGGTTGATGGCGTCCATTGTCAGCTTTTAAGTTGCGGCTTTGGCTCCCAATTCCTGTGTTCTTCCTGTACACACAAATATAGAGCTCCATGTCTTTTGATCATTATCCGATGCTGCCCAATAGTGCCACAAATTGACTTGTAATGTCCATTATTTCACTGGATTTGAGACTGGCCACCAATAGAAGTTGAACTACTGTAGCCCGAACACTGTGACTAGTATACTGGGTGGATAATTTAGCTAAATTACTTAATTTAAGCATCATGGCTGCAAGACAGCTTACAATGAGTAGTTCCCAGAAATACCAGATATTGGAATCAGTGGTAGCTGGCTGCTTAAACTGCCATGGATAGAGTTAAAAATCAGGCAGATTGGGAGGTAATTTTGAAATGTACTTTTTGAAAGAGAGTACAGGGCACACAGGATTCCCAGACATGTGAAATATATAGCCATTGCATTGCTCCTTGTTAGGTTCATTTATCCATTTATTATTTTATTGTACTCTCATTGTAATTAAGAATGAAGTATTCTAGTCCCTGTTGGTCTGTTTTAATAGTAAAATTCTCCAGTTTGAGCTGGTGTTACCCCTCATGACCTCTTCTGGCCATACATAATCGCACATCCAGCTAAACTTTATTGAGAAGGCATTCAGCAGTGTCTATAGACAGCTCAGCCAAGTGTTTCAGCTTTAGTAGGTCAGCCTGAAAAATAGGTGGGTGATGCTGGCTGGTATTTACGATCCTTTGTGTATCTTTTACAAATGGAAGTTAAGACATTGTTCACAGGTTTTAAATTAGGTGAAGATATTAGGTTACCCTTGGGTACCTTGTACATGACTGTAACCTATTATAAGTAACATTATTATGTAACCTATGTATAATCTGTAGGCCCTTTTACACACAGTGGTCTGTATTGGAATGACTGGTACAGACTCACTGTAACATTACCTGTTTCTGCATGTACAGTCAATCCATACCTCAACATAGTGAGCGCTCGCTTAAAATGGATTCCCTGTTTTTCTTGGTTTGCGGGCTTCTGTGGTGTTGTTACCTGGCATATAATCATGCCATGTCTATCATTTCGGCACACTACTCTATTTTTACCACAGATATCCCGTTTATTGTTTCTGTGCCGGTATGCAGTGAGAGGGAGATGGCAACGAAACATGAACTGCATGTAAATGGGAATGAGGAACGTTACACTTGCAGTGGAATGACTGTGTGCCAGAACACAATTTAAAAGTAAGCACTGTGTAAAAGCTGCTTCAGTTTAATGTTCTGCACCTGTACTGTTCTCACTGTTGTAACCACACTATGTAACTCTGTCTACCCCCCCCCCCGCAATGAGGTGCCTTTGTAAATGAGTCCATGACTTAAAGGCTGTAAATCCGACTTCTCTAATAAATAAATAATGCAGTGACCTATTTGTGGGGTATTGAGATATTTGTTTAAGCCTGCTCACTTAGTAAGTTAGAAAGGCTGTATTGTTTTCCATCTGCCTGACAGACTGCAGCATAAAAACACCGAAGGGCAGCACAAGCTTCAATTTCTGTGGCAATTTTGAAATCAGTTTCAATATTTCTAGCAGTAACTCAATTTCTAAGTACATTGACAGCCCAAGAGGTAGTTTACTGGGTATTGTATTTATCTTATTGTATCTCTAGAGTATCTAATTCTTCTGTGGTCAGCTCCAGAAAATTACTCAGATTTCTTTTCTCTTTTTTTTCTTTTTTGCTGGTTGTTCTTGTTGTTCAGAAGCAAAACTGAAAAACTATAGAGAAGCAGTCGGTAAATGCAAAGAGCAGATTGAGAAGGAAGATAGCAAACAGAGACTAGACTGGCCCAAAGCAAAACAGAAAATCCTTTTTTAGCTACTGTATGTAGCTTCCAAAAATCCACAATTAAATGATATAGGACTATTAAATATTGATAGTAAAGAAAGAAAATGTCCTAATATTGCTCAGTTTTCAATGAGACAGGGAAACTGCTTGTAACAGAGTGTTACAAAACATAATGGCAAAATGGAAAACCTAGAAACAAGTCTATATAGCATCAAATCCAACATAAAACATTCAATATCCAAAAAGTAGCAAGGCTGGATGATTTACAACAAAAGCTTTTAGAGGAATGTATTAATCAGCTGCCCCACTTACATACAGTATTTGTCTGAAAACTCATTCTTAACAAGACAGTACCCAATGGTTGGAAAATTGCAACAGTTGTGTCTTTATTTTAAAAAATGGAGAAAAGATAGGATTCCCACAATTGATGGCCAATACGCTTCATACCAATACTATTTAAAATAATGGAGTCTTAATTAAGAGAGCAAATTGAAGCTCATATTGTGATTTTAGGCATTATGAATGCCTCCCAGCATGGAGTCAGTAGGGCCAGGTAATATTTGACACATGACATGTCTTTAGAGCAGTGTGGAATGTGGCATTGCTCTGGCAAAATGCATGCAGAATGGCAATTTCACTTCTGAAATGCTTTTCAGAATGTCTTTTTGAATTCTTCTTAATTCCAAAAAGCACTTATTTTTAAACTGTGGAAAAACTTTCCATGCATTGCAGAAACTGTGGAATAATAATGCAGGGATTGAGGACAAGGAACCCACAGTTTATGTAAACCGAGGATTACTATCCACATATAACATTCAATTTGTGAAACACTGGACTTTTGCTACCAATCAAATTCTGCATACCCCTACTTGTCTGTCTATGAACTTTCCAGTGATGTCTCAGATTTGGGGAAATCATTAAATGTGTGGTTTTTTTGGTTTCTCAAAAGCCTTTGACACAGTTTTGCATAAACAGTGAGAGGCAAAAATACAGATGTATCACAAAGTGGCTATGGAAACAAGCCCAACATGTCCGAGTAAATGGTATAAAAACAGAGGTTGATCATGAGAGCTGTGGGGTTCCACAGATGTAGGCATTGGGGTTTTTTATATGCACATTTATGATATGGAACTTAATATCCATAACTGGATAAAACGTTTGCTGTTGACAGTAAAATGGGAGGTCCAGCAGACTACAACCAGAAAATCCAGTCATTACAGAATGATCTTGAAAACCTGGGTAAATAAGCACACCTAAATGGCATGCAGTTTAATCTAGGTAAATGTTCTGTACTCTATATGGAGAAGCAAAACATGAAAACTCAATTATTTAAATTGAATAGCCATTAAAAGTTGTGAGTAGAATGGTTCTGGCAACCTATGTAACACAGATTTCAAGGTTAGCCATCACTGTAAGGCAGCCAGTATTGGGCTGCATTAGACAGGCATGTGTTAGGAGCTGTAATGATGTGGTACTGTATGTTCCCTGTGCAGGTCCTACGTCAGACCTCACTTGGACTTTGGTCACAGTTTTGGTCACATTACACTAGGAAAGAAATAAATTAGAAAAGATCCTGAGAAAAGCAACCAAAATAATACATCCTATGGCAAATTTGTCAGAAGAATGCATATCCTGTCTAAATCTAGATAGTTTTGAAAGGAAACTAATTAGGGGTGACTTGCTGCTAATGTACAGTATAATATAATATCAAGACGCAACATCAGGGTATAACATAGGAACTTAAAAAAAAACATTTAAAACCCTAATGAGACAATATTATAATAACTGGTGACCCCCTATAATGACTCGATATGCACTCCTGATAAAACACCATAATAACCTGCTAAATTCCATAATAACTCAATGGGGGGTTATTGTGACATTTTTCTCCTTGCACTCTCACTTCAATGATGCACAAAACAAAGCACATCATATTTGTGTGAGTACAGTGGCTGCTCAAGGACATGCTGACTTCCACAAATACAGCTTACAGTTTTTCTCTTTGTTGAAACCTTGCACCAGTTATTATAAAAACTGATGCCTGTGCAAAGTTTGTTTTGTGAGGATTTTTTACACACACTTGATGTGTGAAAAATCCTCCTAACACACACCTGCACAGGCATTGTTCTTTAATTTATACACAAAGGATTGTAGCAGGTTGCCAATTGATGTGGTGTTGGCGACTTTTAAAAATAGACTAAATAGTGTATATGAGTGAAAATTATTAAAACTATGCACCACAGGCAACTTGGCTCACCTCTAATAGTTACTATTCTCAAATTACAGTTGATCCAAAAATACAATTTTGAAAACACTATTAAAGATTTTTTGTCAGAATTTGTACCTTAATCTCTTTCTTAAGATGTAAAACTTTAGAATATATGTAAGAATACATACTAAACTCTCCTGCTTCTTAATTTCTTACACATTTACTGAGCTACACAGATGCACTCTGCAGTAACCATTGTGCCACATATAAGCAGGCACCTATGTTCCAATCCAGGCAATAGCTTTTACGTTACAAACTACCTATAAAAACACGTCTCTGGCAGGGACATTTATTGATGCCTTTACTACCAGATAGCAGCCAAAAAGGAAAAGCATTTGGCAGAGGTGCTCAGGATACAGAGTATCAGTACAAAAACAGCTACATCCAGCACTCACCTCCTGTACAAGGAAAATCGCTGCTCTCAGTTCAAGTTCTCTGTGCCAATTTTATTGAGGTGCAAAAAGCAGAACAAACATGCCTTGAAGTGTTTCTGATAGTATTCTTTTCTCAAAATGCATGTTACGTACAGGTAACAGTTACTTTATTTACATGTAACAGTGTGATGTCATGAGCACACATCACTAAAAAAAAACAACATATGATGATGTTGATAAAAAATGTTATTTTTAAACAGGATACAAATTGTTGGGTTTATGGCCCATTTTCAACAATGTCCTGTGGATTCACTCTCCCATATCAAACAATCATGCCCCATTACACATTATACATACATTATCATATACAATACAAGATTACGCATTCTGAATAAAGTGCAGTTAACTTAAAGAACCCTACCAGTTTCAGCCCCTGCAACTGACATTTAGGTGCCTTGCCTCCACAGCATGCTGTAAGTGTAAAGATGGCACTAAATAATCCAGGCAGTAAAAAACAGTTACACTCATAATATTACTTAAAATGGGTCCAGAGGACTTCCTGTTTTTTTCCAGCCACCCACTGTCCACCCCATGCTCTCTAACATGAGGACGGGATGATAGGGAGAGCATGGGGGCATGCCCCATTATAGTCAAAGGGCAGTAGCTTTCCGGTCAGTTTATAATATTATAATGGACACTTGGTAATGAAATGTGGGCACTGGTCAACTAACAAGGGCCTGGTTAATTGACCGGTGCCCACTGTGTTTGATTTTCCCCTCAGGAATACGCTGGGACAACTAACTCTCTCTCCTGAAGTTGTGAGCCCCTTCGTCCGGACCACTTCAGAAGAAGTAGTCTTTTGCCTTCTTTTAGAATGTGTTTCATCATTGTTCTATGTTTAAATATTGTGTATTTATTAAATTCACTGCACTGTTTTTAACATTTTTAATTTTGTATTGCATACGTTGTCACATTTTTTAGTGATGTATGCTTATCATGTCACACTGTTACATGTGTATAAAGTGACTTTTACTTGTATGTAACATGCCTTTTAAGAAGGGTATACCATCTGAAAAGCATCAAGGGATGTTTGTTCTGCTTTTTGCACCTAAATAAAACTGGCATACAGAACTTGAACTGAGAGCAGTGTTTTTCCTTGAAAAGGTGGTGAGTGCTCTGTTCTTTTTACAACCAGATCTTCAGTATGTAATGCATTTGAAATGTTTGTATTCAGATATCACTGTTTTTTTAGTTTAGAAATATCTGCTTCAATAATTAAACTTAATGTCACAGTCAGAAATATGCATAACATTAAATTTGACTTCTGTTTTTGGTATGGTTTTCAAATCCAGGTATTGGGCATGGCAGGTGGCAAAGGTTCCACAAAACCAACAGGTGTTAGCTGAATGTGCAGCTTTCCAAGTTGAAATCTAATGCCTGATCTTATGCTTGCTAACCTGCTAAGAAGTGCACAGAGCTAGTAAGCTGCACTGAAGCTGACATAAGTTCCTTTGGTGTTGAAGTAATGACAGAACCTAGGGAGTAGGTAACCCAAGCTACCTGGGACTGAAGCAAAGTTAATTCCTTTGACTGAGCAAAAATATCAGAGAAGCAAGTGCACTTTCATATGGCAGGATAATGTGAGGGGGTGCCCAACTTCAGTGCATGTGCAGGACACTCAACAAATGCACCAACACAGCATTTGTTTGTCCCAGCCGTAGAGCTCAATAGATACACGGAAAGTAGCTAGAGTGTGGACTGATGCTGGTTCTCTTGAAGCCATGTGTCACCATATTACCAGAGGATTGAGCTGCCAGAAGATAGCAAGAACTGCATCCGCTTTTCCAGATCACAAGACATTGTATTGCTTGAAGCTTAGGTCGCTGGCAAACACACACTGTGGCGAAAAACACAAGGTATGCTTGTTTGTCTTTTACTTGTATATAGAAGGATAAGGAGTACCTTACTTGCAATGGTGTCAGACCAGTGTGCCAGTGCCGGCTACCTATGTTTCAAGCAATACAATATCTTGTGGATCTGTGTGAGAGGATGCGGTTCCTGCTACCTTCTGGCAGCTCAGTCCTCCAGTAATATGGCAGACGCATGGCTTCAAGACAGCCAGCTTCAGTACACACTCTAGCCTCTCTCCATGTGTCTATTGAACTCTATGGTCCCAGCAAACTCTTGGTTTGCTCCATAAGCAAAGCAACATATTTTAATAATATACTCACTGACCAAAGTACTACCCAATGTGAGAATTGAACTTTTAACAAAGCATGTTCAACACATTTCTAGAGAAGGCTGATTGAAGTAGCCCTGAATATTGCAGGGTTATAAAAACCATGGCACATTCCAATCTGTGGAATAGCATTGCAGTGAACTAAAACTGGCAAAACACATTAATAACATCTTCCTTAATTAAGGCACTGGCCCACATTTTCTAAAGGTTAGTGCAGCAGTGACTATGCAAGCACTGCAGTAACCATGAATAGTGTGGCAGGGGCCATATTCAGCAGCCCCAGTGAGAAGTGATAACCTGGCATGCGCACTCAGGATATACAAAATATACTGCTGCGGCCCATGCAAATGAGGAACGTATGCTGATGCCGGTCTGACAATTCAATAGCAAATAACATTTGCTGTTGCTGCTGTAATGTCGCTGCGGAACCCGGAACTGCTTTCTTGGGGTCTTGCACCCCATCCCTGAATCAGTTCTGTCTTGGAGTTGATTAAATTTACTATGGGGGTTGTGGGGGGGGGGTGCCCCTAACATGGGTGACTCAGGAGGCAAAGCCCTAGAAAGAAAAGTACCTTTCTATAGACAGCTAAATTCAGCACTGTAACGTCGTTGACAACTTTGTTGTCGAACAGGTGTTATGGATCCATTGAGGAATCCCTCATGTATAAATGGTACGGCAGTATATTCAAAGGTTTTGAAAGTGCTGAACACCCTCCACTGCAGTGCTGTTTAATGCTTTCAAAACCCTACTCTTATCACTGCCCATAGTGGTGAACCAACACCCTTGGGCAAGTTCTTGGTAGCAGACTGACAGCAGAGCTGTCATTTTTTTTATTTGTAATTTGTTAATGGTGTAGGGCCCAAGACCATTATGTGCACATTTTCAAGGGGGACCTGGGGGTGTAAACAAGAGCAATATTACAGAATCAATATGTGAGCAGATGGGCTATGCTGGTCACCGTGTACATGGATGTATTGCACGCTTGGTGGTAAGCAGAGGAGTTGTGCTGGTCACTTTCTGCACAAAACATATGAGGAGAGACTAAGGGGCCTCAATATGTACTCACTGGAGGAGAGGACACCGTGGGGTGACTTGACTGAAACTTTCAAGTACCTCAAGGGCATCAACAAGGTGCAGGTGGAGGAGTGTTTCCAATGTAGAAAAAGTACTAGAACAAGGGGGCACAATATGAAATTGGAAGGGGGTAGATTAAGAGGTAATGTGAGGACATTTTTCTACAGAGAAAGGGTAGTCGACACATGGAATAGTCTATCACAGGAGGTAGTGGGGCAAGCATAGTGGAGGGGTTTAAGCATGCTTGGGACAGGCACAAGGGAAGCTTGAGAGGGGAGGGAGTGATGACAAGTCATTGATCGCATAATGTCAGTGGCCACATACAATTTATAGGGCCTACAGGCAGACTGGATGGGCTTAGCTGTCCTTATCTGCTGACAATTTCTATGTTTCTATGTATGGCATATTTATTCTGTATTTCCCTTCCAGCATCCCACCCACCCTAGATGGTTTAATTATATCCCTGGCATCCAGCACCGCCCTCCCCCACCACTGATCACTATTCATATGTCTGCAAAAGAAGCTTAAATCGTATTCCTAGTCTCTAGTGGTTCACCTACCCTCAGTCACCATAAATATCTAGTGGTTCACCTACCCTCAGTCACCATAAATATTTCCCTGAATTATGGTAGTTAATCATCCCTGGTATCTGGGGTCCCCTCTACCCCCAGTCTGATCCTCCCACACCCCTGCTGACCAGTATGACCCCATTCTCCATGCTGCCCACTCCAGACCCTCCATCCCTCCTTCAGTGGCCCCGACTCATGCCAGTAGTCAGAGGGAATCTGAGGTTAGTGGTCAGTAAAGACACTCCACTTGTCGTCTTGGCTGGCCACTGTCTGATCCACAGGATGTCAATGTGTGCCTACTGTAGAAATTGTTTCTATAGCTGTTGCATTATATCCCTGTCAATAAGACACTGGCCAGCTGAGGTGGTGAGCAGAGGGGCTGTGCTGTTTACTGTTACCAAATTCCTTCAGCCTACTGGGGTGACTGGGGGGACACCAGGTAGATGGGAGCAGAAGAAGTGGGTGGGATGAAGAGGGCATCTGATTTTTTTTTAATTTATTATACGTTTCCCCTCCCAGATGGCTTGCCGTCAGTCTGACCCTTGAATCCAGTCCCCCTCATCTACCTTCCCTGGGATTTACATCCATCTACTTGTGGACACCCTGGTTTACTCTCCCCCCCATGGTGGGGTCATCTGAAGGGTGAGAGCTAGACCCCCGATGGAGAATAGGTACTGCTCCTTGTGGAGAGGAGTGCCATGATCAGTGATGGGGAGCCTGCAGTGCTGGGTGGGCATCCTCATGCGGAATCTGTGGATGTGTTTCTAGTCCCTAAATTCCAACCCGGTTACCCGGTTACCAAAGACTAAAATTAAAAATAAATAAAACCCCCTGCCCTACAGGACACCAACAGCCCTGTGACGTGTGTCTCACACCATCGATGCCCACCCCGTGCATTCTGCAGTTCTACTTGAATTTCACCCTGTGGTCACCCAGGTGGCAGTAGCAGAGCAGAGGCTGTGAACTCTCCCTCCCGAGGTGGCGAGCATCCTCTGGGATGCTCATCACACCTCCCCCAGCCAGCTCCTCCATTGACTCAGGCTCATTCCCAAACTCAGGTCATCGGTGTCGTGAGCTGTAGCTCCACCACTGCACCGGCAGGCTGGCAGGAGGGGGTCAGCTTTACCACTGAGCAGTGTTGGGGGACTGGATTGGTGATTGGAGGTGGGCAAGACCACTGGATACCAGGGATAAATAAAGATCATAATTCAGGGGAATATTTATAGTGATTGGGATGGGGGAACTGCCAGATGGCAGGGATGCTAAAATATCCTAACTCCGGGCAATATTTATGGCAATCAGGAGGTGGGGGCCACTGGACACCAGGGATATGACTTTAGCTTCTTTTGCAGTCGCATGTATAGTGATCAGGGCTGTGGGGGCCACTGGAAGTCAGAGATATGATTTACAGTTAATTTGAAGACAAATGTGTGGTGACTGGAAAGTGAGAGGAACCACAGGAAACCAGGGATAAGGAAATCTCACAATTCAAGGAACTATTGACGGGGGGTGGGGGGCGGTGCAGAGCTGCACACAATACCTCAACAGTCACCATAGCAGCATTGTGTGGCCATGGTAATAATCCCATAATGGCATGCAAATGGGCCCTTAGTACCTTGCATGCCCAATGGGTTTATTAGCATTCCATGGCTGAATATGGCTCAAAGGAGCAATGGTGCAACCCTGTTTGGGACAGGCTGTCTCCAGTCCCTTCTGTGGGTCAACTTCCTGTAGGGGGCTGTGTGAGCACTGTATAAAGTCACTGTGTACTGCCCTGCACTGCACTGACACAGACCCATATTCTGATAGCATGCTTTGACTGGGATATGCTGTCCGAATATTGCCCCCAGGCCAATCGCATGTGCACTGCTAATAAGTGCACGTCAGAAACAGCCTGTACCGGACATGGGACCCACAGAGTTCAAACAAAGTGTATTCACTAATTCATATCCAGCTGTCTATCACCATGCACATATTTCTGAAAATGTTACTTATTTATTATACATTTTACTTCTTGAACTAGAACAAAAAGGAGATCAATATTTGCTCGACTTACTGTCTATATCGTTCTTGGAAAGCAAGATACCTTGTGTGCGTGTTTCTTAGTACCTGAAGTTAGAATGACTAAACCCGTACAGAGCCATTTAAAGAGCAAGATTAGATTGCCTTGAACTATTTTGGCAACACCCTTTATTTCTCAGTATGTTTGGTCCTGTATACTGTAGATAGTCACCGTGGCATTGCCTCTTTTTGTCTAACCTGGCTTGAGTCATTACATGACTCTCAGTTCCTGTTGAAAGTTGCTGCATCCTCCCACTGCCTGAACTTATATATTTAGTTGTTCCATCTTGAAATTAGAATGACTCATGTTTTGTATTCTATGAGCCAATAACTGCTTCATTGGAGAAATGTAGATGTTATCTTCAGCAGTAAAATCCTTATTACGTCTGTTTCTAAATTGACAGTTGTCTTCTATAAAGCTGACGTTAAAATTGAGATTGAGCACCGTGACGTGGCTTTTGATGTCGATACTGCGAAGGGATATGTTGGAAGATGGGTATGTAATACTGTTTATTTATTGTTTAATATTTATAAATGGCGTGACTCAATCAGTAGCACCTTATTACAGGGTTGCAAACATGACTTCATATCATTCTTGTAAGCTCCCCAAAGACTCAATATTAGGTTCTTAGGAAACTTCCTGATTCCACCCCACCTTCGCCACAATCCCCTATGGCTAAGAGTGGGGTTGGGGGGCAGTGGGCCATTAGGACACATGATTCTGGCACTCAAGAAGGTAAGAGGGAGAACTTGAGACTACTGACCACCACATGGGTGATCTGAATATATTTTCTGCCATCTCCCCCTCTCAGGTTGCTGGTACATCTGAACCTCAAGTGTACACATGGAATTTTGTGGTATCATGGGATTAGTTTACGTTTTTCCCACTTTCAAAAAAAGGCACTAAGGCTTTTACTTTTTGGGCCACCAGGGCCCTACTCCCCTTACCGTGCTCACAGATGCCCCACCCCTCCCATCATCTTAGATCCAGTGGCTCCTGCCAACATTCAATCCCTAGGTGGAAGACCTCTGCCGGTCAAGCTGCCTTCTCTCACCGGCTACTCAAGCTCTGGACCGCCCTTCCAACTCAAATTCAACACTCTTCCTCCTCCTACTCTCTGTCTACCACCCTAGCAAACTTCCTTACTACAAACTGCTCCTGTTCCTGAACCTGCCATGCCCCACTATCCCCCCCCAATGCCTGACCAGTGGCCTTAGCTTTGCCACAGAAGCTGGCATATAACCTCAACCTTGCACTTACGTCCTGGGCCTATTTTGCCCTATGTACTGTGTGTAACTGTATAACTGTGATATACGTCCTCTGTTGTTACAACTGTTACTACTGTGCTAATTTACCCTGCCTGCTGCTTCTTGTCACAAAAATTGTTATTTGATACTATAATATCCTAAGCATTCAATGTGCGTTGCTTGTATATTCATGCAATCAGGTATTCTTATGCTGCTTTTTATTTGCTTCTGTTAACTGTTCACTTGATAACCTGTGTGTTATCATATCCATGTGTACCGGCCCCCCAGGTCACACCAGGAGATGAGCATCCTGTTGCTCAGTGTGCCTTCCTGGTGAAACAATTGCAACAAATAAAATAAAATGCGCTGGGTATGCATGCCACCCTCCTCCAGAAGCTGTGACTATCAAAGCCGATGAAGCAACAGCCTGCTGCTGGTCACAGTGATGATCCAGACTTGGAGCTGGAACCCAGGTCACCAACATTGCAAGAAACTCCAGAGTACTGTGCTATCACTCCAGTCTGCAAACGTTATTAATTTTATTTACCTATTACATAGGTGGTCATTATTTAATTAATTTTGAGTACTGCTATTACATATTAGTCATAATTACACCCTTTTACATATAGTATAACGCATAGGGAGGAGTGTACAATGAGAATTTTATGCACACCTGAGGCGTAGGATCCTACATAAACCCTGAGGATGAAGCCCGAGGGGTTTATCAAAGCATCTCTCACCAAGGGTGTGCATAAAATTTGAGTGTATGTGCTTCCCTACATGTTGTTTTATGTCATGGCCGGGTACTGGTTGTTTTTTTTTTTTGCCAAGCAGTTCTGTTGAAATAAATCATATTCAAAATCAAAGACTTGTGTGAAGTGTGGTTTGTTTTAGTAACTTTTTTTTCCAGTTGTGTAACCGTCTTGTTCCCCGGGGTTACTAGAATCCCTCTTAGAACCAGTGGCAGGCAGAGAAAGGCAGCTTGTGGGATACCAGTTAAATGGGTTTCACACTGTCTCACTCTGTTCTCAGTTTCAGCTGAGCTGGAGTGATGATGTCACCATAGAATTCTCGCAGCAGCATAAGCCACAATGGAATGCTAGCTGCAGGGGTTAGCAGTAGAATGTTGGGGGATTCAAGTCAGTCTACGTGTAGACTCAAGAAAGTGAGGAGTGCTGCTGTGTGCAGTTCCTCAGATCCAAGCTCTGATATAAAGCTACCTGAGAAAAAGGTACTGTGTGTTCTCACCCTAGAGAGGAACACAGAAGACCAGTTGTGCAAAGTGGTAGAGACCGTTTCTAGAGTTGTTTGAGTGCCCCATCCCAGAGGGATGGGGGGAATTCAAGGAATTCAGGGGCAATCCTCTGGCCCAGCTTGGAGAGGGAAAAGCTGCCTGACAGTTGTTTCATTCTGTGAGTACTAGAGATTGTGTTATGGGAAAAAGCCCTGGGGTACCTGCAAACCGTGGTGAGTTTTCCTCTGAAACAGAGACTATGTTCACTGAGATAGAGTTTCAAGTAAAAGTGTCTGCCTACTGTGGGGTCAAAGAGAGACTTGCCAAGTACAGAACTTTTAGACTGTGTATGACTTAGAAGCATCTGCAACAGTGGGAGTCTAGGGTAAAGACATAGCCACATACAGAACTTTTAAAGTCAGGACACCTCCAGCGAAGAGTACAATGTTAAATGTGAAAAACATTTAGAGAGAGCATCTACAGTGTTTTCAGAACAAGGTGTTGTAACCAAATGAATGGCCGAGTATAGATTTTGGAGCAAGAAATGGGAGACCCCTCATCTGGAGTAACCAGGTTTACCTCTCCGGGTTCAGTTTGAGCACCTATGGTTTTCTCTGAGGCACTTGCCCAGTGTCTGAGGAAAGCACCCGGATGTGGGATTTTGGATTTTCCCTGAGAGCCAGAAAGTGTTTGTGGGTGGCTTAAGGAGCCACCATCAACGTCCATGCCATATGGAAAAGTGTCCTAGTACTGGCTGGGTGCCATGTCAAGGAATAGAAGAGAAGTGTACCAGTTTGGGGTGTGTGTAAGCTGCAGATCCTAGTTAACCAACAGCCTATTTCTTCTTACCCCCCCCACAAGAATTGCCTTTTGTCTGTCCCATGTATTCTTGAATTCTCCCACAGTTTTAGACCCCACAACCTCCTCAGGATGACTGTGGTGGTGGACACATGGAAGCACCTTCCTGAGGAGGTTGTGGGGTCTAAAACTGTGAGAGAATTCAAGAATGCATGGGACACACATAAGGTAATTCTTGTGGGGGGTAGGAAGAAATAGGCTGTTAGTTAACTAGGATCTGCAGCTTATCCAGTAGATAGGGAAACAGGCAGACTAGGTGGGCCAAGCGGTCCTTATCTGACATCAAAGTCCTATGTTTCTATGCTTACCTCTCTACACCACCTGTGTGCAGCCCATACTAGATTATGGATCTCAGTTTTGGACACCGTATATGCTTAAGGATATTAAGATAGTGGAAGGGATCCAGAGGACGATTACTAAACATGTTCCTAGATAAAAACAATTTAATTATCAAACTAGACTACTTAAGACTGGTTTACATTCCCTTGAGGCTCGCAGACAAAAGGGTGATCTGTTGTTACTATACAAGTTACCTCAAAACATTGAACAAATGACTGCATGTAATTTACAGTTCAGCAATGTAAGAGGTAATTTGCTTTCTCACAGCAAAAAAAATTGTATACAACAGTCAGCGACAGTAAAGAGAGATCACTTCTTTACTATTAGAGTCCCAATGGTCTGGAACAAACAACCACAGCCAGCAGTTGATTGTACTAGTCTAACTGCCTTTAAAAATATTCTTGATGTACTTTATTATAATAATCAGCTGATGGTTTGATCAGCCTACATATGTGGGGGGACACAAATGATGGGCCTTGAGCCCCTTGTGTCCTCAAAATTCCTAGTAATCCTAGTAAGTCTCCCTCAGGTCATTATCCTCAGGGAAAAGGTCAGCTTGAGGGTCTTAGTATTATTATACATTTTTTTTGGTACAGTATTATCAAACCGTCCATAACTGTTAAAACTCTTTTAGGTGGTGCTTAGTTCCTCATTGCGACCATGACAAACACTGGGATGATGTTTATTGAAACAATTTTTGTGCTAATAAAATAGGTTGACCTGATCAGCACACAGCTTTTAGCAGATGACACCTAGACAATGTTTATTATACAATATAATTAATAAGGTTTGTAATTCTGATACTGACATGTTGCTTCATAGTGCTATCCAGTGCTGTTCCAGACTTTGTTATCGTAAATGGCAAATGGCTCACTAGTGACCTCAGGAATGACATGTGATCTGGTGGCCATGCCTGGGAACATTATAAGAAGACTGGCAAATTGTCTGACTTGCAGACTTATGGGACCCTGAGACATGCCTGTACACATAGTCTAAAATGTGCTAAAAGGTCATACCTAAAGACACCACAGATTAAAAACAGGTCTGACCCCAAGAATATCTGGACTCAAATCAACTGGTTCCTCATTTAACAGTCAGGTCCTCTTTGACCTCACATCTATTGCCTCTGGTTTTGACCAGTTCTTCACAGACCTTGATATGTACAGTACAAGACCCCCTCAACAGTAAACTCCAGTAGCTCTCTGCCTGCCACCAACGTGTCCATCCCTACACCTCAACCTGAGTTCCACTTCAAACTGGTAGCTAGAAATAAAGTTCTTACACTAATCAAAGGCTTGAAAGTTAATACATCCACTGGCAATGACTCATTGGAACCTAAATTTCAAAAAATAGCCACACTCATTGTTGCCACTCCTATAAAGCACCTCATAAATAAATATCTTCTTCTGGGTGCTGTTCTTAAAAAATGGAAAGTGGCATCTGTTGTCTCGATACATAAAGAAGGGTGTAAAGAATTAATTGAAAACTATCGACCGATCTCCCTGATCAGTGCTCTTGCAAAAATCCAGGAGAGGTTGTTGTATGAATATGATGAATTATAAGCCTGCCTTGACTGTAACAATTCCCTGTCAAACATCCAACATGGGTTTCACAAAAGCCATGGAACTGACACAGCTCTGGTGATGGCTACCTCTGGCATCGTTAATACCATGGACAAAGGTATGGTGACTGGAACTGTTTTCATTGATCTTACAAAGGTGTCTGATGTAGTCCATCATGACCTTCTCCTGTCAAAACGAAGGCACTCTTGATTAGATAATCTTGCCTGCCTCTGGTTTAAGAATTACCTATCTGGAAGAAAACAGTGTGAAAAGTGGCACAGTATAAAAGTGCAGATAGCAATTCGAAGGGTGAATGAAGCACTGTTTAGTGCTTCATTCAGCAAGAAAGGATGGAGGAAACTAGGGACAGTGGAAATGAATTAGGACAGGGTCAGTGGGGTGAGGAAATTGTAGGGTGGCTAAATACAGCACAGGGCCAGATACAACTATAGGAGTGAGTAATGAATTCACAGAGGAGAGACTTGAACCGGGGTTGGGGGGGGGTAAGGACTAGTACAAATAGTAACGGGAAGAGAGACCCATAGTGTAGGGAAGCTGAAGGCAACTAGGATAGCAGAGGAATTTCTGGAATGGGGTACGAGAGAATGAGGGCTAAAAGGGAATAAGAGGTAGAAGGGGGGAGTTGAGGAGGGAGGAACAGTAAGGGGGGAGAAACATAGAAGTTGATGGCAGATAAGGACGACTGCAAGGCCCATCCAGTCTGCCCATTTCTTTTTCTACCATGTAAATGTGCCATCGGCCTTTCTGTTAATGGCCTATCTATTCATACTCATCTGTATTGATCCCTTATGCCTATCCCATGCCTGTTTGAAGCCCTGCACTGTATTCATATCCAACACTTCCTGAGGTAGACCGTTCCATGCATCCACCACCCTTCCAGTGAAAAAGAACTTCCTCACATTACCCCTTAATCGGTCTTCCTCTATTCTCATGATGTGTCCTCTTGTCCTGTTATTTTTCTTATACTGAAACATGTTAGACTCTTTCACCTTATTAATGCCCTTAAGGTGTTTGAATGTTTTGATCATATCACTTCTCTCCCTCCTTTGCTCTAGGGTATACATATTGAGCTCCGTTAATCTGTCCTCATATGTTTTCTGATGCAGTCCCTGCACCATTTTGATTGCCCTTCTCTGGACTTCCTCAATTTGGTTAACGTCCTTGTGAAGGTGTGGCCTCCAGTACTGCATGCAGTGCTCCAGATGGGGCCTAACCAGTGTCTTGTAAAGAGGGATTATTACCTCCCTCTTCCGACTTGTGATACCCCTACTAATACACCCCAACATCCTCATAGCCTTACCTACTGCTTTAGTGGTCTGCTTGAATGATTTCGGGTCATCGGTGATGATGATGCCCAAGTCTCTTTCTTCCCTTGTGACTGCCAGCAACTCCCCTCCCAGCCTATAGGTGGCTTTAGGGTTTCTCTTCCCTATGTGCTTGATCTTGCACTTCTTGGCATTAAACCCCAGTTGCAACTCTTCCAACCATTTTGCTAGTTTATCCAGCTCTCTTCTCATTCTGCCTACCCCATCTGGATCATCTACTCTGTTGCAGATCTTGGTGTCATCTGCAAATAGACAAACCTTATCCTCCAGTCCATCTGCAGTGTCACTGATGAAGATATTGAAGAGGCCTAGCCCCAGGACTGATCCCTGAGGTACCCCAGTTGTGACCTGCATCTCTTCTGACTGTATACCATTTACCACCACTCTCTGTTTTCTGCCCATCAACCAATTTGCCACCCAGTTGCCCAACTTCTGACCCTCCCCCGAGCCTACCCAGCTTATTAATCAATCTTCTATGTGGAACAGTATCGAAAGCTTTGCTGAAGTCAAGGTAGGTGACATCAACTGCTCCCCCTTGGTCCACCACTCTGGTTGCCCAGTCAAAGAAATCTATGAGATTAGTTTTATAGGACCTTCCTTTTGTAAACCCATGCTGTCTTGGATCCTGTGCTCTTATGGATTCCAGGTATTGCACGATCCTTTCCTTAAGGAGTGCCTCCATAATCTTGCCCACTACTGAGGTAAGACTGACTGGTCTGTAGTTCCCTGCATCCTCCCTGCTGCCACTCTTGTGGAGCAGGATCACATGAGCCCTTCTCCAGTCTTGTGGGACCTCTCCTGTGCTCAGAGACTCACTAAACAGTTCCAATAATAGCTCTGCTAGTTCTACTCTTAGCTCCTTTAGTACCCTGGGATGCATGCCATCAGGTCCCATTGCCTTGTCCACCCTGAGCTTATCGAGCTCTTGTAGGACCCTTTCTTTTATGAATGGACTAATGCACACCTCCCTCCCCCCATGTCCATGGTGCTGAGCTGTGGGCCCTGCCCTACCTTCTCTTCAGTAAATACTGAGCAGAAGTATCTATTTAGGATAGATGCTTTTACTTGGTCCTCCTCCTCACACCCCCCCTTATCTCCTTTGATCTTGGTAATACCCCCTCTGGACTTTCTCCTTTCACTAATGTATCTATAGAAAGTCTTGTCACCTTCTTTTATTGTTTGTGGTAGTGTTTCCTCGGTTTGGGCCTTTGCCTGCCTTACTGCCTTCCCTGCTTTCCTTAGGGAAGTTTGGTATGCCTCCCTATCTTCATCCTGCTGTGTTCCCTTATATTTCCTGAAAACCAACCTTTTGGCTCTGACCTTTTCTGCTACTTTTTTTGGGAACCAAAGTGGTTTCCTGCCTCTTCTTTTGCACTTCCTTTTCTCTCTAACACAAAAGGATGTTGCTTCAAGTATTGCATCCTTAATGCTTGCCCACTTTGGGAGAGACCCAAGTGAGAATTTGGAGATGAAAGTAGTGCTATGACTGAGGTGTCTGGCATCAAGGGAGGAAAGGAGAGGAAGGGAAGGAAGAGTAAAGGGAGCAGTGCTGGCTTCTAGGGTTGCAGAATGAGTGAAACAGTGGCTCCAGTCTGGATAGGGTGGATTTGACAGCAGCACTGTAAACAATGTCACCATAATTAAGACATGAGAATCATCTTTGAGACACTCAGCAGACGGGAAGCAGGATATTCGCTTTACTTCTGTAATGTGCACACAGTCTGGCATTAAGCTTCTTGTGGTTTGCATTCACATGAACAGGGAAAATGAAATGACAATCCAGCCATACCCTGAGTTATTTAAAGGAGGAGACATCCTCAATTGCAACACCATCAAGGGTACGGAAGGTAGGAGGGAAGCCTATCTAGTCTTTGCCTTGTGCCAAAAGTCAAGGAGACCATTTTCTTGATACTAAGGAATAGCTGATTAGCCAGAAACCAGTGCTAGATATTAATGAAGTCCAGTTAGAGCAGGTCTTGAGGTCAAAGGCAGAGGGTCCTGAAGCATAGAGCACAGTGTTATCTGCATTCATGTGACTTGATGCAGAGGACTAGGCACAGGGAAGGTAGTTCAGGAATATGAAGAATAGAATAAGGCCAAGGACAGATCCATAGGGTATGCCTGAGCAGATAGACAGAGGAGAGGATGAGATATTGCCAATACAGACAGCTTAAGACCTGCCCTCAAGGTACTGTAGAAGCAGAACCACTCAACTTAGTAAGCAGAGAACCCTGCTGCCTTTAGCTGGCTTAGAAGCATAATATGGGAAACAGTGCTGAAAGCTTTGGTCAGGTTTACAAAAATGGCTGAGATGACCAGGCCATGATCCATACCAGACAGGATGGAGTCAGTGAGATGCAGAAGGGAGGTTGAGGTGGAGTGGGATTACTTAAAACCAGACTGGTAGGGGGTGAAGAAAGAGGGGTGAAGAAAGGAGGAATTAAGGAAAAGGAAGAGCTGGGTGAGAACAAGATGTTCTTGGAGTTTTGCCAGATTAGGGAAGATCGAGATAAGGCAGTAATTGCCAGGGGAAGAGAGGTTACCCCCTTTGGGAAGGGGGGTGACCATAGCTTGATTCCATGTGTCAGAGAATGAGGCCAGAAAGAGAAAAAGCTGTTTATAAGGTAGGTGATAGGGAGAGCAGGAGCGGAGAGAGATGGGAGTTTGAAGTCAATAGCATCAGGGCTCCTGTCTTTGTAAGGGTTTAGAGCCCAGAGAGCTTTCAAGAAAGGAGAGGGTGTGATGGGAGAGAGGAAGAGAAGGTGAGGGTGGGGGGTGGAGGAAGGGTTTAAGGTAAGACAGGAAAGGTACAGGGTGGTGGTGGAGGAGGTAAGGAGGGAAAGGGCACAGGAGGTAAACAGAGTTGAAAGATGAGGTGACAGCAGCATGGTTGGAGACAGAGGTGTCACTCACCTTAGGGATGGGGGTGAGGGCTGAGTTGGAAGGGACAAAGGAGTGTGAATGACTTTTCAGAACTTAGCTGGGTGGTTAAGGTTGTTCTGGAGTGTAGATGCAAATTAACCAGCCTTCACAAGCCTAGCTGCTCTAGTACAGGTGTTGCAAAGCACCCTGTAACTAGTAAGGTCAAATGGGGAGCCAGTGGACTTGCAAGTTCTCCAGGCAAGGTCACGTGCTTGATGACAGGACGGCAACTCAGCTGACATCCAGGGTAAGTGAGAACCTCAGATCCTAGTTTTTCTTGGAGGGGGGCATGGTGATTCCACTCAGACCATAACTTGTAGTTTAGGAATTCAAGAGCCGTGTTGATGTTGCTGACAGCTGACATGGGGGACCAATCGGTAGCCATCAGGTCAGCAGAGAAGGAGAACAGATTCAGAGATCAGAAGGATCACATCTGTGTGAATCTGGGGAGGTGGTTTGGGCCAATGTATCTTGCACATACAGTAAACCACATGGTGGTCACTGAGGGCATTGGGGAGGGTACTAGCATCCTCTATATGATAGGGGTATGAGGAGAGGATTCAGTCCAGGAGGGAGTGGTTGAGGGATTTTTGATTGCACTGAGTGAGATAGAAGATTATTTGTGAGAGCTGGAGGGACTTTATCTTTTGACATAATTTGTGAATGGAAGAGAGCCACTTGAGACTGAAGTTACTTAGGATGAACTACTCACCACAGGATGCATGAGAGGACATGGTGGTGAGTTAAATGTAAAGGAGATATGCCAGGACAGTAGTACATTCCAGCAATGAATATGATTACTAAAAAGTGGAAGTTAAGTTTGAGGAATTGCATTTGATAGGCAGAGGGGGAAAGAGGCAGACAGCATCAATTCAAACTGGTTGCAAGAGGAAAGGCAGCTGTCAACACCACCACCTCTCTTTGCATGGTAAAATAAGTGTTAAAAGAGCACAAATATTTAGAACAATAACGGGAGAAAGGAACAAAGTCAAGAACATTTTCAAATTAAACATGAGTGTTGTAATTACAATAGTTACAAGTCTTTTCTTTATGCAGATGCCTTCTCTTTAATAAAATAAAAGAAGCAGTGCAGTGGCAAAACAACTTTGCCATTTTTTGACAAATGTGATATCAAACCAATTTTATGTTAATTGGTTGGGTTCTGTGAACTGTGAATTGTTTTTTTTCGTTAACACACATACATTATAGCATTTGGAATACTATTTTCAGCATTTTCTAGAATGTGTATCTGATACATAACTATTTAAATGTAAGTTGTGGTGGTAGAAATAGTGTGCAAAGCCCTGTTGTTCTCAAACAGAAATGGCTGTACATCTCTCTCCTATCTCTCTTTCTCTTGCATGCATTATTCCCCAATGACCAAACCCCTGCTTTTGTTCATGTGTTTTTTTTCTCCCTAAATATTAATTTTGTACTTATTTTATAAAGCGATAGTGTACTTTATGGTGTGCAGATGCTGTCTGATATACACAATTCCTCGGTTGTTGAGGGCGTTTGGCTTTGAGTGTGCCTCACAACACACTAAAGGTATATCATGCATATGAAAGAGCAACCATACACCGTGTAACATGTTATCACAAACATATATTACCCTAGCATTCAGAAGAAACACCACCTATGTGATGCTGACATTAACACAAACAAAAAGAGTTCCTTTTCTTTTCATTATATAATTTTTTGTTTGTTAAATGATTATTCATACCTATATAATGTACAAATAAATATAACTTGGTAAATACATTTCATGTTATCCATAATAGTTTTAAGTTAACAGAGTCACACTTTCTGTTTCTAGCTTCATTTTGTCTTCAATAATTCTCAACATACAGTGCAGAACTTCACTCTGGAAGAACAATATGCAAGGTATGATGCTGATATGGAAAGAAATAGTTTTAAAATACTTTTGAACGTATTTGATTTGTACTGTATATTTTTTTATAAATGTGGCAAAACTGGATTATGTTGTCATTGTAATTCTTTACCGAGAAAACCAAATTGAGTCATAGCTTGGATAACACCCCTAAGAGGAGAGTGGTGGGTGGAGCTAGAACGGGCTGGACTTCAGGTTGGGGCTGGCTGGGCTTCAAACTGATTCTGAAGTTAGCATTTTAACATCTAGCCAAGGCGGGGCATGGGGGGTGGAATTAAACAAGAAAGAACCAACTGCCCCACCCCCATAGGTTAAGGTAGACAGACAGATACTAGGACCGAGAAAACAACATTTAAATTAGCCAAAGGGGTGGCAGAATTAATCAGGGAAAAACCAACTGCCCCCTCCCACAGGATAAGGTAGACAAACAGACATATTAGGGCTGCGGAAACCAAAAATGGAGGTAATGGCAGGGGAGGCATGGAGGGAAGGCACAGGGATCAGGACAAGGGGGGAGCTGGTACAGGTGGGGGCATCAAAACATGGAAAGCAGTGTGTAGAAATGCCCAGAGCCTGGGAAACAAGATCCCAGACCTAGTGGCCTTGACGGTGGAGGAAGACTTAGACATTGTCACGGTCACTGAAACATGGTACACAGGTTACCATGACTGGGATGTTACCATACCAGGGTACACAATCCTCAGGAGAGACATGCAGGGCAAAAAGGGGGGAGGGGTGGCTATGTACATCAGAGAGGGGATCAAGACAATGGAGTTAGGGGGAAGACAGGAAGGTGAAGAGGCACTACATATCACATTAGAGATGGGAAATGGCACCACCATCCGCACTGGAGTTGTTTACAGACCTCCAGCACAGGAGGAAGAAATAGACAGGGTATTAATGGAAACCATTCACAAAATGACAAAGGAAGGGATGGTGTTGCTGGTAGGAGACCTAAACAGGCCAGATGTTAACTGGAACACCTATTCAGCAGCCACTTCCAAGAGCAGATACATCTTGGATGCCCTGGAAGGGGTGTGCCTCAGACAGTTGGTAAAATAGCCAATATGGGCGGAAGCAATACTAGACCTGGTTCTCTCAAATGGTGACAGAGTAACAGATTAATCAGTGGGCAGCCATCTAGGGACCAGTGATCACCATACAGTGTGGTTTAAGGTGAAGACAGTAGTTGAGTCAAGCCACACAGTAAAGGTCCTGGATTTCAAGACGGCTGACTTTGCAAAAATGGGTAAAGACCTCCAGAGACTCCTGGCAAAGTGGGGAATGGGGGAGTGGAGGAATAGTAGTAGAAACTTAAAGGAGCCATAGCAGAGACAGTAGGCCTCTGTGTAAAGCTTGTAAACAAAGCAGAAAGAAAGGAAAAAAAAAACACTTTGATTTTCAAAAGAAGTATCAGGGAAGGAAAAAAAACAGGCATTCAGAAAGTACAAGGAAACACAGAGGGAGGGAGACAGGGAAATGTATCAGGCAAAACAGAAGGAGGTGGGGAAAACAGTCAGGTGCGCAAATAAAGAAAGAATAGCAAACTCAGTAAAAGAATGTGACAAAACCTTCTTCAGGTATATAGGGAAAGGAAAACGACTAATGGAGGGATTGTGAGGTTAAGTAAAGGGGGGACAGGGCAGTGCAGAGGGGACGTAGAAAAAGCAGAAATTCTAAATGACTACTTCTGCTCAGTATTTACAACAGAAGGGGAATGGGAGGGACCAAAATTAGGGGCCAAAAACACACATGCGGGGGAAGTAGACACCAGTCCATTCAGAGAGGCGAGAGACCTAAAGGAACTCTTGAAACTAAAAGTGGACAAGGAAATGGGGCCAAATGGGATGCATCCCAGAATACTGAAAGAAATCAGGGAGGTATTAGGGGCACTACTGATAGCCCTGTTTAACAAATCACTACAGGAGGGAATGCTGCCGGAGGGCTGGAGGAGGGCAAATGTGGTACCGCTACACAGAAGTGGGAGCAAGATGGAGGCTAGGAATTACAGGCCAGTCAACTTGACCTCAGTGGTGAGGAAAATAATGGAATCCATATAAAAAGAAAGGACTGTGGTGTGCTTGGAGGCCAGTGGGGCACAAGACCTGAGGCAACATGGATACACAGCAGGGAGATCTTATCAAACAAATCTGATAGATTTCTTTGATTGGGTAATCAGGGTGGTGGATCAGGGAGGGGTGGTAGTCATGGCCTACCTAGATTTTAGCAAGGCATTTGACACCATCCCACACAGGAAACTAGTTGTGCAGTCTGGGAGTAGGTCCCAAGGTGGTACAATGGGTCAGAAATTGGCTGAGCAGCAGGATACAGAGGGTGGTGGTGAATGGAGTTCAATCCCAGGAGAGGGGGGTAACCAGTAGGGTGCCACAGGGCTCAGTTCTGGGGCCGATCCTCTTCAATGTCTTTATTAGTGACATTGCGAAGGGGCTGGAAAGGAAGGTGAGCCTTTTTGTGGATGACACCAAGATCTGCAGTAAGGTAGACACACCAGACAGGGTGGAAAGAATGAGAAGAGACCTAGGCAAATAGGAGGCGTGATCAAGAGAGTGTCAGCTTAAATTCAATACAAAAAAGTGTAAAGTCATGTACTTGTTGCCCAGGAATCCTGGAGAGGAATACAAAATGGGTGGGGGGATACTAACAATGACAAAACTGGAAAGGAACCTGGGGTAAACATAACAAAACCTGAAAGTGGCCATGCAATGTGGAAAGGCAGTGGGAAGGGTCGGAGGGATGCTGGGGTCCAAAGGGAGGGGCATCACCAGCAGAAAACTGGAGGTGGTGATGCCACTGTACAGACAATTGGTCAGGCTGCATCTGGAATACTGTGTTCAGTTCTGGAGACCGCATCTCCTAAAGGACATTGACAGAATGGAGGTGGTCCAGAGAAGGGCAACAAAAATGGTGAAAGGAATGCATCAGAAGCCATATGAGGAAAGAACGAAAGGCCTCAATATGTATACCCTGGAGGAAAGGAGGGGGAGGGAGAGGGAGGATATGATAGAGACATTCAAGCACGTCAAGGGAATCAGCAAGGTTCATGAGGGCAGCATCTTTCAAAAAACAGAATGCAAGAACAAGCGATCACAATATGAGGCTCGGGGGGAGACTCAGGGGTAATGTGAGGAAGTATTTTTTCACAGAAAGGGTGGCAGATGCCTGGAACAGCCTCCCAGTGGAGATCGCAGAGGCTAAAATGATTGGTGAGTTCAAGACTGCATGGGATAGACAGAAGGCAACCCTAGAGACAGGAAAGAGAATGTAAGCTGCCGATCATTTAGGATCTGGAGTTTAGTTGTATCATATAATATTTTTATTAGTTTTTAATTTTTGTTGTCATACATCAGTACTGGTAGACAGCAGGTTACACATGCTGCAAGTATGAATACAAAGGTGAGGAAACCATAAAAAGAACAAGAAGTAGTAATTTCAGTCTGTCAGAGTCTGGCTACATTATATAGGAACAGAGCCAACTTTTTATTATACCAGTAATGAAATAGCACAAAGTTGAGGTTATCAGTCCTTTAACCGCTGAAGTCCCACTTCTTTAGTTAGGTACAACAAAAGAGGGTAAAATAAAAGTTTCGCCAGCCCTGCAGGTTTAAACAGAGAACATTTTCATAACTGGCAAGGCTGCTCTTGGAATGTAGTTCAGCGCCTAGGTGCATTATTGCCTGTATATAATAGGTAGGAGGATCTGGAGTTTAAGTAGGTAGGAAAATGAGCAGATTAGGTGGGCCAGGTGGTCCTTATCTGCTGTCATGTTCTACGTTACACTTTAAAAAAAAACAAAAAAAACTTTTAAATAAATTTGGAAGATGAAGCTGGATTTTCAAAAAGATCTGCCCAAGATGTATCTGCCCCGATTTTCCAAGCAGGAATACATCCAAACCTGTTAGACCATCTATTAGATGGCCTAACATCGGCTGAAATTTGTGTCCAGAAATGGATGCAGTTGTATCCAAAGATGGATGCAATGGCATCTGTGTCAAATCTGGACACAATTGCATCTGTTTTCTATTGAAAATTGTGAGTTTTTGTTGTAAACAGATGCGACTTCTGAAATTAGCAGCAGGGCTGTCTGGAAACAAGAAAATGGACACAGATGCAGATGCAGATTCAGAATGCATTTGTGTCTGTGTCCAACCCTTGTTAACCCCCCCCCACCCCATTTACTTGTGACAAGATTAAGGTTGAAAAACAGATAAAGTATCCCCAAATTAAAGCATTGAAATGACAAAAAAATAGTAAATAAAGTTGTTAAACAAAACTCAAAATCTCAAACTATGATGAGAAATCTTGAATAAGACTCAGAACTGAACACTGAGAGGTTTTCTTTAATTTATCCCTTAAT